>CM064497.1:60094150-60178525 GCA_032716605.1 Paralithodes platypus | reverse complement strand
GTTATTATATTAGTTAGTAGTACTATCCTCTACTGTATATGTTCACGGAAATTGGTTGCTTTTCTATGTTTTTTTTATTTTTTATTTAATTAATGTTGTTTTTCCATTAAACACACCAATTTCATCTTAAAACCTTCTGAAATCTCTTGAAACATGGATAGGCATTGGTAAACCACATATTACACAAAGAATCGGTATAATATCACCGTTTTCATTAATATAAAGTGCCCAAAATTAGTTTTGTGCATTATCGTATAATTAAATTCATGAATTCTCGAAATATTTCCTATATTATGTTCAATAGTTCGGTCCCATGAATAGAAAACGCAATTTTACTACGACATGTTGCTTATATAGGTGTGTTGCATATGTGTGCATCATTATACATATATAAGTCAATAAATACTCGTGGCAGAGTGCCTAGAAGGTGAAAAATGTAATTAAAAGTTACAGGAGATTCCATTTTCAACATTCAATATTATATTATTTTAGTGGCCTTGGCGAAAAAAAATAAGTTACTCCTCTTATTATCGTTTTCTTAGCGTACGCTCTTTAAGAGAAAACGAATTATCTGCGAATTTCATGTTAAACTATTATATTTTATAATATTTTAGTATTTCGACTGGATTCTCAAATTTGTGATTTTGTACTTCCTAATGTTATGATAGACATAACAGACATATAAAATTATTTATATATATATATATATATATATATATATATATATATATATATATATATATATATATATATATATATATGCATGGATATTCATAGATATCATATTTTTTCATATTTATTGATATTTATCTTTCTTATAGCTATATTTTTTGCATTATTATTTATTTATTTATTTATTTATTTTTGTTTGGCCTGTCGGGAATTTAGATAGGGAGGTTAAATTACATATCACTGGTACATGAAATAACCCAACAAATAGTTATAATATAATTACCAACGACGTAGTCGTCGATGGGTGTAATCCAGTCCCCCACACACGGCTAATTCAATTGCATGACATGTAGGAATGTTCACATAATACAATATCGATACAATGAACTTAGCGTAGAGGACTGGTGATGTAGGACTGTTGTTATAGATTAATAATTGTAGCACATGGTGAACTGTGGGTTGAGTCAGAGCCGGGGGGGGGGGAGATGTTGGTTGTATGGTGTTGATTGAGAGACAGAAGGGCCGGCGTCCGATCGATCGCTTCGCGAAATTACATATGGCTGCCGGCTCATAATAATTATAACCCATAACTTGGTTTCATAATACATCTAGAGCTGATGTAGATATTTATACATTACAGTTAATATTTAACCTATACTTAAGAATAAACTACAATACAAAAAGAACCAGCCGAAATCGTACAAGCGATACGATACCGCCAAATTCAAATGTCCTATTGGACCTAAAACTGTCGGGATCATTACCCTATTCCCGACATATTGCCTGCCACCAAAAATGATATACAGGAGCTATATACAGAGAACAAAAAAGGACATCGAAGTCAAAGATCACCTTGTTTGATCTTTGATCTCCAAAGATCCACGGAACTCATAGCCGCCCTCCTTTTGGGACGAGCGCCACCTGAAGCCTGAGGAGGATCATCCTTCTCATCATCAGCTGCCCCACCTTGAGGAGCACTGTCATCAGCACTTTCCCACGGAGGGGTATCAGTAGAGACGCCAGGATCATCCGGCAGTTCTACATCCTGCTCCAAGGGATATAACCTTACGACTGGGCGAGTAGTAACCCCAGTCGAAGTTCGTATTCTAGCAACCCTTATAAGACCATCAATGCCCTGGAACAAATCGATAATCCTCCCAAGCTTCCAAAATAACCTAGGACGCTCATCATTAATCAGAACGATGATATCCCCGATATGAGGCCATCGTTGATTCGTCCCTTTGATCTTATGAGAGTGACGCTCGCGAAGAGACAGCAAATATTCTTGGGTCCACCGTTTCCATAGATCGTCGGACACCTTGTTTACTTACTGGAAGCGACGACGTGTGGCGTCAGCATTGCCGAACGTAGCGTCATGCAGATCTTCGTCATTTACCGACGATCTAGGAAAGGTATTAAGGGTTCGTCCACGTGTTAGCATAGAAGGCGAAATGAGTAAGAGGTCATCAACATCTGCCGAAGTATAGGTCAAGGGCCTGTCGTTGACTGACACCTCAATTTCTACTAAGATGGTTTGCAACTCCCGTCTGGTCACCAGTGCCCTTCCTAATACCTTCTTCATGGCAGATTTGACGATACCGATTGTTCTCTCCCAAATCGCCCCGAACCATGGTGCACGTGCTGGTATAAATCTCCACTGACAACCCTTTTCCATTGAGGGTAGCCACAACCTGCGGGTCATCCATTAAACTCTGGAGATATTTAGAGGCCCCGACAAAACAAGTCACATTATCGCTCATAATAATTTGAGGGAAACCATTGCGGCCTGCAAAGCGTCTTAGAGTATGCAAAAACCCCTCACTGGATAGGTCGTCAATCAATTCAATATGCATCGATCTGGTTACCGCACATGTGAATAGAACGTCATATACCTTTATGATATTACCGGGCGATTCTCTAACATGAATCGCTCCGGTGTAGTCTACCCCGGTTACCTGAAATGGTCCTTTGTACCCTGAACTCAGGCAAGAGAGGTAGATCAACTGGGGAGTAAGGCTTACCCTGTAATCTTTTACAGATAGTACAGCTATTGTGGATCCCTTTAATTGCTTGTCGCATCTTAGGGATCCACCAACGTTGTCGCATATACGCCAGAACATAATTTACGCCAAAATGTGGGCAGGTCCTATGGCATTGGCGAATCAACAGTTTGGTAATCAAATGAGAGGAGCTAAGGAGGACAGGATATTTCGCAGAATCAATAATGTCCGCCTTTTGTATCCTGCCTCTACACTTAATTATGCCTCCTTCCATATATAATCCTAGCTGCCTCATTAAGTTTGAGGGTTTGGCCTTTGACTCCTTGCTCAGGATTTGATGTTCAGTAGGATAAGATTCCCTTTGTACTAAACATATTAGTTTCGCTTCTGCTGATCTCAATTCATGGAGTCTGATATGCTTCGAATCTTCACTAAGGAAAGACCTGTGAGCCCGACTTCTCATGTTGTTAATGAAACGGTATATCCATGCAAATACCCGTATTACTTGATCATAGCTGCCGTAACGTTCACTCTACCAACTTGTTATCCTGATGTGTAGTACTCACATTCGAACTACTTAACACATCATCTTGGGGCCGACTTGAAGGATCAGATATGCATTCCCTGAAATCCTGAGGCCATTCAGTTGGAGATGTAAGCCACAGAGGTCCATGCCACCAAATAGAGGACGACATAAACTGTTGCGCCGAGAGCCCCCGGGAAACGATGTCACTGGGGTTATCCCTGGTGCTCACATAGCGAAATTTAGCTCTAGGAACTAAGTTATGTATCTCATCAGTGCGATTAGAAACATAAACAGGTAACACTTTCTGGCTGTGTACCCATGAAAGTGCTATTTGACTGTCGCTCCAGACATAGACGTTATTGATCTGTAGTATGTCTGTATAAGCATCCAGTGTAAACTTTATTAGACGAGCAGACAGAAGCAATGCAGTAAGTTCTAATTTAGGAACTGTAAACTTCTTTATAGGGGCTACTTTGGCCTTTGCTATAGCCAGCGTCGCTTCACTACCATTGCATATGTATATGGCAGTACCGTACGCACTATTACTAGCATCAGAAAAGGCATGTAGATCCACCTGTTGACCACTAATAACCTGACGATTAAGTTGGACCTTGCAACATGTGGAAAGGTCCGACCGAATCAACCGCCAAGTATCTTGTAACTCAGTCGGGAGGGGTCGTGTCCCAATCTAGTTTTAGCCGCCACAGTTGCTGTAAAAACATACGAGCACGGATAGTGACAGGCAGCAAAAAACCTAGGGGATCAAACAACCTCGCTGACAAGCTCAAGCAGTTTCGCTTGGTCATAAGCTCACTGCCACATGGGGTGTGACAGAAGGATATACAATCGGTGGTAGTGTCCCATTTGTGGCCTAAAAACTTCACCTCACTATTCTCAGTAGCTACACCGTCAGAAGCAAATTGACCTTTCAAAAGATCACTATTAGTGGCCCATTCTCTCAAGTATAGATGAGCCTTGGCATATATATCGCGGATCACCCAGCATCTCTTGAGCAATAAATCTTCATTGTCTCCAGTGCCTTGAAGATTGTCCACATAGATCCCCTGCTTGATCTCATTCTTGAAGTCAGGATCTAGTCCAGCCTCCTCAAGATGATGCAAGATAGTAGCGTTGAGAAGGAACTGGGAACAGGTCGCCCCGAATAAGACGACTCTGAACCTGTAGACCAGATACTCTGAATCTAGAGCCATTGGGTCCCGTGGCCATACAAATCTTGTCGAGTCCCTGGCTTCACGATGGAGTTGAAGCATCAGGAAGGCCTTCTCAATATCGGCGACCCATGCAAACTTATGACATCTGAAGCGCAAAAAAATTTGCGCTAGATCAGAGACCAGAGACGGACCCGTGTACAGACAATCATTCAGGCTATAGGAGCGATCACTGGATTTAGCAGAGCAGTCATACACAATACGAACAGGAGTGGTGGAACTGTCCTTTTTAATCCCATGGTGAGCAAGGTAATGGATGTTATCCCCATATTCACTGAGACCTACTCTCTCCACAAATCCACGTTGTACCTGCTCATTTAAAACTGCCGCATAAGTCTCGCAATAACCTGGATCCTTGACAAACTGCTTCTGAAGGCCACGTAAACTACCAAGTGCTAGATGGAAGTTAGTAGGTAATTTACTCTTGTTATCATTCCAAGGGAGCCTTACCACATACTGACCTCTGCCAGAGTCATACGTTACAGTCTCTTCATACGAGCTTAACGCCAGCTTGGACTCGCGATCAAGTTCATGTGGGTCAATTCCAATATTGTCCAAGTCCCATAGCTTATCTATATCAGTACATGTATTATCGGGCACATTTGGCCTAATATATTTATCTATGGGGCTTACTGCTACCTTGAGGACCGTAACCACCTCCACCTGTGTGTCTTGAGAGGAAGTGGCATAGGATCCAGAAATGGCATACCCTTGGATCGTGGGGAGCATTATTAGCTTATCTACCCGCCGATATCCAGGGTGAACCAGGTCGTAGTAATAATCAGCTCCGACCAGTAGCATAATACCATTGTTAGCAGAGAGTTGATCATCAGCCAGTTTATAACCCTTGCTTCTGAGATATTTCAAATGTGGTTGAATCTCTGATGCTATATTATAGAAACTGGGTAGTGTGTCGACCACAACAGCCTTGATGGGACATACCTTTTTTCTATATACATAGGAAATCTCCACTATATCATAGTCACTGGTATCTACTTCACCAGTGAAATCATGGAGACGCAAATTCTCTTGACCCTTGCTGGTACACTTGAGCTGGGGTAATGATGACCGCAGAACGAATGACCTCTGTGAGCACTGGTCAAGTAAGGTGCGCGTCATTATAGTATTATTATTACTCCCCACTACTGGCAGCATCATAGTAGGAAGCAATTGACATTCTCGAGAAGCAATGGACATGGCAGATACTTTATCACCCTCGCTCTTACTTTTCTCATGTGACTCTTTGGGGGTTCTCCCCTTTTCTTTGCCGTCGTGCCGATCAGACTGGGTGCAAAGGGAAAACCAATGTTTCCCCTTGCAATACTTACAAGGTTTGATGTAAGAATTGGTGCAAGTACTGTTGAAGTGGTCTCTTGCCAGACAGCTGGTACATAACTTAAGCGATTTAGCTTTGCCAAATTTCTGTGTAGCCTTAGGATACTTAGGACACTGATACCACAGATGACCGTGGACACTGCACAACTTACAACCTAATGAGATTGGCCTTTTCTGTTTAGGAGAAGTCTGTACCGGGAAAGCTGCAGTAGATGGCGACATCTCCACTTGTCGGTAGTGTCCAGTACTCTCCATATTGAAGACTTCAGTCTGGTACACCTGCACCAACGCTTCCAAGTTTAGTGGAGAGTCGCTTAGTTGTCATCTTAAGATTTCCCTTAGGGGAGAGGGTATCTTATTCAAGATATTCACACCAAATATCTCCTCCTTGGTGACGGCCATTGTCTCCATAGATCGGAGGAGGCTCTCAAAGGAGGCATAGTTCTCCTTTAGGGCCGTCACATCATAGGATGGAGGATCTAGCGTGAAGAACTTAGTAATTAACGCGGTCTTGATGACTTCCACTCTCCCGTAAGTTCTCTTCAGCAACTCCACTGCAGACTCGTAGCTGGTAGCTTCTAGCTTGTACCCATCGACTAACTTCAATGCCTCCCCTTTCAATTGACCACGGAGATATGTGAACCTTTGGATGGATGTGAGTGTTTTATTATGATGGACGGAACACTCAAAAATATCCCAAAATCCAGTCCAGGTAGCCGAATCCCCGGAAAAGGTAGGCAAAGTAAGCTTCGGCAGGTTAAAACCAGTCGCCTTTGGTGTACCGGTATCCTTAACAGAGGTTGATTCTTGGGTGGAAGATAGTCTGGCTAAGGCTGTATTAACATCCTCAAAGTACTCAAGATCTGCAGACATTTCTTCTTCCACATCGTCAGTAACTGTCAATAAACCATATACCTGCTGAGCATAACTATCATAAGTAGCTAGCGATTTAGTAACAGTAGCGAATGTACCCTTTATTTGATCACCCGTGGCACTTAATAAAAATTCATCAAGATCTCTTATACATCTATTTAAACTTCCCTTCATCCCTCCCTTAAGAATCTTAAGTTTCTTTATATCTGTCATCGTTAAGTCAATTAGGCTATTAACTCTCTAAACTATAAAGCAAACTATTACACAAATTAATTTAAATTAAAAAATGTGGTAATAGCATTGCCACTCCCAATTTGGAAACGGTCATTAGGCTACCAGCTGCAGTAGGAAGAATTAATTGAATAAGAATGACAAATAGCAGAAACAAACTAGGGCTAGAGAAAGAAGGGTAAATGAAAAGAACTGACGAGGCCTAGTAATAAGTATTAGGCTTAGCCCAGCTGCCCATCCCACAATCATGAGGTCTGTTGGCTGTCAATCGCTTAGGAATCAACAGAGACCGAACCCCATGACCGTAATTAGGCAACTAGGCTATAACATTTAATTAAATGAGTCACATGAGAACCCTCCCCACCGGCATAATGTAATTAAATGAGTCCCATGATAAAACATAACGAACACCACAGGCACACCACCAAAGCGAAATGAACAGCCACCACAGACACCTGCAGGCCTAGCCTGCCTAGCCTAGCCTATGAGCGCGAAATGGTGCCCGACGAAATTACCCCTACCCCAAACTCCAGCCCAGCTAACCCACCAAAAAACGCCAAGGATCACACGCCCAAAAAAAAAACTGGAAACTAGCCCCAAAAAAGATAGGGACGGCACCTAAATGGTAAAAAACACGAGGGAAGAAGCTGGGTCTAAACTAGGGAAACGGCAGTCGGCCAAAAACGCGTGAGGCGGCAGCCATTTGTAAGCCCACAAGCCGTCAAGGAAGCAAACAAAACGGTACCACGGTAAGGAAGCCTTAGGGCACGAAGGACCATTATTTGTCGGGAATTTAGATAGAGAGGTTAAATTACATATCACTGGTACATGAAATAACCCAACAAATAGTTATAATATAATTACCAACGACGTAGTCGTCGATGGGTGTAATCCAGTCCCCCACACACGGCTAATTCAATTGCATGACATGTAGGAATGTTCACATAATACAATATCGATACAATGAACTTAGCTTAGAGAACTGGTGATGTAGGACTGTTGTTATAGATTAATAATTGTAGCACATGGTGAACTGTGGGTTGAGTCAGAGCCGGGGGGGGGGGGGAGATGTTGGTTGTATGGTGTTCATTGAGAGACTGAAGGGCCGGCGTCCGATCGCGTCGCGAAATTACATATGGCTGCCGGCTCATAATAATTATAACCCATAACTTGGTTTCATAATACATCTAGAGCTGATGTAGATATTTATACATTACAGTTTATATTTAACCTATACTTAAGAATAAACTACAATACAAAAAGAACCAGCCGAAATCGTACAAGCGATACGATACCGCCAAATTCAAATGTCCTATTGGACCTAAAACTGTCGGGATCATTATTATTACCCTATTCCCGACAGGCCTTTAACGACGATTTTTCGTCTCACCCCTGGGGGTCCTATGCAGCTGAATCATCGGAAAGGGGTTTTGTTTTACCAGGGATGGGCCTCTTCCCTTTCCTCATCAGCCACAGCTACCCACTTCCAGCTGGTAGGCCTATTTATGGCTGGTGGGGTGGTGGTGGTGGGGGTGGGGGGGGGGGGGGGGGGGGGGGGGTGCCGTGGGCCGTGGGCGGGGGGGGGGGGGGAGGTGTAGATGCATTTTTGCACACTAAATATGGTTCCACATATTCTTCTTGACCAAACGAACATTTTAAGAAGAAAAAAAAAATCGAAATTCCATTGAAAATTTTGGGCTCAAGGTGTGCCCTACCCTTAAAGCACTCCACTGGCACTTCTATACACATGCACCTTGTCTAGACCAGACACATTCATAAAGATTATTTTACATGTGTTACACTTAAAGCACTCCACTGGCACTTCTATACACATGCACCTTGTATAGAGCAGACCCATTCATAAAGATTATTTTACATGTGTTACACTTAAAGCACTAAACTGGCACTTCTATACACATGCACCTTGTCTAGACCAGACACATTCATAAAGATTATCTTACATGTGTTACACTTAAAGCACTCAACTGGCACTTCTATACACATGCACCTTGTCTAGACCAGACACATTCATAAAGATTATGTTACATGTGTTACACTTAAAGCACTCAACTGGCACTTCTATACACATGCACCTTGTCTAGACCAGACACATTCATAAAGATTATCTTACATGTGTTACACTTAAAGCACTCAACTGGCACTTCTATACACATGCACCTTGTCTAGACCAGACACATTCATAAAGATTATCTTACATGTGTTACACTTAAAGCACTCAACTGGCACTTCTATACACATGCACCTTGTCTAGACCAGACACATTCATAAAGATTATCTTACATGTGTTACACTTAATTAAAAGAGTTCTCGTTAGAAACACCAAGCTGTTACCATATTTTGAGAAATTAATACAAATCTGTTACCAAGCTGTATGCACTACTAACTTTCGTATACTGTGCTCTATACATTTGCTGAGAAATTTGTGTTGACTGGTAGCACAGTAAAAACTATAGATGTGGTATTAACTCTTCTTATCTGATAAATAAATTGTTGGTTTTCCCAGGAAGACATTCTGGCCAGTGTGATGAAACAAAGTGGTAACAACGGTGTTGGGAGGATCGTGGAGGCCAGCGGAGCGGCGCCTCTCCTTAACCAGTCCTTCTCATGGCGCAAGGTTAGTAGAGTTACCCCTTATAATCACTCAAAATCCTGCATTTTCTCTTTGAGCTTGTTTTTAAATAGTACAGTATATTAATTTGTCCCTATAACATTGACAAAAATCATATGCATTACATGTTTGCTTTTATTTTTCTTGTGTTTTTCCAATCTGGGGACAGAATTTAATGTTTCCAGCACTGTTATTTGTGGCATCTCCTTGGTGACTGAGTGTTAATAGGGCTTGGGTACCTTTATATAAATAGGAATATAATTATAGGCCTCTTCTCTATATCTAAAATTGTACACAACATATTCAGTAAGGCTTCCATAATGCAGTACCGTAACATCCAGTGTTGTTAAAGTTAAAGTTGAGGGGGGTAGACAGGTTGGGGAGGTGAGAAGTCTCTTAAGGGTAGATGGGCCCTTTTTTTGGTCTATTATTTCATTTATTCCTATATTTCTTAGTTTCCTCGCTAGACCTCCATCAAGCTTAGAAAAACACCCCCTAGACCCCCCTTCAAGATCAATTTGTACATTTTTCGGTAGAAAAATGTCAGGGTCGCTATCATTCGCAAGGAAATAACCGACACCTAAATGGCTCGAAAAGTCTTAAACACTAGCAAGGAAGACAGCCCTCCACCTTTTACTCTTCTTTTTTGCTCTTTCTTTCCTCTTTTCCTTCTCTCTCATGCTTAAGGGGTATGGGTTGTTTTTATGGTCCTCTTTCTCCCTCATGTTAAGTCCCATTTGTTTAGAGATTATAAGACGTTCGGTCCATTAGTTTGGCGATTTTAACACCTTTCGCCCCATTTCGTTGTCTTAAGGCTTCCCCCTATTATTTTTCCCTGCAGTGTTGTTCAGCTTGGTTCTACTTTATTCTTTATTCTATTCGATCTCCTTTAAGTTTCCGCTCGTATTTTGTCTTCAATGTCGTGCCATTTAGGTGTCAGTTTTTCCTGGACAGCGACAGCGAGCCTATAATTTTAGGAGTTCCAGCCTTCGGCCGGGATATTTTTCTACCGCAAAATAGATTATGCTTAATTAGGGCTGGTTTGAGTTATTGATTGTCTTTGTAGGTATTGTAGCTACCCGACTGGGAAATACCTACAGCTTTGCACTATATTTTAAAAGCAACTAGATTTGAGTTTTATTCCTGTAATTATATTCTTCCCTGTAAAAGAAAAAAAGATAAGAATAACGAAAATAGATAACGGTACACACACTAATATCGCACAGTATCGCACTGCCACTGTATTAATTTCCACGGCCGAATGAAGGGTCGACCTTCCAATGGGGCTGTCTGAACTGCTACTGACCAATGCCTTGGGGCCCGGGCATGCCGGCTTCTTACTAGAGTGGAGTTACACGTTACAAGTTGCTAGCAATCATATTGGAGTTGCTGCAATACTTTGAGAAGACCGTGGGAACGCTTGCTTACTCTGCAAGAATTGTACCAAGTCCTTTATAGGTGGGGGAGATGATCTGTCTATATAATAGGGAGATCATTCCCAACTAGAATGTACAGTAGTATACTTAAGTAAGTGAATAACAGTTATAAGGGTGTGAGTTATATATGTGATTATAATTATGAGTTACCCTAGAGTGTACAGTCGCTCAAAATGCGCTGTTACACCACTCGGCCACGTAAAGTGAGGCCCACCGAACATACATATCATCCCTATCATCCCTATGACTTACATAACCCTGTTCCCATTGTAGCCTATAGCAATGCCAAAGAAAGTATGAAAAGGTAAGAACCAACTTACACAGTCGCCTCGGCAGTTGCCAGCTTAGCCTTACGTCTACGAGTCAGGGGCCTGATACATCTCTTGTGCATGAAATACATTTCTAGAATCTTGACAAATGAGAGACACCTCGGTCTGGTTAGGGAAGTAAAAGAACTGAATATCTAGCAAGTGTTTATGAAACACGGGGAGCTGAGGAGCTGGGGCATAAGTACAGTCTTCCATAGCTCCAGTGTCAGTCACAGTGGCTTGAGTCAAGGTAAGTTCGCATGCAGTTTTGTCCGGGGACATAAAGGAAAACACATACGCTGGACACACATATAGATGAAGATACGAGGACCTACATAACTTAAGTGCGTCATTGTCAGTCACAGTCACAAGTTGAAGGTCGTCGGAGACGAGCATCATGTCCGCTGTGTCAGTCACGGTTAGTAATCTTCCGTCTAAGAGAAACGGGAACGGGATAATTCTCCAAGCATTGAACATGTGTGAGGACTTGAACGGGATGTGGACTAAAATTGATGAGTGCGTAAGAGCTGCTTCCAGTAGAGGATAGTAGAACTCACATTCACCTGCTTCAAATAGCGGCATCAGGGAATACTGGTCTTTCGCTATCTCTATTGCCGTACTGAGATGTTCTACAGGTACTAGGTCACTGGTGACTTGGCTTAGGGCAGCATCAACGAGATTTGCTATAACCCTCTTCGTACCCAGAAATAATTCGCTAACATCTTTCTCATTAGCTTGCAGAATCTCGGACAAGTAAATGACTTTATCTGTGGAATGTCCATCAGAAACTAGAGAATTAACTACTTGTGTCAAGTTATTCAATGTCGAAATTACCGAGTTCAAGAGTCGTAATTCAAGACTCTATTCATGGCTCTTGCTGCTGTCTCCACTAAGTCTCTTTCCCAGCTTTTCAACATCAGAAGCTTGGGCAGTTCCAAAGAGCTCATGTGAGATCAAGCCAACAAAATTGAAAAGTCCTCTCTTTGTACGTCGTGCGTGAGCGTGTTTGGCTACCTGGATAGGGTCTTCAGGCAGGACCAATTGGATCTTCCGTAATTTACGATTTATACGAGCTATACGTGAGCGTTGGGTTGGAGTATAACTGTAAGTCGTAAGTCACGGGGCATTGTCTGATTAGTCAGTAGGAAGGTAAAAGTAGAGTGTAATTTGTCTAGGCGACGTTGGAGTATCTCAACATCACGGGGAATTGCAAAGAGGTCTCCGAAATCATACTGAACTGCTACTACATCTTCCGCAATTAGCACTCTTCCAACTTGGGCTACGAGGGCGCCAGGTTTCAGATACGAGGGTGTCGTAGAATCAACCATAATTAGTGTTCCAAGTAGAAGAAGGGCTTTCATTAACCAGATCATCTTTCTCGGGAGAAAGGGCAATATTCTACTCGTAGGGTTACTAATAGAATACTTCACTCGCCCAGTAGGATGTACGTGGGGAATGGCTTGCTCTGTCAGATATGTGACGTTCACAGAACGATGATGTGTATAGAATACTTCACTCTCTAACTAGAGTAGTCTTACTTGAGTGGTCTCACTTCACTCTCTTACTAGAGTGGTTTTACTTCACTCTCTTACTAGAGTGGTCTTAGAACGCTCTGCTAGCAGAACGAAGCTTCCGCCTATACTCGTTTGTCTGTGCGGAGTCAGTCTTGCTCAGTGCATTTGGTCGCACCGCTGAAGGTGATGGATTAGGTATAATATGGCCATCTACAGAGAGTTCTGGGCTCACCCGTTTTAACCTGTCACCGTGAATTACTTCTACCTTGTTTGTGGTAGGGTCTCGAACCTCAAACTTGTTACCGGATGCTGTGTCCGTAACGACATAGGGTCCACTATACTTCGGCGAGAGCTTAGTCATTCTCGTCGGATCTAGGCTCATAACTTTGTCACCTACTTCAAGAACAGTTTGGTGTGCTCTTTTGTGCTGTTTCCTTATCATTTCTGCACGGGATGCCTGTAAATGATCTCGGACTTGATGGTGGATCTTGCTAAAGACCTGGAGTTGTCTCTTAGCATAGTCCTCTAGATTGTAGACTGGTGTGCTAGGCTTGGATAGCAGGTCATATGGCAGAATCTTGTCCTGTCCATAGACTATGTAGTGTGGCGTCTTACCTGTAGAGGAGTTTACAGAGACGTTTACACAACCTGCCACCTGTGGAAGCCAGTCTTCCCACGCTTCATGGAGCGGGTTTGTTACATGGCGTAGGACTTCTAGGAGTGTCCTATTCATGCGTTCTACCAACCCCTTTCAGGCTGGGTGGTATGGTGCAATGTACGATTGCTTGATATTGTAGATATCACAGATACTTGCAATCACCTGGTTCTTGAATTCCAACCCGTTGTCCGAGAGGAGCGTCTTAGGGCAGGAGAACGGACAGATGAGATGCGTTACTAGTGCATGAGCACCTTCATCCGCTGTTTTAGTTTTAAGCGGGGCTAGAACTACGAAGCTTGAGAAGAAATCAACACATACTAGAAGATACTGTGAATCCTGGTGAGTCTGTGGCAACTTCAGCAAATCCACTGATACAGTGTCGAATTGAAGTGAAGGCGTTGGATACTCCAAGATTGGTGCGGGACCATCACAGTTTCCCTTGTGCTGGGCACAGGAGAGACATCTTGCTATGTGTTGTTCAATATCCTTTCTCATCGTTTTCCTGTAGTACTTCCTTCTGGTAGCGTCAAGCGTTCTGTCCCGTCCTGGATGACCAGCTTGGGGAGCATCATGTTGCTGTTGAAGTACTGCTTCTGTAAGCGTGTCTTGAATTACTACACGAGGGCGTGCGTCAAGGTCTGTGGGAATAACTCTAACTAATAGTCCGTCCAGCAACCGGAATTGCGTGTGAGGTACGGGTAGTTCTGGGAGAGTTGTGTTATCCCCTGATTCTAAGGAATAGATTACTTTGGACCACAACAGATCCTTGCTTTGCTCTTCTTTCACTTGGTCTTCTGTAAGCGTCGGTAGCTGGATCACTGGGGCTACTTGCACATTTCGTGAGAGTAATAATAATAATAATAATAATAAACGGTTTATTAAAGAATGGCAGCCTCATGAGCTGAAAATACAAATTTTACAATTTAGTGGATGAACATGAGATATACAGATATGAAGATGGTAAGCTCAGTTTACAAACAAATAAAATAAATACAATAATGATGCAGGTGCAAAATACAAATTATCATAAATTGGCCATGAGAGTAAGTGATATACAGTACATATACACATTTATTTTACTTACTCATATACAGAACATACATATATACACGTACGTACACACATACATACGCATACATATACATACATATATAAGAACATAAGAACATGCAGTAAGTGTGCACATGCCCGTATACACAAACGCTCACGTATGCACACAAACACACATACATACAAAAACTGTTTTGGTATGGTCAGGTGAGGAGTTGAAAAGGGTAAAGAGGGAGCGGCCTACAGGTCCGTACAGGTAGGGTCAGGTAAAGCCTACTACAATGGGAGGTTAATCCTCGGTAGGGAACAAAACAAGGATATAAAATCCGTGGAGACAGCTTGGGGGAATTGTAGTATATAGGACATTCTTTAGTGTAGGTGTGTGTGTGTGTGTTTGTTCGTGTGTGTGTGTGTGTGTGTGTGTGTGATAGACGGCGAAATGTGGAGAGTGCGTCTGACGCCACGTTAGCTTTACCTTTGATATGATACAGATTCGGATCAAACTGCAATACCGTCTCGTACCACCGCGCTAGTCTGCCTGTGAGATTCTTACCACCCTTGAATATCTTTGTTACCGCCTCATTGTCCGTGTAGAGGTCGATTTTATAACCAAGGATGATGTCTCTGAAATGTTTCAATGCCCAAGCTACTGCAAGGGTTTCCCATTCCGTCATGTGATACCTAGTCTCAGCATCATTCAACACCCGACTTGCATATCCAATGACTTGCATCTTGCTTCGTTCATCTGGTTGCATTAGAACAGCTCCTAGCCCTTTGAGAGAGGCGTCGGTGCAGAGTGTGAATGGTCTATCATGGTCAGGGAAAACTAGGACAGGCGTTTTGGTGAGTGTTTCTTTGAGGTTGGTGAATGCTTCCTCTTGCTCTTTACCCCATGTGAATGGAGCGTCCTTCCGGAGAAGTTGTGTCAGAGGCCTCGCTAGACTCGCATAGTTCTTCACGAAAGACCGGTAGTAGCCAGAAAGCCCGATAAAGCTTCTGACATTCTCAACCGACTTTGGACGTGGAAAATTTTGTACCGCGACGATCTTGTCGTTCATAGTGTGAATTCCTTCTGCGTCCACCTGATGACCTAGGAATTTGATTTTCCCCATTAGGAAATCATACTTGCTGATCTTGATACGTAAACCTGCCGTTTGAAGTCTTTCCAATACTTGTTGGAGTTTGCTGAAATGAGAGCTGACATCTTTGCTACAGACTATGATGTCGTCCAGGTAGGCGAAGACTAAGTCACCAAATAGGCCCGCAAAAAGATTGTTTACTAACCTTTGAAAGGTGATAGGTGTGTTTCTTAGTCCGAACGGCATGCGTAGCCATTCGTAGTGTCCACTGGGGGTAGAGAACGCAGTGACTTCTGTTGATTTCTCATCCATTCCAACTTGCCAGTACCCACTGAGGAGGTCTAGAGTACTGAATACCTTGTTCCCTTTTCCTATGTTTTGTAGTAGCTCGGACAGTACAGGCATGGGGAACCTGTCAGGTATAGTTGCTTGATTGACCTTGCGATAATCAATCACCGGACGCCATCCTCCATCCTTCTTAGGTACCAGGAAGAGAGGTGAATTCCATGGCGAGGATGCATGGCGAATAAAATTTTGCTCCAGCATTTCGTCTACCATCCCTTTTACTACTTCCCTTTGACAGTGTGGCAATCTGTACGCTGCTGTGTAAACGGGATTGGTGCCTGGTTTGAGGGGTATGGTAAGCATTGTTAGATCCGTTTTACCTAGACGTTCTCCTGGGAGTGCAACTACATCTCTGAAAGACTGTAGCAACTTCAGAAGGGATTCTGTCTCTTCTGGAAAGTCTGTCTTCTTTAGGTTTTGCCTGAGAGGATCTTCGTCTTGCATCTCGGACAGTGATGATGCTGTCATTGCTGCAATTGGTGCTTCTGCGGAGGGCCACTCCGGAGGTTCAGGATCTACTGGATAGTCGTACACAAGAGCTTTTCCGATCTTGCAGCCGGACTTCAGTGTGATTGGACTGTTAGACCTGTTATAGACTAGTATCTCGGTCCTTGCTTTACCCTGAAGCTTGTACAAGATTGACTCGAGAGCTAGTCCTTTAATACATGCACTTTCACTTAGACATACTGCATCCGTGACTTTCTTTAGCTTGGGTAACCGAACTGGGAGGTGTGCACCTTCTCTAGCACAAATCTTTTGCTTTCCGATTATTAGTAAGGGATACAACCGTGAACCCTGATCCGTTGATCCAACACTTTGTATACTTGGAGTAGGGGACACCAAAGGGCCGTGCACGCGAACTGTCCATGCTTGTTGAAACAGCCGCTGCAATGGTCGAGTGCAATAAAGGATGCGGATTCTGCATTGTAGAATACTTGTGTCGGTTGTAGATCATCTTCTGGTCGGAAGGATTTAAGGCGATGCGATTGTCTTTCATTGTTCCGATGCCTATGAGGCCATCTGCTGGGAGTGGAAAATCCTTGATCACGTAAAACCTCGTCTTGATGTTTGGGTCTCCGTGACGTGTGAATCTAAACGGAATGTCTACCATACCAACTAGTTTTAGGTTATTCCGTGTAACTCCTGTAAGTTGCATGTCTGGGAGATTAAGTTTCCAGTTGCACTTAAGCTGATTTTGAAGATTTGTCAATGACTCGTAGGACAAGACGTTGGCGCAGGCGCCGGAGTCAAGAGCCAGAGACATCTTCACGTCACCTACCGTTACTGGAATTGACATAATGTTCACTCGTGTTACTGCCGCAACAAGCGAGGGAACGTGTATGGGCGACGAGTGGACATTGGTAGGTAACGGTGTAGGTTTATCTACGTTTGATCGTTGGGTCTGGTGCGCGAGGCTTCCCCCGACGATCCTTGTTGACGCTTTGCAGCTAAGCCTTTGATTGTACGGCATTCCTCTGTGGAGTGTCCTTTCTAACCATGGAACAGGCAAGTCATCTTCTGTTTCCCTTGCGCTTGACTTGTCTGGTGTTTTTGAGCTTGTCCACTTCGGTATGATGTCCCACTGGAGGGTGTGAATGTCGTTTTCTTCTTGTACTTGTCTGGAATTAGCTGCGGGTGCAGTCTCCAACAGGCTGTCTTGTCATGTTCCTTCTTGTGGCAATGATCACAGCTGTTGTCTTTCCTCGAGCTGCTACTATACGCTTGTTTGGGTCTGCTCCCTGAGGCTTCTACTGGGGTTACCAAGGCTTTTGGGACTAAGTCTGTGGTAATCTTGTATGATCGTTTGCTCACTAACTTCTGCAGGTTAGTGGTGGGTAGGAATTCTGTTTTCGTGTTCCTTCCTCAGGCGAGGATCCAGCATGATCATGTATACTAGGTATTCCACTACTTTGACTAAGTTCTCCAGCATCATGCACTCATGGGCAGCAGTGTTGATCCATACTGAAGAGGGAGCTAGAAACCTTCCTTTGGCATCTGCATATACATCCCCGGCAATTGCCATTGCCATGTATTGGTCATGCTTTCCGCCATCTGTGTCGATTTTGTCAGCTACTCTATGGATGAAGGTAAGTTCTCCTCCTTGGTTACCATCCCCAAAGACCTCGATCATGTAGATTTTCCATTCCTGGTAATTTTTGGTCTGGAAGCCTAGTATGGACTGAAAAACTTTAGGTTTCGAACCGTCTTTCAGGTATGATCTAACAAGCTCAATTTTGTCTTCATCAGTAATAATGTTGCTGTTTCTCATGAGTCCTTCGATGTTCCTGAAAAATGTGAGAACTCCCCCCGGGTAATTAGGTCAGTCCTTCCCGGAGTAACATGCAACAGCATGCCCTGTTGGCACAATGGTTATCGTCGGTGGTGGCACGTGTCCTGACATGGTGGTTGTTGAAGTAGTTGTACTCGTGGCTGTCGTAGTTGTACTCGTAGTTGACGTAGTAGTCGTCGGCGGAGTAGTCGACATGTTCAAGTTACATGTCGAATATTGCTAACCTGATCGATGTTGACGGCCGTCTAAAATTGTAGGGCGTAACTGCGACGACTTGGATTTTGTAGATTCTGGAGGCGCGCTAATTACCTTATTCCCCCCGCTGGCGCTTAGGTTTACGCTGGACTCTGTGTCGATGAGTTCCGATGTAACCTTTTGTGTACCGCAGGCGCTAGAGGAGGTGTCAACCTCTGGTGGATAACTCGATTTACCCTTGAAAGAGTCGGACAGTTGGTTAGTAAGTTGGTCAATGTCAGCGTCAAAAGAAGTGTCTACCTTTATTTCTAACTCTGTGACCGACTGTAGTGCTACTTCCCCATCAGATTGACTGTCAGAGGATATGAGATCTTCCTCTACGTCATTCTCTGATCTAAAAAGTTTAAAGGACATGGGGAAAAAATGACACTATTGGTAAAGATATCTGGATTGAATGTCATTGACATATAATCCCACAAAACAAATGTTAGCACTGGAACAAAAATTTTGGTAGTAGGGATTTCTCTTAACCACACACCCGTACCCAAGTTTGTATGGATGATAATGGTGGTTAGTCTGATGGGTGAGCAGTTAGTTTGTTAAAACAGGAACATTCTGGAATATTCAGGTTAGTAAGGTACTGTATAAGAATACTCTCTTACTAAGAAAATTAGGTTAGTAAGGCACTATAGGGAAGCCTATTCTCTTTCTAAGAAATTGAAAAGAAATTATCACAGTGTGTAACAAAAGTAAGTCTTTGAAACTCTGCTAAGTTATTACTTGAGAAACTGTTACAGCAAATATATAGAGTACTTAAATTCTTTGATCTAACTTGAATTCATAGAATGAATGTAATTAATGAGGAACGTACAGTCCCAGCTAAATTATTCTATACACATGAATAAGTTGAAAGAATAGTTAAGATACTTTGGCATTGCTTGTTTGTGTTGACAGGATTTTTACTAGTAGGCTACTAATTACTAGTATATTTAGTGTGTATTGTTGTGTTCTGACTAACCGATACAAAGCTGAATTAAAGTAGCGATGTCTTGAAGTCTTCTTGTCAGCTGTTGTAGAATGAAGATTGAAGTGGAGGGACCATAGAGTTGGCTGCAATGGCTGCACTCTCTTTCTCTCTCTCTCCTACTGCTGTGACGTCACCGCCACGTCAGACCTTGGTTAGCGCGTGGACTGTGGACTGAGCTGAGGGGTGAGTCAGTAGGGTGACTCTAGGGTGACTCGGGTGAGTCAGTGGGGTGAGTCGGGTGAGAGGTTACCTGGGCGAGAAACTGCTGAGCTGTGCGCTGAGTGGAGAGATACAGTTGTTTGTGCACTGTGACTACCAGCTCACTCCTCCAAACACTTTAGTTGGTTATCTTCACTGTCTTTCTTTCCCAATTTAGCTCATAAGTGTGTTATGGTTTTTCTAGTTGCTTTTTCTTAGTGCTCTTTGTTGTTTGCTCTTCGGAGGTCTTATAATTGTGATTTCGATTGGGGAACACAAATCCCATGATATTATACGCTGCCAACCAATTATGTAGCGGTGGCTGTTTGGTTGTCCATTTTACCTCTTACCTTAATTGTCCTTGTTTATGCTTGTAGTTGAGGTTTTCACTGTAAAAACATGTTGAAAGGTAACTTGTTAAGGTACTGATTTGAAGTAAAGACACTGTTCGGTTTTCTAGGGTTTTATTACCAGAAAAATAGATTATACTTAATTAGGGCTGGTTTGAGTTATTGATTGTCTTTGTAGGTATTGTAGCTACCCGACTGGGAAATACCTACAGCTTTGCACTATCTTATAAAAGCAACTAGATTTGAGTTATATTCCTGTAATTATATTCTTCCCTGTAAAAGAATAAAAGATAAGAATAACGAAAATAGATAACGGTACACACACTAATATCGCACAATATCGCACTGTCACTGTATTAATTACCACGGCCGAATGAAGGGTCGAGCTTCCAATGGGGCTGTCTGAACTGCTACTGACCAATGCCTTGGGGCCCGGGCGTGCCGGCTTCTTACTAGAGTGGAGTTACAGTTACAAGTTGCTAGCAATCATATTGGAGTTGCTGCAATACTTTGAGAAGACCGTGGGAACGCTTGCTTACTCTGCAAGAATTGTACCAAGCCCTTTATAGGTGGGGGAGATGATCTGTCTATAGGGAGATCATTCCCAACTAGAATGTACAGTAGTATGTTTAAGTAAGTGAATAACTGTTATAAGGGTGTGAGTTATATATGTGACTAGCAGGGGTACCCGGCGTTGCCTGGATAATCACCATCACTACTACCACCACTACTACCATAATCACAATCATCAATACTACCATAATCACCGGCCTCGACCTCCCTGTGCCTCATTAAACGGCGACCTCGATTTCGGCCGCTAAATGACCTCCGATTTTGGATCTGACCTAATCCATACCCCCATTTTGGGGGGCTGCGAACAACTTTCGTTCCATACACCTTTTCGATCGGAGGCTAGCTCCTTCTGCCCCAAACGGTCCTTTTTCCGATTTCGCACCCATTTTCTCCGTCCCTTTCACCCTGGGGATTTTTTTTCACTAAAACCTGCCTACGGACCCCCTTACTATGCATACCAAGTATGAACGCTCTAGCTTAAAAACTGCGGCCACCTATAAAGAACAGACAGACAGACAGACAGACAACCGTAAATATTATATAGATTATATTATATGAGTTACCCTAGAGTGTACAGTCGCTCAAAATGCGCTGTTACACAATCTGTGGCTACTATAGTCTATTCGCTGTAACTGTAAGTAGGCGAGATATCATGACCTCTAACCTCTGTAACTAAAAAAACAACTAGGTTAATCGAGCTAATATTTCTACCATTTGGTAAGAGTTCGTCAAGGAATAGATGTGGACATTTACATCCAATTTGCTCTAGCCCTGTTTGAGTTACAGAGGATAGAGTTCATGATTTCTCGCCTACTTACAGCGAATAGACTATAACAAAGCTTTGAACCTTAAGCCGGTATCACACGAGTGATTTTTTCCCTCAACATTTATCCTCAACTCTGGTCTGGCAGCTTATGAGGTCAACATTTATAATATTTTGGTTACCTAAATTCATGTATCTTCAGTCTAGTTCCCGATTCCAGTGCAAAATATTCCAGAAATGTTACCATGAAAATGTTGATCATCGAATGTTGACTATAAAAGCTCTCGTGTGATACCGGCTTTACTTTCCGTGTTCCGTGTTCCGTGTTCCGTGTTCCGTGTTCCATTATTCCGTGTTCCTCCTCCAGGGTGGACAGATGGCCTTGATTGGACTACCCAAGGCGCCCCTCCATGTGGAGAATGTGCTCACCGATGTGGTTTTTAAGTCACTCACGCTCAAATCGGTTCACGGACACAGGTACGGAAAAAAAAAAAAAAAAAAAAAAAATGTTTTGTTTTTTTGTTTTTTTTAGTAAAGAGACGAATATAAATAAAAAAAATCGAGGTGTGAAGGCTGCAGGGCCGCTATTAATAATGTTAATAAAATAAATATATACTTACTGAAATAAATGATAATAATAATAATAATAATAATAATAATAATAATAATAATAATAATAATAATAATAATAATACTAGTAGTAATAATACAAATAAATTGAAATAATGATAATAATAATAATGACAAGGGGTAGGGAGGATCAGCAAGAAACATGAAAAAGGAAAAAGAGGTGACAGTAGAAGAACACATATAACGGTTGGCCCACAAAAAGCAAGCACACAAGCATTCAGAAGCACCAATCACTCATCAGCCCCCGAAATCAATAGCTTCACCTCGGCTGTTATACTACCGGACAAGGTCTTTTCACATCAACATCTGGAATAAAGACCTTTCAGGTTTGTCATTTAAAATGGTCCAGAGACCTTCATGTACTCTCTCTAACAAACTTCCTCCATTCATTCCTGTTATTTGCTAATTCTTTTGCTACAAACCATTCCCTTTTCACGCTTTGACACACATTCTGACACCATATCATACCATCTTAGAACACTTTCTTAAAATTGCCATTGTTTCCCTTGCCAGCTAATAATGAAGACCTTCTCGAGTCAGCCACCCTCAGCTTTAAAAAAAAAAAAAAAAAAAATATATATATATATATAGATGTACCAGAGTATATAGATAGATAGATGTACCAGAGTATATAGATAGATAGATGTACCAGAGTATATAGATAGATAGATGTACCAGAGTATATAGATAGATAGATGTGTCTGAATATATAGAATAATTATAGATTTTTTTTTTTTTTTTTTATATATTCCAACTACTCCCTCTCGGGCATAGGCTGATAGCCTTTACACTCTACCGCTGAACACGGTGAGAGCCCGTAAGGACTTGTTCCAGTCTAGGGAGTGAGACATGCGAAGCTTCACGGCTCGAAGCAACGCCATCTCTGAAGCTGCTCCGCCTCTGTGCTTCACAGTCTCATCCCCCAGGCTCGGACCCTCACTCTCAGAACGCCACCTATTGAGCAATTAACTCACTAGGCATTGACCCCCCTGTAGCATATTTTTGAATATGGAAATATTTATAAAATGCTATTTAATCAGGGAGCAATGAGGGTATTTATTTGGCATTTCGGTGTAATAGATAGATGTGCCTGAGTAAATAGATAGAGAATAGATAGATTGTAAATGTACTTGTAATATTTAGATAGATAGATGTGCCTGAGTATATAGATAGATAATAGATAGATTGTAACTGTATACTTGTAATATTTTCAGAATCTTCCACTCTTGGATTGAGTGTGAGCGATTACTGTGGGAGGGTCATGTTGATGTCGGTCCCATAGTGTCTCACCGCCTCCCCATGACCCGCTACCTCCAGGCCTTCCAACTCCTTATGTCTGGAGAGGCTTGTAAGATCATCCTCGACCCTCAGATGTAATGATTTGGGGGGCTTCCTGGACGCATATTTGGAAGAGTACAACACAGACACACAGGCATACACACATACCACACACACACACACTCACTCACCTGACGCTACCGCTAAACGCTGCAGGCGCTCCCAGAATATTCTATCATAATTTGAGTACTAACTACTCATCCTCTTCATTCTTGTGCATGAAAGGTGGTTAAGAGCACGTTTAGCCATCCTGTAGCTTAGTAAGTAACACTACGCGATATTTTTCTGTATATTGACTGATAAACTTTGTGTTTATCACAAGGCCCCTGCTCGGACAGGGCGCCACTAACGCCATCTATAGTTTTGTTTTGTAAACAAACGCTCTCTTACTTTTTTCTATAATTGTAGCCCCTAATTTTACCCATTACCTACTGTAGTAAGTATCTATTAAACTGCCGTGTATGTAAGTAAAGTTTGCATATTAATTTGCTGATAAACAACATTGTTTACAAACCTACCTACAGGGACGAACGCCGACGCCTAACCTAGCTAACCCAACCTGCCAAGCTTTTAACCTAACCCAAACCTAACCTAGCCTATAGCCAGCCAATCTGTTGTAAGTAGTTGCATGATACATTAGCCTATTTGTGTGTACTGCATTCCTGATATTTTTTTTTTATATGAATAGGCTATCCTCGTATTCAGGAATTTCTGTTTTTGTGACTATAGGCTTTGCCAGTCAGCCATTTTCTGCGTACTCCAGTTTGTTTTTTATTTTGTGTGTGTTTTTTTTTTGTTTTTTTTTCTGACTAGGGTACATCAGTCGGCCATGTTTTTAGCACTACATCAATTTTATTTTGTGACTAGGCTACACCGGTCACCCAATTTCTGCGTATTTCAGAATTTTGTTTTTTTATGACCTAGCTGCGTCAGTCGGCCAATTCCTGCATATCACACCCAGTCGCCTATTCTGAACCCTTGCAGCCTATTCCTGCGGTTTACGTAATTATCTTTTACTGTTTTTGACTAGGCTATTCCCCGGTGGCCTTTTGCCATGTATTCCATAAGTTTTGTCTTTGACTAGGCTAGTACCCCTTGTAGCCGATTTTTGTTTAATTTTCTTCCAGAACCTTTGTTTTTGACTGGGCTTATTTCCAAGCACTCCAAAATGTTTGTTTTGCCTTGACCCTCATTGCGAAGTCCACAGCAAGATGCCCAATCTACGTGACTGCTGGTCGTGCAAAGGATGCTTCGGTACGACAATCTTCGAGAACGAGAGCGCGACGAACTGCAGGTTCTGTGTCCAGCTGGCAGAACAAGAGGAGAAGCTAGGAAAGGCTCTCCAATTAATTGATGTATTAACTCGCAGAGTTAATACCCTTGAAGAGTTCCTGAGCGCAAACGTCGGAAATGAAGCCTCCCTGCCAGCAACAAGACACAGGGATTCAGAATTACCAAGGCCGGATGTAGCGCCACCTCAGACCTCAACTAACACGCAGACCTCTGACAATACCCCAACCCTCTGTGACGCTTCTGCATAGTAGCCACGTGCGGGCCTGCGTGCGCGTCGGCAGCCCAGCCGTTTAGAAACCGGCTTGTGGCAGCCGGCCGGCCGGCTTTTCCTTAGTATATATCCTACGACAATGTAACTAATGTCTGGGATATTCTTATGTTGTTTCACAGCTTGTAGCTGCCCTTATTCTTAACCACGCATCTAGTATATTTTATTCTCGATAGTTGATTGTTTCATTATAATATATAAGATGTAAGTCTAGTGAGAGTGGGAGGAGACGAGCGGGAGAGAGAGACCGGCTGGGGTACGTTGCTTCGCGCGGAGAGTCCAGCTTGGGACGAGCCTGATGTTGCCACATACATTTGATTGCAACGTTAGGCTTAGTTTCACGCACGGGGTAGACGATTTTGACCCGGCAACTGTGTTGAGTGTTGCCAAGCCTGGGATGTATTCTGCATGCCTAGTGTGGGGTCCAGACAGATTCAAGACTCAGAGCTCACCTCACTGTCGTACCCTTCGGACCCCCTTGATATCTATCCCTCTCAACCCCACTTAGAAACTTTCTCTCTTACTTTGTATACCTTCCTTCCACTTCTTCACCAATCTATTTAATTATCCCATCCCCTTGATAGACCTTATATCTATTATTGTATTAACACCTTACGAGCGGCCTATGCGGTTTATTTATATGTACCGCCCAGCGGGGTGTTTTTAGCCAAAATAGGGCTGTTTACGTGATCATTTTCATGCCTAAATAAGACCTAGAACGTAAAACAAGTACCTATCCCTGAAAGGGCATAAACAGAGCTTTCGAATGACACCATAACGATCCTTTTATGATGGCTAGTTTTCTTGCAATAACCGTGCAACGCGAGTGCAAAAAGCATGTAATTAGCCACTTTCCCGATACAATTCCTTATATAGCGAGTGAGAGAGGGAGGAGGGAGCTGGGATTTGTGTCAGTATGTTCACCGCGGTGGTCTGGAGCAGTCATACGCTCGCTACTCTCCTGCCACCACTTGTCTCTCTCTCTCAGCAACATTACGTGCTGAAATTGCCACTCGACCTATGTCGAGCGCCGCCACATAGTCCAGCTTTATTAAATACGACTTATGTGGTGAGCCGCTAATTAAGGGTTAACGACGAGCTCTCAGATAACTAGATAGGATTTTGGGCCTTATGCAGAGACGTAATTGTTAATGAGACCTAGGAAGCTTTTTTGTTGTCTCATATTTGGTGGTTTCATGCTTGCTAGTGTGTTCTTGTGTCAGGTTAGCAGGGGCTAGACCGGAGGGGAGGTTTTTTGCGATCCTTTAAGTAAAGTCTGCTGGTGCGAGTCCTGTGGACCCGCACGACTGTACTAGGATACCCGTGGGAGTCTGGGGGCATTTTCTTGTCTGTGTCCCTGTGTGTCTAGTGTTGTGTTGTGTGAGGGCCCTTGCCTAGTCCACTCAGCACTGCGCTAGCACGTCTTGCTTTTGTTTTAGGGTCGCCAGGAGAGAGTCAGATACTTGCGATCTGAGTCTCTCAAGAGAGCACCCTTTCAATTAGAGTAATTTGGCGCACAGACTTGGGAACGTCCCTAGGCTAGAGCAGGCGGCTCAGCCCGGGTATCCGAAGCCTATATCCTTCCAGCTAGACCTCTGCCACCTGGCAGATTAACAGCTAGGGGTTTATTATTTCTGTATGCTTGTTATTGTGCCACAGTTTACCGTTTTTGTGAGCATTGTGAGTCAGGGTGTGGCTTAGAGACTCTGTCCGAGCAGGCTTGCCTGACTAAGAGTGAGAAGCACACCTGTATGTGGTTATGTTGCGAGTTGCTGCCTTTATTTAATTATACCTATGCCATTATACACTGTATGGCCTATCACTAGTATTTATTCCTGCTTATGAGTTAAGAGTTCTCTAAATCCGTAACGTACTTTCTTTGCTAAGCATCAGATCCTACAGTAGCCGCATGCAGTTTAGAAACCCGCATCTTGTCTACCTGTACGATGTTTTGAGGACTGTTTGCTTTCACCTTCTTTCACGCAGGGGTGATTAGTTGTATTAATTAACGTAACGTTAAATGTACTTTCTTCTAGTTTGTTATTAAATTGTTTCTGCAATTTAATTCCGTTATCTATCTTTTCCTTGAAGCTTTAAGTCAACTTAATTGTGTGATCTTTTATATAGCCTGCTTGACTATCAGCAGTCTATAGTGCGTGCACCCTGTAACCGAGTCATAGGATACCTCGTTGTCCAGGCAGGACTCTTGACGGTTTAGGGTGGTTTGTTGCCTGGGTTTATAGATAAGGGTTGGATCTAGCGTTTTCCGTTGTTGCTTGTTGCCGCATACCTAGTCCAATAGAAAGAGCCCAGTGTTTATATATCCCAGGACGTAACACCTCGTTCCTAATGAAGATAATTTTCAGCTCGCAAGAAATAGTGTACGCCCAGTTACTGCTACCAAGAAGGTCATCCCTATAACAATGTGTCAAAACCGTTTCCAAATTCTCGCTACCTATGAAGAAGAAGAAATGGAGGAAGTACGGCTTGTGGGGGACTCCATGGTACACGGCCAGCTCAAGGAGTTCTGCGCCTGGTCACCCAGGACCAGAAAGCGATTCTGTATCCTGGTGACGGTGGGGACGAGGTGACCAGGCTGGCCCCCACAAACACAACCTATGTCATACATGTCGGATCAAATGACGTCCAGCACACAGGATCATAGGAACTCTTGAACAAATACAAGCAGCTTATCAAGACGTACCAGGTAAAATCTAGCAGGATCATCATCTCAGTCATCATTCCCCGTATTAACACAAAGAATCTCTTCTGGTCCACAGCCATGAATATAAATCGTTAACTCACCAACACCTGCAGGGAAGAGAACATCGGCATCATCAACACTTGGGATAATTTCTGCCACGATCAACATTTGTTCTCAAGAGACGGTGTCCCCCTAAACCCAGTAGGAGCTGCCCGGTTAGGCTGTCTGCTGAATGATGCCGTAAAGAACCTTCATTAGAAAAACGAGGCCAATAGTCATCAGAATGGGAGGACAACTTAAGTATCAGAAGGAAAACAAACCCGAGACAAGCAAAATCATCAAATGCATGTGGCGAGCATCAAATGATATCAAGAACCAAATCTCTAAAGGTCTTCTACGTGAACGCTCAAAGTATACGCAATAAATTTTCAGAACTAGAGGAACTCGTGTTTACAGAAAATTTTGATGTAATCGGCATACCAGAATCTTGGCTAAATACGGAAGACAGAGACTTTTTAGCAGAGTTTTCACTTCCCAGCTATGTAATGTTTGAGAAAAGTAGAGTTAATGGAAATGGAGGCGGCATAATATTTGTCATCAAAGAAAGTCTTAGCCCAATTCTCTTGTCAAAACCTCAAATAATAAATATTAATTTATCTTATGTGCTAATAAAAAACAATAGAGGAACAAAAATAATCCTAGCATTAATATACAGGCCCCAAGCCCAATCAGTGCAAACCGACCAAGAAATTTACGAGCAAATTGCAGAAATAAGTAACATACACGATACTATACTTTTTGTCGACTTTAATTTACCAGTGACCAAGTGGGGCGACACTTTTACTTCACACTCCGGACACGATCTGTATGCCAACCTACAAGAAAGCTCCCTTCATCAATTTGTTCAATCTCCAACCTGCGGTAATAATGTTCTTGACCTTGTACTTGCAACTAAAGAAGACTTGATCGATAACGTGACTGTTGGTGATGAATTCTGCAATAGTGACCACCGTACGATCACTTTCAGTATAAAATTTAATAGAAATAAACTCAATACCAGCAATGAGAAAGTTCCAAATTTCAAGCGAGCAAATTTCCATAAACTCAGAACAAAATTTAAAGAAGCCAATTGGGGTTTTCTAAACAATAATGAGATAAACCAATCATGGTAATTTACTCTAACGCAGTACGCGAGTGCTTACCATAAAAAGAACAGAAGATCTGCACATAATAACAAACCTAAATGGTGGAATAGAGAAATAACTGAATGTCTACTCGCTAAAAAGAATGCTCATGAGAGATTACAAACCTCCGATAACGATGAAAATAGACAGGCCTTCAGAGATCTACGACATAAATCCAAAAGGTTATTTAACCCTTCCAGCCCGGGTGTCATTTTAAAAGGACACCACGGCAGATGGACCGGTACCCGGGTGTCCTTTTAAAATCCGTAAGCTTGAAAGCCTATTCAGCTTGGTCTGAACGCCGTGCGTCCGACGTATGTATACAAAGCCGGTCAGTGCGTCACCGCACCTCCGAAAACAAGAAGGAGACGTCGGATCAATGTTGTTGTTGTGACGTCAGACGAAATTAGTGTCTGAAAAGCTCCGATATTGTTAACATCGCGGCAACATTTGCTACACGGAAATCGTCATCACAACTGAACCAGTTGACTTAGAGAGCTCTACTCAACGCCAGTCTACAGATTGGAAACCGCACTACGCACTACGCACTATGCGTGGGAAATTTCTAGCAGTTAAAATAACAAAGATACGGTAGCCTAGGCCTAGACGTTTTTTGGCCAGATCGCCCGGATACGACCTCCGTCCTTTTGTAAGGCAGCCCAGGTCAGAAGGGTTAAACAAAGTTAAAATTCTTTAGAGTTACATGTTGCGAAACAAAGCAAGACTAACCCCAAAAATTCTACAATTTCATCAGGAAGAAGAAAGTGGTGACTTCAACGATTGGACCCTTGGTAGATGAAAAGGGAGATTTTACCAATGAAGATGCGGCAGATGCCAAAACGAGTAATACTCTCAACAATTTCTTTGCATCAGTCTTTACATCAGAAGACCAAAGTGACATCCCTACAGTACCGCAAGTACAGACAAACAATTTGGAAGTTCTTAGAAATATCAGCATTACTGAGGCAGAGGTACTGAGATGTTTAGATAACCTTAATGAAAGCAAACCACCTGGACCCGATACAATTTCTCCTAGAGTTCTCAAAGAAGCTAAAGGCGAGCTCTCCAAAACCCTTACGCTGATCTTCAACAAATCCTTGGTAATTTTCGGATTAGGAGGAGATACGAGTCACCACGAGTAAGACACGAGTCACTATGAGTTACTGAGAGTGCGACACGAGTCACTGAGAACTGGAACATTGTGTTGAGAGTATGCCGGGAATGCCTCCCATTGTCTATCTGTCTATCTATTGCTGGACAACCCATGCCAGTTTACTGAAGGACTTACAGGATTGCCACTCAATTTAGGACCCGTCTGTTTCCGAGGCCCTCTATGTATCTTTTTAGCACTATTTTTTTCTACAGTGGTGTTCGGCTAGTCCATCCACTAACCTGCTTCACCCTTATGTAAGCAGTACCGATTTGTATCAGACTTACTCCCCTAGACAGGTTGCCGACCAAGGCTGACGAGTCGCATCCACCCGGATTTTTATAATGGTTGTCTCCCTTAGATTGGTTGCCGAACAAGGCTAATGAGTCCCATCCACCCGGATATATATGCGTTGTCCCATGCCACACCTACATTTATGTTATTTGGTCTATATAATCTGTGAACCATTTCCAATATGATGGTATTAACCCTCTCCGACATATGACACGATTTTTAGCCTATTAGGGATACATTAAAGCCTTTCTTACCATCAGGGGTATTTAGAAACCTTTAGTTTAGTTACTTCAACCTCTGCAGTTGTCTTGGAGTTAGCTGTGGGCAGAACACTAATTTTGGAGAGTTAATTATAAGGGTTCCATGTCAGTTGAACCAGTGCCACTTCAACCAGTGCCACTTTAACCAGTGCTAACTCAACCAGTGGCCACTTCAACCAGTGACCATTTTAACCAGTGACCATTTTAACCAGTAACCTAACCTAACCTAATCAAACTAACCTAACCTAACCTAACTAACCTAACCTAACCTAACTAACGTAACTTAACCTAACTAACCTAACCTAACCTAACCTACTGGTTAAAATGGTCACTGGTTGAAATGGTCACTAGTTGAAGTGGCCACTGGTTGAGTTAGCACTGGTTAAAGTGGCACTGGTTGAAGTGGCACTGGTTCAACTGACCTGTCATCAATTATAAGAGTGAGAGAACTCTATTTCTTATTGCTAATCTGGCAACCTCTGCGTCATATGAGCGTGAAAGGGTTAAAGAGTTTTTGTTCTCAAAAACTCATAATCAACAAAAATTACACAAATGTCAATTACAAACATGTTACAATATTTCCCCCATCATTTTGTTTAGACACTTTCAAGGCAAAATATACCATGCACAAAAAAAGAAAAGAAACAGAAAAAGTCAAATAAAACGCAATCTTCCACGGTCTGATTGTCACACCAATTAGTTGAACGTCGATCTTGGGAAAGATACGGAATATTCTTAGTTGTCTCTTTGTTATTTCTGTTTTATCTAGCCTATGTGCTGGAAGGGGAAGGATATTATATTTTTCAATTCCATCGCATTAGAAATGATTCATAGATTACAAAACAACCAAATATGACAAAGTTACGTTAATGTATAAGGGAGATTGATAGATTCATTAGATATATAGATAGACAGAGAGTTACTAGCTATGTCCAAGCGATTGATAAAATGTGAACATAAATGCGACGGCCTTAAGTTTCTGAAAAGACAAAGGATACATTTGTATTGACTCTTTTTCATTTTATTATTTTTTTTGCTGGAAGGATATTATATTTTCCAATGCCATCCCATTAGAAATGATTCATAGATAAAAAAGAAAAGAAAAAAGACATAGTTATATAATATTATGTATAAGGGAGATAGATGCATTAGATAGATAGACAGACAAACATTTGATGCATTAATAACACTATCGAGACCTGACTATACATTATTTATATTGGTATATTTGATGCATTAATAACATATCGAGACCTGACTATACATTATTTATATTGGTATATTTGATGCATTAATAACATATCGAGACCTGACTATACATTATTTATATTGGTATATTTGTTATATTTTGTTATTACTAATTTTCTATGATTCTTGTATCATTTCTCAAGTTATATTTTAGTTTGGTATTTTAGTTAGGTATGATCTTTGCCATTTTAATATTATATTTGTGTAATTGCGAGTTGCCGTGAGTGTTCATGAGTAATTTACGAGTAGTTACGAGTCACTTAGAGTCACAAGGAGTCACTTATAGTCACAAGGAGTCATTGGGAGTCACTGAGAGTTGTCGGACTCGCGGTCCAAATTTCGTGCAGGGGTGAAGTTTTGCCAGACATGGGGGACCCACTGCGACTGGGCTGGGAGTCAAACAGTAGTCGCTAGAGTCACTAGGAGTCATCGATTTTTACCGAGAGTAGGTGCGCGAGTCCAAATTGTGCCCCACTCGTGGTGACTTTAGCTCACACTCATGTAGCCTATGTGTGTACTAGGCTTTAGGCTTAAACCTCTGGAATATACTATACTCGGTTTCTTCTCAGCTGGCGGGAAACTGGAATGTCCTCCCCTTATTTACTTATAGCTATTAAGGGGACAGTGATTATTTTTTGGGGGGTTCATTTATTCATATATTCATTTATTTTTTTAGTTTCCTCGCTAGACTTTCATCAACCTTAAAACAAAAACACTCCTTAGATCCCCCTTCAAGATAAATGTGTACATTTTCGCTAGAACAAATTTCCAGCCAAAGGCTGGTTTCTCTTAAAATAACAGGCTCGCTAATTGGACGAAAGGTTTTAAAATCGACAAACTAATGGGTCGAACGTCTTAAAATCTGAAAACTAATGGGGTTAAATAAGAGGAAGAAGAGGGACCAGAAAAACAACCCATCTCCCCTTACGACGAGACTGTGGTGAAATATATTGCCAATTATGAAAACTTGGTATTCTTAGGAGACAGAGACAGTTGTAGTTTCATAATTGTCCAGTAATTATCAAGCCATCAGCTACTAACAGATTCAATTTACTGGCAACTGAAATATAACCGACTGTTAAGGGGTATGGCTGTTTTTATCTGCTCATTTATGTATCTTAATATTATTGTTTTAGTTTCCTCCCTAGATATCCATCAAGCTTAAAAAAACACCCTCCCCAGACCCTCCTTCAAGATAAATGTCCCGGCCAAAGGCCGGTTCCTCTTAAATTATATGCTCGCTATCGCTCGCCAGGAACAAAATCGACACCTAAATGACACAAGAAGTCTTAATATTGACAAATAAATGGGGCGACAGGTCTTAAAATCACCAAACTAATGGGCCGAACGTCTTATAATTTGAAAACATGAGGATGAAGGGGGACCAGAAAAATTACCCATCTCCCCTTAAGCCGGTATCACACGAGAGCTTTTATAGTCAACATTCGATTATCAACTTTTTTTCTGGCAGCCTGTCTGTAATAATTCACACTGGTATCGGAAACTAGCCTGATGGTAGGTTAGAGGTGGTATACACTGAGAGAGTTCTGAGGAACACTGATTATTGTAATAGCGGTAGAATACTGAGAGAGATGCAACATTGCGGCGGAGAGAGCAGTGGCGGACTGGGTTAAATTTTCTACCGGGAAAACTGGTTAAAGGGCCCTTTCAAAATGGTTCAAAGGGGCTCACTCAGGGGCCCTAGAAGGGCGGGGTGGCGAGCAAAGCAAGCCTATTTTCAATTCTAGGAGCATTTTGAAGCCATATGCAAAGCTATATTGAGGTAATTGTAACAATACACACATATATATATATATAAACGAATATATATATATATAGTTCCCAACCCTCACTCTTTCCCAAGCAATACGGTAATCCCCCCACAGTAGTAAGTAACTGTGCAGTAAGTAACACTGCACGATATTTCGCTGTGTATTGACTGATAAACTTTGTGTTTATCACAAGACCCCTGCCCGGACAGGGCGCCACTAGCGCCATCTGTTGTTTTGTTTTGTTTGTAAACAAACGCTCTCTTCTTAGTTGATATAAAATCGTAGCCCCTAATTTTACCCATTACCTACTGTAGTAAGTATCAATTTAACTGTCTTGTATGTAAGTAAAGCTTTGCATATTAATTTGCAAATAAACAATATTGTGTACTAACTAACCTGCCTACAGGAACGAACGCCGACGCCATTTTGTAAACAAACTTTTTTGGGGGATTATACATATTAAATTCCAGCCAATTTTGTATTAAATTTAAGTGCATTCTTTTATCTTTTCCCCCTAGATATATTCTTGACTTTTTCTCCTCAGAGTGATTTTACTTTAAGCTAAGGGTGGTATTTGTACAAACTAACCTATCCTAACCCAACCTGCCAAGCTTTTAACCTAATCCAAACCTAGCGTAGCCTATAGCCAGCCAATCTGTTGTTCTTATTAACTCTAGTAGATATTGTATTTAGTATCCTACTGTAGCTATATACAGTATATCTGTAATTTTAGTTGTTGCTTGCACGATCTTGTAGTAACCTTTGACTGATACATTTTGTTTTGTTTTATCTAAAAAGAGTAGGCTACTGCTTTACTAGGCTACAGTGACACCAGGGCCATCTGTGGATACAGTATATTAACCCCTTGTGTGCGGTCACACTTTATTTTTATATAATCTCTATTTGGTGAATTGTATATTTAGTTACATATTCTGTTATATATATATTTGTTTAAGGTTAGGTTATCACACCTGGTAGCCTATTTCTGCGTATTTCAATTTTATTGTTTTCGGTTAGGCTATTCAACGCTGGTAGCCTATTGGTGCGTATTTAATTTTTTTTTAAACTTTTGGTTAGGCTATCGCCCCTGGAAGCCTAATTATGCGTATCTCAAATTGTTTGTTTTCGGTTAGGCTATCACCCCTGATAACCTATTGTTGTGTATTTCAACATTGTTTTCGGTTGAAGTGATTGAAGTGTTTCTATAGTGAGTGAAGTGTTTTAAAGTGAGTTAAGTGTTTTAAAGTGAGTTAAGTGTTTTAAAGTGAGTGAAGTGATCTGAAGAAACTGACTGTTACCATGCCTCGCACTTGTACGAACTGCGCCAGTAGGTTTGGTGAGTCCATGTTTGTTACTGTCGATCTTCAAGTCTGCCGTCTCTGCCAGCAACAAGAGAATTTGACAGTGAAATTAGATGAAGCCTACAACAAGATCAACATCCTCACCATGAAGCTGGAATCACTCCAAGAGTTTGTAACACTCAACGTTGGAGTACCACAAACTTCAATTGTCCCCGCAACAGCAGCCACCAACGCCCCAACGTCAACTGCCAACAATTCAACGCCTGCAGTAGCCATTTCATCTGATGGTTCCGATACTCAAGAAACAAATAGTAACTCTCTTCCCCCTCAAGACAACTTCCGTGTTGTGAGGAACAACGTTTGCCCCAAGACCAGGAAACCCATACCGATTACCGAGTGTCAAAACCGCTTCCAGATACTCGCAGACTCAGATGACGAAGCGGAAATAGAAGAAGTCCGGCTCGTGGGAGACTCGATGATACGTGGTCAGCTCACAGAGTTTTGCGCCAGAGCACCTAAGACCAGGAAGCGTTTTTGTATCCCTGGTGGTGGTGTGGACGACGTAGTTGCTGCAGTTGACGAAGTATCTAAGCTGGCCCCTGCTAATACAATGTACGTCATCCACGTTGGATCCAACGATGTACAGCGAACCCGGTCGGAAAATTTGCTTTTAACCCTAGTCTAGCGGGTCTGTCGGGATCTGAATCAGTCCTTAAGGACGAGTCCCCAGATCGTCTCAGCAATCGTGGAGCACTGACAGGTTACCTCGAAGAGTTTAGCTGATTTTTACACACCAGCCACTTTAGCGAAACTAGCATCCGGGTGCAGGAAGAAAACGGGGATTCGTCGACACCTGGGACAATTTCTACTACGATGACTATTTGTTTTCGAAAGATGGAGTTCATCTGAACCAGGTGGGAGCAGCACGTTTTGGGCGTCTGCAATCGCGAAATTTAAACAGCCGGACAACCAGGAAGGAAAAGAAATCGACTCAGCACACGACAACAGGAACCGAGGACCGAAGACAGCGAGGGCGGCAACCTGCGAAGGAATTAAATGCTAATCTGTCAAGAACCGCGAATTTGGATAAAGCTCCACCAACACGACCCAAATTCAAAACAGCCAGGGATAACGACCGAGGACCCGATGTCAGCCATGAATGTAAATGTAGATCCGATCAGAACCAAAAATTTGATTAAAGAACGTTCTGTGAGTTCTAAAACCGCAACTTTAAAGGTTTTCTATGCAAACGCTCGTAGCATACGCAATAAATTTTCAGATTTAAAGGAACTAGTGTTTACTGAAAATTATGATGTGATTGGTATAACAGAATATTGGCTCAATACAGTAGATAGAGACTTTTTAGCAGAGTATTCACTTCCCGGTTATGTAATGTTTGAGAAAAGCCGAATAAATAAAAATGGAGGTGGCGTTTTATTTTATATCAAAGAAAGTCTTAACCCGACCCTCTTGTCAAAACCTCAAATTGTGAACGTCGACACATCTTTTGTGCTAATAAAGAATAATAAAGGTACAAAATAATACTTGCATTAATATACAGACCTCCAGCTCAATCAGTGCAAACTGACCGAGAATTTATGAACAAATTGCAGATGTAAGTAACTCACAAGATGCCATATTTTTGGCGACTTTAATTTACCTGTGATCAAGTGGGGCGATACTCTTACTTCACACTCCGGACATGACTTGTATACGAACTTGCAAGAGAGTTCGCTTTATCAATTTGTTCGAACACCGACCCGTGGTAATAAAGTTCTTGACATTGTACTTGCAACAAAAGAAGAATTAATAGAGAATTTGAATGTTGGTGATGAATTCAGTAACAGCGACCATCGTACGATAACTTTCACTTTAAACTTTACTAGTAACGAACCAAATAGTAGCATCGAAAAAGTCCCTAATTTCAAGAAAGCAAACTTTCATAAACTTAGAGCTATGTTTAAAGAAACTGACTGGAGCTTTTTAATTAACAATAACGACATAAATACATCTTGGAAGTTATTCGAAACCACTTACCTAAAAGCAGTGCAGGACTGCATACCATCGAAAATACGGCATCCAGGCCATAATAATAAGACCAAATGGTGGAATAAAGATATTTCAAACTGCCTGCTTGCTAACAGAATTGCTAATGATAGAATAAAATCCTCACAAAATGACGAAGAACGGGTGAAATTTGTAGAGCTACGACGCAAAGCCAAAAAGTTAATTAAGCAAAGTAAAAAGACCCTAGAGTTACATATTGCGAATCAAAGTAAAACAAACCCGAAAGAATTCTATAGTTATATCAGAAAGAAAAAAGTAGTTACTTCAACTGTTGGACCGTTAGTCGATGAAAATGGAGAATACACCAAAGACGAAGTACAAATGAGTAATGCCCTCAATACCTTCTTTGCATCAGTTTTTACAACAGAAGACCTCAGTGATATCCCTACACCATCGCCGATTCAGGTTGATAATTCAGATGTTCTAAGCAATATCACCGTTACAGAGAGAGAAGTATTGAATTGTTTAGATAAACTCAAGGTAAATAAAACGCCTGGACCTGATACAATCTCGCCTAGAGGTCTAAAGGAAGCTAAGGATGAGCTCGCCAAACCACTGGCATTACTATTCAATAAATCCTTGCAGTCTGGAACTATGCCTGATCAGTGGAAGATAACCAACGTAACACCGATATTCAAAAAAGGCAGCAAATCCCTACCCAGTAACTATCGTCCAATTAGCTTAACCTCAGTTGTTGTAAAATGCTAGAAACGGTCATAAGAGACAGACTCGTAAATCACTTAGAGGAAAATAACATACTTAAAGATACTCAACACGGCTTTCGTAAAAAACGTTCCTGTTTAACAAACCTCTTAGACTTCTTCCACAATATCCTCAACCTCTACGATGAGAGTAAAGCTGTAGATATTATATACCTTGATTTTCAAAAGGCCTTTGACAAAGTTCCCCACAAACGTTTACTGCTAAAACTAAAAGCGCATGGAATACAAGACGGTGTGTTGAAATGGATAGAAAATTGGCTCAGCGACAGAAAGCAAAGAGTAGTCATAAACGGTAAGGCATCTAAATGGACCAATGTAAGTAGCGGGGTACCCCAGGATCGGTACTAGGACCAATTATCTTTCTAATTTACATCAACGACATAGATGAGGGTCTCACCTGTACAATCTCAAAATTTGCTGACGATATAAAAATTGCAAATAGCGTACTCTCAAAAGATCAAGATGACGATATGCAACACAATCTAGATAAATTGTCACATTGGGCCCAAATTTGGCAAATGAGTTTCAATGCGGATAAATGTAAAGTACTACATATCGGATACCTAAATGAGAAAGCAAACTATTCGATGAATGGCACTCAGCTTAAGAATGTAAACAGAGAAACCGATCTGGGAGTAACAATATCGAGTAACCTAAAACCGAGTCAACAATGTTCAGAAGTTGCTAAGAAGGCAAACAAAATAATTGGCTTTATAGGCAGATCATTTGAGCATAAATCCAAAGACGTAATCCTAACCCTTTACAATTCCTTAGTCCGCCCTCTTCTGGAATACTGCGTTCAATCCTGGTGCCCTTATTACCAAAAAGACATAAACAAGCTAGAACGAGTTCAACGTAGAGTTACCAAAATGATACCTAGCCTAAAGAACAAACCATACAAAGAGCGTCTTAGAGAATTAAATCTATTTCCTTTAACCCAGCGCAGATTAAGAGGTGACTTAATTCAAGTGTTCAAAATCATCAAAGGCATCGACAATATGAACTGTAGTAAGTACTTCACTATCGACCAATCTAATTACACGCGGGGAAACGGTTGCAAAATTATTGGTAAATATTTTAACTCACACGAATCTAAGAATTTCTTTTTCAATCGAGTTGTCAACTTGTGGAATGGGCTTCCCCGAGACGTTATAGACTGCAGCACCGTTGATTCATTTAAATTCCGCTTAGACAAATATCTCGCATCAAACCCGCGACTGACTGCGTTTGTAAATGAATAATTTTATTTTATCCTCCCCTCAGTTACTAACCCATATGTCCCCTACTAACTTCCTAGTCCTGCCACGTTAGTGGCAGGGCAGTAGTTCCCTTTTCAATGTTCCCTTACCCACTCTAAACCACTGTTTGGACACTTGATCCTCAGTGTTTTGGAGGACAAGCAGCCTAGAAGGGTCACTAGATCTGTTGTTGCTTGATTTCCTTTGTACTCCTTTGTACCCTTCCAACCCACACCTTTGTATTTGCTTACTCCCTTAATAAGAATATCTATAAAATTGGAGGAAAGGTAGGGTATCAGGTAGCCTACAACTAAAAAATTAATAAATAAAGAAGTCATCACCGGGGCTCCCTGGGAGAGAGAGAGATTGCAAAGAGTTGGTGAGTGGACGTGAGTTAATGAGACGGAAGGCTTTCTTTTCTACTTTGTCTAGAAGTGCTGTGTGAGAGGGTCCTCCCCACACGTGTGAACAATACTCAATACATTGATGCACTGTGTCCCTGTATAGAGAAAGAAGCTGCGCAGGGGTAAAGAATCTCCGGAGCCAGTTGAGGACACCCAGCTTCTGGGAAGCTGTTTTAGCTAGAGTGGTAATATGATCTTTCCAAGAGAGATCTTAAGAAAAAAAAGAGACAAATGTACAAATTTATCTATAAGAAGAATATTGGGGATATTATTATAAGCTTGGCGGAGGTCTAGGGAGGAAGCACATACATAATAAATAAATTAATAAATAGACCCTTCCCTTCTTAACACCTGTGGAGCGGGCAAATTGGTCTGAAATTACCTTCATTCCCTGCTCATTTTAATGAATAAGCAAGAGCCAGAGCGTAATACAATTATTTTACCTGGCGACTTTGCACTCGCTTGCTCTGGGCTTAACCATTCTGAACCGGCTACATCTTTTTAACTATTATCTGGCTATTAATAATAGACAATTTTGTTCAGTTAAAAAGGGGCCTTCGAACTATCTCACTTAACCCTTTGTACTACCACAGATCCTTCTTAAGCTGCACAAAATCTTCTAAATATAGCTAGAAAAAGAATAAAAAGACGTTGCCGGTACAGAAAGGGTTAAGAACTCTATCTGGAGCTCTGCAGAGAACAGCATTCTGATAACGTGATCTGTGGGGGTTTCATTTCTTACGAGTATATACAGTAGGCCTATATGTTTTTGAATACGAAACAAGTAACAATTACATATTCCCTATCTAATAAGTAACAAGCAGTAGATACTTGTTAGTTATTTAATAAGAAATCCGTAATAGTCACTCAATTTCGAATAAATAAGCAGTGGTGAAGTAAAGAAACATAAAATAACACGGATAAAAAGAAAGAATAAGCTCACGAAACTCCCTAGCTTTATCAGCTATGATGACTCCGTGGCAGCAAGATGATTATCAAGCGATCCCACCACCTGCAACAGAGATGGCCGAGCGGCAACATCAGTACTCATCATCCTGTCACAAAGAGCTACAAGCTCATCGTCAACCGAGAAAGCTCCGACTGAGGCCACATACTCTAGGGCATAATTCATTATGTAGCCGAGAGAAAATGTGTCACAGTGTGGCTGACAGACTCCCCCACACCATAGGCCATAGTCGTAGAATGGGAAGAGTTTGTGGTTATCAGCATTCTTGTTTTGGAAAGATGTTGGTGACTGGCCCATTTGGCAGCTAATTCCCAGGTCGATGATATGGGCTCGGGGCTCAGCAACATCGATCAACACATTATCCTCCTTAAAATCGTTATGGCTTAGACCTGCACTGTGGAGCTCATCTAGTGCTGTAGCAACAGCCTTCAAGATCTGTACCCACTACTGATGAGACGCTAGACTCCCGTTGCTCATGAGGTCATACAGTGAAGGGTGGGGACAGTAGGTGGTTACCATACCAGGCTTATCAGAAGCAATCAACAGCAGTTTTGGCACCCCACCTGCACCATCGGCCTTCTCCACCATGCGGGCCTCATCCATAAAGTCTTCTGCCTGTCGGGGGCCATTCTTACCAATCTTGAGACAAGCCACACCCCCCTGGTACTGTACCAAGTACACCTTGGCATAGGTTCCCTCTCCTAGGTTTTGTGTGATCTTGGTATTGGCCTTGATGTAATCGCTGGTAACAATTTTGTCTTGCCAGGTCATTTTTGTATTATAAATATGTGCATAGACTACAGATCTACTGTAGTCTATGCTGTGATATGAATAAACAATCCACTCACAAATACTACTAATGATAGCAATAGACAATCTGCTCACCAATAATACTAATGATAGCAGTAAACAATCCACTCACTACTATTGCTAGCAGTATGAAGACTTCGTCACGTAAGAATGAGTCCTCTTCGAGCGATTGATGCTTTCAAATGCACTAAAATATCTACATAGCTGTTGTTGTTATTGTGGTCCACAATAAGTTAATGCATAACGTTGTTTATTGTATCTAAATTAATTTTGATTTCATATAAAGACAAATTAGCCTGTTTTACTTGTAATTTACGCTAAATAATATTTAAAATGTGACGGACATTTATTTATTTATAATTGTTTACCCATTAAATATATTCGTTTTCGTTAATACGCATTTAAGAATATTTAGTTTTTACGGGTAACTAAATTACAAAATACGATCTGCGCATTTGAAATAGACTTCTTCCGAGTTTTAGGCTACAAGATGTTGCAGCTGTAACCATCAATATTAGAAGATTAACCAGATAAATTATAGTTGCTATGTGCAAATAAATCCATAACATTTAAGTCAGCAAAATTGTTATCAATTAAAAACAGAATATAATAAAATAATATAAAATAAATATATACATTAAATGTATTTCTGTTCAATGTTTATATGGCTCCAACTTCCTTATAGAATGAAACTCGCAAGTGGTCAATTATCTAGTTCCCGAAATAATTCATGCCCGACTACCAAGCTTAGGGGTAACTAACCAAGGGAGTTAACCAGGTAAAGGCCGTGTCACACGAGCACATTTTCCAGATATTTTTGTTAGCAATTTTCGTGAGAAAAAACAATTCTCGTGCAATTATGAGGCTCTTTTCACATTGGCATCGGAAACTAGATCGAAGGTATATAATGTTAGGTAGATACATTTTTATGGAACTTAGTTATGAAGCTGCCAGACAACGATTGCCCGTAGAAATTGACTTAAAAATCGCTCGTATGACACCACCTTTAATCATGTGATATACTGATTTGGTTGGTACGTGATTATGTTGTCATCTTTTGTAGAAACGTAACAATAGCTTTAACATAAAGCTGATGCTTGGCGATTATTTTAATTGAGTATAGCGTTGAACGAGGTTCCTTAACATTGCTTCAATCGACGATCGCTGTGTGTTGACAGTGATTTCCAAGGAGTTTCATATGATTGAATCCTTTCTGTACAGGTGACGTTTCAGTAAGTATATTTTCACTATATCATAGGTTTGAGTCCCGAAGGGAAGAAGGAAAACCTAATATTTAGTAGTGGCCCCGGAATCATTGACGATGCGCCTTACGTAGGTAATGGCCAATCTTTGAACTCTAGCTTGCTGTTCAAACCACCCGCCCGGGGAGAACTCTAAATACGATTGCCTTACATCGTGAGCGAAACGCTCTTAATAACCACGCACGGACTCGTCCTTATGATGTGGGTACCACTACTAGAAAAAACTAGTAAAATAGATAAAGAATAAAAATAAAAATTAAACTTGACCTAGCTTTGCGCTTCCCGTGCGTCTGCTCTTGGGTACAACTCGCCATCTTGTTCACAGTGAGCGTTCACTCTTATTCTCCTTGGGCCCGCATAGTAAAGACGTATGTCCCCGACACTCCTGCCTGCATCTCGTTCGTCACCTTCCTTGACACTAGTGAGTCCTTGCTCATTTGTCCATGAGAGTGCTGAAGTTAGGTTAGATTATCGACTAGGGATCGGTACTAGGACCAATTCTCTTTCTAATTTACATCGACATAGATGAGGGTCTCACCTGTACAATCTCAAAAATTTGCTGACGATACAAAAATTGCAAATAGCGTACTCTCAAAAGAACAAGTTGACGATATGCAACACAATCTAGATAAATTGTCATGTTGGGCCCAAATTTGGCAAATGAGTTTCAATGCGGATAAATGTAAAGTACTACATATCGGATACCTAAATGAGAAAGCAAACTATTCGATGAATGGCACTCAGCTTAAGAATGTAAACAGAGAAACCGATCTGGGAGTAACAATATCGAGTAACCTAAAACCGAGTCAACAATGTTCAGAAGTTGTTAAGAAGGCAAACAAAATAATTGGCTTTATAGGCAGGTCATTTGAGCATAAATCCAAAGAAGTTATCCTAACCCTTTACAATTCATTAGTCCGCCCTCTTCTGGAATACTGCGTTCAATCCTGGTGCCCTTATTACCAAAAAGATATAAACAAGCTAGAACGAGTTCAACGTAGAGTTACCAAAATGATACCTAGCCTAAAGAACAAACCATACGAAGAGCGTCTTAGAGAATTAAATCTATTTCCTTTAACCCCGCGCAGATTAAGAGGTGACTTAATGCAAGTGTTCAAAATCATCAAAGGCATCGACAATATGAACTGTAGTAAGTACTTCACTATCGACCAATCTAATTACACGCGGGGAAACGGTTGCAAAATTATTGGTAAATCTTTTAACTCACACGAATCTAAGAATTTCTTCTTCAATCGAGTTGTCAACTTGTGGAATGGGCTTCCCCGAAACGTTATAGACTGCATCACCGTTGATTCATTTAAACTCCGCCTAGACAAATATCTCGCATCAAACCCGCGACTGACTGCGTTTGTAAATGAATAACTTTATTTTATCCCCCCCTCAGTTACTAACCCATCTGTCCCCTACTAACTTCCTAATCCTGCCACGGACATTAGTTCCAGGGCAGTAATTCCCTTTCCAATGTTCCCTTACCCACTCTAAACCACTGTTTGGACACTTGATCCTCAGTGTTTTGGAGGACAAGCAACCTAGAAGGGTCACTAGATTTGTTGTTGCTTGATTTCCTTTGTACTCCTTTGTACTAGGTGTAGGCTGAAGTGTTAAATACGGGCCCTGGAGATTGTTTTTCTGGGTCTAAGCATTCGTGTTAGGTGGTGTTCTTGTTGTGATAAGGCAAGTCACCCCTCGTATGTTGTTTTATTATGCTAGCCCACTAATAGTTCACTGATTAGTCATGAGGCTTCTTTTAGGGTGAACTGGAGCCTGTTGCTCGGTCCCTTCAGGGTGTGCAACAAGTATGCTTCGTGGGCTAGTGCCATTGGATTTTCTCACTTACTTGAGGGAACCGGCACGGAGCCATACTACTCTGCAACTTTATCATCATGTGTTCTACAGGTAGCGGGGTCGACGCTGGATCGCAAGTTTGTGCTATTGACGAACTCATCGCCAAGGGCTCCAATCTAGTTGGCCTCATTAGGTTGCATATATATATATATGGTTAGGGAGTGTTATCATTGATTATTGATTGTTCATGATGTATAACCATGCCATGTATGTACACGTTGTTCATCCCTATATATACTGAAGGGTTGGCCCTTCCAGCGGGATTTTTATGGTTCAAGTAAGACTTAACATCAAATAACAACGTGTCTCAGGGCGTTCCATGGGGTTTTCCCCGCCGGGAAACACTCTGAGCTATATTAAAATTCAGTATTCACCGACTGGTACGGGTTTGCAATGAATTCGGTTTGTGTTATTTAAGGCATATAGTATGATTCCGGATGTTCCGGCATGTTACTAAAAAGAATTTGGGTTTCGAAGGGTAACGGCGAAGCTTTCCCTCGTAATCACGTCTTCCGCCGCCAACAAATAACACAAAACAAATGTTCTTCTGGCCTGAGACAGACAAATTCAATATTCCCCGACTGGTACGGTTTGCAATGAATTTGGTTTGTGTTATTTAAGGCATATAGTATGATTCCAGATGCACCGGCATGTTACTAAAATAATTCGGGTTTCGAAGGGTAACGGCGAAGCCTTCCCTCGTAATCACGTTTTACGCCGCTAACAAATAACACAGAACAAACGTTCTTTTGGCTTGAAACAGACGAACATTACGCCGGCCGATATTAAAAAGTGGGGAGCCACAATCGCCGCGCGAATCACGGCTGAGCCGGACAATAAACTCACCCTTTTCGATCTTGTAGCTTCCAGTTAAACTGTTTTGCTTTATCATTGGCTATTTGTTCGCCGGATTCAGAATAAAAATTCCGTTTTAGCGATGATCACCGGGGTTGATTCATGCATCACAAGACGAATGAGGTCAGTGTTATTCACTTGGGTAAGAAGTTTACAAATTAGTAGCACATAATAGGCTACACAATACTCAATTACATTTCTGAGGAATGTCTATCGTAAGGGGAATTAAGATTGTTTAAGTGTTATTCAAACTTTATTCTTTTTTACGTGGAGATATATATTTATATTAAGTTTTCCAGCCTAGTGTGTCCTTATGAGCATTGATTCTTGAAAATAATTCTCACACAGGTTCGAAAGTAAGACACCTAGGAAGTTTAATATCTCTGTGGCGGTGAGGAGGTAATCATGGATAAGAGTATTTACTCTTTCTGTTCGGCTCTGGGCTGTCAAAGATTGGCGATTATTGGGCACTTACTCTGTGTAAAGTGTGTCCCTTGCCTAGACCGTTCGAGAGGTCGGTGGTTATCAAAATCTTGTCCAAAATGTTCAGCCCTCAGCAATGCCTTGATTAACCATGAAGATAGTCAATGTAAGACTATCCTTCAACACATTAAATTTGCATATGTAACATATTGTAAGACAATGGTTTATAAATCCCTCCATTTGGATGATCAAATTCTTGAGGATTCGTTAAAGAGTTCAGTTGTTACCTCACCCCTTCCGGGATCTTCTTCGGATGACACTTCCACCGAAAGAGACCTCAGACCAAAAATCCGCCGGAGAAACTAGCTTCAACCAGCCGGCGAGATAGGTCAAGATCGCCTTTGCCACAAACCAAGTCAGATGACCAGGAGGCTAAGAGGTCCCGCTAGAACTTTGACTCCGCATTAGCCGCCGGGGACAAATCAAAGTCGAGCCTGCATAGGAAGTCCTCCTCATCAAGAAGGAAGACAGCTGAGGATCCGTCAAAATCGAGAAAGAAATCCTCATCGAAAAGAGAGACATCAAGAGACACATCTATTTCGGTCTCAGGCTATTCCCCCCAATTTACTATTCCACATAACCCTACACCGGAACCTGTTGTTTTATCTGTGTTAGGGAAAGAAAGAAGTGGCAGTGTAGTTTCTCACCGACGGAGACATGAGAGCTCCCCAGACCGGCATTCACCTGTTCAGGAATCCCCCATGTCTGAGATCCCAGATTTAAATTTGATTAATCTGCCTGGTCCCGGGGGTCCCTATCAATCACAAACAAATACATATGAAACCGATGACCAGATTGATGAGTCTCGGTGGGAGACTCAACCAGCCCCATCAACCTGGTCAACGGGGTCACTAAAGAAGGGGCCACTTATAGATATACAGTATACCAACAAGAGGGATATACTGAGGAACTGGGGTCTAGCCAACGACCAGTCTCTCAACCATCTGGGACGCAGGGCTCAGAGATGTCACAGTCCGCGCCCCAGTCTGATCAAGATGGTGGGGTTTTTGTAGCAAAGGAGCAGTTGCAAGAGCTGTTTAATTTCATGAGGCAGATTAAGAGTGAGCGACAGGCTGCTACCCTAACACCTATAACCCCGGCGGTGTGACCTCTTGGGCAAGTGGTGGTGCATCCTCAAGTTACCGAAACTTCTCCTCCCCCTGCCCCCACTGTCAACCCCGTGGTTCCGATTCCAGGTGCCTCTGCTCTCTTGCAACCTAACATGAAATTGTTTTCGGATTTGTTAGCTACCCCACTAGACAAGTCCATCCCAGCAAAAAAGGCCCTATGCCACTCTTGTATGGACCGGATACTTCTTGGTCAGTACTTACCCCGCTACGCCCCGAGCTCACACACGCCCTGGTTACAGGTGAGTTATCTGTCCCGGAGCACTGGGTTATAGAGGGAAGTGAAAAGAATAAATTAAGGGCCAAGAATCATTTGGGAGAGGTACTTGATGTTGTTATTAAGGCCATCCCACAATTTTTCAATCCTGATTTTTTCGTGTACTCATCATCCCCCGCCTTGCCTCCTACTTCCGCCGGAAAACTGTTTTCGGACTGGACTAAAACTGATGGGTTGAATGATTTAAAAGTGTTGCAGGGTTTGACCCCAGAACTAAAATCCATTCCTTTGAGGGACTCTCAGGGGACCTCATTAGTTCATGTTAAGGGAGGGGAGTATGGGCATTGGGTTGCTTGGGGACATGACGCCCAGCTGTTTGCCAGCACCATCACCAACAAAAGTAGTCATCAAATTCCAGCAGAAGACAATCATTGGTCTCCTATGCCAGTAGGCAACATATGTTTGGTTTTATTGGGGCCCCAAAATTATCTTTGTGCGAGTTACCTGAACCTTTTTGTCCCCCCACATAGGCTCAGATTGACAAAGATTATAAAATAAGGCAGAAAGCCTGGAGACTGGCATCTCAACACCTACTCAGCCAACAACTTTCAGCCTCTCTGGCTAGGACGACTGAGTCGGTTAGGGATGCCGGAACTCAGAAGGCCCTTTCTCTGAATAGACGCCTCCTCCTCCAAAACTCAATTCAATTTCTCGGCGATGTCCGGACAGCTATCATTGAGGCTTATTGTATTTGGTGAAGAGACTTCCGGCGGAGATCGGTAGAAGGTTGCCCCTATCCAATATTTTTACAGCTACCTTAGTCTCTGCTGAAGCATGGAGGACAGTAACTTTTCTCCTAGACCAACAACCTGCCACCACTACTAAACCCAAGGGTGAACAGGCAGCTAAAAAAATAAATCAGAACTAAAAGTTCCTTTCGTGGTCAGTCACAGTTCAAGCAGTCAGCCAAGACTTTCACAATCCCTGCTCATACCGGTGCACCTAAGGGGCGCGGTAACTTCAGAGGTAGAGGGAGGGGGTTTAGGGGCCAATACAGGGGTAAACCCAGTAGCGATGGTAGCAAGACCTCTCATCCCCCCATGCCAAAGTCAGAGTCACATTCATCCTCCCAAAACTGAGACACACCACAGAGCTCTCTCACTCCCAGTGCCAAGGCAAGGCGAGAAGGATCCGAGAATAGCACCTGCCGGACAAGACCAGTCATGTGACTGGCAACTTCCGAGATCATTTCCGGTCATGGCCCCGGCGAACATGGGCAAGGACAGTGGTCCGCAAAGGTCTCTCGTGGCGTTGGGCCCGGCGACCCCGTATACGTTTCCCCACAGAATTCAATCAAGTTTCATTAGAGGTGGGATCCATTATCAAAGAGATGGCACAAAAGCAGATCATAATCCCCAGTCCTACATCAATGCCAGTGTTCATATCCCGGTTGTTTTTGGTGCCAAAGAGGGACAGTGTTCAGATGAGGCTGGTGATCGACCTCTCATATCTCAACACCCACATTCACAATCAGTCATTCAGGATGCTGACAGTGAATCAGATCAGGTTGTCACTCCCGCCGCAGGGCTGGATGTGCTCAATAGATCTAAAAGATGCCTATTGGCATGTCCCCATCAACAAACGTTTTCAGAGGTTTCTAGCCTTACGCAACGGGGATTAAACGTTTGTCTTTCAAAGAATGCCCTTTGGATTAAATCTAGCACCCCGAGTTTTCACAAAATTAGTTCGACAGGCGTTGCTACCATTGCTCAAACAGGGAATCATGATTTTATGGTACCTAGACGATTGGCTAGTGGTATCCCAATCCAAGATAATGTGCCTTCACCAATGTTCAACTAGTATTAGACCATGTAGAGACCTTAGGGTTCAGGGTAAACTTAGCAAAGTCATCTCTCATTCCCACCAAACAAATCCATTGGGTGGGCCTTATCTGGGATACCGAGTTACTAACTCTGAGTCAGAGTGTAGACAACCGTCAGAGATTTCGCAGGAAACTCTTCCGATTTCTGCACTCTCGGACGACAACGAGGAAGATCTGGGAATCTCTGGTAGGCTCACTCAATTGGATACAACTGACGGTACCGTTAGGTCGTCTGAAGGTCAAAAGAATTATCTTGGAAGGAAACAGGTGTTTTCCACTTTCACCGGCGGAAACACTGAGGACAATTCCAACTTTAATCCACAACCTCCTGGCGGCTTGGGCGAAGCCAGAAGTTATTCACTCCTCCTTGACTTGGACAGCTCCACCCCCGACGGTTTGGGTAGATACAGATGCGTCAGGAGCCCTGGGATGGGGTTACCAATCAAACTTAGGTCATCAGGGTCAGGGTGGATGGGCAGCATCAAGTCAGCTTGATATCAATGCCAAGGAGTTGCTAGTCCCACTATTCTTTTTACAGGAGCACGGCATGAGCCAGGCGGGAAAGTCCCTAGCCTTCAGAATGGACAATTTGACTGCAATGACATGCATTCAAAAGCAAGGGTCAGTAAGATCACGAGTGTTTCAAGGGTTGTCGGAAAAGATATTTCGACTAGCCGCGAGGCTCGGGATTTATCTTCACGCAACGTATCTGCCCGGCGTGGCGAATGAATGGGCGGATGCTCTGTCCCGGAGACAGAGCACTCAAGTAGAATGGGCTCTCAGACAAAACATCTTTCCAAAGTTGATTGCGGAGCCCTACCATCCACAAGTGGACTTGTTCGCGTCAGAGGCAAGCCACAGGCTGCCTCAGTACCTCACACGCCGGAGTCTCACTACGGCCGGGGGTCCGGACGCATTTCTGGTAGAGTGGAACAAATGGAGCTCCATTTATCTGTTTCCACCTCCAGACGCATCCTTAATGTGCAAAGTAGTTAAAAAACTACGGGATTATTGGGGCATGGTCTCGATGATCGTGTCCTTGTGGCCGGCTCAAGTGTGGTACAACCAATTGAAGATGTGGTGCGAGAACCCGGTGTCGCTCCCGATCTCGTACTTCCACTTAGAGGCAATTGGAAACCTCAAGACCTCGCTGACTTTTGCCTTGTGGATATTCAGAAGGCCACGTGGCTAGGCCAGTTTGGGGAAACCGTGACTAACAAGTTGATTAATCAGTATGCTCCATGAACCCGACGACAGTACCAATCACACTGGAAGTCATTTACTACATGGATTGTAGAAACTGGTCAACAACAGTCCTCAGTGACTCTAACCTATTCGATGTTCAAAAGTTGTCAGTTGTCACATTAAGGAATCACCTCACGGCAATTAGGACACCATTTTTATATTTAACTGGTCTGTCTGTACCGGAGGTGGAGGAAAAGGGTTTCATGAGGTCTTGCTTCAAGCTTCGCCCTCCTCCTCAACTCACACCCACCTGGTCTCTTGATCTGGCCCTTGAGATGCTTCAGTCCCGTAAATATTGCAAGGATCCTCCCTTTGACCTAATACTTAAAAAGGCAATTTTTCTAATGGCACTAGCTATGGGTGACAGGGTGTCTGAGATGGCGGCGATGAGTTCGGAGCCAAACTGTCTAAGATTTTCAAGGCGCAACATGGGTGTACATATTGCTCCTGCTCCTAACTTCATTGCAAAGAATGAACATGCTAATCATGTATTTACAGAGTTCGAAATTCCGGCTCTGAAACAGGGTGACAGGCACTATTTACTGTGTCCAGTGCAGTCACTTAGGTTATTTATGCGGGCTTCCCGGCCATCACAGGCGGGAGCCCTCTGGGTTTCACGGACATGGGTTCGATTACAAAAACGCCGGCTAGCTGCGTTATTAGTGGAAGTCATTCGAGAGAGTAATCCGGGCGTGTTGGCAAGATCACACGATATCCGTAAATGGACGGCATCACTTCGATTCCTCCATAATTACTCCCTAGAAGATATTCAGCAGACCCAATTGTGGTCATCAAATCATACATTTCTCACACGTTACCTGTCCGTCAATCTCATGAAACCTTCTCGTACATGTGTAGCATTAAGGCAGAGAGTCTAGTGTTAAGCTGATTTTGTGATGTAAAAAGGGGGGGGAGTATCCTAGCTAAGGACTCTACCTGCCTCTGAAGGGAGACAAAATGTAGCGAGTATTAAGGTCATGTGATAATCCGTTCCTTAGACTAAAGTAAGCCTACTCAGGAACATTTCTTATTTTTTAGGTTAAACACTATGGATGCAATAGGGTTTTCAACATACTCAATAATCTCAGGGATTAGAATTAGAGTAAGAGTACAAATATTTTGGTAATACAGTACCTGAGGCCATGAATATGTAGGCCTACATATTACAAAACTTGGGTGATAATGAATGTTTCATTTACCCTGGGATATATAAGCTAAATTAATAGTTTATTCTTGTGTTACACCAACTGTTCTATCAAACTTAAAGGTGCTAACACCACAGGCTTCCTTTAAGAAACGCCGCCTGTAACCCTCTTTTATATTGTCTTTGATATTAATTAAACTGATCTGATTAGTACATGTTTACTTGGACCTTTCCTGGTTTATTAGTGGTATTCGATGTTTATGATGAATGTCCCCCTCCAGTCTTGAGAATTCAGGATCATCGTCAATGATGAAGGGGCCACTAATAAATTATAGGTTTGAGTCCCGAAGGGAAGAAGGAAAACCTAATATTTAGTAGTGGCCCCAGAATCATTGACAATTTTGGCCCTCCCTTCCGTCCCCTTCCCATTCATCTGCTACATTTTTGAGAGTCTCGATATGTCAGATTAAGAGTGAACGCTCGCTGTGAACAAGATGGCGAGCTGTACCCAAGAGCAGACGCACGGGAAGCGCAAAGCTAGGTCAAGTTTAATTTTTATTTTTATTCTTTATTTATTTTACTAGTTTTTCTAGTAGTGGTACCCACATCATAAGGACGAGTCAGTGAGTGGTTATTAAGAGCATTTCGCTCACGATGTAAGGCAATCGTATTTTGAGTTCTCCCCGGGCGGGTGGTTTGAACAGCAAGCTAGAGTTCAAAGATTGGCCATTACCTACGTAAGGCGCATCGTCAATGATTCCGTGGCCACTACTAAATATTAGGTTTTCCTTCTTCCCTTCGGGACTCAAACCTATAAATTGATATGGTTGGTGTGGTGGGGGAATACAAAGACAAAAGAATATCCAAAATTGCGTTCTAAGAATGACATGATAAGTGACACTGATAAGATTCGAAAGTTAGGTGCAGGTAGTTATGACGAGGCTTGGCTAGTTCATTACTGTGGGAAATTGTCTGCCCGACGCCCCTTCACTTGCCAAAGATATATTGGCTCTACACCAGTTGGATGGAGCTGGAGGGGTACCCAAACTATTGGCGGCTACGTATGACTTTACACAAATGATAATTAGTTATTGTCCTGGTAAGGTTCTGAAGGAGGTACTAGCCAGTGATGATATGCCACACGATGTTCAGTACTGGATAACACTGTTCATAAAGTTGGCTGAGGGTCTGAAGGCAATCCATGAATGTGGTATCGTTCATAACGACCTACACCTTGCTAATATAATAGTTGAAGATGGTGAGGTTTGTGGTGGGCCAAACAAAGCGCATATAATTGATCTTGGTCTTGCCACACCGCCAGGACCATTCCATTATTTCAGAGCACGCTCCCAGGAAGATATTCATGGCGATAAGTGGTACCCCTGTGAACTGTTTGGTGAACACATCACTACAACAGCAACAGACACTTACAGCCTAGGGTACATAATGGAGAAAGTCATTGATAAGTGTCTGTCTCTACGCTGTTCAAATGAGTTTAATTACATTGTGTCTTTCATGAAGAATAATGTTCGCCAAAGTCGCCTCACTCTAAATGACTTCCTAGCACATCTTGAGGATATTGGTAACCATACTAATGTCTGTCAAAACTTGTCACCTGTTACTGACACAGGTGACAAAGTCCCACTACAAAAGTGGGAAGAGGACAGATCTGGGTGTTGTTCTTCACGCCCAGAATCAGCCGATGAATCAAGTAGTGAGGTTTCGTGCTGGATGGAGCTTGATTCCCATCATTAAATCTAACCATTTCTGTTGACTATGTCGCAACTTTCTTACTTATTATTGCTAACATTAGAATTTTATTCAAATTAGGAAAGGCCTTCAAGGTTCAAAGGTTACATAAAAGATAGTTTTAACCTTCTGAAGGTCCTTCTAAAGCTGAATATAATAGTCTAATTACAGAGGCAGAATATGAATAAAGTTGACGTCATTGTACTGAAATGGTTAACCCCTTCTTTACCGGCGACGTCTTTTTCATTTTATTCTAGCTATATTTAGAGGATTTTGTGCAGTTTGAGAAGGATCTGTGGTAGTAAAAATGGTTAAGTGAGATAGTTCGAAGCCTGTTTATTGCTGGAGGTACTTTTGAAACTGAATAACATCGTCTAATGTTAGCCAGATTAAAGTTAAAAGGACGTCGTCGGTACAGAGGGGGTTAAGGGAGAAGTAATATAAATTATCATATATATTTGTTTCTATTTATTGTTTCAGCTTTCCTCCCTAGACCGTCTTAGTATTAACTCCATAGAGGTCATAATGTACAACCCAAGGATGAGATATGCTTATAACATATGTCTATTACAATAACAACAAATAGTTCTAAGGTGGTATATTTTATGGACCCCCTTCTCCCTCATGCTTAGCTCCATTAGTTTATGGACCCCCTTCTCCCTCATGCTTAGCTCCATTAGTTTATGGACCCCCTTCTCCCTCATGCTTAGCTCCATTAGTTTATGGACCCCCTTCTCCCTCATGCTTAGCTCCATTAGTTTATGGACCCCCTTCTCCCTCATGCTTAGCTCCATTAGTTTATGGACCCCCTTCTCCCTCATGCTTAGCTCCATTAGTTTATGGACCCCCTTCTCCCTCATGCTTAGCTCCATTAGTTTATGGACCCCCTTCTCCCTCATGTTAGCTTCATTTGTTTATGGACCCCCTTCTCCCTCATGCTTAGCTCCATTAGTTTATGGACCCCCTTCTCCCTCATGCTTAGCTCCATTAGTTTTGAGATTTAAGAAGTTCGCCCCATTAGTTTGGTTATTGTAAGGTCTTTTGCTGCATTAAAGTAGTTCGCCCCATTAGTTTGGTTATTGTAAGGTCTTTTGCTGCATTAAAGTAGTTCGCCCCATTAGTTTGGTTATTGTAAGGTCTTTTGCTGCATTAAAGTAGTTCGCCCCATTAGTTTGGTTATTGTAAGGTATTTTGCTGCATTAAAGTAGTTCGCCCCATTAGTTTGGTTATTGTAAGGTCTTTTGCCGCATTAAAGTAGTTCGCCCCATTAGTTTGGTTATTGTAAGGTCTTTTGCTGCATTAAAGTAGTTCGCCCCATTAGTTTGGTTATTGTAAGGTCTTTTGCCGCATTAAAGTAGTTCGCCCCATTAGTTTGGTTATTGTAAGGTCTTTTGCCGCATTAAAGTAGTTCGCCCCATTAGTTTGGTTATTGTAAGGTCTTTTGCCGCATTAAAGTAGTTCGCCCCATTAGTTTGGTTATTGTAAGGTCTTTTGCCGCATTAAAGTAGTTCGCCCCATTAGTTTGGTTATTGTAAGGTCTTTTGCTGCATTAAAGTAGTTTGCCCCATTAGTTTGGTTATTGTAAGGTCTTTTGCTGCATTAAAGTAGTTCGCCCCATTAGTTTGGTTATTGTAAGGTCTTTTGCTGCATTAAAGTAGTTCGCCCCATTAGTTTGGCTATTGTAAGGCCTTTTGCCGCATTAAAGTAGTTCGCCCCATTAGTTTGGTTATTGTAAGGTCTTTTGCCGCATTAAAGTAGTTCGCCCCATTAGTTTGGTTATTGTAAGGTATTTTGCCGCATTAAAGTAGTTCGCCCCATTAGTTTGGTTATTGTAAGGCCTTTTGCCGCATTAAAGTAGTTCGCCCCATTAGTTTGGTTATTGTAAGGCCTTTTGCCGCATTAAAGTAGTTCGCCCCATTAGTTTGGTTATTGTAAGGCCTTTTGCCGCATTAAAGTAGTTCGCCCCATTAGTTTTGGTTATTGTAAGGCCTTTTGCCGCATTAAAGTAGTTCGCCCCATTAGTTTGGTTATTGTTCTAAGGCCTTTTGTCGCATTTCATGGTCAATTTTAAGCCCTTTCGTGCCAATTAGATGTCGTTTTTCTCCTGGTGAGCGATATTGAGCCTGTAATTGAACTCGGCCGAAAATGTACAAATTCGTAACATAAGGGGTTCTTGGGTGTGTTATTTTATGCTTGAATTATTGAATTATTAAATCCATAAAGGGCAGAAGGTACAACCCTTCGGCCCCCAAGCTCTTTTGAAAGAGGTTCAAGTGTCGGAAGAACCCTTTAGAAACCACTCCGCTCAACTCCATCACGCTCACAAACCTTCTCTAATAAGTTAACCCCTTGAGGATCTACTGCGCTTTAACATTTTTATTTTGGTTATCATTAGACGATTTTGTGCAATTTAGGAAGGATATCTAGGAATCAAAGGGGGGAGGAGGGGCGATATCACAGTGGATAGCGTTGTTGACTGCAGACCAAAAGCACCTAAGATCGAGTCCACGCCAAACGTCATGGGTTTTTCTGAGCTGCTCTGATCGTTCCTGCTGTTCTACAAACATGCTTTGGCTACACTGACACGTCAAGAAAATACCCCCCATATTGTCACCAATTCATAGCATAGAAGATGCCCGACCATATTTGAAGATGCTGTGAACGACCGTATAGCTGTTCTCTCCAAATCAATTAAGTGACGTGTATAAAAAGGTGTGGACATCTAGTGTGGCAGAAAGGAAGCAACCAACACCTTGAAGTTCCACTGAGACTATCTAGTGCGACACGTATGAAGCACCCAACGTCTCCAGCTTCAATCGATAATCTCGGGGCCTCGTAAGAGTTCTATGGTATAATTCTAGCGGTGGCTCCAACTCGATTTGGTATTAAAATAATTTCCTTTCATCTATTTATATCCTTACTAATTGATTTCTGGTATTATAAACTTAATTGGGCATGTTCGTTTTAAAATTATATAGTACTATGTTAGGTTAGGTTAGGTTGTTCGGTTAGGCTAATATAAAACCTAATTGCACCAATGCTTAATATCACAAAACATGAAATATGAAGGAAAACTAGGAAATTAAAAACAAATCAATGCTAAAATCGATTTGGAGCCATTGCTAAAATTTTACCCACTACTAAACAGCCTACAGTCCCGAGGTTGAGACATAGAAAAAAATAAAACATTCTATCCCAATTCAGTCTTTAGCACCCACAAGTCCGCCCTAAGTTGAATAAAACATTCTATCCCAATTAAGTCTTTAGCACCCACAAGTCCGCCCTAAGCTGAATAAAACATTCTATCCCAATTAAGTCTTTAGCACCCACAAGTCCGCCCTAAGCTGAATAAAACATTCTATCCCAATTAAGTCTTTAGCACCCACAAGTCCGCCCTAAGCTGAATAAAATTGTCTAATGATAGCCAGACTAAAAGGTAAGAAAGTGCGTCATATTCCTTAAAGGGTTGAGATGTTTCACCCCATACAACTCTCAAACCTTCACACGTAAGTTAGGATCCTTAACCCGTTCAGTACCGGGGCCGTCCTTTTAACTTTTTTCTGGCAACTATTAGACAATTTTATCCAGTTTAACAGGCTTCCAACTATCTCATTAAAGGGAGATGGGTCGCTTTTCTGGTCTCCCTTCTTCCTCATGTTTAGCCCCATTAGTTTTCAGATTTTATGACGTTCGGCCAATTAGTTAGGCGATTTTAAGTCTTTTCGTCCCATTTCTTTGTCAATATTAAGACCGTGTAATTTAGGTGTCAATTTTTTCTTGGCGAACGGAAGCAAGCCTGTAATATAAGAAAAACCGGCCTTCGGCCAGGCCCATTTTCTATCGAAAAATGTACAAATTTATCTTGCAGGAGGGTCTTTGGGGGTGGGTTATCAAGCTTGATGGAGGTCTAGGGAGGAAACTAAATACATTATAAAAAATACATAAACAAGGAAACAAATACGGCCATCCCCCTTAAGCACTTGTTACTACCCCAGATCCTTCTTAATATAACCTACCAACATTATCTCAATACTATTAATATAACCTACCTACATTATCATACTATTAATATAACCTACCAACATTATCTCAATACTATTAATATAACCTACCAACATTATCTCAATACTATTAATATAGCCTACCAACATTATCTCAATACTATTAATATAACCTACCAACATTATCTCAATACTATTAATATAGCCTACCAACATTATCTCAATACTATTAATATAACCTACCAACATTATCTCAATACTATTAATATAACCTACCAACATTATCTCAATACTATTAATATAGCCTACCAACATTATCTCAATACTATTAATATAACCTACCTACATTATCTCAATACTATTAATATAACCTACCAACATTATCTCAATACTATTAATATAACCTACCAACATTATCTCAATACTATTAATATAGCCTACCAACATTATCTCAATACTATTAATATAACCTACCAACATTATCTCAATACTATTAATATAGCCTACCAACATTATCTCAATACTATTAATATAACCTACCAACATTATCTCAATACTATTAATATAACCTACCTACATTATCTCAATACTATTAATATAACCTACCAACATTATCTCAATACTATTAATATAGCCTACCTACATTATCTCAATACTATTAATATAACCTACCAACATTATCTCAATACTATTAATAAGCCTACCTACATTATCTCAATACTATTAATATAACCTACCAACATTATCTCAATACTATTAATATAACCTACCAACATTATCTCAATACTATTAATATAACCTACCTACATTATCTCAATACTATTAATATAACCTACCAACATTATCTCAATACTATTAATATAGCCTACCTACATTATCTCAATACTATTAATATAACCTACCAACATTATCTCAATACTATTAATATAACCTACCAACATTATCTCAATACTATTATATAACCTACCAACATTATCTCAATACTATTAATATAACCTACCAACATTATCTCAATACTATTAATATAGCCTACCAACATTTTCTCAATACTATTAATATAACCTACCAACATTATCTCAATACTATTAATATAGCCTACCAACATTATCTCAATACTATTAATATAACCTACCAACATTATCTCAATACTATTAATATAACCTACCAACATTATCTCAATAATATTAATATAGCCTACCAACATTATCTCAATACTATTAATATAACCTACCTACATTATCTCAATACTATTAATATAACCTACCAACATTATCTCAATACTATTAATATAACCTACCAACATTATCTCAATACTATTAATATAGCCTACCAACATTATCTCAATACTATTAATATAACCTACCAACATTATCTCAATACTATTAATATAGCCTACCAACATTATCTCAATACTATTAATATAACCTACCAACATTATCTCAATACTATTAATATAACCTACCTACATTATCTCAATACTATTAATATAACCTACCAACATTATCTCAATACTATTAATATAGCCTACCTACATTATCTCAATACTATTAATATAACCTACCAACATTATCTCAATACTATTAATATAGCCTACCTACATTATCTCAATACTATTAATATAACCTACCAACATTATCTCAATACTATTAATATAACCTACCAACATTATCTCAATACTATTAATATAACTACCTACATTATCTCAATACTATTAATATAACCTACCAACATTATCTCAATACTATTAATATAGCCTACCTACATTATCTCAATACTATTAATATAACCTACCAACATTATCTCAATACTATTAATATAACCTACCAACATTATCTCAATACTATTAATATAACCTACCTACATTATCTCAATACTATTAATAGGACCTACCAACATTATCTCAATACTATTAATATAACCTACCTACATTATCTCAATACTATTAATATAGCCTACCTACATTATCTCAATACTATTAATATAACCTACCAACATTATCTCAATACTATTAATATAACCTACCAACATTATCTCAATACTATTAATATAGCCTACCAACATTATCTCAATACTATTAATATAACCTACCAACATTATCTCAATACTATTAATATAGCCTACCTACATTATCTCAATACTATTAATATACCTACCAACATTATCTCAATACTATTAATATAACCTACCTACATTATCTCAATACTATTAATATAACCTACCAACATTATCTCAATACTATTAATATAACCTACCTACATTATCTCAATACTATTAATATAACCTACCAACATTATCTCAATACTATTAATATAACCTACCTACATTATCTCAATACTATTAATATAACCTACCAACATTATCTCAATACTATTAATAACCTACCTACATTATCTCAATACTATTAATATAGCCTACCTACATTATCTCAACTATTAATATAACCTACCAACATTATCTCAATACTATTAATATAACCTACCTACATTATCTCAATACTATTAATATAACCTACCAACATTATCTCAATACTATTAATATAACCTACCTACATTATCTCAATACTATTAATATAACCTACCTACATTATCTCAATACTATTAATATAACCTACCTACATTATCTCAATACTATTAATATAACCTACCAACATTATCTCAATACTATTAATATAACCTACCTACATTATCTCAATACTATTAATATAACCTACCAACATTATCTTAATACTATTAATATATCCTACCTACATTATCTCAATACTATTAATATAACCTACCAACATTATCTCAATACTATTAATATAACCTACCAACATTATCTCAATACTATTAATATAGCCTACCAACATTATCTCAATACTATTAATATAGCCTACCAACATTATCTCAATACTATTAATATAACCTACCTACATTATCTCAATACTATTAATATAACCTACCAACATTATCTCAATACTATTAATATAACATAAGAACATAAGAACATAAGAAAATGGGAGTCTGCAGAAAGCCGATTGGCCTAAGCAAGGCAGATCCCTGTCCCACACAACCCCAATTACAAAGCCCAATTATAGGCTCAACACTCTAATACCCTGAGGATCATCTTACCAAACCGGTTAGAGATTAACGCAGGATTACGGGGGTCTGCAGAGCGCTGATTGGCCCAACCCGGCTGATCCCCCTTCACACCCAACCCTTCTCGTCCATATGCTTATCCAATTTTTTCTTAAAGCTCCCTATCGTTCTTGATCCCACTATAACACTTGGTAGCCTATTCCACCCATCTACAACTCTGTTACCAAACCAATATTTGCCTATATCTTTTCTGAAACGAAATTTATCTAATTTGAAACCATTGGTACGAGTTCTTTCGCTATCACTGAGCTTTAGTACATTTGTCATGTCCCCTTTGTTAATCCCACTAACCCACTTGAACACCTCTATCATATCCCCTCTAACTCTGCGTCTCTCTAACGAATGTAACCTAATTTCTTCAACCTTTCTTCATACGGAAAATTTCTAATATTATGGATCATTTTTGTCATTCTACGCTGAATTCTCTCCAATGAATCTATGTCCATTCTGTAATAAGGACACCAAAATTGGACAGCATAATCCATATGGGGTCTCACTAATGACAAGTAAAGTTTTAAGATAACATCAGCAGTTCTGTTACTCACACTCCTAGAGATGAACCCGAGAATCCTGTTTGCCTTATTACGAACGCTTATACACTGTTTTCTAGGTTTCAAATCATTGCTAACAAACACACCTAGATCTTTCTCGCAGTCTGAATTTTCTAATTCTAAATTAGCTAGTTTATATTTAACATTTGTTGGCATCTTCCCTATCTTTAATACCTTGCATTTGTCAATGTTAAACTTCATCTGCCAATTTACTGACCATTCATGTAAGGTATCTAGATCCCTTTGGAGGCACTCTATATCGCTATCTGAATCAATTGATCTCCCCATTTTAGTATCGTCTGCGAATTTACTTATCCTACTAGTTATACCTAAATCTAGGTCATTTATGTATATAAGAAACAACAGGGGACCTAATACCGATCCCTGGGGGACACCACTTTTGACTGCTCCCCACTCTGACTTGGTACCATTTATGCTGACTCTCTGTTTCCTACCAATTAGCCATGACCTAATCCATCCCAACAACGACCCTCCTATTCCATGTGCCTCAACCTTTCTCATCAATCTCTCATGAGGGACTCTGTCGAAAGCTTTACTGAAATCTAAATATATAATATCATATGACTTGTCACTATCTACTATCTACTGCTTCATATACCTCTGAGAAAAAGCTAAGCAAATTAGTAAGGCACGAACGTCCCTGAGTGAATCCATGCTGAGAAGAATTTATTAAGTTAAATTTTACTAAGTGGCTTCTAATTTTCCTAGCAATAATAGACTCTAGCAACTTTCCTATGATTGATGTGAGACTAATGGGACGGTAATTGGATGCTATCGATTATCACCTTTTTTGAAGATCGGAACTACATTTGCAAGCTTCCAAGCTTCTGGAACTAAACCTGTTTCTAATGACTTGTTAAATATAAATGCTAATGGACTACTTAACTCATCTCTGCATTCTTTTAATACTCTAGCATATACCTCGTCAGGACCAGGCGATTTTTGAGGTTTCAGTCTGTCAATTTCCTTAAGCACATCATTTCTACTTATACTAACTGTACTTAACATATTTTCTATACTATCACTATATACCATATTGACTTCTGGAATCTGTGCCAAATTTTCATTAGTGAAAACGGAAAGAAACTGACTATTTAATGTACTGCACATTTCTAAATAATTTTCTGTTATTTCTCCTATTGAAGTTTTTAGGGGGCCTATTACATCTCTAACTTTAGATTTATATAGTTGGTAAAAAGCTTTAGGGTTATTTTTTGAGTCGCTGGCTATCCTTATTTCATAATTTCTTTTTGCTTTCCTGATTTCGTTTTTGACCTGTCTTGATAGAGTCTGATAGTATATATGTAAATGATTTTCACCTTTCTTTATTTTTCGATATATTCCTTTCTTTTTTCCTATAAGATCTATTAGCTTATTAGTCATCCATTTTGGTTGGTTCTGCGTCGATCTAAATCTTCTTTTAGGGATATATTTATTTTGAGCATTGTGGAGTGAAGCAATAAACTGGTTATATGTAGGTGGCAAGTTTAACTCTGGCATATCCTGACTTAATCGCTTAACAATAGGGTCCACCCTTAAGTCTCTTCTTAGCCCACCATAATCGGCTTTTCTGAAATCTGGGATAAGTGTCGTATTCTCTTTAGCATTCCCTGTCCATTGTATATTAAAATAAATAGATTTATGATCGCTATTTCCTAGGTGGTCACCAATCTCTACATTATTTATCATATGTTCATTGTTACTGAAAACTAAATCAAGAATATTAATACCTCTAGTCGGCGTATCTATGAATTGAAATAAAAAACTATCTTGTACTACCTCTATAAACTCTACTGAATCGGAGTCGCCTATTTGGTGCTGCCAATCAATGTTCGGAAAATTAAAATCCCCCATAATGCACACATTGCTAAACCTTGATGCTATTTTAATTTCCTCCCATAACGATTTTCCGCCATTTCTACTCATATTAGGCGGTCTATATATAACTCCAATAACTATGGTCTCACTACCTTCGTTAACCTCTACCCAAACACTTTCATTATCATTATTTAGTCTAATACCTGATTTAATACAGCTTTTTAATGTACTCCTGACAAACACTGCTATACCCCTACTATAACCTGCTATAACCTACCAACATTATCTCAATACTATTAATATAACCTACCTACATTATCTTAATACTATTAATATAACATAAGAACATAAGAACATAGGAAAATGGGAGTCCGCAGAAAGCCGATTGGCCCAAGCAAGGCAGATCCCTGTCCCACACAACCCCAATTCAATTACAAAGCCCAATTATAGGCTTCACACTCTAATACCCTGAGGATCATCTTACCAAAACGGTCAGAGACCAACGCAGGACTACGGAGGTCTGGAGATCGCCGATTGGCCCAACCCGGCTGATCCCCCTTCACACCCAACCCCCCTCGTCCATATGCCTATCCAATTTTATCTTAAAGCTCCCTACAGTTTTAGATCCCACTATAGCACTAAAACTGTAGGGAGCTTTAAGATAAAATTGGATAGGCATATGGACGAGGGGGGTTGGGTGTGAAGGGGGATCAGCCGGGTTGGGCCAATCGGCGATCTCCATTATCTCAATACTATTAATATAGCCTACCAACATTATCTCAATACTATTAATATAACCTACCAACATTATCTCAATACTATTAATATAACCTACCAACATTATCTCAATACTATTAATATAGCCTACCAACATTATCTCAATACTATTAATATAACCTACCTACATTATCTTAATACTATTAATATAACCTACCAACATTATCTCAATACTATTAATATAACCTACCAACATTATCTCAATACTATTAATATAACCTACCTACATTATCTTAATACTATTAATATAACCTACCAACATTATCTCAATACTATTAATATAACCTACCAACATTATCTCAATACTATTAATATAGCCTACCAACATTATCTCAATACTATTAATATAGCCTACCTACATTATCTCAATACTATTAATATAACTTACCAACATTATCTCAATACTATTAATATAGCCTACCAACATTATCTCAATACTATTAATATAGCCTACCAACATTATCTCAATACTATTAATATAACCTACCAACATTATCTCAATACTATTAATATAGCCTACCAACATTATCTCAATACTATTAATATAGCCTACCCACATTATCTCAATACTATTAATATAGCCTACCAACATTATCTCAATACTATTAATATAACCTACCAACATTATCTCAATACTATTAATATAGCCTACCAACATTATCTCAATACTATTAATATAACCTACATACATTATCTCAATACTATTAATATAGCCTACCAACATTATCTCAATACTATTAATATAACCTACCAACATTATCTCAATACTATTAATATAGCCTACCTACATTATCTCAATACTATTAATATAACCTACCAAACATTATCTCAATACTATTAATATAGCCTACCAACATTATCTCAATACTATTAATATAGCCTACCAACATTATCTCAATACTATTAATATAACCTACCAACATTATCTCAATACTATTAATATAGCCCTACCAACATTATCTCAATACTATTAATATAGCCTACCAACATTATCTCAATACTATTAATATAACCTACAACATTATCTCAATACTATTAATATAGCCTACAACATTATCTCAATACTATTAATATAGCCTACCAACATTATCTCAATACTATTAATATAGCCTACCAACATTATCTCAAGACTATTAATAGCCTACCAACATTTCTTCCCTGAAAAAACTGTAGTTACTCACCATCTGACCTCCCTTGGATTAATTGCCGTATTAAACAATTGCCTTATGCAACAACGTGACAATGCCTTTAAAGCCAACAACCACCCTTTTCAAATCACTTCGAAACAAAGTTACAGAGAAATTAAAATGGCAAAAAAAACTTTTTATCCCAACAAACAACACTTGAAACACAAACATTAGTAAATGGTTTAGCCGAATTCAGGAATTTTGTGGCCTTAAGAAGCGACCCTCTCCCTTCCCGTGGGTCAACCATCTCACCAGTAATGAAGCAGCCGAGACAATAAATAATAATTTTGCCTCTATATGTCAACAACTTCCCAAGCTCTCTCATGACCAGCTCCCAGCATACCTCCCTGCCCCCTCCCCCCCACTTATCGTATTAGAGTACGAAGTTTGCCGTCGTTTACAGATTCTCAAACCTAAACGCTCCTCCACTCCACTCGATCTTCCTATCCGCTTATACAAAGAATTTGCTCCTGAACTCTCCTTACCTCTCACATCCATAATTAATGCTTCCTTACAACAATCCAAATGTCCTAAAGATTGGAAGCATTCCTATGTCACTCCAATCCCTAAATCTTCAAACCCTCAATCTCTTAATGAACTACGGCCCATAGCTATTACACCTATTCCTAGCCTTATTTGTGAAAGTTTTGTAGCTGAATTGGCTTACAAAGATATATACAATAAATTAGACTCGTGCCAGTATGGAAATATTAAATCCTCATCCACCTCACACTACCTCATCAGTTTTCTTGACTTCATTCATAAAAATTTAGACCGTCGAAACACGTCAGTAACAGCAGTATTCATAGATTTAAAAAAAAAAATCGATCTAGTGAACCACACCATTATAATTAAGAAAGCACTACACCTTGGTGATGGGCTGGTCTATCAGAGTGAGAACTGAGCGATCTCTGCCATACCCATAGCTTACTCTGACTGTTCCTTTTACTTATATATTTTCTAGATCTCAAGTGACGGCGTCTCTTCCGTGGATTGACCTCCCAATCTACCAAGATTGGAAGCCAAAGCGTCACATTTTTCCTTTGCCCTTCATCTTTCTCTTCAAGTGCTGAGGCCACAGGGCCCTGGGTGGGTCTTTGGTTTCCCGGGCGTTTCCGCACCCTCCTCAGCTCCCCGCCATGGAGTGGCTTCGGTCACCCAGGCATTATTGTGGTCGGCAGGGAGGGTTCAATGGGGGCGTTCGGTTATGGCCTTGGCCTTGCTCGGGGCCTTGGGGCTGTTCGGCCTGACAGCTTGGGAACAACAACAACAACAAGAAAGCACTACAACTTGGCCTCAGGGAATGTCTTACCTCCTGGTCGGCGGATTGCCTCAACGACCGTCAACAATCCGTCCGCTTTCTAGGTATCTCCAGTTCACAAAACTCACTTGCGGTTTGCTCAATGGACACGAATGGGACCGCCTCGGAAATTTAATACTCAGCAATAACGCCTTCAAGACGCAGAACTCAAATGGAAATATGTTGACGATTCCACCCTGGCCTCTCCCATCAGCAACGCTTCTCCAGACTACAGCATTCGCCAAGCCAACCTAGATGCCCTACTGACCTGGACACAAGATAATGATGTCACTATTAACCTAAACAAAACACTTGTCATGAACTTCAATGTTGCTTCTAAACCCAAGCCTCCACCCACCCTCAAGCTTGGCAATCACACCCTCGAGATAGATCAGTCCACTAAATTACTTGTGTTCTCCTTCACCAAAACTCTGGATAACATGTTAACACCATAGCTAGTGCTTCTTCTTATGCTACACAGTGTTACGCACCCTGAAACAACTAGGGGTTCCCAGAGATGACATGCTACTTTTATACAAATCTTTTATATTACCCAAATTTTGCTATGCTTCACCCGTTTGGTCATCCTCTCTCAACTTAACCCAAAGAAATAAATTATAAAACATTCAGAAGAGAACACTCAGAATAATGTTAGGGGCCAACTACACTACATACCAAGATGCATGTAACCTAATTAACGTCCTCGCCATATCTAACCTCTACGAACAACACCTTCAGCAGTTCGCCAGCAAACTACTAAACAACCCCAGACACCGGCACCTACTACCGCCCGATGCCCCTCCTCCTCTACGCGCTGTTCGCCACTTCAACCGTATTGTCCCCATAAGAGCACCACGGACTGACCGCTACAAGAACAGCGCCATTCCTTCAATAATTAAGGTCTTAAATAATCAATAAATTATATACATATTTTTCTTTAGCCTGTTAGCTCCTGTGTCAATTTTAATTTTAATTTTAACTGTGTATCAACTTCCTTGTATAATATTTACAGCCTTCGGGCTGTTTTTGTGGATAAACCGTTAATTATTATTATTATTATTATCACACAATCTCACAATTCCCCCAGTCACCGCGGTCGTTCCTCTCCCACGGTCACTTTCTTCCATGACAAACTTTTCCTTCAATCAGCTTTTTCTCCACAGTCAACTTCTTCTGCACTCTCCTCTCTCTCTCTCTCTCTCTCTCTCTCTCTCTCCCTCTCTCTTTCTTTGAAGAATGGTTATAACGGTACAGTTGGTCAAACATGTTATAGTACTTCAAGTACATTAAATAGGAATGTAAATGATACATTATATGATTTCTGAAAGATTAATTTATGATGTTAAGTAGGGAACATTAACACCCTTAATTGGGCAGCAGCCTTGATCAAATCCTGGAGTAACTTCTACGTCTTCGCCACTTCTCGGTTATTTCCCAGCGACAAAGGTAACAGTCAGCATCTCTCAGTCTGTGTTATCCCCATAGTTATCTTTTCTGTTATCTTTCTCTTTTGTCTGTTGTTTTTCCCCTTATCTTTCTCTTCAGTGTAATATCCATAGTTATCCTTTTCCCTTATCCTTCTCTTCCTTGCTATCTTTTCCCTTATCTTTCTCCTCAGTGTTATATTTTATCTTATCTTTCTCTTCAGTGTTATCCTCATAGTTATCAATTCCCTTATCTTTCTCTTTTATGTTGTATTTCCCCTTATCTTTCTCTTCAGTGTTATCTTTCCCCTTATCTTTCTCTTCAGTGTTATCCCCATAGTTATTTGTTCTCTTTCCTCTCTTCAGTGTTATCCTCATAGTTATCTTTCCCCTTATCTTTCTCTTCAGTTTTATCCACATAGTTATCTTTTGAAGAGGCAGCCTCTTTTTATGTATTATGTTTACCTACTTATTAATCTACATCTCTATCATTATTATCTAAATTATAACTAGTATTTTAAATATTTATCTATTATACAGTATATGCATATTATGTATACCCATCTATGGACGTTGGTGGAGAGACTCAGACCAAGAGTGAGAGGGGTGGAAATGAGTTACTTAAGAAGTGCGTGGTGCGGAGTTACATGAAGGGATACACAAACGAATGAGGAAGTAAGAGGGAGATGTGGTATGGAAGTAGATGTCCTGGAAAGTGTGAAAAGAACACCTTGAGATGGTTCGGCCATATGGAACGTATGGGAAGCTAGAGAATGACTAAGAGAGTGTACGAGAGCGAGGTGGAAGGACAGAGAGGGAGGTGGAAGGATGGAGTGAACAAGTATATGCATGAAAGCGGTGCTGGTTTGGAGGAAGGGCGTCGACTGACTGGGGACAGAGGTGCATGGGGCGTTTCGTTTGTGGCCATCCCTTCGGGGATCACGGCGTCAGGCAATATATAGATAGATAAATACCCATCTACCTATATACTGTAAATACCCATCTACCTATATACTGTAAATATAAGTCAATCTCTCCATATATATTTATCTTATTATTTTGTAATAACACTTGGCGTGTGTGTGTGTGTGTGTGTGTGTGTGTATCTATCTGGCTATCTATCCTTTTTCCTCTCATTTTGTTATTGTTTTTTTTTTATTTCAAAGGCCACAATTTCCTCTTGGTGTGAAAATTATCTCGCATTTAGAATTTTTCACAGGTCGCAGAGTCTCTGAGGGTTATATTTTCCTTCTAATTTTGTGTCACCGCTCAAAGTTTGGTAGTTTCGGCTTAGTTTACAGCTGAATTTAAAACGAATACTACAGACAAAAAATATCATAATCTCGGGAGCAGCAGCTGTTTTTATGTGGTTTTGAATTTTTATTAGTGTCGGCAATTTTGTGTTTTGTGTGTTTAAATATTTGTGTCTTTTGTATGTATTGTGTGCGTGTTTAATTTTGAGTGAAGCTGCATTGTATTTTGTGTTTCTTTACGTTTTCGTATGATATATATATATGGGACTATTTACTATATGTGTTAAAAGACTTTGAGACGGGCTGTATAAATTATGTTTAATATAGAACATATTATAATTCTACTAAATAAGGTTTCTATGCATTTGTAAAACCGTTAGTGCAGTGTGTAGACTGTGTAAAGTGTGGTGAGCCGATAATAGGAGGGAGAAGGGGACTGGGAGGGGGAGAGAGGAGGGAAGGGAGGAAAGGAGGGGGAGAGGGGGAGGGGAGGAGAGGAGAGGGAGGGGGGGGATAATGAAGGAGAGTGGGAGGGAAGAGAGGAGGGAGGGGGAGAGAAACAAGGGTAATTGACTTGTTTAGGCAATGTGGCTTTTACACACACACACACACACACTCTCACTCTCTTTCTTTCTCTCTCTCTCTCTCTCTCTCTCTCTCTCTCTCTCTCTCTCTCTCTCTCTCTCTCTTTCTCTCTCTTTACCTTTTAGCTTGTGTTTCTCTTCTTTGATCCCATTCTCCCCACTTTGTCCAATGTTGTGTCTCCCTCTCCCTCTTGTGTTATCCTTCTATTTCCTGCTGTCATCTTTTTATATATGTTTTTGTCTGCCATTCCGGTGTTCACTTATGTCATTTTTTTTTTTTTTTTTTTCCCAATTCGTCCGTCGGGAATCTAGGTCAGACATATCACCGCTCGTCTCACTATTGTTGTTGTGGTCCTCCCCCTATTCTACTTCTTCTTGGACTGGATCAGCCGAAAGAGTTGTCAGGAGAGAGAGAGAGCGAGAGAGAGAGAGAGAGAGTGAGTGTGAGTGAGAGTGAGAGTGAGTGGGGAGGAAAAGAGTTTGTAGCGGCTATGTGACTGACAGCTGGTCTCCCTCTTGTTGTTGTGGTCCTCCCCTATTCTACTTCTTGGACTGGATCAGCCAACACAGTTGTCAGAAGAGAGAGAGAGAGAGAGAGAGAGAGAGAGAGAGAGAGAGAGGAAAAGAGTTTGTAGGGGCTGGGTGCCTGACAGCGTGTGACGGAGGCCTTCCATGCTTTTCAACGCTTGTGTTTTATTTGTCCATTTCTATTTTCATCTATGTCATTGTCCTTTTCCTATTTCTTTCCTGTTTTCATCTATTTCACTTTTGTTATGTTTTAGTCATTAGGTTTATGCTTGTTTACCCATCCATAATTGACCTCTTGCGAGTTTCAGGCGATGTATGACCCGTAAGCATAATTATTTAGCAGAAATATAAACAAAAATGCTAGTTTGCGATTGATAAAAAGTATAATTAATATAATGTTGTGTATTTATATATACAGTACAACCATATTTTAGCTGTTAATTCTGCTAAATATCGATCAAGGGACTGGTGTTCTCGAAAAGTGGCTCCAGTCCTGACGCTATTCTTGACTTACAGTGTGCTGGCTGAATAATCCAGATGAGTTGATAGCCTCTGAAGTTTTGTTTTAACTAACTAACTAAATATTGATGTCTAACGCTGAAACTTCCTTATAGCCTGGAACTCGCAAATGGTCAATTATAATGTATTCATCTATGTCAATGTGTTTTCTCTTGCCGGTAATTTCTCGTTGTCATGTATTTCACTATGTATAATTCTTCCATTCCTGTTTTCATCAGTTCCCCATTATTTACCTTATGCCATTTACCGTTTTCGGTGTTTCACTATTTGTACATTATTCCATTCACGTATTCATCTATTTTTCTATGTGTGTTTATTTCAATTCCTTTGTACAGTTCTCAGCATATACAAGGTTACGTCAATTCGAACCTTTGAACCTCTAAAGCCATATAAGGCTATATCTATCTATCTATCTCTATATAATATATACACATATATATATATCTATATATATATATATAATATATATATATATATATATATATATATATATATATATATATATATATATATATATATATCCTTGCACTAGTTATTTCAAACCAGCAGTATTCTCTATGATGTTATATATTTTTGTTCTTCTTTCCTTTACGCCATGATTTTTCTATGATTTTTTCTTGTGAATATGCCTTTGGTTGAGTTTATCTCTTTATATCACCAATGGTTCTATTTTATATATACAGTATACTGTATGTATATATATTTTATATATACAGTATACTGTATGTATATATATTTTATATATACAGTATACTGTATGTATATATTTTATATACAGTATACTGTATGTATATATTTTATATATACAGTATACTGTATGTATATATATTTTATATATACAGTATACTGTATGTATATATATTTTTTTTTTCTTTATCGGTCGTGTTTTTATTTTTTGTTTATAGTTTTGTATCGTGCATTTTATATTTTTTTGTGAAATCATCTACACTCTTCCAATTTTAATATATTTTTTATTTGTTTTCTCCTTTTTGTTCGAGTTGTTTTTAAGAATATTACCGTTTGTTTTTTCTATTTTTGTTTTATCTTCAAAGTTGGCCTATCTTCCTTTTATTTCTGCGCCAACATTTTCCCTTCCTTTCTTCTGTCTCTCGTAACATTTCTCCATTCTCTCTCTCTCTCTCTCTCTCTCTCTCTCTCTCTCTCTCTCTCTATCTATCTATTATCTAATCTATATCTATATCTATATCTATCTATCTATCTATCTCTCGTAACTCTTCCCCGCTCTTTTTAACCCTGCCCTCCTTATTTTGCGACCTTCCTTCATGCCTTTCTCATACGTGCCACGTCTACAGTATATATCTCGCTGAGCGCATCGAAAACATATGATTAAATGAAATAGCAATAATAATGTTTTGCTGTGCGCCGCTAAGCCAACCTCCCCTTCTCACTGCAGGATTTCTATGTCTTGTTCTTTCTAGTGTTCCTGGTTTCTTTTCTATATCCCATTTTATATCTATCAATTTTCCTCCCTTTTCCCTATCTTATTTTCATGTACAGTCGGCCAAATAGGTTATGCCCCGGCACTAAGTATGTTTTGACAAACAATTGGTATCAGCATACCCATACATGATTAATAAATTTCGAGTGAGATATACAAACATGTTCCTACACTTACCCACCCTATTCAACATCTGACAGACATTAATACTGTACAGAGGGAGCCAACCGTAATGACAGCTGAGACATGACTTATTAGAGCTACCGTACCCTAGTAATCGGTTGCGTTGTTTCTTCTTAACCATTACTGTACCGTCGGCATTATTTGTATTTTTTTCTGGCTACTATTAATCGATTGTATTCAGTTTAGGAAGGATCTCTAGCAATAACAAGGCTTCAAAATACCTCAACCAACCCTTTTATGTACCACAGATCCATCCTAAGCGGCATAATATCGTCTAAATATAGCTAGAATATAATACAACACACGTCACTGGTACTCAAAGGGTTAACTCGTCCATCTATTCCCCTTCGTTCGTCAGTATTCGTTTGCCTTCTACGGTTTATCATCCTCTTTCGTCTCTCCCCTCCTAATAACCCCCCTTCACCCAGCTATCTACAAGGACCCCGGGAAATTACTACATCTCCGAAAGACGTGTAATATGGGGGACTTGCATTTGGGGAAGTGAGGGAAGGGGGAGGGTGGGGAGGGAGTAAGGTGGGTGGAGAGAGAGAGAGAGAGAGAGATTTTGGTGGGGAGGGGAGAATGGAAAGTAAGTGATAGAATTAATTGCCAAGAATGAAACAAGGGGAGACAGTGAGGGGTGGAATGAATAAACATATCGAGAGAGAGAGAGAGAGAGAGAGAGAGAGAGAGAGAGAGAGAGAGAGAGAGAGAGAGAGAGAGAGAGGGGCGAGAGAGAGAGAGAGAGAGAGAGAGAGAGATAACCAATTTTGATTAAGAACAAATTGGATAAAAAAAGGGCACAACACTTTTTGCTCTGGTTCTTATTTGCCTCACAAAATCTGAGTTACCAAAGTATCTTGGAGCCAATTAACCAATTACTTTAACTTAATTTTTATAGAATTTTGAATCTGGTATTGTATATTCTTCTTTCTAGTAAGCTAACTATTGCCAGACGTTCTAATTCCCGCGGGGGTGTCCGTGAATAAATCTCCTCCATTGTACCTCCGTCCTCTATCAGTCAGCGTCCCTCCCACCCGACACCTCTTTCACTCACATATCTCTCTACTCCATCCTTCCAAATCACTCTCGGTTCTTCCTCTCTGCCATTCCATCATACTTTTGTAATCTCTTAATCAGTCTCTCATTTGCCATTCGCTCCAAATGACCGAGCCACCTAAAGGCGTTCCTCTTCACACTTTCCAGCACGTCCTCATCCACACCACAACGCTCTCGTACTTCCTCATCTATCTATCTCTCAATGTGATTCCACATGCATTTCTCAAGTAGTTAATTTCTACACCTCTAACTCGTGAATTATGTCTCTCCAACTACGTTCATGCTTCACTCGTGAATTATGTCTCTCCAACTACGTTCATGTTTCACTCGTGAATTATGGCTCTCCAACTACGTTCATGCTTCACTCGTGAATTATGTCTCTCCAACTACGTTCATGCTTCACTCGTGAATTATGTCTCTCCAACTACGTTCATGCTTCACTCGTGAATTATGTCTCTCCAACTACGTTCATGCTTCACTCGTGAATTATGTCTCTCCAACTACGTTACTCGTGAATTATGGCTCTCCAACTACGTTCATGCTTCACTCGTGAATTATGGCTCTCCAACTACGTTCATGCTTCACTCGTGAATTATGTCTCTCCAACTACGTTCATGCTTCACTCGTGAATTATGTCTCTCCAACTACGTTCATGCTTCACTCGTGAATTATGGCTCTCCAACTACGTTCATGCTTCACTCGTGAATTATGGCTCTCCAACTACGTTCATGCTTCACTCGTGAATTATGGCTCTCCAACTACGTTCATGCTTCACTCGTGAATTATGGCTCTCCAACTACGTTCATGCTTCACTCCCGTACGTCAAGGTCAGAATTACCACACTATCATGCAGTGACTTCTTTACTTCCATGTTCACCATCTTATTCCTTGTCACTGCTTTCAGCGCTCTTACAATCCTCTTCCCCTGTTCTATCCGCTCTCGCACTTCATCCTCTATACTCCCATCCTGCCCAAAATCTTAAATGAGGTGACATTCTCCATTACCTTACCATTCAAACTCACCTCACACTCTGTGAATGTTTCCCTCTCAAAGACCATAACATTACTCATCACTACAATGAACTTCAGGTTTCTTTCACACACAGTGTACCAAACATTATTCCCAAACCCTGTAACTTGCACTCATTATTCCCAAACCCTGTAACTTGCACTCATTATTCCTCATCAAAACTGTATCATCAGCAAACAATAGCACCATCCAAATATATACTGAACAACCATGGGGAAATCACACACCCTTGTAATTAACCAACATTCAGATCAAAGAACTCGCACTGTTCATCCTCTAGGGGATCTGCCTTGTGTGGGCCAATCGGCTTTCTGCAGGCTCCCATTTTCTCATGTTCTTACCCGTACTGCCGCCCTTGTACTATGGTCACATTAAATCACGACTTAAAATCACACATAACTCAATATATTCAAAAAACTCATAGTAAATATTTGACTACGATATAATTATGAGGCTAACATGTCAATTGTCACATTAACAAATGTGCGCTTGTTTAAACTGTATGCATTGATATTAAGCAGAATTACAAGACAACAAGTAAGTTTGAAAGGTATATATAATACATTCAATTAGTATGCAATACCTTCCATCTATCATAAACCAATTTTTATTTTTCCCGATGCTTAGAACTTTAACTTCCTTTCATCCTTTCATTAATTTCATTTTGAGGTGATTAAGGTAAAAATCTAAATTGGATTTAAAAAAAAATCCTTATAGCGCAAAAGTCGCGAATTGTTTTTAGACGCATATCCTTAAGATCACAGAATGTTTGTATATTATATAAAGAATCATTAAAGACAAAATAACAGATGCATACGTATTGTCATATTTGTCTTCATTTGACTTGAAAGCCCTCCAACAGTGACTTCAGTTTTCCTCTCAATTGTATCATGAATTTTACCGACTCTCCACTTTTCTTGGAAGGGTCACTCACTACTGACATATTTTTCTCTTGTCCCTTTCTCTCACATACAAAACAAAGTTTGATAAAATCTTATAAAATCTTATGTGTTGCCAGAATATATATATATATATATATATATATATATATATATATAAACAAATATATAGAAACCTCCCCTTAATTGAACAGGCTAAGACAATGGCTAAGGCTATAAACCTGACTTAACCCCATGTTCTGTGCCGCGTAAAATGCGAGGGGTGGCTAATGCGCATTGTTCCCTGTACGTATAAACAAGCAGTTAAATTCCTTACCTAATGTCATGGCTAGAATGTGCTGTCGGGGCGGGAGGACCTTGGGAATACAGTTGCTGGGGTTCTATAGACTTTAGACTTCATTTGGGGGGTTTGAACAAGTGGTGTGAACGTTAATTTAAGACATTAGACTTTATTTGGTGGTTTGAACAAGTGGTATGAACGTTAATTTAAGACTTTAGACTTATTTGGGTGGTTTGAACACCCGGTATGATCGTTAATTTTAGGCTTAACCTTAATTTTAGATTTTATACTTCATTTGGTGATTTAAACACGTAGTATGAACGTTGATTTTAGACTTTCGAATATATTTGGGTGGTTTAAACGCAGTATAAACGTTAATTTTAGACTTTATACTTCATGAATATTCCCATATTCAAAATATGCTATAGGGGTGCAATGCCTGGTGAGTTATCTGCTCAACAGGTGGCGTTGTGTGTGTGTAAATGTGAGAGTCCGAGTGTAGGGGGTGAGACAGTGAAGCACGGGAACGAGGTGGCTTCAGAGATGGGGTCGTTTCGGGCCATGAGTGAGCACCGTGCCTTATGTGAAGGCAAGATGGCAGGTGCTCGTTGTACTCTACGTGCTTCACATGTCTCACTCCCTAGACTGGAACAAGACCTCACGGGCTTCACTGTTCATTGTAAAGCGGTGAATGTTAAGGCTCTCAGCCTATGCCCGAGAGGAAGTAAGTTGGAATATAGATAAAAACAAAAACAAAATCGGGCTGTTCAAACACGTGTCATGAACGTTATTTTTGTTTTACTTTATACTTCATTTCGGGGTTTAAACACGTAGTATGAACGAACATTTTAGACTTTTGATTTCATTTGAGGGGCTTATACACGAAATATTAACGTTATTTTGTTCAGTTCGTAGCGTTAGTGAGGGAATGATAGGAATAGACTATGACTGACTGTAACGTAACCTCATTCGACATTAACCCCTTCAGTACCGGCGACGTCTTATTTATTGGATTTCGGCTACATTTAGACGATTTTATAAGGCCTAGAAAAGATATATGGTAGCTAAATGGATTAATTGAGATAGTCTGTCACCTTTTAATGGGTATATGTCCTTCCTAACCAGAATATAATATCTAACCTTTTCATGGGTAGATGTCCCTTCCGAACCTGAATAAAATCGTCTAACAGTTACCAGAATATAGGAAAAGGATGTCACCGGTATTGAATGGCCTAACATTGAACATATTGACCTAGAGATGTATAACTGGTGATGTTGATAGATAGTGTGAGACGGATGGTGTGACGGGTGATGAGGTGGATAATGTGGTGGAGGGTTAGGCAAATAACTACGCCCATCTCCCCTTAAGAAGGCATCTAGCCGTAGACAGCGGATTTAAAGGGTAAAATAGACTGAAGGATTTTCTGCAAGCGTGGAAATAGATGATGGAGTTATGGAATAGTGATAAATGGTGAACATGATGGACGAGTGGAGGAGGGTAGTGTGGGCCCGTCTCTGGAGTGATAAATTAGAGGGTTTGTTTTGGGAGAGGGAGAGATGGAGGAGTGGTGGTGGTGGAGGATGTTGTTAAGGGGGTAGTGCTTGGTTTTTGGTCTATATGTTTATTGATTAATTTATTTTTGAGTTTCCTCGCTAGACCTCCATCAAGCTTAGAAAAATACCCCCATACCCCCTTCCAAGATAAATTTGTAAATCTTTCGGTAGATAAATATCCCTGCCGAAGGCCGGATCCTTCTAAAGTTAGAGGCTCCCTATCGCTCGCCAGGAAAAAATCGACACCTAAAGGGCACGAAAGGTGTTAAAACGTCTTAAAACCTCAAAACTAATATGGTAAACATGAGATGGAAGGGGTCCAGAAAAAGCGAGTAGTACCCCCTTAAATTGGGATAGTTTAGTTGGGGGTAGTTTTGGATAGTCTGGGATGGTTTAGGATAGTTTCGGAAGGAAGGGGTGGAAGTGGTTTAGGGTAGTTTGTTTTAGGGCATTTTTGGATAGTATGGGATGGTTTAGGATAGTTTATGATGGTAAGGGGTGGTGGTGGTGGAGGGTGTTGTTGGGTTTGGATCGGGGAGGTTTTGGATAGTTTGGTATGGTTTAGAATAGTTTGAGATGGTAGGGAGGAAACGGATGGTGTGGGTGTTGTTGGTTTGGGATTGTTTGGGATAGTTTGGAAGGGGTTGGCCATCAGTCTCATTCTATTTTCGTATATATGCACTGATTAAAACGAAGGAGTGTTAATTAACATAACTAAATCAACGTAACTATAATTATATTAGGATAGAGTATATTTTGGTAATGTATATTGTGTTAGGTTTTATAATAATTTATATTGTGTTAGGTTTTATATTAATATATATTGTGTTAGGTTTATAATAATGTATATTGTGTTAGGTTTTATAATAATTTATATTGTGTTAGGTTTTATAATAATGTATATTGTGTTAGGTTTTATAATAATATATATTGTGTTAGGTTTTATAATAATTTATATTGTGTTAGGTTTTATAATAATTTATATTGTGTTAGGTTTTATAATAATGTATATTGTGTTAGGTTTTATATATATTGTGTTAGGTTTTATAATAATGTATATTGTGTTAGGTTTTATAATAATTTATATTGTGTTAGGTTTTATAATAACATTTGGCCTAGGATGTCGGCCTAATATACACCGCCTCTATTATATCGTAGTTATTTGAGGTTAGGCCTATGTGGATATTGCGAGTACTTAACCCTTTGAGTACCAGCGACGTGTGTTATATTTTATTCTAGCTGTATTTAGACGATATTATGCAGCTTAGGAAGGATCTGGGGTAGTTAACCCTCTCCGACATATGACGCGATTTTGAGCCTATTAGGTATACTTTATTACCTTTGTTGCCATCAGGGGTATTTAGAAACCTTTAGTTTAGTTACTTCAACCTCTGCAGTTGTCTTTGAGTTAGCTGTGGGCAGAAACTAATTTTGGAGAGGTAATTATAAGAGTGAGAGAACTCTATTTCTTATTGATAATCTGGCAACCTCTGCGCCATATGAGTCTGAAGGGGTTAAAAGGGTTGGTTTAGATAGATTAAAGCCATATTATTGCTAGAGGTCCTTCCTAAGCTGAATAAAATCGTCTTATAGTTGCCCGAATATGATGGAACGGACGTCCCTGGTACTGAACGGGTTAATAGTATAATCTTGGTTTTATAAAGAAGTAAATCAACAATATATATTAATAATGAAGAGATGAACAAATACGGTGTACAATATTCTTAGCAGTTGGCGAAATCCGTACCTGTTACAATCTCTGTAATTTATATTTCGACCCTCGTATTAACCCATTCTGTACCGGCGACGTCTTATTAATTCTGTTTTAGCTACTATTAGACGATTTTATCGTTTAAAAAGGACCTTCCAGCAATTAACAGGCTTCGAACTATCTCCCTTAACCCATTTTACTACCACACATCCTTCTTAAACTGCCCACAATCGTCTAAATATAGGTAGAATTATATATAAAAAGACATAAGGGGTTGTTGTTGTTGTTCCCTAAGCTGCCTGGCCGAACAGCCCCGAGTCCCTGAGGAAGGCCATGGCCACGATCGGGCTTTCCCACAGAGCTCTCATTGAGTGTAGATTGTGTTGTTGGCGTAAGTGGTTGTGTGAAATGCAGTCTTCTATGATGTGTTTAATGGTATGGAGTGCTGTGTTACATCCCGGGCAGGCGTCGACAACGGAGTCATCCAGTCTCTTCTGATAGCTCAGGAGAGCTGGATGGTGTCCGCATCTCATCCTGGCCAGGTGGCCTCTGTCCTCGCGAGGAAGGGAGGATTCGGAAGGATGGATTTCGGGAGGTCGTGCATGCGGCTGCGTGTTGTCTGTGAGTGAGTGGATGGATCGGCGAGAGATATGAGTATGGATGTGCTTCTGGAAGTTGGTTCGGGGTGGGCAGGGAGGGAGAGAGGACAATAATTGTGTGTGATACCGTGTGCTGGGTGTTGTTTTTATATTTCCCCAGTGGTCGTTGCTTAAGGGGGGTCACCGGCTTTTGTTTTATCTTTCTCTCCTTTTCTCTCTTTCTCTCCTCTTCCCTCTTTCCCTGGCTTGTATCCATTCGGCCCCATTCAGCCAACTGTTTTAAAACGTTTATCCCCATCCAGGTGTCGATTTCTTCCTGGCGAGCGATAGTGAGCCAGCATTGTATGGAGAAATCCGGCTTCGCCGGAGAAATTGTTCTATCGAAGAATGTAAAAATTTAGCTTGCTGTCAAAATAAACATATATATATGCTGGCTCGCTACCGCTCTCCAGGAAAATATTGACACCTGTAGGGAGGGTAAACTTCTTAAAACAGTAGGCTGAATGGGGCCGAATGGATACAAGCCAAAGAGAGAGGGAGAGAAAGAAAAAACAGCGAGGTGGGCTCCCTTAAAGTACTCTGTTTAATTGCACTTCCTTCTCCAAGTCACTCTCTTTACATTTGTCTTCCCGGGCTCGTCTTTAGGGAGAATAAAGTTAATGTTTTTTTGTTTTTTTTCCATGTGGATGAGGGAGACAATGAATCCTCTAAATCTGACAGGTTCTTCTCTAGCTGAACACAAGCGTCTGGAGGTGGCAGTAATAATAATAAAAATGCCTTTATGTGATTGAAAGGGTGCAGTGCCGTTGACGCCCCTGCTATTATTGTTATTGCCACTCTCTCTCTCTCTCTCTCTCTCTCTCTCTCTCTCTCTCTCTCTCTCTCTCCCCTACTTTTTCCCAGTCAAGTGCTAGCCTCTGTTTATCTTGGGTCGCTCAAGGAAAGTGGTGTCCGAAAGAAGACAAATATTGGAGAGAGAGAGAGAGAGAGAGAGAAAGAAAGAAAGAGAGAGAGAGAAAGAGAGAGAGAGCAGGAATGAAAGCAAGCGTGAACATTACTCACTTCAATATTCAGACCTTGTTCTCAAATTCCCTCACACTCGCTGAGTCCAAGATTTTCATTCCTTCTCTCGCCCTTAACATTGTCGTAACAATAGAAACTTTCATTTCTCACACTAGACCTACCATGCTCTCTCTCTCTCTCTCTCTCTCTCTCTCTCTCTCTCTCTCTCTCTCTCTCCTTTCTTCTTCTTTTCTATCCTTTCCTTCAACTTTCCTTTTCTATCGGATATGCCATCTCTACTAGAATTAATTCCTGACCACCTCGTTTGGATCGTAAGGTCTGTGTGGCCAGTGTATCTATGCAAATCTACATAAATCTCTCTTGACCCCTTCCGTTTGTTATTCTCTATTTCTTTCCTCATATACACATATTATCTTTTATGGCAATTTGACCCTTTTTTTATCCGATTTACTTTTGGTTTCAGAACTAATTTCTTTTATAAGTTTAATAAAATTGTCTGCGGGTAGGATGAACCAAATAGAAACGGCCATCTCCGAACTAAACGCCATTATTTCCTCCTGACTGTACAGTAGTTTGTGTTTTTAATTTAGCTCTGAGCACAAACTTCCAAACTCTGGTGGCTATTGTGCTAAGGCGTGTGTGTGTGTGTGTGTGTGTGTGTGTGTGTGTGTGGAGAGAGAGAGAGAGAGAGAGAGAGAGAGAGAGAGAGAGAGAGAGAGAGAGAGAGAGAGAGAGAGAGAGAGAGAGAGAGAGAGAGAGAGAGGGAGGGAGGGAGGGGTAGAGGGAGACAGATAGACTAAGAAAACATAATACTACAGACTGTTTAAAAGGACGGATAAAAGTTACCGATCGACAATTAACGTAACAATAATTCAACTTTCCTTTGATTTTGGCTTTAATTATGTGTTCGGAATTATGTAAAGGCACGAGCATAAAATATCTCGCACCGAAACTAGTAAATCTAAATATCAAGGGCACTTCCGGAAATTATGTATGCAAATTAATGGGGCTAAAATATGCTAGCTTTAATTATTGGAGCGATCACGCTGAAATAGATCTGAAAATGGCTCCATATTGTGTAGGATATATTTAATGTTTTGTATATATAATGGCCTAGAGCTCTAATAACGAGAGAGAGAGAGAGAGAGAGAGAGAGAGAGAGAGAGAGAGAGAGAGAGAGAGAGAGAGAGAGAGAGAGAGAGGTGGTTATCAAGGGAGCTGTAGATTAATGACAGAGAGGTGTACACATTCTGGTGAGAGCAATAAAGGAGAGGCTGAAAGGGAAGAGTTGATAGGTAGCAGAAGAAGGGAGTCATAATGGCCACACTCCACAACCAGAGCGGCCACAACCAAACGGGCCCATTATTTTTGAATTTTGTATTTATTTATATAATTTTATTTACATATATATTGTGTTGTCTACCTGTAACAAGTGTCTCCCCCAAAGTTAAACATCCTAATCATCCTAGGTTATCGTATCAGTATACTTTTGCTGATGATGTTTCGCCAATCATTTTAAATGGCTTTGATAATGTGACGAGTTCGTTGACAGATTAATGTAATTGTTACAGTCAACTTTGCCTTTTGTCTCCTTCATACACATATAACAAATGTGTACAGACATATATAATGAATACATTAAATCGACTCTCGGTAACCAGATTAAGGGGAGATCTCCACTTCAGGGATTTTTTTCTTGACCCACTTCTCCCTCATGTTTAGCCCCATTACTTTTGATATTATAAAACGTTTTCCCCATTAGTTTAGCGATTTTAAGAACTGTCACCCCATATTAAGACCTTTTGTGCTATTCAGGTGTCGATTTTATCCTGGCGAGCGATAGCGAGCCTGTAATTTAAGAGGAACCGGCCTTCGGCCGGGAAATTTTTCTACCGAAAAATTTACAAATTTCTCTTGAAAGGGACTCAAGGGGGTGTAATTTTAAGCTTGATGGAGGTCTAGGGAACAAAGTAAATACCTCCCCTTAAAACAAGTTACCGAAACTGAAAAAGAAAAAAACATGTGTTTGATAATGACCGTGTGTTTGTTTCATATCAACTAGACGGTAATATAAAGTTGGACTTTAAGGGGGTCACCGGCTCTTTTTATCTTTCTCTCCTTTTCTCTCTTTCCCTGGCTTGTATCCATTCGGTCCCATTCAGCCAGCTGTTTTAAGACGTTTATCCCCATCCAGGTGTCGATTTTTTCCTGGCGAGCGATAGCGAGCCAGCATTGTATGGAGAAATCCGGCTTCGCCGGAGAAATTTTTCTATCGAAAAATGTACAAATTTAGCTTGCTGTCAAAAAATATATATATACAGTATATGCTGGCTCGCTACCGCTCGCCAGGAAAATATTAACACCTGGATGGGGGTAAACGTCTTAAAACAGTAGGTTGAATGGGGCTGAATGGATACAAACCAAAGAGAGAGGGAGAGAAAGATAAAAAAAAAGCAAGGTGGGCTTCCTTTAAAAATCTACCCCCTTTTTGGCCGCATTATGCAGACGTGTTTACCGATAATGATTTAGGTTGTAATTAGTGTTGTCAGTCAGGCTCGTTCAGTGATCACGTTAATTATTGACGTGTGTGTGTGTGTGTGTGTGTGTGTGTGTGTGTGTGTGTGTGTGTGTGTGTGTGTGTGATAGAGAGAGAGAGAGCTTACGTTTTTCTTTAATTTGTTTTCTTGTTATGTATATACTGTATATAGATAGATAGATAGATAGATAGATTGATTGATAGATATATTTATATATTTATATATTGACTTATTGTATATTTATGTAAATACAGTAGTTTGAGTATTAGTAAGTTTGAAAGTGTGAGTGCGAGTGATGTTATGTAAACCTGTGTATGTGTAAATGTACCCCGATATAATCCTCAAGAGTGACAATATATTAAAGTATAGCCGTTTCTAGCATTTTACATACAATTGAGGTTAAGCTAATCGGACGATAGTTACTGGGTAGGGATTTGCTGCCTTTTTTGAATATCGGTGTTACGTTGGCTAGCTTTCACTGATCAGGCATAGACCCAGACTGCAAGGATTCATTGAATAGCAATGTTAGTGGTTTGGAGAGCTCATCCTTAGCTTCCTTTAGAACTCTAGGCGAGATTGTATCACGTCCAGGCGTTGTATTTACCTTGAGTTTATCTAAACAATTCAATACTTCTCTCTCTGTACCGGTGATATTGCTTAGAACATCTGAATTATCAATCTGAATTGGCGATGGTGTAGGGATATCACTGAGGTCTTCGGTTGTAAAAACTGATGCAAAGAAGGTATTGAGGGCATTACTCATTTGTACTTCGTCTTTGGTGTATTCTTCATTTTCATCGACTAACAGTTGGCAGCAGGAACATTTGTCAGCCAGAGTGGACAGAAGGGTGCTGAGCTGGTATGGTCATGTTGAACGAATGGGAGATGAAAGGCTTACAAAGAGAATATGTGAGTCAGGTACAAGGGGAGATAGAAGGGCAGGAAGACCCCCATTGAGATGAAGAGACTGTGTAAGAAAGGCTTTGGATGATAGAGGAATGACTATAGATCAGGCAGGGGAAGTGGTGGTGGACAGGAGTGAATGGAGAATGCTTGTGAATAGTTGAATGAACACGTGGTCATTTGGAGTAAGGGGTCGGGCGCAAGTTGGACTAGATAATAGTCAATCAGGCGCCTGGCCCGGGGAGACGATTAATATGAAGGGTGCGCCTGGAAGTGTGGTGGGAGGGCTTGTGGCTTTGGCTCCGCTGCATGTCTGCCTGCCGAGATCGGAACCTCTCCGGGTGGTCGGGGGCCGGGGGAGTGTTGGAGCGACCTTGGTGACCCTGGTCTCTGGGTCTTCTCCTGGGTGACCTGGATGTGTGTGAGTTTGTGCTTTTTATCTGTGTTTATTTGTTGTCTTATGTTGTTTTTGTGTTTTCCCTGTTCTTGCTCTGTCTTGAGTCGGCTACCCCCAAAATGGGGATTGGGCCTGAGCATATAGATAGATAGATAGATAGATAGAACAGTTGAAGTAACTACTTTTTTCTTTTTGATATAACTTTAGAATTCTTTCGGGTTTGTTTTACTTTGATTCGCAACATGTAACTCCAGGGTCTTTTTACTTTGCTTAATTAACGTTTTGGCTTTGCGTCGTAGCTCTACAAATTTCACCCGTTCTTTGTAATTTTGTGAGGATTTTAATCTATCATTAGCAAATGTTTTAGCAAGCAGACAGTCTGAAATATCTTTATTCCACCATTTGGGCTTATCATTATGGCCTGGACGCCTTATTTTGGATGGTATGCAGTCTTGCACTGCCTTAAGGTAAGTGGTTGTGAAACACTCCCAAGATGTATTTATGTCGTTATTGTTAGTCAGAAAGCTCCAGTCAGTTTCTTTAAGCTTTGATTTAAGTTTATGAAAATTTGCTTTCTTGAAATTAGGGACTTTCTCAATGCTGCTATTTGATTTGTTACTAGTAAACTTTAAAGTGAAAGTTATCGTACGATGGTCGCTGTTACTGAATTCATCACCAACATTCAAATTCTCTATTAATTCTTCTTTTGTTGCGAGTACAAGGTCAAGCACATTATTACCACGGGTCGGAGATTGTACAAATTGAAAAAGTGAACTCTCTTGCAAGTTAGCATAGAGGTCGTGTCCAGAGTGTGAAGTAAGAATATCGCCCCATTTAGTCACGGGTAAGTTGAAATCGCCAAGAATTACGGTATCATGCA
>CM064497.1:59874150-60091650 GCA_032716605.1 Paralithodes platypus | reverse complement strand
CCCTTCTCGGGAAGTACGTTGTCCGGCGCCAAAAAAACAAAAAAAAAACACACACACACACACACACACACACACACACGCACACATGTACATGTAACACACACACACACATGCACATGTAATGTGCATATATTTATGTATATATATGTCTGTGTGTATGTGCTGTCAATGGTTCGAGGCCGGTTAAGAATATAAGGTATATAATATATATATGTACTGTACGTGTATTTGTATGGTCATGTGCACATATGTATGTAAATATACGTACATATGAGCGAGAACATATTGCTCACTAGCGCAACTTCTGATTATAAATCTATGCATAAGCATTATCTATTATTAAGTGTTCACATATCTTCATCCATGTATTTCCACCCTTAACAATAGAACGCCCAGCTTTTCCACATTTCGCCTTCTATCACACACAAACACACACACACACACACACACGAACGAACACACACACACACACCTACACTACCGAGGATTAACCTTCCATTGTAGTAGGCTTTACCTGACCCTACCTGTACGGACTTGAACGCCGCTCCCTCTTTACCCTTTACCTCTTTACCCTGACCCTACCAAAACAGTTTTGTATGTATGTATGTTTGTGTGCATACGTGAGCGTTTGTGTATACGGACATGTGCACACTTACTGCATGTTCTTATGTTCTTATATATGTATATGTATGCGTATGTATGTGCGTACGTACGTGTATATATGTATGTTCTGTATATGAGTAAGTAAAATAAATGTGTATATGTACTGTATATCACTTACTCTCATGGTTATCTTATGATAATTTGTATTCTGCACCTGCATCATTATTGTATTTATTTCTTTATTTTTTTGTAAACTGAGCTTACCATCTTCATAATTTCTGTACATCTCATGTTCATCCACTAAATTGTAAAATGTGTATTTTCAGCTCATGAGGCTGCCATTCTTTAATAAACCGTTTATTATTATTATTATTATTATTATTACACACACATACACACACACAGCGGGTATCTTATCAGCTTGTGGTGTGCTGGATTCTATTATCGGATTATGGTCAATTATTTCAAGACGGAATCTAGATTTTGGCAGCCAAATACAATCATATAAGACACATACAGTATATACATGTCATATACATATAATTTATATAAGGGGTTTACTCAGCTAAATTATGTTTAATATAGCTGCGATTATGTCAATATTGTCATTTTACATTAACTGTTTCATACATATCGAGGAATTGCAATAAGAATGACACAGTTCAGCGAAGTCTTTGGAAAAGGCACAACGTATTTCACTATCAATACCGTGATTGATTTAATACATTGCCCATTTGCACCGGGATGATCGTATATCTGACATATAGTAATTGAAATTAAATCTCAAATATATATGTTCTGCTATCAAATTTGCCTAGACTCCAACAATATATATATATATATATATATATATATATATATATATATATATATATATATATAATCTTTTCCTCCTTCTCAGCTTCCTCTTTTGTTTTCCTATACGTACTCCATTTTCTCCTTCTTCCTCCTCCTCGGCTTCATCTTCCGTTTTTTCGTCATACTATTCCCTCTTTGATTTTTATTTCTTTCTATGTCTTCTCTTCCTCCTACTTTCTGTTCACACTACTCCTCTTCGTCCTCAGCTTCATCTTCCTTTTCCTCTACATACTTGTGCGTCTCCTCCTCCCCCCCCCCCCACCCATTGCCTGGAGGAGAAGCCAGAAGCCAAACAGGGCACTTCATTAAGCTGTGGAGGCGGCGTTTTGTGAGTGTTTTTGGCGGGGAATAATTCAATGACCGGGACAACCGCCCAGCTGCAGTCAACACCTATGAGAGAGAGAGAGAAAGAGAGAGAGAGACTACGTAGACACAGAGACAGAATAAATGAGAGTGAGAGAGAAAGGTTAATTTGGTTCATTCAGGCCTGTGTGTGTGTGTGTGTGTGTGTGTTGCAATTACATACTGGGGAACAATAACCTAGTTAGCGACGGGTAGCTATTGTCTCTCAAACACTTTGTTCTCGCTAGGTTTTGCTGTGTCAACTGTTTACCCCCCCCCCCCTTCTCTCTCTCTCTCTCTCTCTCTCTCTCTCTCTCTCTCTCTCTCTCTCTCTCCCTCTCTCTCTCTCTCTCTCTCTCTCTCTCTCCTATTCTACGAAAGTATGTGTAGTGCGTTTCATCCATCTTTATTTTTCTCTGATGTGTGTGGTGAGTAAGTGTGTGTCTGTGTGTGTGTGTGTGTGTGTGTGTGTGTGTGTGTGTGTGTGTAATAATAAACGGGTTATGTTGATATGGGTTAAGTGCACACACAACATATATACAGAGTGTACACATGCCTTAATCATATTGCAACATACACACATGTACTTTCAGGGCAGTACTATCATTGTTTCATATCCCATGATAATATACCGTACTCTGTAGTATCGGCAGCGTTGCACCAAATATATCCGGCACCGCTGCACATGTTTTCATCAGTAACATCCGGTCGGCACTCATCATAGCAGTGCCCCCCAGCTCTCTGTATACCTTTGGCTAATAAGAACCTATAAACTTATCTCTGGACTTTTATTCTACATCCTTGTGCAAGAAAGGATTATCAAGGTTGTTGTAGCTTTACATGACAACCATACATGGCGCAGTGTGTTAATACAGCCAGGAGATACGAGCCAAGACCGGATTCTCAGCCAGCCATCTTGCAAGACCTCACCTCTCCAGCCCTGGATATATTATTGTGCAGTGCTTTATAGTGCAGTGACGTACTTAAGAGTGTAGTGCAGTGCCTTTATTATATGTCCCATGTCATTTGTGCCCATTCCCAACTTGCTGTGAGGGTTATAGCCGCCGAAACATTGCTGGACAAGAGCTAGGAGCAGCATACCCTCCCTCTCTGACGGCTCCAGCCACACTGAACTCTGCAGCAGCTAGTCAAGCTACCACCCCACTGACCCTCACACCCTCCAGCTGTGCCGGCACATGCGCGCACACGGACACACGCACATCGCTGCCAAGTCAACACGGTGGTGCCACGTCTACCGCACTCACTCACTCACTCACTCTAGCACAGATAATTTCTCGCACTATTAAATAAACTGTTCCAGTTGTACTGCACATTTTCATCGTTCCTGCAAGACTACAGTGTGTCAGCTATCAACCAATTATGGAGGGAGATGGGCAGATTCATGGGGAGCCCAGAGACACCCCACACGACCATACTGGGGAGGGAGATAATGGTGGAGCTACTGGTGGAGATAGTGGTGGAGATAATGATGGAGATACTGTTGGAGTTGCTGGTAAGGGGTACCAGTCAGTTCATTCCACTCCAACCTCTCCTCCTCTCACCACCCCTCATTTTACTCCACCTCCCCAACCTCCCCCCACTTTTCCTCCCCTACACTATAGGGGGATGCCACCCCTGTCACCACACCCTGCAAGTCTACAACCTACCACAAGTGCAGACCTCCTTCAGCTCATACAGTATATGGAGCAATGCAGACAACGGGACGACTATACCAGAAGACAGGAGGAGGACCGCAGAAGACAGGAGGAGGACCGCAGACAACAGGAGGAGGACTACAGGAAACAGGAGGAGGACCGCAGAAGATGGGAAGAGGAAAACAGACGACGCACGGAGGAGGACTACAGGAGACAGATGGACGATGCCAAGTTCTCCGCCCTTGTCCAGGCTCTGGCCCAAATTACCCCACCTGCCGCCGCACCTACATCCACCTCACCGGGGACAACACCCAATTCCACAACATCCTCCACCCCTACAGCTCCACCTCCACCACAGAAGGCTATCACCCAGAACCCGCCGCCCCTTCGTGCTGATGCCACCTTCCAGGTTTTCAGAGAATGGAGGCGTCGGTGGGACGATTACTCTATTATGGTAGACTTATCTAAATTACCGAGGGAGAAACAACTGATCCAGATGCGGATGTGCTTAACCCTGGAGACACAGCGGCTTTTGGAGCACACCTTAAGCATACCCCCTGACACTGACAAGACCGTTGACGCAGTCCTCGATGCACTTCAGGAGCACATCAAGAATTCTCGCAATGAAGCTCGCCGTCGCAGGGACCTGTTCAGTTGCAAGCAAAAACAGGGCGAGTCATTCAACAACTTCTACGTCCGCCTCTGCCACATCGCCGAAGAAATTGATGTCTGCCCAGGGAACTCTTCAGCCTGCAAGGAGACCCAACTCAAGATGGTCATTCTGATGGGCATACATGACGAAGAACTTGTACAGAAGCTGCTTTCCCTCGACGCCACCCCTTCATTACAGGACATCGTCAACACTTGCCGTTCCTATGAGGCCACTCGAAGCGCTACATCAGCCATACGTGCCCCACCGTCCCAGGTTAACGCCGTGTCAGCGAACAAGCAGAACAAGCAGGTTAAGCAACGTGACAAGTTCTCCACATCGCAACAGTCCTTGGCGTCGGCTGCCGCCTGCCAGCGTTGTGCTCGCCGGCACGACAAGAACAAGTGCCCGGCTGAAGACTACACCTGCACTAACTGCGGCCGTCGTGGTCATAAGCCTAGGACTCCTGCTTGCCCTGCAGCCACCGCCCAGTGTCGTCGCTGCAACCATATGGGCCACTACGACAAATGCTGCAGATCTTCCAAGACGCCCACCACACAGGACAACGCCGCTTCCTCCCACAACAAGTCTACAGCAAAGAAGACCACAAGTTGCCGACGTGTGGGATCACCTGTTCAGGCACCCACACTGACATACGTGAGTCTCACCTACAGCGGCACCACTAGAAAACTCCACATGCTTCCTGACACAGGTGCAGACATCACAGTGATCGGCCGACGACACCTCGACATACTTCGGATTCCTCTCAGCAGCCTACGACCTCCGCCTCCGACAACAACGTTCAACGCGGATGGCTCTGCAATGGCTCCTGCTTTGGGGACGTTTCATGCACAACTCACCATCAGCAAACGCTCCTGTTCGGCCACAATCCAAGTCCGCGAGGGTGTTCAGACGCCGCTTCTGTCCAAACGCCACTGTCAAGCATTGGCCATCATATCAGCGGAATTCCCCAAGCCAATTCTACAGGTTAAACACATCTACAGGTGTAAGGAGCTACCCTTCACAGCCCCCACGTCACCTGCACAAGCCAAGGAGTTCTTTCTTCGAGAGTTCAAGGACGTGTTGGTCTCCAAGGAGGATCTCCAGACAGCTCCACTCAAGCCTATGAAGGGTCCCCCAATGCGGATCCACCTCAAGGACGATGCCGTGCCTTTTGCCAGCTACACCCCGCGGCAGATCCCCTTTGCTTTCAGGGACAAGGTTAAGCAGGAGCTGGACTCGCTAGTGGCACAAGGTATCATCAAACCGGCCGGCGATGAACCTTCAGAGTGGGGCCATCCCCTCGTCGTCGTCGCCAAGCCCAACGCCGAAGTTCGCCTCACCGTAGACCTCACCAAGCTCAACTGCCAAGTTTACCGCCCAGCCCACCCCTCACCGACGCCTTTCCAAGCGATCCGCAGTGTGGCCCCGCAGGCGAAATTCTTCACGACGGCAGACGCCCTGAGTGGATATTGGCAAATGGAACTTGCGGAGGAGGACCAGCATCTCACAACTTTCATCACTCCTTATGGCCGTTTCCAACACTGTAGAGGTCCAATGGGCTTCGCTGCGACAGGTGACGCCTTCTGCCTTCGCGGTGATAGGGCCCTCCAAGGGGTGCAAAATTGTGCCAAGGTTGTCGATGACCATGATGAGGCTTTCCGCCGGGTCAAGGCTGCCCTGCTCAGTCCACCCGTACTGGCCCCATTCGACCCTTCCCTACCAGTGATTCTACAAACTGATGCGTCCCGCCTCAACGGTATTGGATACGCCCTCCTACAGGATCATGGCAACAACCGTCTCCGCTTAGTTCAGTGTGGCTCGAGGTTCCTAAGCGACCCCGAGTCCCGCTACGCCACCATTGAGCTGGAGATGCTAGCCGTGGTCTGGGCCATGTCCAAGTGCAAGTTCTACCTCATCGGACTGCAACACTTCACCCTCATGACGGACCATCGCCGCCTCATCCCCATCTTCAACAACTACACCCTTGATGCGGTTGAAAATCCCCGCCTCCAACGTCTGAAGGAGAAAGTCGCACCTTACCTCTTCACAGCCGTCTGGCGCGCTGGCAGGTTGCTCTGCATCCCTGATGCATTGTCACGGGCCCCTGTCAGCCACCCGACGCCAGAGGATGAGTTAGCATGTGCCGACGCCACGGTTCACCTCAGGTCCCTCGTGACTGTCAACGCCGCCGCCACCGACGTCAACTCTCCTTCACAGGACGCAGACAGGATTCTCCAGGAACTCCGAGACGCAGCCAGAGCGGATACTGTGTACATCCGCCTGCGTGAGTGCGTTACTTCGGGTTTCCCCACCAACCGCTATGACCTGCACAACTCTCTACTCCCATTCTGGAAACTCCGAGACTACCTGTCAGCAGATGGTGAACTCGTCCTGTACGGAGCGAGGGTTGTGGTTCCTGAAGCCCTCCGCCGCCGCACCATGGCTCGCCTGCATGATAGTCACAGAGGCGTGGAGGCCACTAAGCGTAGGGCGCGACAAGCTGTCTTTTGGCCTGGCATCAACTCTGACATCGCCAATACAGTTCAAGCTTGTGAGCCGTGTCAGGTCTTACAGCCTAGTCAGCAGCAGGAACCCATGATCAACGACGACAACCCAACTAGGCCTTTCTAGTCTGTTTCAGCCGACTTCTTCACTGTGGCGGGGAAATCCTTCCTCGTCGTAACAGACCGACTCTCAGGCTGGCCCGTTGTCGTACCCTGCAAAGGTGATACTACCGCTTCAAACACCATCAGGATCTTCTGCTGCTACTTCAGGGAAGTTGGTGTACCCCTCCGCCTACGTACAGATGGAGGCCCACAGTTTACTAGCCGTGAGTTCCGGGACTTCATGGAGCGTTGGGGAGTCAATCACTTGGTCTCTTCCCCACACTACCCACAATCCAACGGTCATGCCGAGTCTGCCGTCAAGTCCGTCAAACACCTCATACTGAAGACGGCTCCCTCAGGCAACATCGACTGTGAGGACTTTGACCGTGGACTGTTGGAGCTCCGCAACACCCCGAACTTCACAGGCCGCTCCCCGGCACAAATCTTGTATGGCCACCCACTACGGTCTTGTGTCCCTGCTCATCCCCAGTCCTTTGCAGCAGAGTGGCAAGCCAAGGCCGAGGACTGTGACCGCCGTGCAGCCGCCCACACTGCGCTGGTGCAGAGAAACTATGACCAGCACGCACGCCCCCTTCCCAGGTTGAGAGTCGGCACCACAGTGCGGATCCAAGACCCGACTTCTCACCGCTGGGACAAGGTTGGAGTCGTCATGGGCTGCGGCAGGTCCAGGGATTATGAGGTTCGTCTCCCCAGTGGTAAGATATATTGGCGGAACCGTCGCTTCCTCCGCCCAGTGAATTCCCCTGGTGTTGAACCCCTCCCCCATAACCCTGAGATCCCTGTGTCTTGCACGGACCCAGAAAGAGAGTCCTTCACTTCCCCCATGGCTCCACGTAGGTCTGAAAGGCTCCTAGAAAAAGAGTCAGCTCGACAACGTCTTGCGAGCTTGAAGGGGGAGGGAGGTGTTGATATAGGTTAAGTGCACACACAACATATATACAGAGTGTACACATGCCTTAATCATATTGCAACATACACACATGTACTTTCAGGGCAGTACTATCATTGTTTCATATCCCATGATAATATACCGTACTCTGTAGTATCGGCAGCGTTGCACCAAATATATCCGGCACCGCTGCACATGTTTTCATCAGTAACATCCGGTCGGCACTCAGCATAGCAGTGCCCCCCAGCTCTCTGTATATCTTTGGCTAATAAGAACCTATAAACTTATCTCTGGACTTTTATTCTACATCCTTGTGCAAGAAAGGATTATCAAGGTTGTTGTAGCTTTACATGACAACCATACAGGTTATTAAAGAATGGCAGCCTCATGAGCTGTGTGTGTGCGTGTGCAGAAGCAGACGGCTGAAGTCTTAAATGAAAGCTGAGTGTTGATTGCCTCCCGCTTTGGTCTTTAATGAGAAGAAGAAGAAGAAGAAGAAGAATGAAAATGATGGGAGAAGAAAAAGACGGGCAATAAAGATGAATATAGACGGGTAATAAAGAAGGAGAAGAGGATGATGTAAAGGAGTATATATAATAATAAGAAACAAAGGATTATGAAGAAATATAATGATGCTCATGATGGCGATATTGTTGATGTAGATGGAACAATAAATCAAAGAAGCCGAATATAGGGCTGGGAGATGAAACAAGAGATAAAACACAGTAAACACATGGAATAAGCGATACAAGAAAATAGGTAGAACAAATGGTAAAAAGGAAAGATACAATTCGAAAAAACAATGAACAAAGAAAGACAAAATAAACGATACAAGAAAATAGGTAGAACAAATGGTAAAACAAAAGATACAATTCGAAAAAAACAATGAACGGAGAAAGACAAAATAATAAAAAACAAGCCAGATAAAAAAGACGGTAAAAATTATACAAATGGAACAATAATGAACGAGGATGTGCATGCTAAGGGCACTGATAATGTTTTGGCTGATTGTTTGTCACAGGAGGGTTTGTTTGCAGGAGAACCCTCGCCGTTCAGTCAGTGTGTGTTGAGACTGGAGAAAAATCAGGCTTGCCCCTATAGAGCAGCCGTCAAAAACAACATTAAAATTAAATAAAAAAATCACATAAAAACTCTTTCTTTTGATAGTTAATTGTAAGTTGCCAATGTTATAGCTAAAGTCCTAAGTTGAACCTGTCTTTCACTTAGGAGGCTGGGCTCTGTGAAGCTCGCTCTGGGAGCATAGCAGGCTAAAATTATACTATTATGTTTGGGAGGGGTTATAAGATTTTATTTATGCTAAAATGTTGTTTTGTTTATGATTGAGCTTTGCATTTCATTTCTGGCGGGGTGGCTGGTTGTGGCGGGTCTTGTCGGCATTCTGCCTTGTCAGATATGGTGCTCGCCTAATGTTGAGCATCCCATATCTTGGGCGGGGTGTGACGCCTACCCGCGTTGGCAGAATCGCCTCCCGGTAGCCACTAGCGCTCGCCAGGGCAGTGAAATGGGCTACAGTTATCAGAGAATGTTATACTTTCTTTCTTGTGAATCGTCATGTCATGGGCAGTATAGAAGTGGTCTTTATTTTCGTCTGTGACAATGCATTATATTTTATATCATCAGTTATAAGTTTAATGTATAAGACTGAATGATACAGCTAGAGAGTGTGAGTGAGTAAGTGCAGGAGGCAGAGGGTGGTACGCGTAGTGTTACGTGTTGTCTCGGTGACGTCATGCCACGGCCGGGCCCTCTGAGTGGCTGGCCGCCTTGCCGTCCTCCTTCCGCGGCAGGAAGTGGTCCCCCCGCACTCCCTGCGGCCTTTGTGCCTTCCTTGCTCAGAGCTTGCCTGACCAGCATACCCTTCACACCTCCCTTGCCACCTGTCCCCAACTTCTACCAATAGAACACTTTCTCTCTTTCTCAACTTCTTACCTCTTATGCTTCTAATCTATTTAATATCATAACTCCCCTTTGGTTCTGCACGATTTCATATATCGGCCATCGTATTATATGCTGAAGCTCTCAGATATTTCATGCTTAGTTAGACATTTTGGAGGGGTTAACATTTTGTCTGTAGAGGTTCGACACACTCGTGGTGTCTCCCTACCTATTTCTTGGTTGTCTGCTGGGCTATTTAATGCTAGACTGGGGTGAGGCTATTGATGATGTGATTTCCGATGTGTAACAGGTTTTGTTGAACTTGTACAATCGCAACGGATACGTGGGAAGCCTAGGTTGTCTTTCTGACTGTACCTTGTGAGTTTAGCACTGTGTTGCGAGTGAGGGCTTTTGCCTCTGCCACCCAACACTGTGCTAACTCGTTTTGCTTTGACTTGAAGAGGGTCGCCAGGAGAGAACCAGATACTAGCGATCTGGATCTCTCAAGAGAGCACCCCGTCATTTAACGTAATTTGGCCGTACAGTCTTAAGGACCTCGCTAGGCTATGAGCCGCTTGCTCAGCCATTGTTTCCTAGCCTACGACATCCCAGCTAGACTTTATTCGCCTAGCAGACACCCGATTAGGATTATAAACTCTTATGTTATGTATGCAGCATTTGTATTCACGTTGATTGTAAGCCTTGGTTGTTGTTGAGTTGCACAACCCGAGCAGGCTTTTGCGTTGCCTGAGGAAGTACTTCTTTTGTTGGAGATAATACTATTGCGCATTTATCGTTATTCCCGTGCCAGTTAACACTGTATGTCCCTACACTTGTCATATCTTGTTCCTGCTTTATATAACAGTTCAAATTCCGATTCGATCATCTTAAGCAGCATCCGACTTTCTTCAGAAGATTCCTGTTCGATGCTTTAGGACTTTCATTCACTTTCTTTAATATAGGAGTGACAGTTTATTATTGTTTAGAGTAACTTTAATTATACCTTCTTCTTGTTTGCATTAAATCATTCCAGTGATTTAATTAAGCTCTCTATCTTTTTCCTTGTATACATTATTAACGTAATTGTATGTTGTTGTGATCAGGCTGTATCAGAGATCATCAGCCTGTAGTAGTAGTGCATTTATACCGAGTTAGAGGATACCCCGCTATCGCAGATTTAACTCTGGAGGGTATAGGTGTTTTTGTGTGCCGGCATTATAAGTTCGAGGGTTGGATCTAGTGTTACCGTTGTGGCTGTGTGCCTTTCTAGTCCAATGATTAAGAGCCCTTGTTTTATACGAGTCCCGGTCGTAACAGAGAGACTTAGGAGACTTAGGACAGATAATTTAGGCAATGATTATAGTAACCCCATGAGGATTTTGACGCGTGTTGGCAGTTTGTTCTGGCTATCATTGGACGATTTTAGTTAGACTTTGAAGGAAATATGGAAGTCAGAGAGTTAATCGAGACAGTCTTTACCCTTATTAATTCCCACTGATCCTTCCTAAGGTGTTTAAAATCGTCTAATGATAGTCAGAATAATTTTTCATAAGGCGTCATGATCCTCAAAGGGTGAATTAACTACACTTATTCAATACATTTTTCGGTAGAAAAATACAAGACGGGGTTTGAAGGTGTATTTTCAGTCGAGATATTTTTTCAATACCCCCTTCTCCCTCATGCTTAGGCCCATTAGTTTTGAGATTTTAAGATGTTCGTCCCATTAGTTGGCTTTTTTAAGACCTTTTGTCCTATGTCTTCGTCGATTTTAAGACCTTTCGTGCCATTTAGGAGTCGATTACTGTGTTAAATAGGGAGAATTGATAAAATAGATATCGGATCTGGCCTTCCTGCCAATCCATCTCTATATCTATCTATTACCGGATGTCTTACTACCCTTACGAGGGTTGCCATACACAAAACTCCCCCAAGTGGACCTGTCCCCTGTGAGAAGGACAACCCTTGTCAGTTTATTTAAGGACTTACGATATTGACCACTCAACTAGGTTCCGTCCGACTCCAAGGCTTCCAATGTATCTATTTAGGACTATTTTTCTACAGCGGTTTGTGGCTAGTCCATCCACTAACCTGCTTCACCCTTAGGTAAGAAGTACTGATTTGAATAAGGTTTATTCCCCTAAACCTGTTGCCGACCAAGACTGATGAGTCCCATCCTCCCGGATTTTAAGGTTGTCTCCCCTAGACGGGTTGCCGACCAAGGCTAACGAGTCCCATCCACCCGAATATAATACTGTATAATATACACGAGGACGCGTTTCTTCCTTTAATTGTGCCTTTCCTTTTATTCAGCTTAGGAAGGAATTGTAGGAGTCAAAGGTTAATTGAGATAGATTTTACCCCTTGTTATTCCCAGAGGGCCTTCCAAACCTGAGTAAAATAATCTAATGTTGGCCATATTTAGGTGAACAGGCGTCCTCGAAGACTGATAGAGTTAATTGGAAGACCATTACACGATATGCATTGACCGACCACAATGGAGGATATCTAGCAAATGGAACTATGAATTGCATATGAGTGTAATTTGGGCACGTAATGAGAAATTAATATGCTATACTGGTGTAAGGCTAGAATATGAGCTCTTTGTTAATGTTTTATTTCTACTGAATTATTCAAGTATTGCTGAGATATACATACACTGGTACGCTTTATATATAATCTGTGTATATATACTGTATATATATATATATATATACAGTATATATATATATATATATATATATATATATATATATATTTTCTTTAATACATACGAGGTTGAAAGAAATGGCAATTTCTGCATTGGAAATTTTATTATTCAAAGTTTCCAGGTCTCTGATGAGTTTTCGCTGGGTGGCAGGAAGTAGATGAAGGAGATGAGCAAAATTCATGGTGGTACAGGGTTACATAAATGTACATGATGATACAGGATATACGACGCGTTTCACTGGACAACCAGCATTATCAAGTAAGGAAGGAATGATATAAAAGGTAAACAGGAAGGGTATATATAGAGGGTGGAGGATCAGAGGAGGCGGAAAACAGGGGGCAAAAGTCTGCTATTGGTGGAAGCGTAAACTAGGAGAGAGAAAGGGGTTAACCGCTTCACGCATGCGCACTGGATGCGGGATGGTGGTCAGTAGGTGGGGTCGAAGCTGATTGGCTGCGTGTCGAGGGGCGTGGCCTAAGTTGTGTGGCGCCTGCAGAAGACGAAGCTGAAGGAGGTAGCGCGGGGGGCTGCGTCAAGGGCACCGGGGGGCGAGGAGGGGTGTTAGGTCCTGTAGGGTAGTGCCTTTTGGCAGAAGGAAGGATCTGAAGGTCCAGAGTTTGGTTGTTGATGTTGGGATGTAAGGCTTGGATATATAAAGCTTCGAGTATAGGTAATCTCCTTGGGTCACTTTCTTTATCGAGTATGGTGGTGTGTTTCTCTAACTCGTTGCGTGTGAGGTGAGGGTGGTTAGGGGTGAGATAGTGGTCTTTGATGGCTCCAGCCTGAAGGTGAAGAGTTAACCGACGTGAAAGACGAGTCTGCGTCATACCAATATAGGAATGAGGTCCACAGTCCTCATAATTACAGGTATGTTGGTAAATGACGTGATCGTCGGTCATCAGGCTCTTTATCTTGGTGGAGGCTGGTTTGTTGCGGAGAACGAGGTTGGAGGTCTTGGGGGATTTGTAATAAATTATTAATTTGATTTTGTTTTCCGGGTTGGTTGGGTGGACATGCTTGGAGATTATTTCTTTTAAGACGGCCTCGTCATTTTTGTGTTCAGAGGACATGTAATTGCGGTAGAAGATCTTAATTTCATTGGGGGGGGTCAATGTTGGGAGGGCTTTGGGTGTACCATTTTTCAAGATGGTGGTTGATGGTGCTGGAGATGTCGGAGTTGGAGTATCCGTTATTTACTAAAACTTGGGATAGTCTTTCTAGTTCCTGGTGGGTGTCGGCCCAGGTAGAGCAGAGCGTGAGGGCTCTCCTAACATAGGCGGAGATGGAGGATAGAAGATAACGGCGGGGGCATTCACTATCGCCGTTGAGGCATTGTCCTGTGTTAGTAGGTTTAATGTAGACGGTGGTTTTGAACCCATGGTCGTTCAGAGCTACGAGGATGTCGAGGAAGGGGAGTTGTCCATTGTTAGATTTTTCAAAGGTGAAGTTAAGTCCGGAGGAGGTCATGAAGCGACGCTGGAGTTCCTGTAGTTCGTGGAGGTCCTTGATTTGCACGAAGATGTCATCCACGTATCTACAGTAGACGGCTGGTCGTTGGGCAGCTAGGAGCTCTTCCTCGATGGTACCCATGAAAAAGTTCGCAAAAAGAACTCCTAGGGGGCTGCCCATCGCCACACCGTCTATCTGCTTGTACATGGTGCCCCGGGGGCAAAGGAAGGGGGCCTCCTTGGTACATAGCTCCAGTAGTGTTTTCAGGGCCTTCTCCGGGATGTCCAGTGTAGGTGTATCAGGGCAATGATAAATTCGACGTAGAATCATGTCAATGGTCCTATCCACTGGCACGTTGGTGAACAGGCTTTCTACGTCGAGAGAGGCGATAGTGTGGTTGTTGTTACGGGGGGCGTCTCGTAAAATTTCCAAGAAATCGTGGGCTGAGTTAAGGTTGAATTGGCTGGGCACGTAGGGGGTGAGGAGGTTGTTCAGGGCCTTGGCGATCTGGTAGGTGGCAGTGGGGATCTGGGAGATGATGGGGCAGAGGGGGTTCCCAGGTTTGTGTGTTTTGATGGTTCCGTACGCATAACCAGGGGTGTATTCTCCGACGAGTTTTTTAAGGTGGATCCCTCCTTGTTTGGCGTTGATGGCGGTGATGGTGGTGTTGGCAATACGTTTGATTTCGTCGGTTGGGTTGCGGGTGATATTTTTAAATTTAGTGTTGTCACTTAAGATGACGTCCATTTTTCTAAGATATTCCTCCTTGTCATGGATCACGAGGCAGGAAGCTTTATCCGCACGACGGATGATGATGATGTAACAATGGACAACTCCCCTTCCTCGACATCCTCGTAGCTCTGAACGACCATGGGTTCAAAACCACCGTCTACATTAAACCTACTAACACAGGACAATGCCTCAACGGCGATAGTGAATGCCCCCGCCGTTATCTTCTATCCTCCATCTCCGCCTATGTTAGGAGAGCCCTCACGCCCTGCTCTACCTGGGCCGACACCCACCAGGAACTAGAAAGACTATCCCAAGTTTTAGTAAATAACGGATACTCCAACTCCGACATCTCCAGCACCATCAACCACCATCTTGAAAAATGGTACACCCAAAGCCCTCCCAACATTGACCCCTCCAATGAAATTAAGATCTTCTACCGCAATTACATGTCCTCTGAACACAAAAATGACGAGGCCGTCTTAAAAGAAATAATCTCCAAGCATGTCCACCCAACCAACCCGGAAAACAAAATCAAATTAATAATTTATTACAAATCCCCCAAGACCTCCAACCTCGTTCTCCGCAACAAACCAGCCTCCACCAAGATAAAGAGACCGATGACCGACGATCACGTCATTTACCAACATACCTGTAATTATGAGGACTGTGGACCTCATTCCTATATTGGTATGACGCAGACTCGTCTTTCACGTCGGTTAACTCTTCACCTTCAGGCTGGAGCCATCAAAGACCACTATCTCACCCCTAACCACCCTCACCTCACACGCAACGAGTTAGAGAAACACACCACCATACTCGATAAAGAAAGTGACCCAAGGAGATTACCTATACTCGAAGCTTTACATATCCAAGCCTTACATCCCAACATCAACAACCAAACTCTGGACCTTCAGATCCTTCCTTCTGCCAAAAGGCACTACCCTACAGGACCTAACACCCCTCCTCGCCCCCCGGTGCCCTTGACGCAGCCCCCCGCGCTACCTCCTTCAGCTTCGTCTTCTGCAGGCGCCACACAACTTAGGCCACGCCCCTCGACACGCAGCCAATCAGCTTCGACCCCACCTACTGACCACCATCCCGCATCCAGTGCGCATGCGTGAAGCGGTTAACCCCTTTCTCTCTCCTAGTTTACGCTTCCACCAATAGCAGACTTTTGCCCCCTGTTTTCCGCCTCCTCTGATCCTCCACCCTCTATATATACCCTTCCTGTTTACCTTTTATATCATTCCTTCCTTACTTGATAATGCTGGTTGTCCAGTGAAACGCGTCGTATATCCTGTATCATCATGTACATTTATGTAACCCTGTACCACCATAAATTTTGCTCATCTCCTTCATCTACTTCCTGCCACCCAGCGAAAACTCATCAGAGACCTGGAAACTTTGAATAATAAAATTTCCAACGCAGAAATTGCCATTTCTTTCAACCTCGTATGTATTAAAGAAAATTTATTACCTGGCTTTACTAACATATATATATATACACACGAACTATGAACAAAGTGAAACGAGTGGATCGAACCATAATGATTTAGCTATTTTAATCGCACATGGTGATAATATCAGTGATGATGGTTGTAGATTTAGTGATAATGATAACATTAGTGATGATGGTAGTGATGATAATAACAGTGGTGAGAGTAGTAGTGATGATTGTAAGATGATGGTGATGATAGTAATGGTGATGATGATAGTAGTATAGATGATGGTGACAATTGCAGTGATGATAGTAGTGATGATGGTGGTAATATTAGTGATTATGGTAGTAGTAGTGATGATGGTGACAATTGTAGTGATGATGATAGTAGTAGTGATGATGGTGGTAATATTAGTGACGATGATAACCCTTCGCAGAGTTGGGTATGCCGTTTTGATTTTGGGCAAAACGGCACGTCTACTTTATTACTACTATCAGCACCACCATCTTACAATCATCATTGCTACTGTCACCATCATCATTACTACTGCCATCATCACCATTACTATGATCATCATCACAACTATTGTCATCATCACTACAACTTTCACCATCATCACTACTACTCACCATCATCACTAATACTCACACCATCATCACAGAAAGCCACACAGGGAATAGGTACAGGGTGGGCGGTGGGGGCTCTGAAGAGGGGGAGGGGGGATTTGTTTAGGACCTAAGATCATAACAATTGCACAAATTAAAAAAATCTGTTTTTAATTACCGTCGAATTCACACACCGAAGGTTCGTGTGAAGTTTGGTGAAAATCCGTCAAACGGTCTAGGAGTTCTCGGACAGACAGACAGACAGACATTTCGGCCGACATGTACCACTATACGGGGGGCGATACCACTCTGCTTACGCAGAGTTGATAAAGTAGAAGTGCCGTTTTGCCCAAAATCAAAACGGTATACCCAACTCTGCGATGTGTCACCATCATCACTACTAGGCACTATCACCATTACTATCATCAACACTAATACTATTATAGTCATCACTACTACTCTTACCATCATCACTACTACTCTCATCATCACTGCTACTGTCATCATCACTACAACTTTCACCATCACTATAACTTTCACCATCATCACTACTCCTCACCATCAATACTACTACTCTTACCATCATCACTACTACTCTTACCATCATCACTACTACTGTCATCATCACTACAACTTTCACCATCATCACTACTACTCAGCATCAATACTACTACTGTCACCATCATCACTAATGTCATCATTATCACTACAACTATCATCACTACTATTATGACCATTATCACTACTACTAGTACTGTCACCATCATATCTACTACCGTCATCATCATTAACGGCACGTCTACTTTGTTTATGTATTATTATTATTATTATTTTTTACTAATCATATACTTTTACATAATCACGTATTAGATATACTATAAGGACAAACAAAAATAGATCTATTCCAGGTAGCCTATTCTACAAAAAAAATCAATATCCCCAACGATTTAGTACAACATTTTTCAAATTCAAATCACTGTTGTTACTAAAGTAGCCTAATACTGCAAAATAAAATTAAAAATATGTACAGTGTAAAAGCTTGGTTTGGGCTTCTTAAAAGGTGGTTTGACTGTGTCAAGCGGTACTTTATGAAGCGTCATGAACTTCAGAAACGATTGGATAGTAAACAAAAGGAGATAGCAGAACTACAGGTCAAGTTTGAATAATTATAATTAAGTGTTGATGCCAAAAAAAGACATCTGACAAAAATAATGATGTTAAAACATAAACAGTCATTCGATGTCTTTTTTGAGTGGCTAGATGATATGGAAAGAAAAAGGAGGTTGGTAGCGTCGATAGATGGTGAGAAGTCCTGTGTTGGGTTGAAAGTTCCTGCACACCACTTGGAAACACTGATTGACAATAGACATCGACTCCAAACACATGTCAAACCTTTCGGGGTAAATACTGAAGTGGATGAAAACGGGATTTTTTTGACAGGGTCTCGAGAAGCTGTGGTGACCGTTGCAAAGTACTTGCAGACTCATTACGAAGCTGAGCCAGACTCTGTTGAAGTGGAATGCCCAGCCGTAGAGGAGGAGGAGGAGAAATCAGACGAGGAAGAGGAAGAACCAGACTGGGATAATAGTAGTGATGATGGTTGTACTTGTAGTGATAGTTGTAGTGATAATGATGAGAGTAGTGATGATGGTGACAGTATTAGTGAAGACTAGCAGGGGTACCCGGCGTTGCCCGGGTAATCACCATAATCACCATCACTACTACCACCACTACTACTACCATAATCACCATCATCAATACTACCATAATCACCGGCCTTGACCTCCCTGTGCCTCATTAAACGGCGACCTTGATTTTGGCCGCTAAATGACCTCCGATTTTGGATCTGACCTCATCAGTACCCCCATTTTGGGGGGCTGCAAACAACTTTCGTTCCATACAACTTTTCGATCGGAGGCCTCCTGCCCCAAACGGACCTTTTTCCGATTTCGCGCCCATTTTCTCCGTCCCTTTCACCCTGGGGACCCCTCTATGACCTGACCCAGGTCAATTGACACTCACATGTAAAGTTTCAGCTCCCCAGGTCCAAAACTGCGGCCGCCTATAAAGAACAGACAGACAGACAACCGTAAATATTATATAGATGACAGTAGTAGTGATAATGAGAGTAGTAGTGATGATGGTAAGAGTAGTAGTGATGACTATAATAGTAGTAGTGCTGATGATATTAATGGTGATAATGACTAGTAGTGATGATGGTGACCCATCGCAGAGTTGGGTATGCCGTTTTGATTTTGGGCAAAATGGCACGTCTATCAGCTCGATCCTACTAATCGGGTGCTAGCATACATGTGTACTTGCAACACTGGTCTACCGCACTTCTGATGTCTGCCAATGCAGCTAAGGGTATGGAAAGGACCATTTAGCGGCTCGCTGGTGTAGTGACTAGCGTCTTGAACTTCCACCCAGAAGGTCCCAGGAATGCGCCCACGCTCGGCACATTAAAGTTTTTTCACAAGCACTGAGTCGTTACCGTCCCTCATGAGCAAAGGGGTGGGGTAGTAGTACAGTACAGAACCCCAATGGAAATACGCCTAATCGGCCTTATTGGGCTATTAGACCGGCAGCCCAGAGCGTTTTGTTCAAACAACAAGGTACCAATATCTGAGTACTGGATCATTTAGAAAGTACCCAGACATATGCAGATATGGACGTCTGCCGGGGCCCCCCTGCTGCAAGTGGCCCCTAGGGGAAATCATCTAGATCAAACATAGGAGGTACCATATAAAATTTACTTTAGAAGTATTAGGACATCACATGGAGTATATAATGGTCCCTGCCAGACAAAATGTCTGCTGCAAAATGGCCGCCAGACGCACAGTAATTTGATCTGGTTCAAACATTGGAGGTACCACTTGAAACAAATTTTAGTGGAACAAGTACATCACAATGAGTATAGAATGGCTCCTGCCAGACAAATTGTCTGCTGCATAAGGCCTGTCGTGGTCTAACGGGGTAAGGCTCTAGCGCTATGTTGGTGACTACTAGCCGCGTGGGTTCGAATCTCGGCTATGCTACGACAGTTTCCAGTGCTATATAGCCTTCGTCGCTTAGTGCTGTAGAATTAATTACAGTTGGGGATATCCCCCAGATGAAATTAATTCATAAAAAAAAGAAAAAAAAAAACAAAAATTGTGAATGTATGTTCGAATATAATTATGTGCGTTGTCGAGTGGTAATCTAAAAGTGTGTGTGTTTGTGTCTGTGTGTGTGTGTGTTACTCAGTTACTTGTTCGTCAAGGGGAATCCACGCAATGCGAGCTAAGCTCATTATTATCGCGCCTCCTTAACTGGGAATGTATTGCGTGAAATGCATGTTAAGTGTTTTATGTACTGTTGGAATGGCTGTGGATGTGTGTGTAGTCTGTATTTAGCCAATTGGCGACAACGGAAACGAAGGCTTAGGGTGGATCTGTATGGTACCATTCTCACTATAGACGGTACCGTCTCGCCCGAAGGTTTAGGTAGCCATCAGCTTAGGTGAACCATATGATACCCATCTCGCCTTGTACCATTTTTGCCAACCCCAGATGGGACGTCACAACGTCGTCCACTTATTCCAGGTACCTATTTACAGCTAGGTGAACTGAGGCTAACACATGAAAGGAGACAAGCCCAATTTGTCTCCGCCCGGCCGGGGGATTGAACCCCCGACCCTTCGTGTGTGAGACGAGACCTACTAGGCTACGGGCTGTGTGTGTGTGTGTGTGTGTGTGTGTGTGTGTGTGTGTGTGTAGATATATGAACATAAATCACCGAACTTGTTCGTCAAGGTGAATACACGCAATGCGAGTTAATGACATTGTGGGTAGGAATACGAATATGTGTTCCTGAATTATTTTGTGCGTGAAAATGTGAATTTGCATGAGTTTGTGTGTGTTTATATAGTGAATCAACATAGAAGATAATAGGTAACATTTCTCAATTGATGATGCATATGTTGTCTGGTGATTATTGGCATCCAAATGTGATGTTTGATTAATTTAGGATAGGGATTGTAATTGGTAAATCTATAGCATTATAAAACATTTATATTGCTATCTCTCTCTCTCTCTCTCTCTCTCTCTCTCTCTCTCTCTCTCTCTCTCTGAGAGAGAGAGAGAGAGAGAGAGAGAGAGAGAGAGAGACAACATTGATGTAGGAATAACTAGCAAAATCAGTAAATTTACAGATGACACTAAAATGGGAACACTCCAAATAGATTTAGACATATTACACAAATGGGTAGTAAACTGGCAGATGAAGTTCAATGTAGGTTAATGCAGTGTAGTAAAATTGAGTAAATCGATAGGAAATGCAGGATACAATTTCGATAACGTGGATATAACTAACTCAAATAATGAAAAAGACTTGAGAATCATCGTCAACTGTGATTTGAAACCACGAAATCAATGCATCAGTGTTCGAAATAAGGCAAATAGAGTTCTTGGATGTATATCTAGAAGTGTGAGTAACAGAACAGCAGACGTAATCTTGAACTTTTATCTAGCGTTAGTGAGGCTACATATGGATTATGCTGTTCAAAATTGGAGTCCCTATTAGAGAATGAACATAGATTCCTTGGAGAAAGTACAACTGAGAATGACAATAATAATCTGTAATATTAGAAATCTTCCATATGAAGACAGGTTGAAGAAGCTAGGCTTACATTCGTTAGAAAGACGCTGAGTTAGATATGATATGATACGATATGATAGATATGATAGAGGTGTTGAAGTGGGTAAGTGAGATAGGCTAAATACAGGGGATTTGAAAGATGTACTGAAGCTCAGCGATAGCGAGAAAACTCAAACAAATGGTTTCAAATGGGATACATTTCGTTTCAAGAAATATAGGCAAATACTGGTTTGGTTAAGAGTTGTATATACTTGTGGAACAGGCTACCTAGCGCCATAGTGCGATCAAGAACGATAGAGAGCTTCAAAATACAATTAGATAGACATATTATGGACAAGATAGGTTGGGTGTAAGAGGGATCTGCCTTGTGTGGGCCAATCGGCTTTATGTGGGCTCCCATTTTCTTATTTGTTCTTCTTTTCTGCGTATGAAGGAGACAAAAGGCAGGTTACTAAACTATAATACCATATATATATATATCTCTTATTGATACCTTTCATCCACTTAAAACACGTCTATCACCTTTCATCTACTTAAAACACCTCTATCATTATTTCCTCTACATAATCGTCTTTCTAGCAATATGATAGCAATATTAACTAATAAGTCAGTCAGTCACAACTAATATTAATTATAATATTTATAACAAACACACAAACACACACATTATATATATATATATATAATATACCGGTATATATATATATATATATATATATATATATATATATATATATATATATATATATATAGTATGTGTGTGTGTATGTATTAGAATATACAATGGGTGAAGCATTAGAATAAAAATAGATTATTGGTGAGTGGGAGGAGTATAATCTGTGATTAGATGGCCAGGTGGATCCTCTAATCACATTTAATTGGTACCATTGACTGCCTTTTTCCTTTAATTACAATTTATACTCCTCCCATTCCCCACTACCTCTTTTCCTTAGTTGATACAATTTCTATATTTAACTGAATATTTAATAGTGGATGCTAACGTGCTATTAAAAATATGTACTAATTATATATATAAATATATATATATATATATATATATATATATATATATATGGGTAGAGCAGGAGGTAATTACAGTAATTAAAAATAGTTACTAAACTATAACTGTATTGATATTGGAGTTGGATATTATTGAATTTATATATGTACTATGACACATGTTGCTTAGAAGAGGAGTACAAAGGAGGAGAGAGAGAGAGAGAGAGAGAGAGGGAGAGAGAGAGAGAGAGAGAGGGAGAGAGAGAGCATAACATAAGAACAACCTAAGATAATGGGAGTCTGCAGAAAGCCAATTGGCCCACACAAGGCAGATCCCTCTCACACCCAACCCATCTTGATTAGAGCAATGCCCATATTCACCTTATTTACTAATACTATGTCAAACTATCTTGGTAATAAATCAAGCACTTGATGTAGGTCCTACAACAAACTATTACCATATGAATCCATATACTTCGTCTAAAAAAATCCTCTATGGTGTTATCCTAATGCCCTATTTAGTATTTATAATGGAGGGTTGGGTGTGAGTGGGATCTGCCGGTTGTTGTCCAGTCGGCGCTCTGCAGACCCCCGTTTTCCCATGTTGACCTCTGATCGTTTTGGTGAGGTCAGTCCTCTTGGTGTTAGTGAGTTGGGCCTATTATTAGGCCTTATAATTAATGTTGGGTGTGAGAGGGATCTGCCTTATATGAGCCGATCGGCTTTCTGCAGACTCCCGTTTTCTTATGTTCTTATTTTCTTATATGTAAGTCCTAGGACAGTACACATGATATAAATCTTCCTTACGTATTCAAGTTCAGTGATAACGAAACAAAACTCGAACAAATGGTTTCAAATTAGATATTTTTCGTTTCAGAAAAGATATAGCCAAATATTGGTTTGGTAACAGAGTTGTAGATAGGTGGAATAAGCTACCAAGTGCTATAGTGGAATCAAGAACGATAGAGAGCATTAAGAAAAAAATAGATTGGCATATGGACGAGATGGGTTGGGTGTGAAGGGGATCTGTCGGGTGTGGGACAATCGGCGCTCGACAGGCCCTCATTGTCTGTCCTCTGACCGTTTTGGTGAGGTCGATCCTCTATGCGCATTACTGTATATCATCTAGGCCTACGTGTATAGTATCATTACAACTCGTACCAGACCGTCAAATCCGGAGAGGACTTCACATTATTGTCCCCTTATACCATGGAGGTATTAACAAAGTATATACAGTATACTTTAGGTATTAAGGCCTTATTACCTCAATGCCTTATACCAAGTCTCTATTTATTCCATTTTGTAAAACTGAGGAACAAGGGGTAAGGAGACTTGTCCCAATGTCTCTTTCCTGGTTGGTATTCGAACCCAGCTCCTCTTAGTTGTAAAGTAAGTATGCCAACCAATACATAACCGAGCACGTTGGTGTATATGAATATATTTTATTATGCCAGCTACAACACCAAACACCCACAATGAAATTAATGAGAGAGAGAGAGAGAGAGAGAGAGAGAGAGAGAGAGAGAGAGAGAGAGAGAGAGAGAGAGAGAGAGAGAGAGAGAGAGAGACCACACCATCAGATAATTATGCTGGCAGGTACAATTTACAAGTAGGTGTTCATTTTCTGGATTAGCTTGAGATCTTGAGGTAAAGGATCCACGTACGCTGGTATCCAGAGGCTGGTCAGCGGGTTTTGTTTTTCACAACCCTCTTCGGCCGCACTCATATATGGTAGCTTTTGAAATGTTTCATAATTCTATTATTTTTACCAATTACTTTCCGTAACCTAAATTACCCAAACTTCATATTTGGATTCCAATAATCAGACAAAACATGCATTACAGATTTAGATATATTACCTATTAGCTTTCATGGCTATACAGTATATGCATTATGCAATATATATAAATTATACAACACACACACTCACACACACACACATTTAATTTACAAGTGGACAAGGATTCACTATTAAAGCACCTACCCTGCCATGTATATTTCTACTCACAAACATACAACCACGTGCTCACACACACACTTACACAAACACACCTTTATATTCACAATCACAGAAACATTTCGTACTTTCATTCACAAACCCCTACGTAAATATTTCAATCCACACCGTTATCATTCATTTGTACACACACACACGTACACCCACACACAATTTCCCACAATTTCCCAAGCTTGGAGGAGAAGACGTGTGAGGGGTATATAGCAACGATTTACAAAGACTTTTTTTGTGAGGTAACCCGGTAGGATCAAAGGGCACGAGTTTAAACTAAGAAAAAATAGATGGAAATACGATATGAATAAATTTAGCTATAAAAATACGAAGTGGCTACGGGACACCACCAGGGGTGTCACGCAGCCCAGCCAGTGAGGCTGGGCTGCGAGACTCCACTGGTAGTGTCACGCAGCCCAGCCAGTGAGGCTGGGCTACGGGACACCACCAGTGGTGTCCCGTAGCCCAGCCTCACTGGCTGGGCTGCGTGACACCCCTGGTGGTGTCCCGTAGCCACTTCGTATTTTTTTAGTTATCGTTCAATATGTTTTAGCCTACACCTTTTCCACATGTATTAAGGGGGGTTACCGTTTTTTTGTTTGATCTTTCTCTCCTTTTCTCTCTTTCCCTGGCTTGTATCCATTCGGCCCCATTCAGCCAACTGTTGTAAGACGTTTAACCCCATCCAGGTGTCGATTTTTTCCTGGCGAGTGATAGCCATCCAGCATTGTATGGAGAAATCCGGCTTCGCCGGAGACATTTTTCTATCGAAAAATTTACAAATTTAGCTTGCTGGCAAAACAAATATATATATATACTGTATATATACAGGCTCGCTACCGCTCGCCAGGAAAATATTGACACCTGGATGGGGGTAAACATCTTAAAACAGTAGGCTGAATGGGGCCGAAAGGATACAAGCCCAAGAGAGAGGGAGAGAAAAAAAAAAAGCGAGGTGGGGTCCCTTAACGAGAACACCCATTGGAAGCCCCATTAATATCGTCCACTACTAGTTTCCCTTAATTGACCTTCCCTGTATTGGTTCCCATTATTCTTCGGTCTAGCACGTCTCTATAATTATCACTTAATTAGTATATGGATATTGTAGTTGCATTCCCATTTCCTATTTTAATGTTCTGTAATGTGCATTTTTTTTTTTTAATTCTGTATTGAGCGTCTATGTTTTTACTGTATATTAATAATTACATATATTTTTATTTTTGTGATGGCCAATTGTTAGATTATCTATAAGAGTAAAGTAACTGCATAATCCTGATAATCTCTAGTGACTATACAGATGATTTTGTCTTCTGCAATTATGATATACAGTATTTAAGTTACCAAATAAGGTCAAAGTGTCTTGGAGAAAATGTTGGAAAACCGATTGTAACAGAAATATCCCTTCCACTTACCAAATATCTCGATTCTTTCATCACTCCTTTTCTCAGTATCGATTCCAATGGTCTGGGAGAAATATTTGGAAAGCGATTGGACCAAAAATATAGTAATTTAGAAAACCGACCTGGTTAAATATATCGTTTCCGTTTTCCTCTTACCCCAAAATTCATGTCCTCGTATTTTCCTCATATTTCTATTACAATCGGTTTTCCAAGAAAATCTCCAAGACACAAGGACTTAATGGGTAAATTAAATATATATATCCTTATTCCAGATGTTATAATAAGCGATTGCTCTTATATCACCACCTAGAGTTGCATTACGGATGTTTTTATCCTTGGTTGTTTATTATATTTCCACCGGGTACGTGTTTATTATACTTCCACCGGGTACGTGTTTTTATCCTTGGTTGTTTATTATATTTCCACCGGGTACGTGTTTATTATACTTCCACCGGGTACGTGTTTTTATCCTTGGTTGTTTATTATATTTCCACCGGGTACGTGTTTTTATCCTTGGTTGTTTATTATATTTCCACCGGGTACGTGTTTTTATCCTTGGTTGTTTATTATATTTCCACCGGGTACGTGTTTTGTTTAGTTATTTTCACTTATGTTAATCATGAAATAGATGAAAATATTAATAATGATTGTGAGGAATTGTTTCAGGGGAGGGACTGGCACAAGCAACAGATAATAAACTCTTAGTACTAGATAGGGGTGCAGCTCAATAAGAACATTTTGTTTATGATTTTAATGATGGACAAGTACAAGATACAGTGTATAAAGACGGAAGATAGTGGCAGTAGACATTGGTATGGTAGACAAAAAAAAAAAATCAAGATTAAGAGACCCAATTTCACTAGTTGGTCAAAGTCAAGCTTAGGTACACATGCTTAGAAAGGTTCGTGGATCTCTAACGATATTTAATACGCAAATATATTCGCTACGATTAATGTAGGGAATTATTTGTTCCTGCAATCCATGTGTTTAAGTGTTGTATGAATATAAAATTATATATATATATATATATATATATATATATATATATATATATATATATATATATATATATATATATATATATATATATATATATACTGTATATACAGTATATATATATATATATATATATATATATATATATATATATACCGATATATATATATATATATATATATATATATATATATATATATATATATATATATATATCCCCTGGATTATATCTACATTATATATAACAAATTAGAAGGATGCGAGCTTGAGGAGAAAACTTGGACAGATAAAAAGTGTGTGTGTGTGTGTGTGTGTGTGTGATAGACAGCTAGATACAGTGCTCCCAAAGTGTTTGTGAGTAATTGTACAGGCATGGTATTGGAAGGCAGTGGCAGTGGGGAAAAGTATAGTTGACAAGATGAAAAAGGAGTTGCTGAAAATATTAGCAAGAAGAAGGAAGTGATAAAGAATAGGAGAAACGTTGCAGAGAGTGAAGTAATGGAAGTAGTTGTAGGCAGTGTTAGTAGGGGACAGTAGTAGTAGTTTAAAAAGGACCTCTATAAATTAACAGGCTTCCAACTATCTCACTTAACCATTTCTACCACCACAGGTCCTTCCTAAACTGCACAAAATCGTCTAAATATAGCTAGAATAAAACGTTAAAAGACGTCGCCGGTATAGAAGGGGTTAAGAAGGATTTGGGGTAGGGAAAAGGGTTAACGGGAGATGGGCCGGTTTTCTGGACCACTTTCTACCTCATGTTTAGCCCCATTAGTTTTCAGATGTTAACCCTTTGAAGCTCCAATACGCGTTTCTGTTCTGTTTTCTGGCTATTATTAGACGATGTTATTGAGATTAGTAACGGTATACGGAAGTCAAGGGGTTGATTGAGATAGTATTTAGCCTTAATACCCACAGATCCTTCCCAAGCTGCATATAATAGTCTAATGATAGCCAAAATAAACTGCTAAAACGCGTCAGAGCTTCAAGGGGTTAAGATGTTTGCCCCATTAGTTAGTTGATTTTAAGACTTTTCGCCCCATTTCTTCGTCAATATTTAGACCTTTCCTGCTATTTAGGTGTCGACTGTTTCCCTGGCGAACGATAGTGAGCCTGTAATGTTGGAAGAACCGGCCTTCGGCCGGGAATTTTTTTACCGAAAAATGTACAAATTAATCTAGAATTGGGATCTAATGGATTTTGTTTTTAATTTGATGGAGGTAACTAGAAAAATAATGAATACATGCAAAAATCGCCCAAAAAGTGAACCATCAGTGAGATCGTTGGAAGCCTAATCATTGCTCGAGGCCCTTTATAAACTGAATACAATCGTCTAATAGTAGCCAGAATGAAGTACAAAAGACGTGGTCGGTACAGAAGGGGTTAACCATTGCAGTACCGGGGCCGTCCTTTTAAGGGGGTAGTGCTTGTTTGTTGGCCTATGTGTTTATTGATTAGTTTCCTCGCTAGACCTCCACGAAGCTTGAACAACAACATAAACACCCCCTAGACCCCCTTTCAAGATAAATTTTGTAAATTTTTCGGTAGAAAAATTCGGCCGGTTCCTTCTAAAATTACTGGCTAGCTATCGCTCGCCAGGAAAAAATCGACGCTTAAATGGCACAAATGTCTTAATATTGACAAAGAAATGCGTCGAAAGGTCTCTAAATCCCCAAACTAATGGGCCGAACGTCTTAAAATCTCACAACTAATATGCTAAACATGAGGGACAAGGGTGTCCAGAAAAAGTGACTACCTCCCCCTTAATAGTATGCTGGCTACTATTAATAGTATGCTGGCTACTATTAATAGTATGCTGGCTACTATTAATAGTATGCTGGCTACTATTTGACGTGTTTATTCAGTTCAAAAAGGACCTCCAGGTATTAACAGGCTTGGAACGGTCCTGATGAACCCTTATTAGTACCACAGATCCTTCTTAAAGGGGAGATAGTCGCCTTTTATAAACAGGCTTGGAACGGTCCTGATGAACCCTTATTACTACCACAGATTCTTCTTAAAGGGGAGATAGTCGCCTTTTATAAACAGGCTTGGAACGGTCCTGATGAACCCTTATTACTACAACAGATTCTTCTTAAAGGGGAGATAGTCTCCTTTTTTAACGCGTTCTTTCCGTTAGTTTGGCGATTTTGAGACCTTTCGCCTCATTTTGTTGTCAATATTAAGACCTTTCATGCCATTTAGGTGTCGATTTTTCCTGACGAGTGAATACGAGCCTGTAATATATAAGGAATCGGCCTTCGGCCGTGACATTTTTCTACCGAAAAATGTACACATTTATCTTGAAAGGGGTTCTAGGGGGTGAATTTTTAACCTTGATGGAGGACTGGCTTAGAAACTAAACATAATAATAATAATAATGATAGCTAAATATATAGACCAAATAAACAGGTACAGTACTACCCGCTTTAGCTGCACAAAATCGTCTAACATCTTGGTGGTGTAATGGTTAAGGTGTCTAAAATCTGTGTGTGATAACCCGGGTTCGAATCCTGATGGATCACATATATGCTTTCATTAATTTCATTGAAGGTGTTTGGTGTTGTGGTGAAATTAATACAAAATAGATTATATAGCTAGAATGAAATATAAAAAGACGTCGCTGGTACAGAAACGGTTTATGTCTAGAGGTTATTCCACCGCTGAATAACATCGTCCCGGTACAGAGAGGTTTAAGGGGGGGGGAATGGTTAGTTTTTCTGGTCCCCTTTCTTCCTCGTGTTGAGCCCCATTACTTTTGAGATTTTAAGACGTTCGGCCCATTATGTTGACGATTTTAACACCTTTCGTCCCATTTCTTTGTCAATTTAAGACCATTTGTGCCATTTAGGTCTATATTTTTCCGGGCGAGCCTGTAATTTTAGAAGGAATCTGCCTTCGGCTGGGACATTTTGCTACCGAGAAATGTACAAATGAATTAAAATCTTCCATGTTCTTCCCTCTGATTCCAGTCTAGCTCCCACACCCATTGATACAGCCCTACATTCCCTAATCACTCCATCCATGTATATATTGAACAACCAAGCTGACATGACACATCCCTGTCTTACACCTACATTGACCTCAAAACTTTCACTTAACTTATCCCCTACCTTCACATTTGCCATTGCATTCCTATAAAAAGATTTTACTGCCATTAGCAACTTTCCTCCCACACCATATACTGTTAACACATCCCACAGGCCCTCCCAGTCTACTTTGTCTAAGCTTTTTCCAAATCCATGAATGCTGCATAGAGTTTTCTGTTTTGGGTCAGATACTTCTCTACCAACAATCGCATTGAGGCTATCTGGTCAACGCAGCCCCTGCCCTTTCTGAAACCTCCCTGTTCCTCGCCTATTTTGTCATCCGTTATCTTCTGTAGCCTCTGTGTTACTACTCTTGCGTGTACCTTTCCAGGTATGCCAAGCAAGCTAATTCCCCTATAATTCTTACACTCTTCTTTACTACCCTTCCCTTTGTACAAGGGTACTATCACTGCTTTCCTCCAGTCCTCTGGTACACTTTCCTTTTCCCATGCTAATTTACATAGCCTATGCATTATGTCAACAGCTTCTTCTCCTCCATATCTCAGCATTTCACCTGGGATGTTATCTACTCCAGCAGCTTTGCCCATTTTAAGTCTATTGATTGCTTCTTTTACTTCTTCTCTGCTTATCTGGCTTTCAACTACCCTGTTTATTCTACCTCTCTCCATTCCTATGGATGAGATCTTTGCCTTCCCCCTACTCTTTACAGCTAAGCTACTAAAATGATCTTTCCATACTTTCACCACACCATCACCCTCTACCACTTCCCCATTCATGTCCCTCATCCTACCACCTGAGACACTCTCAGTCTTCTTCCCTCTGGCTTCTTTCACAGCTCTGTAGTATGCTTTCCTGTCATTCAGAAACTGTTCACTAATCTTTCTCCCATATGCCTCATCTGTCTTCCTTTTAGCGTCTTGTATCGCCCTCTTCACTCTTTGTTTCAAATGTTTATATTCTTCTTTCCTCGCATCTCTAGTTTCTCTAGGTATATTCTTTTGCAGCATACTCTTTCTGAACTCTTTCTTCTTTTTCACTATTTCTTCTATCTCTTTACTAAACCATGCGTTACCTTTCTTCTTCCACATTTTAAAGGTTTTCTTCCCACATACTTTCTCAGCTGCTTTAATCATGGAGTCTCTTGTACCTTTCCATACTTCGTCTACAGTATTTCCCAGATCTATCATAACATCCATGTCCTTTATAGTCTCTTTCAGGGTGTCCTTGTATTTTGTTGCATTACATTCTTCATTTAATTTTCTCACATTTATTCTCTACTGTCAGTTGTCTCTCTTTCCTCTCATATTTCCACTCTTTCCTTATCCTCACTTTTGTCAGCACTGTATAGTGGTCTGATCCCGTCAGCATACCTCTTACAGCTTTTGAATCTAAAATTCTTCCTTTTAGTCCGGAGTCCATCATGGCGTAGTCAATTAGAGATTTCTGTTCCTGCTCACCTTCACCTCTGTGCCATGTATATCTATGAATGTGACGATGTTCAAAAAATGTGTTAGCCAGAAACATCTCTCTCTCCGCACACTTCTAAAAGGAAGTCACCATTCATATTCCTACCCTCCACACCCCATTTACCCACTATACCTTCTATCTCCTCGTTTCCAACTCTACCATTCATGTCGCCTACTAATATTACTTGTGTACACTCTTGCCTTTCTCTTATACATTTATTGACTTTATTCCAAAATTTTCTATTTTCTTCCGCACCTTTCCCAGTTTCTTGGTTGACTGGTGCATAGACACACATAAAAGTATACCTATCTATCCCAATCTTGCACTCACACCATACAATTCTTGAGTCCACGCATCCATAATTTTTCACACACTTCCTCAACCTTTCTGACAAAATTACTGCTACCCCTTCCTTTTTCTTACGTTTATATCCTGCATCCAAACCAGACAACCCATCCTTCCCCACCCCACAAATCATGCTCACTCTCACCATCCCACACTCCAGAACCCAACAGGTGCGTCTCACCTACCCCACACACATCCACACATCCATCTTTAAGCTCTCGCATCAGACACTCTCTCTTGCTAAAATCATTTATGCCATTGGCATTGAAGGCACAGACACGGAGCACGCTTTCCTTCACCCGAACGACGTTTCCACCACTTTTCTGCTTTGTTCCTCCACCCCCGAGGGGGTCCTGGCCGGCAGCATACCGAGCACAGTTGTTTCCCAGGAGGACTTGGGGCCTAGACATAATGCCTCCAAACAGGGCGCCGGATTGTCAAAAGCAAACTAAAAGAAGAACTAAAAACTGATACCAACATCAGTAAAAAAACATACAACACAGTAAAAATGAAAATATTAAGAAGATAGGGAGAACAAAAATATACAGGGGACAACAGAAAAATAGTTACAAGGGGGATAATTTTTATAGTGGAAATTAAAAGAGGATTTAAAATTAAAAACAAAGTGTGCTGCTGAAGAAAATAGCACACCCGCCCTCCCCTTTAGTTCCACCGTCAAGCAAAAATAAAAATGTTAGAAATTTAAAAGGGAGGATTAAAATAAGGACGGTGTAATAACGAGGCTACCTCGAGAAGGCGGGGTAGGACTTACTTACCGTAACTAGTCACGGTGAGCTACAGAGGTGCGTTTTAGCAAGACTTTAACCAATACCGTACTTATACGCAGATGACAGGACCTCTAAACCTCATTGGTTACGATACTGCCACTGCGTATGGTTATACTTAAACTAGGCTATACACGGCTCTATCCTTAACATACCCTATTTAAATACTCTTATGGTTATACTTAAACTAGGCTATACACGGCTCTATCCTTAACATACCCTATTTAAATACTCTTATGGTTATACTTAAACTAGGCTATACACGGCTCTATCCTTAACATACCCTATTTAAATACTCTTATGGTTATACTTAAACTAGGCTATACACGGCTCTATCCTTAACATACCCTATTTAAATACTCTTATGGTTTTACTTAAACTAGGCTATACACGGCTCTATCCTTAACATACCCTATTTAAATACTCTTATGGTTATACTTAAACTAGGCTATACACGGCTCTATCCTTAACATACCCTATTTAAATACTCTTATGGTTATACTTAAACTAGGCTATACACGGCTCTATCCTTAACATACCCTATTTAAATACTCTTATGGTTATACTTAAACTAGGCTATACACGGCTCTATCCTTAACATACCCTATTTAAATACTCTTATGGTTATACTTAAACTAGGCTATACACGGCTCTATCCTTAACATACCCTATTTAAATACTCTTATGGTTATACTTAAACTAGGCTATACACGGCTCTATCCTTAACATACCCTATTTAAATACTCTTATGGTTATACTTAAACTAGGCTATACACGGCTCTATCCTTAACATACCCTATTTAAATACTCTTATGGTTATACTTAAACTAGGCTATACACGGCTCTATCCTTAACATACCCTATTTAAATACTCTTATGGTTATACTTAAACTAGGCTATACACGGCTCTATCCTTAACATACCCTATTTAAATACTCTTATGGTTATACTTAAACTAGGCTATACACGGCTCTATCCTTAACATACCCTATTTAAATACTCTTATGGTTATACTTAAACTAGGCTATACACGGCTCTATCCTTAACATACCCTATTTAAATACTCTTATGGTTATACTTAAACTAGGCTATACACGGCTATATCCTTAACATACCCTATTTAAATACTCTTATGGTTATACTTAAACTAGGCTATACACGGCTCTATCCTTAACATACCCTATTTAAATACTCTTATGGTTATACTTAAACTAGGCTATACACGGCTCTATCCTTAACATACCCTATTTAAATACTCTTATGGTTATACTTAAACAGTCTGGTCTCAACATAATTAAGGACATTTGATAGATGGATTTAATTGTGAAAAACAAAGTCCAAATTGAAACATTTTATTTAGTGATTTTGTTAATACAATAGTAACCATCCCTCGTGGTCGAAACATAGAACATCGGGCAAGAAAAGGAAAAAGTATCTTCGGTTAAGACAGACGTGCGGGCAAACTGAGTTAAGGGGAGACTGACCGTTTGTTTGGTCTATTAATTCATGTATTCATATGTTTTTTTAGTTTCCTCCCTAGACCTCCATCAAGCTTGGAAAACACCCCCTAGACCCCCCTTCAAGATAAATTTGTACATGTTTCGGTAGAAACATTTCCCGGCCAAAGGCCGGTTCCTCTTAAAATTGCAGGCTCGCTATCGCTCGCCAGGAAATAATCGACACCTTAAATGGCACGAAAGGTCTTAAAATTGACAACAAAATGGGGCAAAAGGTGTTAAAATCGCCAAACTAATGGGCCGAACGTCATATAATCTAAAAAAATGGGGCTAAACATGAGGGAGAAGGAGGTTCAGAAAAACGGTCTGCCTCCCCTTAATTGTATAATTAGTCCATATAAACCAAGAAAGACTACAGTATTGCTATATCATAAAATTGTGTCAGGTGATTGAAATATTATTGTTCTACCTCCTATAAATACTTGTGTTAGTTAAAGAACTCACAATAAGATAATTATATTTCCATAATTACCTCAACTCTGTTTTCTACGTAAACATTTAGTCAAATTCAAGCACGTACTCTATTACTTGCCCTAAATCATGTAAAATGAATATGACAGTTTTATTAGTATTCCTTGTTATTTTGATTTCATGTGTAACGTCTCAGTTTGTGAGGTATTCTTTGTGTATAAATACAACGTTGTCTTGTACAGTTCGCCGCACATATTCTATTCCGTTGGGGTCGTGATTAGGCAGCGCTGCACTCACCTCCCGATCCTCCCTTCCTCACTCCACCTCCTACCAATATGAGGTGAAGTGAGGGAGGGGGGTTGGGAAAGTGGGTGTAGCGCGGCCAAATCACGACCCCAACGGAATAGAATATGTGCAGCGAACTGTACCAGTTGTATAACTCGCCTTGTATTTGATTGCTTATATATACTGAGCTCCTAGTTTCTCCCTATTAGAAGAATTCACGATATTGTTTATGTCTAGCGTAACATTTTCTTTAGCTGTTTCAGTTCATGAGGACGCGTTTGTTTATTTTCTTCCGGCCATCATTCAAAAACACATTAAAGTTAGGAAGGATTTGCGGGTAGTCTAAGAGTGAACCGAGTATATGCCTCTTTCAATCCTACACTCAAAAAAGTATGGGTATGGAAAAGGCATACAAAGGTTCCATAATAGTACTGTATGCCTTTATTAATTAGGTATATTGACAGTAACATACCTGTCTAGTATAACGATAGAAAGGTATATCACTTTCAATGTACCCAATGATTTTGTATACTTTTATTTAGCTTTCTATTTATTACAGTGTAGAGGTCCTTCCTAAACTGTTAAAAATCTTTCAAATTTAGCCTGAAGCGAATATAAAAAGCGTGGACATGTACTGAAAGAGTTAATTACGCTGCGCAAAATAGAAGATATGAAAAGAATAATTAAAATTTCCGAAATAAGTTATCCTTTAGAGGTGTATAAATAATAATCTGCCCGTATAAAATAAATATGAAACATAATATAAAATAATTAATTAAAGTAAAACCCTATATTCATTCATATTTTCCATTTTTCCTGCCTAACACCTTTGTTTTTTTCTAGTTAATTTTGTAGGTTTTATAGACTATTCTAATTCATAAAGCGCTGTTACATAAGTGCATTTTCCCACAAAGAAATAAATCAAGTTTGCACCATAATCAATAAGGCACCTGTACCGATTCAACATTCTTAAGCCCATTATTAAATCAAAACCTAACTGGCATTCCTGCCTTGACACAGTTGCAGTCAGGAAAGCCCCCTGAAGTGAAAATATGTTTACCGTATGAGGGCTGGTTTCCAGGCGAAGCCGCTTGCAGGCGCGCTTGCTGAAGTAGAACTGTCGGGGCGCAATCGAAGACACCATGATGTAAAGATTTGTATTAGCGTACAACGAAAAAGGGAACACCAGCATCCCTAACGTACCCTTTGACGACAGTTTCCGGGTGCTTCTCATAGGTCTAAATATTCCCCTTGGTTTGAAATAGACCCTCGGGGAAAGAGATGAAAACGATTGAACTGCGTTGAGTTGAGCTAAAGTCGGAATGCCTAGAATATTCCGAATTTTGGTCCTATCCTGTCCAAAATCTTGTTTTTGCACGATAAAATCGGCATAGAATTTTAGTCCGTTACTTAAAGAAATCTCTACATTATTCACATATTTTATGGTAATATATTTCACCCCCTCTGGTGTATGGACCTTAATTTTTTCAACTGTTGCTTCCATCTGGTCAACGCCTAACCTTTTAGCAGTTCGTGGGTCCATGACGTTCGCCGTCGTACCGGAATTTAGGCAAAACGTGACTATTTTGTCATTGATCGTTGCTTTGAGATATTGACCCATGAGAAGCTTAGCGGAGGGGTATTGTTCTAGTTTTGGCAGTGGGTCGCAAATTTTCATCAGGCCTGGAGTCAAGCCAAAACTCAGCTCCAAATCGTTGTCTTCACCCTCATTACCCCTTATGGATGCAATGCAACTATTTGCATTCCTAGTGTCTGCCCCGGTTGTGTTTTCCGTTTCGAACCTAGCCCTCTTTTTGACTGAAGCGAAATTATCTGTCATGGGCCTCTTCTTAGTTTGACCCTCCATATTCGCAGCTACAATTCGAGCTGTCCCCTGTACCTCAATCCTAGGACATTTAGTAGCAGTCTCCATGTTATCCTGAGATCTCGCCCGTTTCCTAGATAATGTAGTAGTGACGCTTTCTTTATCGTTGGCTTTTGTCTCCCTGGCGGCCATCCTGGCAGCTTCTCTTGCTCGCTGCCTAGTATCTATAACCAAATCCCTTCCTTTCACTGACTTGCTTCGAGTTTGCATCTTATTTAGCACCCGAATGGTAGGCCTGTACTACAATAGAAATATGTATAGGCTATTAGCCTACTACCGTATTAAATTTTAAAAATACGCTAGAATGCTGCCAAAGGTATTAGTAAACTACTGTAGTTGCACTGTCTGACATACACTTACCAGGTAGCTGTAGGACGCTAGAATGCTACTCAAGGTACTGGCTAACTGGTAACACTGACCAACTGTTATGATAAACTTAACAGGTAGCCTACAGTGCATCTTGTAGACATCCGGTAACTTCAGTACAATTTTCATGAATATATGAAATATTATATTAATAGAAAGTAAATAAATCGTGTTGATGCTTACTATCGGATACAATTTAAAATATACGACGAAAACTTAGAGATAAATAAATATTAATAACCTGGCAAGTAATATTTATAATAGTTTATGGTAACATATTCATTTTCTCTAGTAAAAACATCGCCCATGAATAAAGAAAACGAATAATTATCATCAACTAAAGTAAAGTAAAAAACTATACTCGCTTTGATCATAGTCACTTTTATCTGAATGGACTTTAGCCACAATACTCCCCTATGTGTTGGGGCTTGTACTGAAAGGTAGATGAAGAATAAATTAATAAAACCATTTTCGCTTTTTGTAAAACGATTAGCTAAACATAATTAATTAACTTTGGTAAAATAAAACACTCACAATTTACATTGTTGTTCACCTATAAAATTACAGATGTGACCGCTCTCCTTATAAGTGTTTTCATGCAGTATGATGAGCGGGTGTTTAAGGGGTAGGCACTTAGATAGATAAATCAGAATTATTTTCGATTTACACATGCGCTAGATATCTCAATCTTTATAACATATATATATATATACAATCTTTATGACCTATCAATCATTCCTATATTATATTAGATGTCATTGCCCGTGGAAATTATTATTATTTTGTTTTTATTAGACTACTGTATGTGGGTTAAATAAGGGAAAGGCAGCCATCTTCAATCAGTGGAGATCTATTTTTCTTCCCTTTTCCACCGTATTTTTAGTATTTTCTTATCTTCTATATTAACGCTAAGACCAGCGCGGGGTCTGGGGGCGGTAACTTCCAGGATAGGTTAGGTTGTTAATTAAGTTAAGCTAAAATGACAAAAATATGGAAATTGTTAGGGTGATGGAGTATGGCCAAAGCGGGACATTTCCTCCTCAAAAGGGTGCTAAAATCGAATTAATCACATGAAAAACAGGAGGAAAAAGAATGTTTTGTCTGGAAACTTGTGCATGTGTATATCAAAAAATATACCGATAAATCTTCAAGAGAGGTGCCGCGCTTGGATGATTCCAGTGCTATTCCTCCCTCTCCACCCACCTCTCACTTACTTATGCCTAATATCATAAACTCTTCTAAGGCTGTACTGTCGGCCCTCTCTAGGCTTAATACTAAGAAGGCGTGCGGACCGGATGGTGTTCCTCCTGTTGTACTCAAAACCTGTTCTTCCGTGCTGACTCCCTGCCAAGGCAAACTCTTTCTGCTCTTTATATCCTCTAATGTCTTTCCTTCATGCTGGAAATTTGAACTTATACAAAATGTCCCAAAGAAGGGTGACCGCTCTCAACCCTCCAACTATCGTCCAATTGCTCTCATTTCCATAATATACTTTCAGATCACCAGTGCGGTATCCTTTAGGGTCGCTCTACTGGTGATCTTCTTGCTTATCTTACTAACTCCTGGTCGTCCTCCTTTTGGGACTTCAGTGAGACTTTCTCTATATTACTTTAGACATATCGAAAACCCTCGATAGAGTCAGGCACAAGTCTTTAATTTCCAAACTACCCTCCTTCGGTTTCTATCCATCTATCTGTGCCTTTGTCTCTAATTTCCTTTCAGACCGCTCCATAGCTGCAGTTGTTGACGGCCATCGTTCACTTCCTCAACCTATCAATTCTGGCATTCCTCAGGGTTCTGTCCGGTCTCCAATTCTCTTTCAAATATTTATCAATGATCTCAACAGTACCTCTAGTCCTATCCACTCATATGCTGATGACTCTACCTTACACTATTCAACTAGCTTTTCACATCAACCTAGCATGCAAGCATGCACTCCTAAACAAATGTTGCTAGGCCATAGAATTCCTATCTTCTTAGCTTTCAATTACTTCTGATTGGGGCATAGCAAATCTTGTTACTTTCAACGCTTCCAAGACCCAGTTTCTCCCTCCATCCATCACAATCTTCCACACAACTATCAACTATTCTTGTTTAGACATAACCAGGAAACATCATCAGTAGAGCGGCCTTTTAGGGGAGATTTTCACTTAAGAGGGTTTTTTCTGGACCCCCATCTCCCTCATGTTTTGTCCGATTAGTTTTAAGATTTTAAGACGTTTGCCCCAATAGTTCTGTGATTTCAAGATCCTTCCCCCCATTTCTGTCAATTTTAAGACCTTTTGTGCTATTTAGGTGTCGATTTTTTCCTGGCGAGCGATAGCGAGCCTGTAATTTAGGAGGAACCGGCCTTTGGCTGGAACATTTTTCTACCAAAGAATATACACATTTATCTTGAAGGGGGGTAATGGAAATATTTTGTTAAGCTTGGTAGATGTCTAGGGAGTAAACTAAAAAAAATCCCCTTAACACCTGTACCGGCGAATGCTTTGTAATTTTATCCTAGCTATATTTAGACGATATATGCAGCTTAAGAAGGATATATGGCAGTAAAAAGAGATAAGTGAGGTAGTTTAATCCTTCACTAGCCATGCCCTCCTTCCATCTTCTAAATTTGGCCTCGGCATCCCGCGCACTATCTGTGATAAGTACTAGGGTAAGGTAACCAATAGCTATGCAAAAAACATATCCTATTTAGTCTCATATTATGCAGGAATGGCTGTAGTTTCATGTGACAGTGTTTGTGAATATTCCTATTCATTGTTGAGAAAAATAGGCTGAAAGTTAGTGCGTACCTATTATTCCTTGGCACCCTTAACATACCAGGCCGGTCCAATAGGTACTCATGGCCCTTTAACTCCAACACTATAACATACCAGGCCGGTCCAATAGGTACTCATGGCCCTTTAACATACCAGGCCGGTCCAATAGGTACTCATGGCCCTTTAACTCCAACACTATAACATACCAGGCCGGTCCAATAGGTACTCATGGCCCTTTAACATACCAGGCCGGTCCAATAGGTACTCATGGCCCTTTAACATACCAGGCCGGTCCAATAGGTACTCATGGCCCTTTAACATACCAGGCCGGTCCAATAGGTACTCATGGCCCTTTAACATACCAGGCCGGTCCAATAGGTACTCATGGCCCTTTAACATACCAGGCCGGTCCAATAGGTACTCATGGCCCTTTAACATACCAGGCCGGTCCAATAGGTACTCATGGCCCTTTAACATACCAGGCCGGTCCAATAGGTACTCATGGCCCTTTAACATACCAGGCCGGTCCAATAGGTACTCATGGCCCTTTAACTCCAACACTATAAAAGCAGGGTGGTTCCTCTGTACATATGATGCAGTTTTTACCACCATACACTCCCTACTGCATAGCAAGGCTAGGGTGGGTGCCCTGATGAATCAGGGACTTAGTGAATAGTTGCCACAGATTGCTAGACCGCACCGTTCACCAACAGGACTGACGTCTGCCAATAACACACTGGCTGGCCCGAGGCTCGAACCGTCAACCTCACGGTTAGCAGGCGAACGCTCTACCAATCGAGCTACGGCCTGTCAAGCGATAGCGAGCCAGCATTGTGTGAAGAAATCCGGCTTCACCGGAGACATTTTTCTATCGAAAAATTTAAAAATTTAGCCTGCTGTTAATTTTTTTTTTTTTTTTTAAATATGCTGGATTGCTACCCCTCGCCAGGAAAAAAACTCGACACATGGAAGGGGAAAAACGTTTTAAAACAGTAGGCTGAATGGGGCCGAATGAATACAACCCCAAGAGAGAGGGGGAGAGAGAGAAGAAAAAACGAGGTGGGCCCCCTTAACCATTTCACGCACATATGACGCAGAGGTTGCCAGATTAGCAATAAGAAATAGAGATCTCTCACTCTTATAATTACCTCTCCAAAATTAGTTTTCTGCCCACAGCTAACTCAAAGACAACTGCAGAGGTTGAAGTAACTAAACTAAAGGTTTCTAAATACCCCTGATGGTAACAAAGGCTTTAAAGTATCCCTAAGAAGTTCAAAATCGCGTCATATGTCGGAGAGGGTTAATGCCTGTTAGTTGCTGGAGGCCCTGTTTAAACTGAATCAAATCGTCTTCTATAGTCTATTCGCTGTAAGTAGGTGAAACATCTTGACCTCTAACCTCTGTAACTCCAAAATGACTAGAGTAATTGAGCTAACATTTATACCATTAGGGACTAGTCAGTCAAGGAATTGATGTGTAAATTTACAGCCCATTTGCCCTAGCCCTTTTTGAGTTACAGAGGATAGAGGTAATTATTTCTCGCCTACTTACATCGAATAGACTATAGTAGGCCCTCCTTCAAGATATATTTGTATATTTTTCAATAGAAAATGTCCAGGCCGAAGGCCGGTTCCTCTTAAATTACAGGATCGCTATCGCTCCCCAGGAAAAAAATCGACACCTAATTGACACAAAAAGTCTAAATTATAGGTTTGATTCCCGGAGGGAAGAAAGAAAACCTAATATTTAGTAGGGGCCCGAAATCATTGACGATATGCCTATTAGTATAATAATAATAATAATAATAATAATAATAATAAACGGTTTATTAAAGAATGGCAGCCTCATGAGCTGAAAATACACATTTTACAATTTAGTGGATGAACATGAGATGTACAGATATGAGGATGGTAAGCTCAGTTTACAAAAAAAATAAATAAATACAATAATGATGCAGGTGCAGAATACAAATTATCATAAAATAACCATGAGAGTAAGTGATATACAGTACATATACACATTTATTTACTTACTCATATACAGAACATACGTATATACACGTACATGCGCACATACATATACATACATATATAGGAACATAAGAACATGCAGTAAGTGTGCACATGTCCGTATACACAAACGCTCACGTATGCACACAAACATACATGCATACAGAAACTGTTTTGGTAGGGTCAGGGTAAAGAGTTGAAGGGTAAAGAGGGTGCAGCAATTCAAGTCCGTATATGGTCCGTATGGTCAGGTACAGCCTACTACAATGGGAGGTTAATCCTCGGTAGTGTAGGTGTGTGTGTGTGTGTGTGTGTGTGTGTGTGTGTGTGTGTGTGACAGAAGGCGAAATATGGAAAAGCTGGGCGTTCTATTGTTAAGGGTGGAAATACATGGATGAAGATACGCGAACACTTAATAATAGATAATGCTTATGCATAGATTTATAATCAGAAGTTGCGCTAGTGAGCAATATGTTCTCGCTCATATGTATGTATATTTACATACATATGTGCATATGACCATATAAATACACGTACAGTACATATATATATTATATACCTTATATTCTCAACCGGGCTCGAACCATTGACAGCACATACACACAGACATACATATACATAAATATATGCACATTATATGCATATATGCTCTTCTCTTATCCTACCTGATACTCTCAGCCGGGCTCGAACCACAAACAGTATACACTAGACACATATATATATACATAAATAACGCATACATACATACACATATACGCACACATACATACACATATACTGTACATACATAGATACATATATACACATATACATAAACAAACTCAAGCAAATACATACATAATTATATTCTAATACACACACGCACACACACTTATGCATACATTATTAAAGGTGGGCGCGTATATATGGTGTGACAGGCCGTTATTACACAGTATTAATAATATTAACAATGGTTGGGATAGGACTATTTTTATATCTGTCAGTTCTTGCTCTTATTGGTTGGAGTGTGTTGAAATGACGAGCTGCACGTGTTGGTCTAGGGGCGTCTGGTGGAAGTAAGTTTCTGTGTCGTATATCTCCATGCATGATTACACCCCTATCGCTGTCCATGGCCTCCCTCACGACACTCTCCTTGTTCTTCATGACCCCTACAACTGCACTCTCAAAACTTGTTTTGGTCATATTCATTTCTTCCTTTTGCTCTTTCATAATATCCTCCAAATCCTTAAATTTCTGTTTACCTACCACCGTCCATGCAGTTGACTCCTTTACTTCCTTGAATCGTCCTTCGTATTCCTTCAGCTGCTCCTTCAATGCCATATTCTCTGCTCCCAGTTCATCTACCATTTTCAATACCATCTCTAGGCTATCATTAACTTCCGAAATAGGCCTGCATTCACTTCCTTCGCTAGGCCTATTCCCTTCCCCACCTGACACACCACACAGTACACACAGTACCTTAACTTTCTTACCAATATCCCCCTTCCATTTCTCCGTATCACTCTTCCACTTTTCCAAATCCTTCACAACATTAATAACCTCTTCTAACTTATTATCTGTGCTCTTAAACCCACGAAAACGTTGTAGCCTTTCTTCCGCCTCCGTCTATCCCGAAATTCCCTCCGCCATGTTTGTTTACAATCTCAACAACTCACAACACTACCGCTGTCCCGTCACTCCACTCTTATTACACTATATATCACCCCTCCACCACACCAATATATCCTCCAAACATTTCACGAATCCTTCCTCTCCTTGCTAGCCCCGTATGCACTCGATATTCCTTGATTACTTATCCATTCCCATGAACATATGCCGGAGCCTCAAAAACTTGCGTCCGCCTCCCGCCATTGTAAGCCACTATTAAGCCATAATTAAACAAGAAACCATGTTCTGTTGAACGTGTGCCCAATCTCTGTATCATCGCCGATCCTCTGATATGTATATCAGTCATGTAGCACAACTTTATCCCCTCCAAGCCTCCTCTCTATTGAGGAGGTAAACTGATCTCTACTTGCTCTGGCTCTCTCTGCTTGAATATTACCATAAAGGTTTTTGCTGAGGACAGGTATAGATATTACATAATTTTAAGACATATTTTTTTTAAATTCCAGGAATGGTGAAGGTGATCGGGTGCGTCGACTGATTGCATCATGGCAGTCAGACATAAACTATTGGAATCATCAATTGTTCCTCCGCTCTCTTCTCAAAGCCAACCTTTCCAAGTCACCCAGCATACAGGATAACAAGATGGACACAGGCTCTCTCCAAGCAACTCCACTAAATCCAGCAACTCCTCTCCAAGACAGAATACCACTCCACACCTCTCCTCTGCAAGACAGAGTATCACTCCATGTCTCACCTCCAAGCAATACACAAACCAAAATTAAAGAAGAATTATATAATAGAGACTCCCCATTACCCACTTCATTCAACTGTTCACAACCAAAAATCAAGCAAGAGGAAGCAAATGTGCAACACAGGAGTAAAACTAAGCGATCTTCTGCTGTGAAAAATCTCCAGGACATGTTGATAGAAAGCCTTGGCTCCTCTCTTGTTGACTCTCCTCTCACCTACAAACTGCTGCCATTGTCCAAGATCTTTATAGAGCTGAGAGTGACCAAGGTGGGGGGTAGCTTTCTAAACAACTCTGCCCTGTGTCAGCTGCTCTCTATTAGTGATATACAACCAGTGAAGATAGAAGGCAAGGAGTGTCAACAATCACTAAAAGATAAGAGTTATGTAAAAGGAAGAAAATATCTTGTATTTTTTTGCATTGAAGGAACACAAGATTACTGAACATCTGCAAGTTAATGACATTGCTAAAGTTTACTCTCCATGGTAAGTCATTTTGAGTACAGTACACTTATCTTCTGACCTATCAACCATTTCCATTTGGGGCAGAGAAAATCTTGTTACTTTCAATGCTTCCAAAACCCAATTTCTCCATTTATCTACCCGTCAAGGACTCCCAGATGGACTATCCCTTATACTTCAACAATACAAAATCAACCCTTCATCTTCTCTCAGTATTCTCGGTGTCTCTTTTTCTTCTGATCTCTCTTGGAAAGACCCTATTACCACTCTTGCTAAAACGGCTTCCCAGAGCTGGGTTTGCTCAACCGCCTTAGGGGGTTCTTTACCCCTGCACAGCTTCTTGCTTTCTTGCTCTGTACAGGGGCACAGTGCACCCATATATTTTAGAGCCGCGGTGGTCAAGTTGAGAGCACACTCACGTGCACGTACGAATCTGCTTGACCTGGGTTCGATCCCAGCCATGGCGACTATTTAGTGGGTGTGGTAGTACGTACTAGCGAACACAGCTACTGCACCCACAGATCACCTACATCAAGAAACCAAAATCCTCAAAGTCAAAGACCATCTGGACATGAGAGGCACTCAATTCCTGGCAGCAGCCTCCACGAACCAAGACCACCCACTAAACTACATGGCAACACACCCACAGACACCAAGAAATATCAAAACAACACCCAGCACACGGTATCACACACAATTATTGTCCTCTCTCCCTCCCTGCCAACCCCGAACCAACTTCCAGAAGCACATCCATACTCATATCTCTCGCCGATCCATCCACTCACTCGCAGACAACACGCAGCTGCATGCACGACCTCCCGAAATCCATCCTTCCGAATCCTCCCTCCCTCGCGAGGACAGAGTCCACCTGGCCAGGCTGAGATGCGGACACTATACAGCTCTCCTGAGCTATCAGAAGAGACTGGATGACTCCGTCGTCGACGCTTGCCCGGGATGTAACACAGCACCCCATACCATTAAACACATCATAGAAGACTGCATTTCACACAACCACTTACGCCAACAACACAATCTACACTCAATGAGAGCTCTGTGGGAAAGCCCGATCGTGGCCATGGCCTTCCTCAGGGACTCGGGGCTGTTCGGCCAGGCAGCTTAGGGAACAACAACAACAACTGTATACAGGAGTTAAGCTTTTTGGGCTCGTATTGTCCCGCTTCCTGAGTTACAATTATCTAACTTAGCCTTAAAAATATGAATGTTTTTTGCACACACCACTTCCTCTTCTAACTGATTCCATTTACTTATACTTCTGTAAGGGAAACTATACTTTCTCACATCTCCTTTGCATCTTCCTTTCATTAGCTTATATTCTATGTCCCCTAGTTCTACCATTATATATCTTTCACAATATAATCCTTCTTGTCCACCTTCTCGAGTCCTCTCACACAGTTGTACATCATAATCATATCACCTCTAGGCTCTCTCCCTCCTATCCCTTAGAGATGGTAAATCTAATTTCTTTAATCTCTCCTCATATGGTAATTCTCTCAGTTCTGGTATCATCCTAGTTGCAGCTCTCTGTGTGTGTGTTTGAATGTGTGCAGCGTTCTCTCTTTCTTGTTCTTTCTTCCATCTCTATCCTTCTTTCTGTGTCCTCATTTACCCTCATTCTACCTTCAAGAAGATACAGGTCTCCCTCGATTTACGATTGGATTACGTTCCTGAAAACCCGATCTTTAAAGGAAAAATCATATACTGTAGCAAACCCTAAAATCAATGGGGTAAATGGGGATGCATTCTCGGACCAGCCTAAACCCAAACCCAAACATCTATAAACCTATAATAGTATCGTAAATCTGGGTTATCGGATAATGAGGGAGACCTGTATTGCCAATATATTTTCCTTTCTTCCCTACCAATCTTACTCTCATGTATTCCTCTCTAACCTTTCTCCCCCTTTTCCACCTCCCTTCTTCCCTCATATACATTTATTTTGTCTCAATGGTTTTCCTCTCCATCCTTTTTCCTCTCTACCTCCCATACCCACCTACCTGGCTATGTTCCCACGGTCGGGTTCCCAGTGGTGCTCCATAGACTCGTAGACTCATTGTCTGCTCTAGACATGCTGGGGACAGCATCTATACATTTGGCAACACCCACCACAACATCCCTGCGGCTCGGGTTTAGCGCCAAAATGAATAAATTTGCACATGAATTTAGGTGCGTAGAAACTATGCAGTTGAAGCTCAAAGCATGGATATGTAGATACAGTACATAGATTCTATACACTTGACGCCGTATGGATTAATAACTAGTTAGAATTTCTCTTTGTATAACTGAGGCATAGAAAGAAAAAGGCAGCAATGATGCCAGGAGTGAATAATAGGAAATCCAGCAATCCTTATACCTGTACTGTACTCCACCTAAAGCTCTCCCAAATTGACTAATTCCTTGAACGTGATGATAGTGCATTGTTATATGTGGGATTGGTTTGCTTGGGAAACAGATTAACTTGCTCATGTTGTTGTTGTTGTTGTTGTTCCCTAAGCTGCCTGGCTGAACAGCCCCGAGTCCCTGAGAAAGGCCATGGCCACGATCGGGCTTTCCACAGAGCTCTCATTGAGTGTAGATTGTGTTGTTGGCGTAAGTGTTTGTGTGAAATGCAGTCTTAAATTATGTGTTTAATGGTATGGGGTTCTGTGTTACATCCCGGGCAGGCGTCGACAACGGAGTCATCCAGTCTCTTCTCATAGCTCAGGAGAGCTGGATGGTGTCCGCATCTCAGCCTGGCCAGGTGGATTCTGTCCTCGCGAGGAAGGGAGGATTCGGAAGGATGGATTTCGGGAGGTCGTGCATGCAGCTGCGTGTTGTCTGTGAGTGAGTGGATGGATCGGTGAGAGATATGAGTATGGATGTGCTTCTGGAAGTTGGTTCGGGGTGGGCAGGGAGGGAGAGAGGACAATAATTGTGTGTGATACCGTGTGCTGGGTGTTGTTTTGATATTTCTTGGTGTCTGTGGGTGTGTTGCCATGTAGTGAGTGGGTGGTCTTGGTTCGTGGAGGCTGCTGCCAGGAATTGAGTGCCTCTCATGTCCAGATGGTCTTTGACTTTGAGGATTTTGGTTTCTTGATGTAGGTGATCTGTGGGTGAAGTAGCTGTGCAGCCTGTAATGATCTTCAGGGCTTTGTTTTGAATAGTCTGTAAGGTCTTATGATGTGTTTCAGCTAGGTTAGAAGCCCAGGCTGGGCTTGCGTATTCCATCACTGATCTTATGTATTGTTTATATACTGTGGTGGTAGTTTCTTTGTTGTGTCCAAATTTTGTGTGAGCAAGTGACCTGAGGGCGTTAAGTCTGGATGTCAGTTTCTTTTTAATGTTTGTGGTGTGCTGTTTGAATGTCATATGAGTATCGTATGTTACTCCTAGGATTTTGGGTGTGTGTGTATGTGTTAGGGGTGTGTTGTTTATGGTGAGTTGAGGGATGTATTCGTGTTCTCCTGTCCAACTTGTGAGCAGAGTTGCGGTGGATTTGGCTGGGGCTAGATTAAGTCTGTTTGTAGTGCACCAACCATGTAGTGTGTTGAGATAGGGTTGAAGGAGATCTGTTGCTCTTTTTGGGTCATGGTGTGTGCATGTGAGTGTTATGTCATCTGCATAGGAGGCTAAGTTTATTTGGGGCGTATTGGGTGCAGTTATATCGTGCATGTACAGATTGAAGAGTGCGGGCGATAGGACGGATCCTTGTGGGACTCCGTTTGGAAAGTTTCTGATTTTAGATGACTGACTCATGTAGTGATGTACAGTATACCCTATGTGGTGGATTGTGTTCTTTTATTTCAAAATTTTATATTATTAAGCGTTATTTCCACATAGCGATTTTGATAAGCCTTTATCTTGTGTTGTCCCTGTTTTGGTTTGTTTAGTTTGCAAGTTTTACATTATATAGTACTGTACCCCTGAACAATTAGTGCTTACAACCTCTTCCTCAACAGCATCAACATTAAGTAATAATATGAAGTAAACTATGACTTCGTATTTAGTATATACAGTACAGGTCTCCCTCACTATCCGATGCCCTGGTTTACGATATTATAATTGGATTTTAGGTGTTTGTGTTCGGGTTTTGGCTGGTATAAGAATGCATCCCCATTTACCCCCATTAATTTTAGGTTTCGCTATATGATTTCTCTATTTCAGATCGGGTTTTCAGGAACATAACCCAATCATAAATCGAGGGAGACATGTATATATGTTGTACAGTGTATGAACATTTGTTGCAGGCAAAGTGTGAAGCTGCCGTGCCATGATGTACCAGTGTTATTTACAGCGTACTTCACTGTGACCAAGGGCCTGCCAACAAAGGCCAACAGAAGCATTCCAACACCAGTCATTAAGAAGGTTCTCACCACTTGGAAGTGTAGTTTTTCTACTGGTGGGTAGTTTATGCTATATAGGTAGAATCGCGCTAATAAATGATGTCTCGGCACCAAGTATATTTTGATCCATAATTTATTTCAGCAATATCTAAACTTAATTTATTCATTTCGAGGGGAATATACAAACCTATTCCTACACTTAACCACCCTATTCAACATCTGATAGACATTAATACAGCACAGAGCAAGCCAAACGTAAGGACAGCTGAGACATGACTTATTAGCGCAACCATACACTCAACCACATATATCTGGTCGCAGGGTGTCAAACTAAAGCAGAGTGCATTATTTTTAGTCTTTATTATTGTGCATGTGAGGATCTGCTCCCCACCAGCCTCAGCAGTGTCACACCAAGCCAGCGCCAATAGCAAAACTTCATTATATAGCAATGGCTGTTGGTCCACACAAGTCGAGCACCATCCCCCCTATTAGTTGCCTTGTACGACACACAATAGGATGCGTGGGGCATATTCTTATTTTCCACCACCATAGATGAAGGCTCCCTTAACCCCTAGGGCCGATAATAATCCCTTATTACCATCAGGGATTCTTGCCGTTCCTATGACAATGTTAATTAGCTCAGTTCAGTAACCAATCTCGCTCCAACATTTTCTAAAGTTTTCATCATTTCAGCCTCAAGAGATGTCGGAGTTAGATTGGTTAATGAGCTTATTAATGCTGCCATATTGGGGAGAAAAGATTATAAAGAATAGCAGGCACCGTTGGTTGGAAAGTAACGGTAGTGATAAGGAATGCTGAATGTTCAGATAAACTCTAAACTCTAATAAACAAAAATAACAACACAGGAAAAAGGATTGGTGAGGTATGAGGGAGAGAGGGAATTGACTAGGGGGGGAAGAGGTTAATAAGAGAATATCTTTTTGGAATGGAAGAGCAAATATTGGACATTGATATAGATTGATATAGGCTACAGGATAGAATAACAAATGTTGAGCTGAGGAGACGTTTAGGTATAAAGAGTATTAGCGAGGTGATGCGTACAAGTAGACTGGGATGGTATGGACATGTGGAGAGAATAGATGAACAAAATTGGGTGAAAAAATGCAGGTCTGTGATTGTGGAGGGAGCTGCACCAAGGGGTGGACCGAGGAAGACCTGGGATCGGACTATACGCGCCGATCTCAAATCCAAGAACTTGACAAGTGAAGCAGTCCTTAACAGGGTTGCCTGGAACACCGCCATTAGGACAAGAGACTGAAACTGCACTTATGTGTGGAACACTCAGTCTTAAAATTGTATGTATGTATGTATTAAAATACTGGTGTTTGTTGTTGCTGTTGCCCAGGCTGTCTGGCTGAGTAGCCCCAAGGTCCCGAGCAAGGCCAAGGCCACAACCGAGCGCCTCCACAAAACCCTCCCTGCTTACCACTAATAAAGCCCAGGTGACCGAAGTCCATTCCAAGCCCACTGAGGAGGGTGTGGAAGCGCCCAGGAAACCAAAGCCCCACCCAAGGCCCTGTGCCCCTCAGCAATTATGAAGGGAAAGTTGAGGGGCAAAGGATAAATGTGACGCTTTGGCTCCTAATCTGCCAACCTCTAGGTTGGCAGTAGGGAGGTCAATCCACGGAAGAGAGGCCGTCACTTGAGATCTAGAAAGTATATAAGTAAAAGGAATAGTCAAAGTAAGCTATGGGTATGGCATAGATCGCTTCAGCTCTCACTATTCATTTATTCATCAGTTGCCTATCAGATCATCTATTCTCAGGTGATGGTGCCCATCACCACATTACTAGAACCCAATCCTCTCAGCATCAGCTAGGAAAGGGCTTCGTGTACAAAGAACAGCGAAGGACAGACTGCAGTGAAAGTTCTATAGAAATACAGTGAGAGGGACAGCTGTTGGTGGAGGACCACTTATTGATTGAGAGAGGAAAGTGAATATGATAAATGAAGACAAACTTCCACACAATGGAAAAATCATTGTGAGCCTGGCAAATTTTGTATGTCTGGACAAAGTAGTCCTGAAGGTATTTCTGCTATGGCCATCCTTTAGAATGAGTTTCCCAGGATGAAGCAAGAGGTTTGAGATGATAGTAATGAGTGAGTTGTTGTTGTTGTTGTTGTTGTTGTTCCCGTTGTTCCCCAAGCTGCCTGGCCGAACAGCCCCAAGGCCCGACCGAGCAAGGCCAAGGCCATAACCGAGCGCCCCCACAGAACCCTCCCTGCCTACCACAATAAAGCCTGGGTGACCGAAGCCACTCCATGGCGGGGAGCTGAGGAGGGTGCGGAAACGCCCGGGAAACCAAAGCCCCACCCAGGGCCCTGTGTCCCTCAGCAATTATGAAGAGAAAGTTGAGGGGCAAAGGAAAAATGTGACGCTTTGGCTTCCAATCTTGGTAGATTGGGAGGTCAATCCACGGAAAAGACGCCGTCACTTGAGATCTAGGAAATACATAAGTAAAAGGAACAGTCAGAGTAAGCTATGGGTATGGAAGAGCTTGCTCAGTTCTCACTCTGATAGACCAGCCCATCACCATATGACTAGAACCCAATCCTCTCAGCATCAGCTAGGAAAGGCCCTAGAAAGCCGCCTTTGGCGGGGGGATAGCTCCCCTATTTCAACCCCTTTTGGGGTAGGGCACCCGCCAATGAGTGATATGAGGGTAATGAGTGAGATAATGATGAAGGTTTGGTCTCTGGAAAGGGGGTGAACCTATTAGTGAAGTCACTCCTATTAGCTTTTTGTCAGGATTGGAAACCATATTTTATTTTTTTATTTTTTTCCCTGAGAAGCCATGAACATTAGGCATTTGTCACGAATCGCTAGGTCAAGTTGCCCGGGCTTGACACCTACCAATACAATTTTGACAGTGGAGGCACGACCCTTTGATCAGCAGGTGATTCTCTGCTGACTATGCCATGGCTCGCAACCATACAGTATATCACTGAATTACCGTGACAAAAATAAAATACAGTACTGTATATAGAATATATGGAACACAAGTATATCAGCTACTAGACCTATTTTAAGATACATTTTAGATAGTAAAATCAATTATTTGTAAAATGCCCCAGAACGAGAAGCCCACCACAGAAGCCACGAACGAACACCACACAGAAACACCCAAAAGAAAGGTCCACAGAACGAAAGGACCAGCTGACCGAGCCAGCCATTTCAGACAGGCCCAAGCCCGCAGGGCTAAGCAGCTCCAGGCCGCACCCACCTACCTTTTCTAAACTGACCATTTTCCACACCTCACGTACACTACCCCTCGTGTCCTACACTCCTAACTACAAAGATGATGAACAGGAATATACATTCATATTAAAAACACCCATGCCCTGTCCCTATGTTGAGCCAATGCCAACACATCAGACAGCCATAATTATATCTATGTATGTTCTTACATCCGAGAAGTAGATGTTATATATCTTAGAAGTTAAAACACCCACGCTTGTCCCTAGACCTCGTATATCATTTCCCATGACGAGTATAGATATATGTAACCCGTGCTCAGTCGCCCCTTGCATTGTTCCTCTAGTAACTAAGTCTATAATATTAACTGCCACCAGCATTGATACGACATAGCGGCACTGTCCTTGTGTCGTATTGTGCCAAGTACAGATCAACCAGGTTTCATCACCTTATTAGGACGACGACTATAATGTCATCGTTCATCGATGTATGCAATCCTTAGTTTAAGTATTAATATTAACATTCCCTAACATCTTGTCTTGCCAGACTAAGCTTCTGAAGACCCATCGCCCCATAAACCTATGTATTCAATCTTTAGGTTAAGTATTTTTATCCGCCATTGTGTTCACCTTTTTCCATTTACTTTTCCACAATTGTCATACGTCTTCCCCTTGCCTCCTTCGTATCCACAGTCCACACTACGCCAATTTACTTTGTGTCATACACCTCTTACCCCAACCAGAGATTGTATAAGATAACCTGGTTACCAGTATCTGTCATAAGTACCCCGAAACAATAACTAAGTACCCCTACGAACTGCCGCTGTTGTTGGTATATTTATATTTAATAGAAAACGCAGTTCCCAGGGCCAACTAATAGTATCCATAACCCCTCGGACTGATCACATAACTCTATCTTTTCCAGACTCATATACCACCCCATAGTTGCATTCCCCGGTAGCATTTGCCTAACGTATTCTACTGCCTTTTCAAACTTCCATATCAACTGCAGCCTAATGCCACCCCCACGCCCAGAGACCTTAGGGTCAAATTCCCCTATAGCCCCCCTGCACTCCCCCCCTCTCATTATAAGACCCCGCACTTCTCTACTCTTGTCCGACCTAGCCTCTCTCTCATACCTCTTGAAGATCCTTGAATTGTCCGTTGCTAATGCTCTCTGTGGTAAACTATCAATGGAAGTTAAATATTACTAAGCTATAATGAATCAAATAAAATCAATCTAAATGAAAACTACTCTATATCTAAATTGAATTCAATCTGAAACAAGCTAATTTATATCCAAAGGTCTCACATAATAAATGTATATATAGGGTAAGGTTATAAGGGTTAATATTAGCCAGGAATTAACTCACCAATAGTTCCACGTGGCAATGAGGCAAGGGAGAACGTTTTACCCAATATGGCGGTGGACAGTGGGGAACGAGACTTCGGTCCCAAGACTCGAGTCAAGTTAAAGAAAGAATAAATGATTACATGGGAATGGACATGATTATTATAATTTATGCTTATCTATCAGTCAGTCATGATGTCGATGAGAGCGTCGTGATGGTGTAGCTGTGTGTATTGCTGTATGTGTATTGTGATTAGAGGCACAAAAGCACGATCAACTGAGGGCGGAAAATTATATGTTAACTGGTTGGTGTTCGTGAAGGCTCTGGCGTACCTCAAAAGCACACCTTGCTGCCTTGGCAAACCGCCAGGAGCCCAAATTATTGTACCGCATTTAGGTTGCTCTATACGATAAATTATATTAATATATACGATAAATTCATATATACTACAGAAGACCATGGCAATATTGCTTAATAGCATATTAGGCCTTTTATAACTTAACTTATTTACAATCTTATAATATACGATCTACTCGTCCTACGTCGTGCTGTAGGAGAGATCGTGACGTCACAGAGACATACGAGATCACAAAAGAGTCATATTCTATCGTATTTATACGATACACTCCCCCCACAAAAAAAACCTGAACCCCACCTTAAACCTAAAGTTGCCCAGAGGCTATCTTCTGACGCCACAAGTCGACAGCGCCAGCAGCAGCGCGTCTGGGACGCGTCCCGGTCCGAGAATGATCACCATCAGTATGAGGTGAGTCGTTCCTTTGAGAATCCTCGGACCCAGCAATAGCAGGTGGAGCCTCAGATTGCAATGCGGAATCGAGCTCCAAAGCGTACAAACGTGCGATAGGCCGAACAGTAGTTCCAGTGGCTGTCTTCAATAGCGCCACCCGCTCTACAGAGTCTGCCCCCTTGTATACCTCCAACACGCGGCCTAATTTCCAGTATAAACGAGGACTATCTTCTTTAATTAAAACAACTTCGCCAACTGTAGGTGCCGTTGGTCTACCAGAGGGAGTAACACTCCTTTCCCTCAATGCTAGCAGATATTCACTAATCCACCGTTTCCTAAAATCCTCGATTATCCTGGATATATACTGGTATCTCTTAGACACCGCTACCTCAGAGTACAACGAGGGATCCTCTAACTCTACTATGGATTGGAAATCAGATGGAAACGCAGTCAATGGTTTCCCATATAGCAAGTGAGCTGGCGTTAATGTTAGTGGTTCTTGCAGGTCGGTGTACACGTATGTAAGCGGGCGATCATTCACGACTGCCTCTATGTGAGGACTGTCGTCAACTCACTCTTCTTTAATAGAGCACGTCCTACAACCGCTCTTAGTCCTGACTTTACTATGCCGACACATCGTTCCCACATGCCACCAAACCAAGGTGCCTTAACTGGAATGAACCTCCATTCGCACTTCTTCTCTCCCAAAAAAGTGATGATAGTAGGATCACTACTCATATCCTTTAGATATTTTGATGCTTGGACATAAGTGGGAGCATTGTCGCTAAGAATGAGTTAAGGGAATGAACGACGGGCACAAAACCGTCTGAACGCCAGCATATATTCTTCGCTAGACATATTATCACATAGTTCTAGGTGTACCGCTCGAGACGTCGTACAGGTAAACAATAATATATAAACCTTCTCATGCTCCCTCGTCTTCAATGCCCCTGTGTAATCTAATCCTACCGCTTGGAAAGGTTCTACGTGCTTTACACGGCATTCAGGTAGAGGTGGAGCTGGTCCAGTTACATATGGTTTACCCTTTAGTCTCTGGCATATTACACACTTTCTTACTACGCGTCGAGCTACTTGTCGAACTCTGGGTATCCACCATGTGAGACGTAAATTTGATATAATATGACATACCCCGTAGTATTTTACTTCCCTATGTGCATGTATGATCAATAGATCAGTAACGTGATGTCTTGTTGGCATAAGTATAGGTCGGTTTGTGCCGTCTGGTACACCCGACCACTTCAGGCGACCCTCACACCTGATGAGGACATTGTCTAGGTGCAACCTTAGTTGACACACTATATTAGGCATTAATGTCTTATTCGAGCTTTTCAAGGATTCTAATTCATTGGAAAAGGTTTCTACTTGAACCCATTTGATCAAAGTTACTTCAGCTGCTTTAAATTCACGAGCATCAATGTTGTGACCCCTGTTGCAGAGTTGGCCCGTTACTTTAAGCTTGAGATTGGATACATATCGCAACACCCAAGCTACAACTCTGACTAGTTTATAATAGTCACCGAATCTTGCCCACTTCATGATAGGACCCGGTGGCTCATTTGGTTGGGCTGTAACTGCCACTGTTTCCAGTGGCAGAAGTCCCTCACCAACAGCATGCCATATAGTCCATTCACTTTCATGGAGCAGCCACTTTGGACCATGCCACCACAATTCGGACTTCATTAACTGGCTAGCCGTTATACCCCTAGTTATGAGATCACTAGGGTTTTCCTTTGTATTTACATAATGATAAGCAACGTCTGGCAAAAGGGCTCTAATCTCATCTACCCTATTCCGCACATAAACTGGCAGAGACTTCTTGCTATGTATCCAGTTGAGTGCGACCTGACTATCGCACCATACATGAACGATTTCAATATTTAATTCGCTCTCGTATGCTGCGCGTACATGTTGCACCAGACGTGCTAATAGCAGCATGGCAGTCAATTCCATTTTAGGAATAGTTACCTTTTTAACCGGGGCTACCTTGGCCCGGGCTGTAACTAAATGTGCCCCAAATGAAGTAACAACATATATGGCTACCCCGTATGCCGTGGCGCTAGCATCGCAAAACGTGTGTAACGTAACGTCACCGAACGCCGCCACTTTACGAGGTATAGGTTTAGTACATAGGATGGCATATTCATTCAACAACAATGTCCCTTGGTCATTCAGGTCCTCGGGCAAACTGTCATCCCATCCTATTTTACGTCTCCAAACTTCCTGCATTAGAATCCTAGCTCTTATGGTAACAGGTAATGCTAGACCCAAAGGATCAAAAAATTGTGCAACTTTGCTCAACAGACTTCTTTTTGTGTGCGCTCCTGTCTGCTGAGCAAAAGACCTTGTTTGAAAAGTTAGTATGTCATGTTTAGGTTGCCAGATCATCCCCAAATTTCTGGACTTTTCCTGGTTAAGAGATGCCGTACCATCCACTTGTATTAAACTCTGAAGATCTTCACTATTAGTAACCCACTCGCGGAGAAATAGATGTGCATCCGCAAACAATCTGCGTGCTTGCCAGTATGCATACAACAAATCATCTTGACTATCGCTAGTACCCTGCAAATTGTCAATGTATAATCCGCGAGATAGTTTACTTGTGTCCTCATGAGTGTCAGCTAGATGTTTTCTGATTGTGGCATTTAACAAAAACTGCGAGCAAGTGGCCCCAAAGAGTACAACCCGAAAACGGTATATTATGATGGGACTTTCAGAGTCGCTAATGTCGCTGAACCAAAGAAAGCGGGTAACATCTCTATCTTCCTCCTTTAGCTTGACCATCAAGAATGCTTTCTCGATGTCACTGGTATAGGCGTACTTTCCCAGCCTAAACCGCAATAGATGATGGGACAGGTCCGACACCATGGACGGACCTGTCAACAGGCAGTCATTCAGACTGGGTTGTTGACCTTGGTGGGCAGAACAGTCATACACCACCCGTATTGGTGTGGTGACGCTGTCTTTCTTTACCCCATGATGGGCCAGATAGTGAACCCTACCCTTCTTACACGGTTCCTTGACATCGACTCTCTCTATAAAGCCCCTATCCTCATAACTCCGAAATACATCGTCATACGCCTGGCGCGTGCTCGGTTCGTTAGACAATTTCCGCTGCAATGCGCGCAAGCGACCTAATGCCAAACCATAATTGGTAGGCAGGCTTATCTCACTGTTCTTCCAGGGTAAACTAACTTTATATTGCTTGTCTGAGGCACAGTAGCACACAGACTCGTCAAACCTTTGTAGCGCAACTTCCGAGTCATAATCAGTCTCCATAGGATTAATGCCTATGTGATCCAATCTCCACAGTCGTTCCAGGTCGAACTCGGCAGCCATCTTAGGGTCACTAGGTTGGGAATCCTCCCTTCCCAACTCCTCTGCCGCGGTTACATTGACTCTATATATCGAGACCGTGTCGACCAGGACCTTTGACTGTGTAGTATGCACCTTTCCGCTCATGCAGTATCCAAATTTAGTGGGGATTAAAATTACACCACACATCTTTTTAAATCCAGGGTATACTACTTCATAATAATGATCCACACCAAGTAGAACATGCACCTCACTCTGATTTCCCATGGGATCTGACAAGTTAACCCCTTTGCTACGTAATGCGTGTTCCACCTTCTTCACACCCACAGATACATATTCTGGTAGGGTGTCTACTACGATACAAGTCATAAAGTACCGGTTTTTTACGATAGAAATATGAAATCTCCGCTATCTCGTAGTCTTGTTTATCAGTAACCCCTGTGAAGCCCTGTAACCGAAGAGTCTCAGCCCCTACGATTCGGTGCTTCAGTCCCACTAGTACGGACCTCTTTATAAAGGAACGTTGAGACCCTTGATCTAGAAGTACCCGACAAACTTTGTTACTGTCATTACCTTCCATGGGAATCTGTATTGTGGGCAATATAGTGGTGTCTTGCGTGCTACCTAGTGCCACAGTTGTAGTACCCTCATTTTTGACGTCTTTGACTTTATCTGCTGTAGGACACAACTTATCAAAGTGATGTCCTTTGCAGTGCCGACAGGGCCTTAAGTATGTAGCAGTACATTGTCCCTGCTTACCATGTTCCCCACTTAGACAACCTACACATAGCTTCAATCTTTTCGCCTGTGCTAGTTTTGTCTCATTTGTCGGGTATTTTATGCAGAAACTCCATTTATGTTTGTTGTTACATAGCTTACATAAAATCTGAGCAGGTTTCTTATACACACCCTCTTTCTTTACTTTAGTCCCCACTGTCATGCTTATTGTTCCCCTCTTCTCCACATTCTCACTCCCTCCCGACACATACATTCTCCCTTTGTTCAACTGTAGATTATTGATCTCCTTGCTGAACTGAGTTTTGAACTCCCTTATGATCTTACCTTTTCAAGTATTGCCATAGGAAGCTTCTGACGCAAGATAATAACTATCATTTCCTGCGTGGTAAGCCCTAGGGTGTCTAGCGATCGAGTATGGCACTCCATATTTGCCCTGAAGTTTGTCAACTCATCAACCTTATACTGTGGTTCTGCGAGCCCCAACAAGGCAACGACATGGGCCATCTTCAACTGCTCTCTATCCCCGTATGTGGACTCTAATAAGTGTACCGCTTCAAGATAACTACCACCCACTACTGCAAAACCCTCTATTAAATGTAAGGCCTCTCCTTCCATTTGTCCCTTCAGATAGTGAAACTTGCGGACATTATCCAAAGAGGATTCATGAACCGTAGATCGAAATACGTCCCAGAAAGCTAACCACTCGGTTAACTTGCCCCCAAATGTAGGAAGATTGAGCTTTGGGAGGTGTACAGTATGTTTTGGGTCAGCCCTTCTATGGGCCTCATTATCGCCTCCCTTCTTACTCGCGATAGCACGCTGTAATAGGTACTTCGCTCTAAAGACAGGTTCGTCATAGAGGGCGCGATTATCACACTCTGTATCAATCTCTTCCTCCTCTATCATGTCAGCCACAATCACCTCACTCAGAGCCGTAATACGTCCGTGGGTAGCCTGGACGTTTTCTAATCTAGCCTCCAATTCCTCTAGTTCAGCAGTAGTGATGAAAGTGTTGACGTCCACAATTAGCCTATTTAACCCTTAAAAAGCGGCTCACCACATAAGTCGTATTTAATAAAGCTGGACTATGTGGCGGCGCTCGACATAGGTCGAGTGGCAATTTCAGCACGTAATGTTGCTGAGAGAGAGAGACAAGTGGTGGCAGGAGACTAGCGAGCGTATGACTGCTCCAGACCACCGCGGCGAACCTACTGACACGAATCTCAGCTCCCTCCTCCCTCTCTCACTCGCTATATACGGAATTGTATCGGGAAAGTGGCTAATTACATGCTTTTTGCACTCGCGTTGCACGGTTATTGCAAGAAAACTAGCTATCATAAAAGGATCGTTATGGTGTCATTCGAAAGCTCTGTTTATGCCCTTTCAGGGATAGATACTTGTTTTACGTTCTGGGTCTTATTTAGGCATGAAAATGATCACGTAAACAGCCCTATTTTGGCTAAAAACACCCCGCTGGGCGGTACATATAAATAAACCGCATAGGCCGCTAAAGAAGGGTTAATACTCCCCGAAGTCCCGCCCTTTGATTTTTAGGGTCTTTGATCAGCACCCCACTAGACGGTGTCTCTTTATCGTTTTTATCCATTTTGCATGTGAGCCTATAGGCTATGTATCTAAATGTTACGTTACAAAAACAACGGCCAAATAATAGTCTAATTAAGAGACGCCAACCGGCGGACTTCTATGTTATGGAGAAAAAATAGAACACTAAATAGCAATACCTACTAATGGATCATATAGAACAAGAAAAAAATGCTAGGTCAGGTCATATATCACAGGAAGTCTGAAACGGAAAAGAAAATTATTGGGGAAAGATGATGGGTGGGATGCAGGACTTAGGCAGGCACAACGATGTGACCCTGCATTACGGCTCTAACCATCGCTTGGCTAGCCTTGCCAGTTTATCATAGAGTTGTTCCTGCATCCTGTTATATGTCCCCTTCTTCATTGCCTTAAAATCTCTTACTGGTAGCTAATTCCCGGGTCTGGGCACCAATGTGGTAAACTATCAATGGAAGTTAAATATTACTAAGCTATAATGAATCAAATCAAATCAATCTAAATGAAAACTACTCTATATCTAAATTGAATTCAATCTGAAACAAGCTAATTTATATCCAAAGGTCTCACATAATAAATGTATATATAGGGTAAGGTTATAAGGGTTAATATTAGCCAGGAATTAACTCACCAATAGTTCCACGTGGCAATGAGGCAAGGGAGAACGTTTTACCCAATATGGCGGTGGACAATGGGGAACGAGACTTCGGTCCCAAGACACGAGTCAAGTTAAAGAAAGAATAAATGATTACATGGGAATGGACATGATTATTATAATTTATGCTTATCTATCAGTCAGTCATGATGTCGATGAGAGCGTCGTGATGGTGTAGCTGTGTGTATTGCTGTATGTGTATTGTGATTAGAGGCACAAAAGCACGATCAACTGAGGGCGGAAAATTAGATGTTAACTGGTTGGTGTTCGTGAAGGCTCTGGCGTACCTCAAAAGCACACCTTGCTGCCTTGGCAAACCGCCAGGAGCCCAAATTATCGTACCGCATTTAGGTTGCTCTATACGATAAATTATATTAATATATACGATAAATTCATATATACTACATAAGACCATGGCAATATTGCTTAATAGCATATTAGGCCTTTTATAACTTAACTTATTTACAATCTTATAATATACGATCTACTCGTCCTACGTCGTGCTGTAGGAGAGATCGTGACGTCACAGAGACATACGAGATCACAAAAGAGTCATATTCTATCGTATTTATACGATACTCTCCAACCTTTTATATATATACTCCTATCCAGCCTACCTTCACTTAGTAGGCCAGAACAACTTTAGAACTTTACTAGCCCCTTGCATGCCATCTATTCTCTTACAATCCATTCACAACCCTGCACCCAATGGTCGTTGGTGCGAGGCTAGCTGCCTCGCCAGTAACTAACTTCTATTGCCATACTTCCAGATAAATGTGGCAGAGTTAGCAACCCAGTCTCCACCACATCCAGCAAACCCTACAATTAACAACCAGCCGAGTAAAACCAGCTAGCTAAGGCACCTTCGGTTTTGGTATTAAGGACACCCACATCTGTCTCATACACAGAGGGTTATTACGAACACTGGTGATATGGCAAGCCCCTAGCCACAGCCGCCGGACGACTATCACAGAGAGAGGGCGCCCAGCTCCCCCTTTTTGCCCACCCGAGGAGGGAGACCCCCACCCCCGCGGAGGTATACCTGGCCCCTGTTTTGACTTCCGAGTCATTGCCAGGTAGCACAGGAATTCTTCCTATCAATGAACTAACCATGCATGACTAACACCTTTACTAACCTCTATTAACTCACAATAAACCATTTACCTTTCTTGCATGCTCTGATCACTAAATTAGCCCCTCAGCTATACCATAGAATGAAGAATGAACAATCTAAGAGAGACGCTCCTATCACAGCTGTCCCCATCCTCCTCGCAAAGTAGATCCAGTCTCTCTCCCCTAAATACTTCCAGTATAGCCAAAATAGTACCTCTTACTAAGGCTCAGTTATATGAAAATATAAAGGCTTCCTATAGCCATGTGCCACAACAGTAAATACCATCTTACCTAGTCCCCATATCTATTGAGAGCTCAAATAAGTCCATAAGACTCAAGATCCCTACTGTCTACAGGGCCCAGAACCGAGCCTATAAATCTAGCTCCCGCCCCCAGTCAAATCAGTTGAAAGCTAGATACCAACCAGGGGTCACTACCCTGCAGTTAACTTCTAGCTCTGCCCTTGTGTTGTTCTGGAGTGAGATTCCAGAGCCGGCAGACTCCGTGTCAGATTTTGGATAGAAGGACCTGCCCACGTATTTGAGAACTTCTGTGACGTTAACCACTCCGTTAGAACCGCATGGCTTGTCCTACAGTGACTCGCTAGGATCGCCAGGGAAGTGGATGGGGCTACAGTTTGTGTATTAGAGTGTGCTTTATTTCATATGAAAGCTCGTGTCATGGGCAGTCCAGAAAGGCTCTTTGTTTTCGCCCATGTCAAGGCTTTATATATTTAATTGTAAAGTATATATTTTATCATTAACTAGTAATGATAGGATCTGGGAGAGAGAGAGGGAGTAGAACAGAGTGAGAGGGGGCGCGCAGTGTTTTTTGTCCCGCTCGATGACGTCACGGCTGGCTGCCTCGCGGGGGTTGGTGGAGAGAGGCCCTTACCATGCTGTAAGCTTTGCTAGTGGTTAGATGACTTGTAACCGCCCTTTAGCAGTACTACATATTACTGTGCTGTTTAGAGATTCAATAATTAATATTTCTACGAAGTGGCTATCTCTTTGCCCCAGTATAATTCATATAACCATTCAATTAGGAAGTGCTAAGCGTATCAGTGTTCATTATTTAACAGGCGATACTAACTCTCGTAATCAACCATATGCCCAGATATTATTACCTATTAGGAAACCCTAGTGATATCTGAAGGTTCGCCCACTGATTTGCGTTCTATGTATTTCTGAGACAAGAATAGAAAACTTAGATCAGTACCCCCTGATGTTACTAGAATTCCCGTGCTCTAAAATACGCGTGTCTAATCTAGTCTGTGAACTACTACTTGTGTACCAGAGCTACCAGTAATAAATCTAACAGTGAATATGATTCTATAAGTAACATTGATGGTCTTCGGTATATAAATCTGTTGAATTAAAGCCAGTGATCAGAAGATTAATACTTGAACGTTGGAAGTGGGAGACTAGGCTCCATCCAGATCCACTTATGCTAGTGTTGTTCAATTCTATTATATTGTCTTACACAAGTATTCTGCAGTGGTATATCAATAAACGTGATCGTGTAACTTGCTACCATGTGTTTCTTTGTGTTCTCTATTCCTCATATCTTGTATTGTGCATGCAGCCTTATATACCCAGTCAATTAGAACTCACATTACCCAAGTTAAACCTGTAGAAAAACAGGGCATAACAATTTGTTTGCTATGTAAATATTAATACATTCCATCCTCCAAATTTGCAAGATTATGGGAAACATGCGACCTCGCAAATTTCAAATTCGAAAATTTCAAACAACGTAGCTTATGGGAATAATTACTTATGAGCGGCACCCGCCGAATTTCCTTATTAGTTAGTACATTTATATCGGTTGTGGGACACATATACATACAGTCATTATGGCAGGGGTTGCTGGTGGAGAGCTGGAGCGGTGGAGGTGGAGGGTTGACCTTGAGCAGGGGAGGCGAAGAGGGGTGTATCATCCTCGCTATTGCTCACAATTTCAGCAATTTCTTTAATTTCTTCTTGTTTGTCAGTTTCCTTCCTCATCTTGTCATGGACGAATTTATAGTACTGTACAACAACTTGGCATTTGCTATAACTTCTTGATCAAGTGGCTGAATTTTGGAGGTTGTATTTGGTGGTATAAATACAACTTCAACTCCTGGGTCATCAAGATGGCGGGAAACCAAACGCTCTCCAAGGTGCGCCTGGTTATTTCCCGCGAAATAACTGTTATTTACATGAATCCAAACATTATTTTAGAAAGAGGGTAACTATTCTGACTTGCCGTTATTGACGAAAATTTTATTTTTTAAGTTGTAATTGGCATTGTGTTTTTTTGTTTGTTTTTATTTTTCTATGTGAATGAGGGAGACAAAAGGCGTAACTACCTGCCGCGAGTGTCTCCCCCAGATTTGAAAGAGTGACAGGGCCAAAATCAAGGGACGTTTGAGCTAAAATGCCTTAACACATAGAGTTTGAAACAATTTAAGTCAGGAAGAGGGAAAGACTGATTCTGGGAGAGAGTTCCAGAGCTCAGCAGTTGAATAGAAGAAAGTCTGAGAATAGCGTTTCACTCTTGGGTTGGAGAGTTGCACAGAGTAGGGGTGGGATTGTGTTGCAAGGCGGGTAATACGTACCCTATGTAGAGGAGGTGGTATACACTGGGAAAGCTCCGAGGAACACTGATTATTGTAGTAGCGATAGAATAGCGAGAGAGATGCAACATTGCAGCGAAGAGACAGAGATTGCAGAGAGTTGGTGAGTGGACGGGAGTTAATGATACGAAAGGCTTTCCTTTCTACTTTGTCTAGGAGTGCGGTGTGAGAGGATCCTCCCCACACATGTGAACAATACTCAATACAAAGACACTGTGCCCCTGTACAGAGCAAGAAGCTGTGCAGGGGTAAAGAACCCCTTGAGGCGACTGAGCACACCCAGCTTCTGGGAGGCTGCCTTAGCAAGACTGATAATATGGTCCTTCCAAGTGAGAGTAGAAGAAAAAGAGACACCGAAAATATTGAAAGAAGATGAAAGATTGATTTTTGTATTGTTGAAGAATAAGGGATAGTCCTCTGGAGGTTCCTAACGGGTAGTAAGATGGATAAATTGGGTCTTGGAAGCATTAAATGCAACAAGGTTTTCTCTACCCCAATTGGAAAAAGTAGCTAGATCAGAAGATAAGTGTTTTATGGCTTCATTACATTTGATTTTGAGGGACTGCCGGCTGGGGCGTTCTGGAAAACTAATTGAGTAGTGTAAGGTCTGCATATGAATGGATGGGACTGGATGTACAGTTGAGAAGATCACTTTGGGGGGGTACTAACAGTGGAGTCGGAGGATGCAGTGCCTACTATTCCCATCAAACAGGCACCGGCACTAGAACTAATAGAGTTTTCCCATGCTAGAATAAGAAGGGCTATAGAAAAAATGAACAGAAGTAAGTCACCGGGACCGGATGGGATACACCCAAGAATCATAAAGGAAGGAGGGGAGATGTTAGTAGAGCCATTGAAAATGTTATTTGAGGTATCGTTTAATACAGGACAAATCCCGATGGACTGGAGAGAGGCGAACATAACAGCTATATTTAAGAAGGGAAAGAGAAATGACCCAGGGAATTATAGACCAGTCAGTTTGACAAGTGTTGTGTGTAAACTAATGGAAACGGTAATTAAAGAAGGAATAATGGATCATATGAAATCAAACCAACTTTTCAGTGGGAGACAGTTCGGATTCTTGCCGGGGAGGTCGACGGTACTACAGCTAATTAAGGTGGTAGATGATTGGATGCAAATTCTAGAAGATGGTGATGTAATAGACGTGGTATATTGCGATTTTATGAAGGCCTTCGATAAGGTCCCACATAAAAGGTTAATAGAGAAAGTTAGAAGCTATAATATAGGGGAGAAATGTGTGAAATGGATAGAAGCCTTCCTGAAAGATCGGAGACAGAGGGTACTGGTGAATGGAATAGGCTCGGAGTGGAGGGAAATTACAAGTTGGGTACGTCAGGGATCTGTGTTGGGACCACTGCTGTTCGTTATATTTATCAACGACTTGCCTGAAGTTATAACTAATGGAAGTGAGGTATACCTGTATGCGGATGACACTAAACTGTATAAAAGAGTGAGGAGTAAGGAAGATATGGGTTTGCTTCAAGGAGATGTGGAGGGCATGAAGGGATGGTCTGAGCATTGGTTAATGCCTTTTCATCCAAAAAAAATGCAAGTAACATGCGGATTGGGACCAGCAAGATAGACAAGGTAGGATACAGTATGTATGAAGCGATGGAGGAAGTGAGTGCAGAAAAGGATATAGGAGTAGTGATAGACAATAAGTTAAATTTCTCAGAACATTTAGCGGAAAAGATAAACAAAGCCAATAGAATTGTAGGGCTGATAAGGAGGACATTTGTGTCACTTGACGAAGAAATCTTCTGGAATCTCTATACAGCGCTGGTTAGGCCGCACCTGGAATATGCGAACCAGGTGTGGGCTCCATATATGGTAAAGGATATAGAAGCAGTGGAGAAAGTGCAGAGCAAGCTGGTACCAACGTTGAAGAACGCGGGCTATGAGCAGAGGTTGAGGACACTGGGGCTTCCGACACTGGCATATAGGAGAAAGAGAGGGGATATGATAGAGACTTTTAAGATAGTGTCGGGAAAGTACGATGAGGATGTGTGTGAAGGTATCTTCTTGATGCGGGAGGGAACAAGAACGAGAGGACACTCTAAGAAAATTTACAAAGAAAGAAATAGGCTTGAGAAGGCAAAGAACTCATTTTGTGATAGAGTGGTAAATGAGTGGAACGCACTGCCCCAGTATGTAGTCGATTCCGAATCAATAAGGGAGTTTGAAAGTAATCTTGATAAAGCATGGGGACGACAAGATTTGAAGTTTGATTATAAAACAAAAATACAGAATAGTAAAAATGTTGCGTCTGCTACCGCCGCCGCCAACACCGTGAACGACCGCAGCAGTGCAAGCACTGGTACTGAGCTGGATACACAGGCATAGTTTGCCTTTTTCCAGAGGATCTACTGTAAGAAACTAAGAATTTATGAAAATTAGAAAGAGAATATGAGATAGGACAGAACCCTGAGGAACACCGGAGTTGATACGATGAGGAAGTGAGCGATGGCCGTCCACAACCGCAGCTATAAAGGAAATTAGAGACAAAGGCACAGTTGGAGGGATAGAAACCGAAGGAGGGTCGTTTGGAAATTAAAGATGTGTGCCAGACTCTATCAAAGGCCTTCGATATGTCTAGTGCAACAGAAAAAGTCTCACCGAAGACCCGAAAGTTGGATGACCAAGATATGAAATAAGATATGAAAGTAGATCACCAGTAGAGCTACCCTTAACACATTACGAGCGGGTGGGTCGGTAACTTCTATTACCCGACATGCGGCTGGTTTTACCCTAAAGGGGGTTGTTTCCGTGCTCTTTTTCATGCATAAACAAGACCCAGAGCGTAATACAAGTATCTATCCCTGAAAGGGCGTAAACAGAGCTTTCCAATGACATCCGAACCATCCTTCTACGACCACTGGTTCTCTTGCAACGATCGTGCAACACGAGTGCAAAACCCCTAAAATAAGGTAATTTCCTTACATAATTCCCTGTGTAGCGAGTGAGAGAGGGTGGAGGAGGGTGTAATAAATTTCAGTCGACCCACGGCGGTGGTGGCAAGCGGTCAGGCAGGAATCTATGCTCCTCGCACCGCTCAGCTCTCTCTCAGAGCACATTACGTGCTCAAAATTGCACTTGACATCTGTCGAGACCCGCATATGGGCACGTTTTCTTTAACTCGACATATGTTGCGCGCCGATGGTTAAGGGTTAAGGAAGCCATACTGGTGATTTGAGAGCAGATTATGAGAAGAGAAATGCTTAAGAAATTTGGAAGCAAGACTAGTTTCTAAAACTTTAGAGATACATGAGACGAAAGCAATTGGACGATAGTTGGAGGGTTGAGAGCGGTCACCCTTCTTTGGGACAGGTTGAATGAGAGCAAACTTCCAGCAAGAAGGAAAGATGTAAGAGGAGAGACAGAGACGAAAGAGTTTGCCTAGGCAGGGGGTCAGCACGGAAGCACAGTTTTTGAGTACAACAGGAGGAACACCGTCCAGACCGTACGCCTTCTTAGTATTAAGCCCAGAGAGGGTAGAAAGTACATCTTAAGAAGAGATTAGAATATTAGGCATAAGTAGGAGAGAGGGGGGTGGAGAGGGAGGAACAACACCGGAATAATCCAAGGTGGAGTTTCTAGCAAAAGTTTGAGTGAAGAGTTCAGCTTTGTCAGAGGAAGAAGTGATGGTTGTGCCATCAGCGTGGAAAGGGGAGGGAAAGACGAGGAAGAAAAATTGTTGGAGAGGTTTTTGGATAGATGCCAGAAAGCTTGGGAAGAGCTAGAGGTGGATAGTTCAGTGCATTTATTATTGATGAATGAGTGCTTGGCAAGTCGAAGAACAGATTTGGCTTGATTCCGGGCAGAAACATAGGAAGAATGAGATTCTTAAGTTTTAAGGCGTCGGTACCGTTTGGATGCTTCCTCCTTGTTGTGGACAGCAGTAGAACAAGCGTGAGTAAACCAAGATTGTTTTGCATTAGACTGAGAGAAAGAAAATGGATTGTACGCTTCCATGCCCGAGAGGATTACCTCGGTAATGCGTTCGGCACTCTCCGAGGGTCCTCGGCCACGGAAGCAAAAGTCATTCCATGGGAAATCAAAGAAGTACTACCAGAGAGCCTCCCAGTCGGCAGCGCCAAAGTGCCACAAGCGCCTCCGGCTGGGAGGATCGGGTGGCCGTACTGAAGAGATAGGACAGATGACTGAGATGAGTTTAGTATAGCCCAAAGGAGAGAAAAGATTGACAGTATAAGAAGAAGGGTTAGAAGTCAGAAATAAGTCAAGAATGTTGGGCCGATCTCCGAAGCGATCCGGGATACGGGTGGGTTGCTGGACCAGCTGCTCTAGGTCATTTATGATAGAAAAGATGTAGAATTGTTCACCAGGTTGGTCAGTAGTGTGAGAGGAGAGCCATTGGCGGTGGTGAACGTTGAAATCTCCTAAGATGGAGATTTCAGAGAAGGGAGAGATGGATAGAATGTGTTCTATTTAGAGTTGAGATAGTCAAAGTATTTGGGAAAGTCGGTAGAGTTAGGGGAAAGATAGACAGCACAGAAATATTTAGTATGAGAATGACAGGATAGTTTGAGCCATAAAGTTGAGAATTCAGAGGAGTCTAAATCGGGAACACGAGAGCAAGTGAGTTTGTTGTGCACGTAAGCACAACATCCGCCTTTGGCTTTGAAATTAGGATAGAGAAAGTAGGAGGATACAGAGAAGGGGCTGCTAAAAGTTGTCTCAGATACTTGGGTTTCAGTGAGGAAAAGAAGATCAGGTTTGTAGGAGAAGAGATGGTGCTCGACGTAGTGAAAATTAGAGGAAAGTCCGCGAATATTGCAAAAGTTTGTTGGCTTAGGCCTATGTTGTTGTTATTGTTGTTCCCTAAGCTGCCTGGCCGAACAGCCCCGAGTCCCTAAGGAAGGCCATGGCCACGGTCGGGCTTTCCCACAGAGCTCTCAAAGAGTGTAAATTGTGTTGTTGGCATAAGTGGTTGTGTGAAATGCAGTCTTCTATGATGTGTTTAATGGTATGGGGTGCAGTGTTACAACCCGGGCAGGTGTCGACGACGGAGTCATCCAGTCTCTTCTGATAGCTCAGAAGAGCCGGATGGTGTCTGCATCTCAGCCTGGCCAGGTGGACTCTGTCCTCGCGAGGAAGGGAGGATTCAGAAGGATGGATTTCGGGAGGTCGTGCTTGCAGCTGCGTGTTGTCTATGAGTGAGTGAATGGAACGGCGAGTGATATGAGTATGGATGTGCTTCCGGAAGTTGGTTTGGGGTGGGCAGGGAGGGAGAGAAGACAGTATTTGTGTGTGATAGTGTGTGCTGGGTGTTGTTTTGATATTTCTTGGTGTCTGTGGGTGTGAAGCCATGTAGTGTAGTGGGTGGTGTTGATTCGTGGAGGCTGCTGCCAGGAATTGTGAGCCTCTCATGTCTAGATGATCTTTGACTTTGAGGACTTTGGTTTCTTGATGTAGGTGATCTGTGGGTGTCGTAGCTGTGCATCCTGTGATGATTTTCAGGGCTTTATTTTGAATGGTCTGTAAGGTCTTAATATGTGTTTCAGCTAGGTTGGAAGCCCAGGCCGGGCTTGCGTATTCCATAACTGATCTTATGTATTGTTTGTAGACTGTGGTGGTGGTTTGTTTGTTGTGTCCAAATTTCGTGTGGGCAAGTGATCTGAGGGCGTTAAGTCTGGGTGTCAGTTTCTTTTTCGTGTTTGTGGTGTGCTGTTTGAATGTCATTTGGGTGTCGTATGTTACTCCTAGGATTTTGTGTGTGTGTGTGTGTGTGTGTGTGTGTGTTAGGGGTGTGTTGTTTATGTTGAGTCCCGGGACATAATCGTGCTCTCCTGTCCAGCTTGTGAGGAGGGTTGCAGTGGATTTAGCTGGGGCTAAATTGAGTCCGTTTGTAGTGCACCATTCATGTAATGTGTCGAGATAGTCTTGAAGGAGTCTTGTTGCTGTGTCTGGGTTTTGGTGCGTGCTTGTGAGTGTTCTGTCGTCTGCGTAGGAGGCTATGGTTATTTGGGGTGAATTTGGTGTATTTATATCATGCATGTATAGATTGAAGAGTGCGGGTGACAGGACGGATCCTTGCGGGACTCCGTTTGGGAAATTTCTAATGCTAGATGACTGACCGGCAAAAGATACGTGTGCACATCTGCCTGCTAAGATGTTGGCCAGCCATCTGTTTGTGTTGTTGTGCATGTATGTGTTGTAGATTTTGTTTGTTAGGTTATGGCGGGGGATGGCATCGAAGGCTTTACTAATGTCGAGTGTGGCAAGTACTGATCTGTGTGGTGGTCTAGCTGAGTTGATGCCATCAAAAGCTCTTTGTGTAAGGTCTGTAAGAAGAGTGTTTGTGGAGTGCAATGGCGTGAAGCCGTGTTGTGTTGGAGAAAGGGGTAAGTCATGTGTCATCAGTTGTAGTACAAGGCGCTCTATGACTTTGGAGGGGGTACAAAGGAGTGTGATAGGGCGGTGTGAGGAGGGTAGCGTGGGGTCTTTGTTAGGTTTGGGGAATGTGATGATACCATGCTTCCAGATGTCTGGTATTGTGTTGTGTGAGTAGCTGTAGTTTGATATGTTAGTGAGTGCTTGTATGCCTTGTGGTCCCAGGTGTCTGAGGTGAATGTTGCTTATGTTGTCTAGGCCACAGGCGGGTGAGAGCTTGAGATTGTTGATGATATGCTTTGTCTGGTTGTTGGTGAAGGGTGTATAGTCAGGGTCTGTGGGGAATTGTCTTTTTCGTCGGATGACACGTCGGTCGTCTTTGTGGGGTTTTAGGTGACTGACATGAGAGAAGTGATTGATGAGAGTGTTTGCTTGTTGTTTACGTGAAGGAGTCGAGTCAGTTGTTGTGATTGCAGCATGTGATTGTGTTGTGTTGCTGTTGGAAAGTGTGATGCTGTTTAGTGTTTTGTAGAGTTTTTTGGGGTTTGTTTTGTGATCGAGTGTTTGTAGGAAGTTCGGTTTGTAGGAAGTTATTCCAATTTAGTGTTTGTTGTTCTTGTATTTTGTTGTTAATCTGGATGTTGAGTGCTTGAATTTGTTGATTGATGTCTTGTGTGTGGGGTGCTGGGGAGTGTTTCAGTGTGTCGCGTTGTATGATGAGGTTTTGAATTTCTGGTGAGAAATTGGGGTTGTGTTTTTTTATGTTACCTCTTGGAATGTGTTTCTTGTCGGCGTTTTGGATAGTCGTGTTGAATGTGTACAGCATTGTTGATGTTAGTGATGGGTGTACTGTTTAAGGTTTCAAAGTGTTGTTCCATCTCATTTGTGAAAGCTTCCCAGTTAGCTCTTTTATAGTTAGTGTAAGTGTGTCTGTGGCTAGCTGGGGTGAGTCTTGTTTTGGTAGTGATAATGATCGGGAGGTGGTCTGAGCCCAAGGTTCTGACCACCCTCCAGGATGTTGTGGGGGCGAGTTCAGGGGAGCAAAAGGTGATATCAGGAGATGATGGGGTGTAGAGGGCTTGGTGGGGAGTATGGGTATGCTGATGAATGTTATTAAGGATATATAGGTTGTCTGTTTGGTGTTGTAAGACCAGCCCTCTGTCTGTGTCGGGGTTGTCGACAAACCAGGCCGTCGTCTTTGCATTGAAATCACCACCCAGGATGATGTGTGGGGTGTTTGTGATGTGTTGTATTTTGTGGTCTGTAATCGTTTGGTACTGTAGGGGATGTTTGGGGAGGGATGTATGTGTTTATAATGGTAATGTTGGAGCTATTACCAGTGCGTATTTTAATTGATTGAATTTCTGTTGTGTTATCGTTTGGGGGGGAGGAGGGATTTTGTATGTGCACTGGTGTCTATATATGTTATATCTTTGTGTACCAGGGTGATGAGTCCACCGCCAATGCCGATGGCCCGGTCTTGTCGTATGGTGGTGAAATTGTGAAATGTAGGTGTTTTTTGTGTTGTACGGAGTTTTGTTTCTTGTAAGATGGCAATGTGTATGTTGTGTTGTTTGATGAAGTGTGTGAGTTCGTGTTTCTTTGTGTTGATGCCATCTATGTTTAGTTGAAGGATGTTAATGTTGTGTGTGCGTTTTATGTTGGGTGCTGCTGCACGAGGATGGGGTGGGGGTGGGGGAGGGGGAGGGGGTGATGGTGGGGGTGGGGATTGGGGTGCAGGAGATGAGGGTAGGAAAGGATTAGGTTGGGGTGTGGATGGGCTGGGTGGGTTGGGGAGGAGAGGTGGACAGGTTTTAGGAGTGGAAGTAGATGTTATGGGCAGGTTATGTGGATTGGGGAGGAGAGGTGGACGGGTTTTAGGAGAGGGAGTGGATGGTATGGTAAGGTTATGTGGGTTGGGGAGGAGAGGTGGACGGGCTTTAGGGGAGGGATTTGAATGGGAGAGGGAGGGGCATGAGGAACATGTCCAGGTGTTTGTGTAGTGTTTCATGGAGGCAAGTGTTGTGCAGGTGAAATGGGTCCAGTTCCCGCATGAGTTGCAGAGAACTGAACCCTTAGTTTGGCGGATCGAAGTAATGGGTTTTGAACAAGTTGGACATGTGTATTTGTAGGTGGGTCCTGGGTTGCTCTCAATGTCTCCGGCTAGAAGGAGTCTTCGAGAAATGACAGCCGGAGAGTCATTTCTCGGTGTAGGAAAAACTGTGTATTGTGTGTGTGTGTGTGGTGTGAGAGGTGTGAGAATTGCCCGGCGCGACCGCAGCCGCTCCAAGGACGCGTGCCCCCAGGGAGGGGGCAGGGGATAGTTGTGGCGGTTTGGCTCCCGGAAACTGCTCCCCACGGTCGGCAGCCTGCTGTCCTCCACTGTCGGTGATCTTGTCCCCGGACGGGAGGGTCGGCAGCCATCCATGGTCGGCAGTTCCGGGAGGTGGTCCCACGGCGTAGACGCCGCCTCTCCAGGACCGCTTAGGCCTATTAATTGGCTTGACATTTGGGCTCCGACTTCCGAGGCGAGGCGAGGTGAGGCACCCCTACTGGGCCTCACCGCCTCTCTCTCCCCCACCCCGTTCGTCCTCCTCGGCCAACACAGCCGCAAATGTGGATTAGGGGGTCGCAAATTTAGAGGAAATGACGGATTTCCCTTATAATTCTACGGGCTGGTTCGCACATGTGGAATCGACCTCGCAAATGAGGAATATTATATTTTTTTCTAATTTTGACCCCCCCCTCGCAAATGTCGAGGATCGCATATTTCAAACTCCCATATTTTGAGGATGGACTGTACCGACACCAGGGTGTTCAATAAATAATGGACTCTCAAATACAGTAGGCCTAGTGACATTTTGGGTTGGCAATTTTCAAAATTGCTAATGATAATAAACTTAAATATAAGATTAGGTAGCCTGATATGGTTGCATATTTTTTTTATTTTTTTTCCAAAAATGTGTTGCTAGTTATTATACAAACTTGGTTCATGTAAAGTATGACGTTAGTGATATAAATATTTGACTTGTTTAGGCCCAATAATGATAATTGAATATATGTTTTGCCGTCCAAGTGTGAGGCCCGCCATGTGTTGAGACAACCCAGGATCTACACTCGACCAGTAGGGGACCGGCTTACCTTACCATCCATCACCACCACCAATGACCCTAATAGTACCACTCAATACCAGGTTAGTATAGTAGTAGTAGTAGTAGTAGGCTAATAGTAGTAGTTCCCCCCAGCCTTATGAGGGCTTTTGCCCAGTAGGCTGTAGACAAATATTTTTATTATTATTATAGTAGTAGTTCCTTAGGCTGCCTCGCCGAACAGCCCTGAGCTCCTAAGGAAGGCCACGACCGAGACCGGGTTTTCCCACAAAGTTTTTAAGGAGTGCGTGGTGTGTTGGCGTAAGAGGTTGTGTGTTATGCAGTCTTCCATAATGTGTTTGATAGTGTGTGGTGTTGTGTTACAACCCGGATAGGTGTCCTGGACAGAGTCATCCAGCCTCCTCTGATAACTCTGGATGGTGCTCACATCGCGGTCTAGCCAGGTGGACTCTGTCCTCATGGGAAAGGAGGGTTGGACTTCAGGGGGCCGTGCATGTAGCTGAGTGTTGTCTTTGAGTGACTGGATGGATCGGTGGATGATTTGAGTATGGATATGCTTCTGGAGGCTGGCTTGGAGTGGGCAAGGGGGGAGTGAAGACAGTACTGTATTTGTGTATGATAACGAGTGCTAGGTGTTGTTTTGATGTTTCTTGGTGTGTGTAGATGTTGTTGTTGTTGTTGTTGTTCCCCAAGCTGCCTGGCCGAACAGCCCCAAGGCCCCGAGCAAGGCCAAGGCCATAACTGAGCACCCCCACAGAATGTGTAGATGTTCTGCCATGTAGTGTAGTGGGTGGTGTTGGTTTGTGGAGGCTGCTGCGAGAAATTGTGTGCCTCTCATATCAAGGTGATCCTTGATTTTGAGGACTTTGGTTTCCTTGGGGGCACGAGATCCTGGGAATGGCTTCGGTCGCCCGGGTAAGTACCAGGTGAGTGTTTATTAGTTTGTTACCCTCCATCACCACTACCAATAATCATAATTCAGTCTATCTTCCATATATACAAGATCCTAGTGCACGTGTTTATGACCTTATACGCGAGGAGGGGACTCCAAAAACAGTAACGAAACATTTTACACAAGGTGTGTTTGTAGAGCACGAATCGGGGGAGAATAGTGAAGCAAATGCGCTATTTCCTCTAGTTGCATGCGGGCCCCCCCCAAAAAAAAATAATAATATGAAGTAAAATAAAAATAAATACAAATTAAATAAAAATAGTAAATAAATGCCGGTAAATAAAGTAAAACAAATATAAGTAACTTAATAAATCTATAAATAAATGATAATAAAATATTTAATCTATGTTTCTATGTAAGAAGGTGTGCTGTGGAGGTAGATGTGCTGGAAAGTGAGAAAAGGAACACCTTGAGATGGTTCGGCCATATGGAACGTATGGGAAGCGAGAGAATGACTAAGAGAGTGTACGAGAGCGAGGTGGAATGACAGAGAGGGAGAGGTGGAAGGATGGAGTGAAGAAGTATATGGATGAAGGCGGTGCTGGTTGGGAGGAGGGGCGTCGACTGAATGGGGACAGAGGTACATGGGGGCGTTTTGTTCGTGGCCACACCTTCGGGGATCACGGTGTCAGGCAATAGATAGATAGATAGATAGATCTATGTATCTATTACCATATGTCATGATTCCCGAAGGGGTGGCCTCGAATGAATCGCCCGCATGCACCTCTGTCCCCAGTCAGTCGACGCCCTTCCTCCCATCCAACGCCGCTTTCACGCATGTACTTCTTAACTCCATCCTTCCACTTCATTCTTTATCTGCCTCTCCCTCTCTGTCCTTCCACCTCACTCTCGTACACTCTCTTAGTCATTCTCTCGCTTTCCATACGTTTCACTTGGCCGAACCATCTCAAGGTGTTCCTTTTCACACTTTCCAGCACATCTACATCCACATCACACCTCTCTCGTTCTTCCTCATTTGTCTGCCTTTCCCTCCATGTAACTCCACACGCACTTCTCAAGTAACTCATTTCCACCCCTCTCACTCTTGATGTGTGTCTCTCCAACAACGTCCATGCTTAACTCCCATACGTCATTGTCTGCAAGGACTTATTTACTTCCATGCTGACCCCCCTTTCTTGTTACTGCTTTCAGCATTCCAACAACCATCTTCCCCTGTTGCACCTTCTCCCGCACCTTTTCCTCTATACTCCCATCTTCACTCAACACACTGCCCAAATACTTCAATGTTCTGACATTCTCCATAACCGTGACCGTTCAACCTCACCTTACACTCTGTGATTGCACCCCTTTCAAAGACCATAACCTTATTCTTACCCACATATACCTTCATATTCCGTTTTTCACACACTGTTCCAAACATATTTACCACACCCTGCAACTCCCACTCACTATCACTCATCAGAACTGTATCATCAACAAACAGCAGTACTGTACAGGCAACTTTCACTCATTTCTTTCCCTTATCATTAGTACAAGAAAATCCACTGCTCTTCTTTGTATTTCTTTCATGACTCCATCTATATATATATATATTGAACAACCATGAGGACATCACTCACCCTTGCTTTAACCCAACATTAAGATCAAAGAGCTCAATCTGTTCAGTTTCCACACTAACTGCCACCGTAGCACCCTCATACATGCTCTTCACCGATTTCAGCAAATTGCCAGTTACTCCGTAGGCTATACAGTATTCTCAATACTCTCCACAGACCTTCTCTATCAACTCTGTCGTAGGCCTTCTCCAAGTCCATAAAGGCAGCATACAGTGCACTCCCGTTATCCGCGATCCTTGCTATCCGCGGACACCGCTAAATATCCCATTACTTGTTATCCGAGCAAAAAGTATGCGTTATCCGCGGATTTCCACTCGATTGAGCATGAAAGCAGTGCTGCCATTAACCAAGAAAGATGAAATATAAGAACATAAGAATATGGGAGACTGCAAAAAGCCGATTGTCCCACACAAGGCAGATCCCTCTCACACAAGGCAAATCACGTGTGTGTGTTGGATAAGGGAGAAAAACTTAGTGCTACTGAACTCTATTTCATATAATTTTCTTTTCCTTCTCATATTCATCTGGCTTAATGTGTTCTAAGTGGTTCTAAGAATGGTTCATTGGTTGAGGATAAAGTGAAGAAAATTATGTTTAATAAGTTTTTTTTAGATAAAAGTGCAGATAATCTTGATTAATGTGTTATAAGTGGTTTTAAAAGGGGTTCTAAGAATGTTTCATAGGGGAGGGGATGATGATATGGCACAAGTTACACGTGGATTTACCTTTGGAATATACTTGATGTCCACTGCTTTGGACTGTACCTGGAGCTTAGTGGAGCAGTGGAACAGTCATTGTGGATCAAAGTGAGTTTCCTTTAATCATTGGGTACATAATAATGTCATTAGGTAGGTCAAAATAGTGTATTATAATAATAATAATAATAATAATAAACGGTTTATTAAAGAATGGCAGCCTCATGAGCTGAAAATACACATTTTACAATTTAGTGGATGAACATGAGATGTACAGATATGAAGATGATAAGCTCAGTTTACAAAAAAATAAATAAATACAATAATGATGCAGGTGCAGAATACAAATTATCATAAATTAACCATGAGAGTAAGTGATATACAGTACATATACAAATTTATTTTACTTACTCATACACAGAACATACATATATACACGTACGTACACACATACATACGCATACATATACATACATATATAAGAACATAAGAACATGCAGTAAGTGTGCACATGCCCGTATACACAAACGCTCACGTATTCACACAAACATACATACATACAAAAACTGTTTTGGTAGGGTCAGGTGAGTGTTAAATATAGTTAAGCTAATCTGCATATGTGATATCTTCCCAAATACTTCATATATATTTTATACACGTTTACAATAATTACCTTTCTGATGCGTAGCTCGCCCTTAAGAACGTTGAACCCTCCACGATGAACCAGCTACTAAGCGAAACAACAAACCACCATCGTAACCAAGAAGCACAAACGCCGACACACAAAAACCACAGCTCAAACAACTGCAACGCCATGTAATACCAATCAAACCACATACCGTATCCAACTCACTATTTACACCATCTGCTAGTCATGCCTTAAACCACCATTACATGAAACACGCCGGACAATCGCTCCCCACTATCGCTAGCACAACCTCTCTCCGCGATCTCTACTTTCCGACTCCTTCTCCTCCCCACATCACATACACGCCCCCACTCACGTCATCAGCTGATGATGTCATCGCATCCTCGATAATTTAATCATCAGGGTAATCTACCCTACAAATTATAGATACTCTACATGCGATTATACTATAGGTAGTATAATGATAGTATACATAACATATACATTATACTATAGGTAGTATAATGATAGTATACATAACATATACATTATACTATAGGTAGTATAATGATAGTATACATAACATATACATTATACTATAGGTAGTATAATGATAGTATACATAACATATACATTATACTATAGGTAGTATAATGATAGTATACATAACATATACATTATACTATAGGTAGTATAATGATAGTATACATAACATATACATTATACTATAGGTAGTATAATGATAGTATACATAACATATACATTATACTATAGGTAGTATAATGATAGTATACATAACATATACATTATACTATAGGTAGTATAATGATAGTATACATAACATATACATTATACTATAGGTAGTATAATGATAGTATACATAACATATACATTATACTATAGGTAGTATAATGATAGTATACATAACATATACATTTACTTAATTACCACCCAACTCTTGATCTAACTTGCCGAGTGTAAACAACCATACCGGTCGTTTGCAGGCCAACCATACTGGTCGTTTGCAGGCCAATTTGTAGCCAGCACATCAAGATTCTAACAAAATTCCCTATTATTTTTGTATTTGTATTTTTTATTTTTTCTACTACACACAGTCTAATATTGTGCATTACGACACACAATCTAATATTGTTGCATTACGACACACAATCTAATATTGTTGCATTACGACACACAATCTAATATTGTTGCATTACGACACACAATCTAATATTGTTGCATTACGACACACAATCTAATATTGTTGCATTACGACACACAATCTAATATTGTTGCATTACGACACACAATCTAATATTGTTGCATTACGACACACAATCTAATTATGTTGCATTACGACACACAATCTAATATTGTTGCATTACGACACACAATCTAATATTGTTGCATTACGACACACAATCTAATATTGTTGCATTACGACACACAATCTAATAATGTTGCATTAGTAATGCAACAATTTCACTACTATGTTCATAAGACATCTCTATGTAATACTCTACATAGTAATTGCTCCAATGAGCATTTGAGGTGATGCCCCCTTTTTGGTAAGGCAATTTGCAAGTTGACTCCTTGTATCTACCCACTCCACACCAGCAACTTCTCTTTTAGCCAGCATATCTTTCATACAGGCAATATTAATCCTAAGGTACTTATCATCCACCTTCTTAACAGACCTTAGTGCTTCTACGAGAGACCTATTATCCACATAGCATTGTATAGGCACTTCCCCAATATCACCAATATCTTCCAGTATTTTTCCAATATAATATGCACTCTCAGCTGCTTCCAACAGAGCCATAGTTTCTGCTGCTAATGTGGACTTCACTACTCTCCTTATTTTCCTTGATTTCCACATGACAGGACATTTTCTACCCTCTGTGTCAGTTAGAAAAACTATGAAACCTCCTTGAGAGCCACAATCGGTCAAGTTTGCAAATGAAGCGTCACTGTAACATTCTAGGTGCAGTCCTTCAGTCAGAGTGGGAATGAATATATGTACTTGATCAGTCTTTACTCTCTTAACTACCTTATTAGCGTCCATCATGTCACCAACAGTACATTTCTTTATCAAGGTGCTTAAAGAACAAACATCAAACGAAATATCTGGCCTAGTCTGGGTCCCTACCCAATTGAGTTGACCAACAACTGACCTATACTTGTGAACTTCTTCCTCGTTTAGTCCTGAATCTTTTCTTTGAGCCCTTTTATGACTTATGTCCACTTGTTTCAGCGACTTTATGTAGCTTTCTTGATCTATACTAATTCCATCGGCCGTTTGCTGTATATTCAAGCCTACATACTTGAACTTCTTGGAATCAGCTGATCCCACCAGAAAATTGTTTTTCAATTTTGAAACCACACACTCTTCAAACTGATCAGTACCACCCCAACAAAAGTCGTCCACATGAATACACACAATGCCTTCCAAATTATTATCTCTGGTATACATAAACATTGCTGGATCAAATCTCGACATTCTCATACCAAGCATAATCAGTTCTTCTTTTACAGTGTCATACCACACTCTTGCAGCATCACTCAGTCCATACACCGTCTTTTTAAGTTTCCAAATTCTTCCACTGAAGAATTCCGGCGGAGGATGTAAATATACCTCACGTTTAATGCCGTTACCTTGCAGGAATGCCGATTTAATGTCTATCGTGTGACATGACCACCCTTTCATTTGTATAGTAGCTAGAGCCAACCTCAATGATTCTTTACCACATGTAGGAGATTCGGAGTTTACCTCATCCTTAAGCTCTTCCTCGAATCCGCGAGCCACCAGTCTGGCTTTCACAATCCTACCTTGTTTAGTCTCTTTCTCGGTCACAATCCACCTTGTGGAAATAATGTCCTGACCTTCCCATTCCACTTCATCATATACATCATTCTCTCTCCAACTTTTCTCTTGGCTTCCATAGACTTTTCACCTGAACATGTAATAATTTTTTCCTCCTCATCTTCTATTTCTCTAATTTCATTAATGTCCTTCACGAAATCCATCCAGGTCTCTTCTCCGTTCTCTTCATTACGATAGTTAAAGCAGTTCTTAAATTTACCCGATGCTTTGCCTGCCCTGCTCAAGATCTTGACGTTAATCCTCTCATTGGAATCTGTAAGTGATACCTCATATCGCTTTCCTACCTTTGGGATAGCATTCCTTTCCTCATTACAATCCTCCACAGTTTCACCACTTACATCATCGCCATCACTGTCATCATCACTCACTGCAGCGGCCTTCTCTGTCGTCTCCTCTGTAGTCTGTAAACTGCTTCTACCTTCATTACTAGAGCTAACCACATTACTGGCCGAGTATCCTTTCACTCTGCATACATGGGCCCTTACAACATAACCTCCATGCCGCAAAATGTTAACCTTACCATCCTTACCTATAACTCTTGCAGGACCTCGCCAGCTGTCCTCGCCTTCTCGTTTATAATAGACATAATTGCCTATCTTAACATCTTCATCATTTGTTTTACGAATGTTATGTGACAAAGCCCTTTTAATTCTCTCGTTAGCATCAGATTTCACAAATTCCTCTCTACACTTACTCAAAGCATTCAAATTATTAGCTACAATCTGAGAGGATGTAACATTTTCCAAGGCTGGAGGGTTATCTGCTGCTATGTTAGGATGGTTAGGATTAAAACTAAACACCAACTGATTAGGGGAGAATCCATTATTGTTGTGAAGAGCATTCCTGGCAGCCACAGCCCAAGCCAGTGCAGTTTCTATGTTGCATTTAGTATCTTCTTTAATCTTTAGTACGTTAGCCTTTAGCACTGCATTCAGTCTTTCACACGTCCCATTACTCCATGGACTTTCTGCGGCAGTACACATTATCTCAATGTTGAAATTCTCACCCATGCTCCTGAAATCCATATTATTAAATTCTCCTCCATTATCAGTCAACATCTTCTTGGGTGTGCCAAATATTGCTATCCAGTATCTCATAACAGCATCTATAATCACACTTGGGGTTTTATTTTTGATCACGCATGCATTACAGTATCTAGTAGCGAGATCAATCATTACAAGGAAATACTTATCCTCAAAGAATTTCAGGTCCATACTTACAACGTCATTGAAGTTCCTCGCCATTGGCATACTAACACTGGTCTAGACGGTGTTCTCTGGAACTTACTACAAGTTTCACATGATTCTCCAACATTTCTTATTTCATCTTCTAACTCTGCATCTATGATACCAGCTTCCTTGACCAATGTGATAAGTTTTTCCTTTGTAGGGTGGGCGAATTGCTTATGGAGTTTCAATGCTTTCTTCTTGGCATCACCTTTTCCATAGCTGTACAAGACATACCTCATGAAGTTCCTGTCCTCTCTGAAACTCTCGAATTTATTTATAGGCATAGCATAATGACCAGTGCTAGTGATTTTCAAGTTCTTAATTCTACCATACTTCCAGTCAACTTTGTCTTCAGCCAAATTCATCACCATACCCATCTTTTTCATGAAAGAATTATTTAGCAAAAGTGGTATATCCGATTCAACAACATCCGTCTCGATCATTAGCCTTTCTTTACCAATATAAGCGGGTATGCTGACTTTCCTATGGGCTTTCACTGTGTTACCATCAACAAACCGGAATGATTTATTGGTGCTATACTCCTTAACTTTACTCTTATCATATACATCAATCATTTCATGATATTCCTCCAACCATTTAGCCCCACACACATTAACGTTACAACCTGTGTCAAGTACTGCACAACCTATGGTTTCCTTCCTCAATGTTCTGGTATCACTGTTATCCTCAATGTTCTGGTATCACTGTTATCCTCAATGTTCTGGTATCACTGTTATCCTCAAAGAAACTGTCTAGTCATACTTCCTTTTTGTCTACTTCCTTTACTTTGTCACAATTCCTCACCCAATGATCTTTCGATCCACATTCAAAACATCCACCGTCAAGCCTGTTCCTCCAACTTCTTCTCTGGTATCTACCATATCTACCACCCCTATTGTATCTACCATTGTTCCAGTTCCTATGATAACCACCTTGGCCACCATAATTGGTTGTCCACATGATCTCTTCTTCTGTATTACCGTCCTTTGAAGATACAGCAGTCTCCTCAATCTTAAGAACATAAGAAAATGGGAGTCTGCAGAAAGCCGATTGGCCCAAGCAAGGCAGATCCCTGTCCCACACAACCCCAGTTCAATTACAAAGCCCAATCATAGGCTCAACACTCTAATACCCTGAGGATCATCTTACCAAAACGGTTAGAGATTAACGCAGGATTATGGGGGTATGCAGAGTGCTGATTGGCCCAACCCGGCTGATCCCCCTTCACACCCAACCCTTCTCGTCCATATGCTTATCCAATTTTATCTTAAAGCTCCCTACCGTTTTAGACCCCACTATAGCACTTGGTAGTCCATTCCACCCATCTACAACTCTGTTACCAAACCAATATTTGCCTATATCTTTTCTGAAACGAAATTTATCTAATTTGAAACCATTGGTACACTAATCACTGAGCTTTAGTACATTTGTCATGTCCCCTTTGTTAATCCCACTAACCCACTTGAACACCTCTATCATATCCCCTCTAACTCTGCGTCTCTCTAACGAATGTAAACCTTAGTATGTAAAATCTTAGAACATATTTCTTTTAGTTCCTGTTCCAAAATTGTTTTTCTATTCTTCAAATCATCCTTCCCATTCACCTTTGTCATATATACCGGTTCAGACTTAACCTTAACTTCCTGAGTTACTTCACTCCTTGTCACACTGCTTGACTCAAACATTCGTTTTAATGTTGATCGAACCTCCTTAAATGATAGGGGTTTTGTTGATGCCATAACCTGTTCCCTTTGTATTTCCGTTAATTTACAATTCTTCACCAGACGGAAAGCCAACACCTCATCTGGCAGTTCTAGCCCTTTCTGTCATTTGTAGTACTTCATGTCAAATTCTCTCATGAAATCGCAAATTGACATGTCATCCTTCCTCACACATTCCTCAAAATTCTGATATGCCATAAATTTCCTTCTCTCGGGTTTCCTCTGGAAGGCCTCATCTAATTTTGCTATCAGTAGGTCAACTCCATTCTCTTTCTTCTTATCCTCTGTTGACACCTGATTAGCCACTTTCCCTGGCTTGACCAGTTAACGTGAGATGAATGGCTAGCGCTTGCTTCTTTTATTTATATCCGTATTCTGTCACATCAATACATCTTCCTTCCATTGTTCATATTTGTCTAAATCAGTTAACATGGGGGGGTTCTTAATTACAGAAGCCATGACGGAACTATGGACCTCTAGGTTATGGGCCCAGCACGCTGTAACTATGGACCTCTAGGTTATGGGCCCAGCACGCTGTAACTATGGACCTCTAGGTTATGGGCCCAGCACGCTGGAACTATGGACCTCTAGGTTATGGGCCCAGCACGCTGGAACTATGGACCTCTAGGTTATGGGCCCAGCACGCTGGAACTATGGACCTCTAGGTTATGGCCCAGCACGCTGGAACTTATGGACCTCTAGGTTATGGGCCCAGCACGCTGGAACTATGGACCTCTAGGTTATGGGCCCAGCACGCTGGAACTATGGACCTCTAGGTTATGGGCCCAGCACGCTGGAACTATGGACCTCTAGGTTATGGGCCCAGCACGCTGGAACTATGGACCTCTAGGTTATGGGCCCAGCACCCTGTAACTATGGACCTCTAGGTTATGGGCCCAGCACCCTGTAACTATGGACCTCTAGGTTATGGGCCCAGCACGCTGGAACTATGGACCTCTAGGTTATGGGCCCAGCACGCTGGAACTATGGACCTCTAGGTTATGGGCCCAGCACGCTGTAACTATGGACCCTAGGTATGGCCCAGCACGCTGGAACTACGCTCTGCTACAAATATAGTTAAGCTAATCTGCATATGTGATATCTTCCCAAATACTTCATATATATTTTATACACGTTTACAATAATTACCTTTCTGATGCGTAGCTCGCCCTTAAGAACGTTGAACCCTCCACGATGAACCAGCTACTCAGCGAAACAACAAACCACCATCGTAACCAAGAAGCACAAACGCCGACACACAAAAACCACAGCTCAAACAACTGCAACGCCATGTAGTACCAATCAAACCACATACCGTATCCAACTCACTATTTACACCATCTGCTAGTCATGCCTTAAACCACCATTACATGAAACACGCCGGACAATCGCTCCCCACTATCGCTAGCACAACCTCTCTCCGCGATCTCTACTTTCCGACTCCTTCTCCTCCCCACATCACATACACGCCCCCACTCACGTCATCAGCTGATGATGTCATCGCATCTCGATAATTTAATCATCAGGGTAATCTACCCTACAAATTATAGATACTCTACATGCGATTATACTATAGGTAGTATAATGATAGTATACATAACATATACATTATACTATAGGTAGTATAATGATAGTATACATAACATATACATAATACTATAGGTAGTATAATGATAGTATACATAACATATACATTATACTATAGGTAGTATAATGATAGTATACATAACATATACATTATACTATAGGTAGTATAATGATAGTATACATAACATATACATTATACTATAGGTAGTATAATGATAGTATACAAAACATATACATTATACTATAGGTAGTATAATGATAGTATACATAAATATACATTATACTATAGGTAGTATAATGATAGTATACATAACATATACATTAAACTATAGGTAGGATAATGGTAGTATACACATATACATTATACTATAGGTAGTATAATGATAGTATACATAACATACATTATACTATAGGTAGTATAATGATAGTATACATAACATATACATTATACTATAGGTAGTATAATGATAGTATACATAACATATACATTATACTATAGGTAGTATAATGATAGTATACATAACATATACATTATACTATAGGTAGTATAATGATAGTATACATAACATATACATTATACTATAGGTAGTATAATGATAGTATACATAACATATACATTATACTATAGGTAGTATAATGATAGTATACATAACATATACATTATACTATAGGTAGTATAATGATAGTATACATAACATATACATTATACTATAGGTAGTATAATGATAGTATACATAACATATACATTATACTATAGGTAGTATAATGATAGTATACATAACATATACATTATACTATAGGTAGTATAATGATAGTATACATAACATATACATTATACTATAGGTAGTATAATGATAGTATACATAACATATACATTACTATAGGTAGTATAATGATTGTATACATAACATATACATTATACTATAGGTAGTATAATGATAGTATACATAACATATACATTATACTATAGGTAGTATAATGATAGTATACATAACATACATTATACTATAGGTAGTATAATGATAGTATACATAACATACATTATACTATAGGTAGTATAATGATAGTATACATAACATATACATTATACTATAGGTAGTATAATGATAGTATACATAACATATACATTATACTATAGGTAGTATAATGATAGTATACATAACATATACATTATACTATAGGTAGTATAATGATAGTATACATAACATATACATTATACTATAGGTAGTATAATGATAGTATACATAACATATACATTATACTAAAGGTAGTATAATGATAGTATACATAACATATACATTATACTATAGGTAGTATAATGATAGTATACATAACATATACATTATACTATAGGTAGTATAATGATAGTATACATAACATATACATTATACTATAGGTAGTATAATACATAACATATACATTATACTATAGGTAGTATAATGATAGTATACATAACATATACATTTACTTAATTACCACCCAACTCTTGATCTAACTTGCCGAGGGTAAACAACCATACCGGTCGTTTGCAGGCCAACCATACTAGTCGTTTGCAGGCCAACCATACTGGTCGTTTGCAGGCCAATTTGTAGCCAGCACATCAAGATTCTAACAAAATTCCCTATTATTTTTTTATTTGTATTTTTTATTTTTTCTACTACACACAGTCTAATATTGTGCATTACGACACACAATCTAATATTGTTGCATTACGACACACAATCTAATATTGTTGCATTACGACACACAATCTAATATTGTTGCATTACGACACACAATCTAATATTGTTGCATTACGACACACAATCTAATATTGTTGCATTACGACACACAATCTAATATTGTTGCATTACGACACACAATCTAATATTGTTGCATTACGACACACAATCTAATATTGTTGCATTACGACACACAATCTAATAATGTTGCATTACGACACACAATCTAATAATGTTGCATTACGACACACAATCTAATATTGTTGCATTACGACACACAATCTAATATTGTTGCATTACGACACACAATCTAATATTGTTGCATTACGACACACAATCTAATATTGTTGCATTACGACACACAATCTAATATTGTTGCATTACGACACACAATCTAATAATGTTGCATTACGACACACAATCTAATAATGTTGCTTACACACAATCTAATATTGTTGCATTACGACACACAATCTAATATTGTTGCATTACGACACACAATCTAATATTGTTGCATTACGACACACAGTCTAATATTGTGCATTACGACACACAATCTAATATTGTTGCATTACGACACACAATCTAATATTGTTGCATTACGACACACAATCTAATATTGTTGCATTACGACACACAATCTAATATTGTTGCATTACGACACACAATCTAATATTGTTGCATTACGACACACAATCTAATATTGTTGCATTACGACACACAATCTAATATTGTTGCATTACGACACACAATCTAATATTGTTGCATTACGACACACAATCTAATATTGTTGCATTACGACACACAATCTAATAATGTTGCATTACGACACACAATCTAATATTGTTGCATTACGACACACAATCTAATATTGTTGCATTACGACACACAATCTAATATTGTTGCATTACGACACACAATCTAATAATGTTGCATTAGTAATGCAACAATTTCACTACTATGTTCATAAGACATCTCTATGTAATACTCTACATAGTAATTGCTCCAATGAGCATTTGAGGTGATGCCCCCTTTTTGGTAAGGCAATTTGCAAGCTGACTCCTTGTATCTACCCACTCCACACCAGTAACTTTTCTTTTAGCCAGCATATCTTTCATACAGGCAATATTAATCCTAAGGTACTTATCATCCACCTTCTTAACAGACCTTAGTGCTTCTACGAGAGACCTATTATCCACATAGCATTGTATAGGCACTTCCCCAATATCACCAATATCTTCCAGTATTTTTCCAATATAATATGCACTCTCAGCTGCTTCCAACAGAGCCATAGTTTCTGCTGCTAATGTGGACTTCACTACTCTCCTTATTTTCCTTGATTTCCACATGACAGGACATTTTCTACCCTCTGTGTCAGTTAGAAAAACTATGAAACCTCCTTGAGAGCCACAATCGGTCAAGTTTGCAAATGAAGCGTCACTGTAACATTCTAGGTGCAGTCCTTCAGTCAGAGTGGGAATGAATATATGTACTTGATCAGTCTTTACTCTCTTAACTACCTTATTAGCGTCCATCATGTCACCAACAGTACATTTCTTTATCAAGGTGCTTAAAGAACAAACATCAAACGAAATATCTGGCCTAGTCTGGGTCCCTACCCAATTGAGTTGACCAACAACTGACCTATACTTGTGAACTTCTTCCTCGTTTAGTCCTGAATCTTTTCTTTGAGCCCTTTTATGACTTATGTCCACTTGTTTCAGCGACTTTATGTAGCTTTCTTGATCTATACTAATTCCATCGGCCGTTTGCTGTATATTCAAGCCTACATACTTGAACTTCTTGGAATCAGCTGATCCCACCAGAAAATTGTTTTTCAATTTTGAAACCACACACTCTTCAAACTGATCAGTACCACCCCAACAAAAGTCGTCCAAATGAATACACACAATGCCTTCCAAATTATTATCTCTGGTATACATAAACATTGCTGGATCAAATCTCGACATTCTCATACCAAGCATAATCAGTTCTTCTTTTACAGTGTCATACCACACTCTTGCAGCATCACTCAGTCCATACACCGTCTTTTTAAGTTTCCAAATTCTTCCACTGAAGAATTCCGGCGGAGGATGTAAATATACCTCACGTTTAATGCCGTTACCTTGCAGGAATGCCGATTTAATGTCTATCGTGTGACATGACCACCCTTTCATTTGTATAGTAGCTAGAGCCAACCTCAATGATTCTTTACCACATGTAGGAAATTCGGTGTTTACCTCACCCTTAAGCTCTTCCTCGAATCTGCGAGCCACCAGTCTGGCTTTCACAATCCTACCTTGTTTAGTCTCTTTCTCGGTCACAATCCACCTTGTGGAAATAATGTCCTGACCTTCCCATTCCACTTCATCATATACATCATTCTCTCTCCAACTTTTCTCTTGGCTTCCATAGACTTTTCACCTGAACATGTAATAATTTTTTCCTCCTCATCATCTATTTCTCTAATTTCATTAATGTCCTTCACGAAATCCATCCAGGTCTCTTCTCCGTTCTCTTCATTACGATAGTTAAAGCAGTTCTTAAATTTACCCGATGCTTTGCCTGCCCTGCTCAAGATCTTGACGTTAATCCTCTCATTGGAATCTGTAAGTGATACCTCATATCGCTTTCCTACCTTTGGGATAGCATTCCTTTCCTCATTACAATCCTCCACAGTTTCACCACTTACATCATCGCCATCACTGTCATCATCACTCACTGCAGCGGCCTTCTCTGTCGTCTCCTCTGTAGTCTGTAAACTGCTTCTACCTTCATTACTAGAGCTAACCACATTACTGGCCGAGTATCCTTTCACTCTGCATACATGGGCCCTTACAACATAACCTCCATGCCGCAAAATGTTAACCTTACCATCCTTACCTATAACTCTTGCAGGACCTCGCCAGCTGTCCTCGCCTTCTCGTTATAATAGACATAATTGCCTATCTTAACATCTTCATCATTTGTTTTACGAATGTTATGTGACAAAGCCCTTTTAATTCTCTCGTTAGCATCAGATTTCACAAATTCCTCTCTACACTTACGCAAAGCATTCAAATTATTAGCTACAATCCGAGAGGATGTAACATTTTCCAAGGCTGGAGGGTTATCCGCTGCTATGTTAGGATGGTTAGGATTAAAACTAAACACCAACTGATTAGGGGAGAATCCATTATTGTTGTGAAGAGCATTCCTGGCAGCCACAGCCCAAGCCAGTGCAGTTTCTATGTTGCATTTAGTATCTTCTTTAATCTCTAGTACGTTAGCCTTTAGCACTGCATTCAGTCTTTCACACGTCCCATTACTCCATGGACTTTCTGCGGCAGTACACATTATCTCAATGTTGAAATTCTCACCCATGCTCCTGAAATCCATATTATTAAATTCTCCTCCATTATCAGTCAACATCTTCTTGGGTGTGCCAAATATTGCTATCCAGTATCTCATAACAGCATCTATAATCACACTTGGGGTTTTATTTTTGATCACGCATGCATTACAGTATCTAGTAGCGAGATCAATCATTACAAGGAAATACTTATCCTCAAAGAATTTCAGGTCCATACTTACAACGTCATTGAAGTTCCTCGCCATTGGCATACTAACCACTGGTCTAGACGGTGTTCTCTGGAACTTACTACAAGTTTCACATGATTCTCCAACATTTCTTATTTCATCTTCTAACTCTGCATCTATGATACCAGCTTCCTTGACCAATGTGATAAGTTTTTCCTTTGTAGGGTGGGCGAATTGCTTATGGAGTTTCAATGCTTTCTTCTTGGCATCACCTTTTCCATAGCTGTACAAGACATACCTCATGAAGTTCCTGTCCTCTCTGAAACTCTCGAATTTATTTATAGGCATAGCATAATGACCAGTGCTAGTGATTTTCAAGTTCTTAATTCTACCATACTTCCAGTCAACTTTGTCTTCAGCCAAATTCATCACCATGCCCATCTTTTTCATGAAAGAATTATTTAGCAAAAGTGGTATATCCGATTCAACAACATCCGTCTCGATCATTAGCCTTTCTTTACCAATATAGGCGGGTATGCTGACTTTCCTATGGGCTTTCACTGTGTTACCATCACCAAACCGGAATGATTTATTGGTGCTATACTCCTTAACTTTACTCTTATCATATACATCAATCATTTCATGATATTCCTCCAACCATTTATCCCCACACACATTAACGTTACAACCTGTGTCAAGTACTGCACAACCTATTGTTTCCTTCCTCAATGTTCTGGTATCACTGTTATCCTCAATGTTCTGGTATCACTGTTATCCTCAATGTTCTGGTATCACTGTTATCCTCAATGTTCTGGTATCACTGTTATCCTCAATGTTCTGGTATCACTGTTATCCTCAAAGAAACTGTCTAGTCATACTTCCTTTTTGTCTACTTCCTTTACTTTGTCACAATTCCTCACCCAATGATCTTTCGATCCACATTCAAAACATCCACCGTCAAGCCTATTCCTCCTCCAACTTCTTCTCTGGTATCTACCATATCTACCACCCCTATTGTATCTACCATTGTTCCAGTTCCTATGATAACCACCTTGGCCACCATAATTGGTTGTCCACATGATCGCTTCTTCTGTATTACCGTCCTTTGAAGATACAGCAGTCTCCTCAATCTTAGAACATATTTCTTTTAGTTCCTGTTCCAAAATTGTTTTTCTATTCTTCAAATCATCCTTCCCATTCACCTTTGTCATATATACCGGTTCAGACTTAACCTTAACTTCCTGAGTTACTTCACTCCTTGTCACACTGCTTGACTCAAACATTCGTTTTAATGTTGATCGAACCTCCTTAAATGATAGGGGTTTTGTTGATGCCATAACCTGTTCCCTTTGTATTTCCGTTAATTTACAATTCTTCACCAGACGGAAAGCCAACACCTCATCTGGCAGTTCCATGCCCTTTTCTGTCATTTTGTAGTACTTCATGTCAAATTCTCTCATGAAATCGCAAATTGACATGTCATCCTTCCTCACACATTCCTCAAAATTCTGATATGCCATAAATTTCCTTCTCTCGGGTTCCTTCAGGAAGGCCTCATCTAATTTTGCTATCAGTAGGTCAACTCCATTCTCTTTCTTCTTATCCTCTGTTGACACCTGATTAGCCACTTCCCTGGCTTGACCAGTTAACGTGAGATGAATGGCTAGCGCTTGCTTCTTTTTATTTATATCCGTTAATTCTGTCCACATCAATACATCTTCCTTCCATTGTTCATATTTGTCTAAATCAGTTAACATGGGGGGTTCTTAATTACAGAAGCCATGACGGAACTATGGACCTCTAGGTTATGGGCCCAGCACGCTGGAACTATGGACCTCTAGGTTATGGGCCCAGCACGCTGGAACTATGGACCTCTAGGTTATGGGCCCAGCACGCTGGAACTATGGACCTCTAGGTTATGGGCCCAGCACGCTGTAACTATGGACCTCTAGGTTATGGGCCCAGCACGCTGGAACTATGGACCTCTAGGTTATGGGCCCAGCACGCTGGAACTATGGACCTCTAGGTTATGGGCCCAGCACGCTGGAACTATGGACCTCTAGGTTATGGGCCCAGCACGCTGGAACTATGGACCTCTAGGTTATGGGCCCAGCACGCTGTAACTATGGACCTCTAGGTTATGGGCCCAGCACGCTGGAACTATGGACCTCTAGGTTATGGGCCCAGCACGCTGGAACTATGGACCTCTAGGTTATGGGCCCAGCACGCTGTAACTATGGACCTCTAGGTTATGGGCCCAGCACGCTGGAACTACGCTCTGCTACCAAATTTGTTAAATATAGTTAAGCTAATCTGCATATGTGATATCTTCCCAAATACTTCATATATATTTTATACACGTTTACAATAATTACCTTTCTGATGCGTAGCTCGCCCTTAAGAACGTTGAACCCTCCACGATGAACCAGCTACTAAGCGAAACAACAAACCACCATCGTAACCAAGAAGCACAAACGCCGACACACAAAAACCACAGCTCAAACAACTGCAACGCCATGTAATACCAATCAAACCACATACCGTATCCAACTCACTATTTACACCATCTGCTAGTCATGCCTTAAACCACCATTACATGAAACACGCCGGACAATCGCTCCCCACTATCGCTAGCACAACCTCTCTCCACGATCTCTCCTTTCCGACTCCTTCTCCTCCCCACATCGCATACACGCCCCCACTCACGTCATCAGCTGATGACGTCATCGCATCCTCGATAATTTAATCATCAGGGTAATCTACCCTACAAATTATAGATACCCTACATGCGATTATACTATAGGTAGTACCGTATAATTATATGATACATAACATATACATTTACTTAATTACCACCCAACTCTTTATCTAATTTGCCAAGGGTAAACAACCATACCGGTCGTTTGCAGGCCAACCATACTAGTCGTTTGCAGGCCAATTTGTAGCCAGCACATCAAGATTCTAACACACAGGGCCCTGGGTGCGGCTTTGGTTTCCCGGGCATTTCCGCACCCTCCTCAGCTCCCCGCCATGGAGTGGCTTCGGTTACCCAGGCTTTATTGTGGTCGGCAGGGAGGGTTCTGTAGGGACGCTCGGTTATGGCCTTGGAATTGCTCGTGGCCTTGGTGCTGTTTGGCCAGGCAGCTTGGGGAACAACAACAACATTTTGTTGAAGATGTCACACTACGGCCTTGCATCATTAGTTCCACTAATTTCTTCTTATCTTCATAACAGAAAAATACGTGTAATGGTAGATGGCCTTTATTCTCAATTTCACTCAATAAATGCTGGTGTTCCCCAGGGATCAGTTTTGGCCCCAACTCTGTTCCTCATTCATATCAATGATCTCATATCTACCACTCATAATCCAATACATTCCTACGCAGATGACTCAACACTCCACAGTTCCTTCACATTTACCAATTCTTTCACCCAACCCGATCTTATAAATTCAAAAATAAACACTGCAATTTCTCTGAACCAGGACCTTTCTAGAATTAATGAATGGGGACAAGAGAATCTAGTTTCCTTTAATGCACAGAAAACCAAGTACATTCAATTTTCTAACCGACAGAATCTCACTGACTCCCATATATTTTTTAATGATGTAAATGTTCCCACTTCCCCTAGTATTGACATTCTCGGTGTAACATTAACTACTAACTTGAGCTGGGCACATTATGTTAGAAGCATTTCTAAGAATGCCTCTAAAAAACTGGGACTCCTGTACAGAGTTAGAGAATTCTTCACTGACGAGCAGTTGGCCGTAATATATAAAAGTCATGTGCGCTCTCAGATGGATTACTGTTCACCTCTGTGGGGTGGAAGTAGAGTGGTTGCATTGAGGCAGTTGGACAAAATTCAAAATAAAGCTATTAGATTAATCAATAACCCTGCAATCACACAGGACCTTCCTACATTAGCCATACGAAGAAACGTTGCATCCCTTGCATTATTCTACAGATATTTTCACAGCAATTGTTCCGAGGAACTTGCTTCAATTGTGCCGCCTCTCCACATCTTTCCCCGTAGAACTAGGGCAGCTGAGAGCGCCCATGAATTTACACTTTCTCCTCCATAATGCAGAACTTCTGCTTATCAGAATTAATTTATCCCCAGAGCTACTACTCTTTGGAATTCACTTCCCTCGAATTGCTTTCCACAAACTTACAATCAACAAATGTTTAAATCCAGTTGTTACAAACATTTTATGAATGGAGGATGCCTTTAGGCACATGGACCTTTTTGTTTTATCTGTGTTTTTCCTTCCTCCGTTCATTGTCTCTTAAAAAAAACAAAAAAAACAAACAACAACAACAACAACTAATAATATATATTCAGCTATTACTAACTTTTGCATAACTAAGCATTCATACTTACGGTAATTTTGAAGTATGGCAGTAGTTTTCTCTTGACTAACACTGACTTGCATTGGTTGTTGTTGTTGTTGTTGTTGTTCCCCAAGCTGCCTGGCCGAACAGCCCCAAGGCCCTGAGCAAGGCCAAGGCCATAACTGAGCGCCCCCACAGAACCCTCCCTGCCGATCACAATAAAGCCTGGGTGACCGAAGCCACTCCATGGCGGGGAGCTGAGGAGGGTGCAGAAACGCCCGGGAAAAAAGACCCATCCAGGGCCCTGTACCCCTCAGCAATTATGAAGAGAAGTTGAGGGGCAAAGGAAAAATGTGACGCTTTGGCTTGCAATCTTGGTAGATTGGGAGGTCAATCCACGGAAGAGACGCCGTCACTTGAGATCTAGAAAATATATAAGTAAAAGGAACAGTCAGACTAAGCTATGGGTATGGCAGAGATCGCTCAGTTCTCACTCTGATAGACCAGCCCATCACCACATGACTAGAACCCAATCCTCTCAGCATCAGCTAGGAAAGGCCCTAGAAAGCCGCCTTTGGCGGTGGGATAGCTCCCCTATTTCAACCACTTTCGGGGTTGGGCACCCGCCCAACTTGCATTGGTTGTGGTATGTGGTACAGGTGAGTGGCGATTGGGCCTGGCCGTGTGTCAGTTATGGCTGGCTGCTGACTACACCGCCTCCACTGCCTCAATCTTCCACTTGGTCATACTGTCACTGGATCGCTACTGGTCTATCACTGCTCCTCTGCGCTACTTAAGAAGACAGACGAGAAGAAGAGCCTAGGTAATGATTGGTGCTTCTTGGACAGCAGCGACAGCGTGGTTGGTGCCAGTGTTGGCATGGCACCACTTAACACTAGCTGGTCGCCCGCACCACCCGCCTCACGTGTGCGAAACAGAGTTCTCGGACTCAGCCGTTTTCAAAGCAGTAACGGCAGCACTGAACTTTTACCTTCCTACTGCTCTTATGGACTATCTGTACTGCCGCATATTTCGTGAAGTACAGACTCGTCAAGCACTCGGCCGCGTTCCCTTCACTGCCCACGACCTTCCCACAGACTCTTGTAGTGAAGGTGACCGCCTCCCTCGTCCCACCCCAGCCCGCCCAACAATAGCTGTTCACCGCACGGTTTCCACCACAACTTCTACCGCCACCTCCACCACAGTCTCCAGTGGCACCAGCGAACGTAGTCAGTTCAAGAGCCTGACTGTAGTGTCTCCCGGGCGGTGTGACTGTTGCCACTACTCAGGAGTCATGGTGAGTGTTGAGTACCTTCCTGAGGAAAACTCTCCTGCCACTCAGCACCACCACACAGGCTCCACTGGTCGACGGCAGGCAGGTGGTGGGCGAGGACAACATCAGAACCACATCCAATGTTATCAGAGCAATCGCCCCCTTCAGGCCTGTGAGAAGTGGGGTAGCAGCTGTCGACTGGGCAGCCTCACAAATTCGGACCAAAACTCTCGACCTACCCCAGCTCCTGCAACCCCTGTAAGCAATGATAATAAGAAAAAACGTGGTGGGTACAGTAACTCAGCTGGCAACAGTGGAGGTCGACGTGTTGATGTTGTAAATCTGGCCAAAGAAAAGAAGGCGGTCAGACAGCTAGGTGTCATTGTTGGAGCATTCCTGGCGTGCTGGGTTCCATATTTGACATTGTTCCCGGTTATGGCACTGTGTGGCACCTGTGTCCTTCCCTGCGCCCACACCGCCGCCATCTGGCAAGGCTACCTCAACTCTGCCCTCAACCCTGTCCTCTACCCTCTCTGCAACCACAATTTCCGCCGAGCTTTCGCCCGGATGCTACGCCTGCCCTCACGTAAGGCCGAGCCACCTCCCATCACATCCCACCACAGACTCCCCACCATCACCACCAGACACTGACACGGGCTGGGTCCTGCGGGGTCACCAAACGAGGTCATCACACAGAATGACCTTTGGCGTGGCACAGTTGCACTGTAGTTTTGTAACAATGGTAGAGTCAACTCTTGTTTATATGACTTTCACGAGAATCTGAAGTGAAATTTTCAAGTAACAAATATGGTCTTATATATCGCTGAAAAAGACAGGACCTGGTAGTATACCACATTAGAAAAGCATAATATATACACATTTTATATTATTTGAAGCATAATATATTTCATTCGAAGGTTATTCAAGTGGTTACTCGTATAATAAGAATTATTGTTAATATTTTTTTATATGGAAAGGCTTTTTTGTGTGCTGAATAAACAAGAGTTGACTTGACAGTTGTGGTCAGTTCCAAGTACAGTATAGATCTTATAGTAACAGATCGGCTAACCCATGCCATTTTGGTGCTGCTAGAAATATTTTCCGTTTTACTGTTAAATACCTCCATATCCATAGTCAACCTTGAGCAATATTGGCATAGGTCTTTAGGATATACATGCTCCATTGTTGAAAATTAAGTAAAACTCGTGTTTTTTGTTTTAAGGGACCCCACCTCTCTCTTTATTTCTTTATCTCCCTCTCTCTTTGGCTTGTATCCATTAGGCCCCATTCAGCCTACTGTTTTAAGACACTTACCCCCATCCAGGTGTCAATATTTTCCTGGCAAGCGGTAGCGAGCCAGCATATATATATTTTTGTTTTGACAGCAAGCTAATTTTTTTAATTTTTTGATAGAAAAATGTGTCCGGCGAAGCCGGATTTCTCCATACAATACTGGTTCGCTATCGCTCGCCAAGAAGAAATCAACACCAATATGGGGATACACGTCTTAAAACAGTTGGCTGAATGAGGCCGAATGGATACAAGCCAGAGAAAGAGAGAAAATGAGAGAAAGAGAAAAAAAAGCAGGTGACCGCCCTTAATTGAGGCAGCAAAATAGTGTGCAGAGAAAAGAGTCTGGCGTTCTCTCTTACTACATGATCTCTAGTGCCAAGTGGTACAGAATACAGGAAACAATTTTGATAGGCTACGCTGTTGAAATACAGTTAACTTCCCTTTTATCCAAAAATCATGAGACTTGAATTTTTTTATAAGCGATTTTTACGAATAAACGAGAGACCTTCTATGTAGAGCTAATCAACCCTTCATCTTCCCTCAATGTTCTCGGTGTCTCTTTTTCTTCTGCTCTCACTTGGAAAGACCATATTACCAGTCTCGCTAAGGCAGCCTCCCAGAAGCTGGGTGTGCTCAACCGCCTCAAGGGGTTCTTTACCCCTGCGCAGCTTCTAACTCTGTACAGGGGCACAGTGCGTCCTTGTATTGAGTATTGTTCACATGTGTGGGGAGGATCCTCTCACACCACAATCCTAGATAAAGTAGAAAGGAAAGCCTTTTGTATCATTAACTCCCGTCCACTCACCAACTCTCTGCAATCTCTCTCTCTTCGCCGCAATGTTGCATCTCTCGCTATTCTATCGCTACTACAATAATCAGTGTTCCTCGAAGCTTTCCCAGTGTATGCCACCTCCTCTACGTAGGGTATGTAGTACCCGCCTTGCAACACAATCCCACCCCTACTCTGTGCAACTCTCCAACCCAAGAGTGAAACGCTATTCTCAGACTTTCTTCTATTCAACTGCTGAGCTCTGGAACTCTCTCCCAGAATCAGTCTTTTCCTCTTCCTATGACTTAAATTGCTTCAAACTCCATGTGTCCAGGCATTTTAGCTCGAACGTCACTTGATTTCGGCCCTGTCACTGTGAGAATCGCTGCCACCATGTGAGGTTCTTTACTCCGATGACAACCGTGTTGAGGTGTAACTTGAGTAGGCCTGTCTGTGATGAATAATGTTTGTAGAAAACTGCCACCACTAATAGTTTATAGACATATTAGGAGTCTGGAATCAATCAACCCATGCGATCAGCCTTTCCTTTATTTGTTGTATAAGTGAGCAGGAACACAGTCAGGAATCAAATCAGGTGTGAAATGATGAAGTGGTGAGAATGGTGAAAGGGGGTGTGTGAGAGCGTGGTGAGTGGACCTCCGCCCTCGACTCGTGTCTGTCAAGTTCTCTGGTGTGATCACCGTCATGCCTAGGTTCAACCGCACCTCGCCTTTCGAGAATGCATAACCAATGATGAACGCGTGAATAATCCTGAATGACGAGTGAATAATAATACATGACGAGTGAATAATCGTGCATAACTCCAGTCCAGGGGTCTCCTGGTGTTTAGGTTAGCAAGTCGTTAATATAGGAATGAAATGATTAATCAGCATGTTTACCTTAGCTATTGATAAGGACACCTGTGGTCTTGCCTCTGGACCACAGCTAACAGCTCCTTGTACAGGCATATACAGAAGTCGTGTCACAAGTATGAATTGAGTTATAAGTTGTCTAAATATGAGTGAAAGGATCATATAACACACTCTTTGAAATCTGGGGGAGGCACTCGCTGCAGGCAGTTATGCCTTTTGTCTCCCTCATCACATAGATTTTTATTTTTATTTTTTTGTACAAATTACCAAATATAGAAGAAAAAAAATTGTACAAATTACCATATATACTGTTTTAAATGAAAACCATTTCTAGGCTGTCAAATGATCATCTAAGTTTCTAATACAAGCTATGTCTACTTCAGAGGGGTTAAATTGATGCAATTAAGCACCCAGAGAGGCTTAAATAAGTGAAAACTAGTGAAAAATATGGATAGCAAAAACTTTGGTTAACTGAAATTTGTGGATATATGAATTTTGGATAAAAGGGAGTTTACTGTAGTTTGATCAAAAGACCACAAAGACCAAGAGTCTGATTCTCAAAGCTATGGTGAAGTGGCACAATATACCGATTAATTAACTGTATATTCTTTGCATAGTCCTACTACAGTATATTATCCTCGTACCCAGGAAAACTAGAGCATCATCAATTATTTTACCCAGATATAAATTGTTTTAGTAATAATAGGGCTAAGATCACGATGTCGGGATTCACGTTACAGGGATCAGAGGGAGATGAGGTGCTGTAAATTTGTTGAGAATCCGGCCCCAAGTCGGTGTGTATCAATAGTCTATACCCAATGTTTTATTTATATCGATGGAAATGTACTGCTTGGAACTTACACCAACTGTACATTCACGATCAAAAGTCGCCTACCACATTCACTAATTCAAGGTATATATATTCCCTCTTTTGATATACAGGGTAATAAAAATACTTATCAAAAAGGATAAAGCTTGAAAATAATACTCTGTTCTTGTAGCATTCATATTTTCATCCATATTTAGAAAGATATCCAATGTTGAAGGTATAACATGACTTTTGAGTGTGAGTGTACAGTTCCGGTTAGGAGTACATGGCACACTATATGTTGAACAGTTCAGACAAGAAGATATTATGTGTTAATAATATTTGCTTGGCCTGATTGATGGAGTCCGAATGCTCCATTAGCTAACACATGCAGTTGCATGTGTATCGCTAGGTAGTGTACCATGTGTACCTGTCCACAACTGTACAGTTGGGGACTATTGAACCTGGTATAATACTATGAAGTGGTTACAGGATATAATACTCCCACAGATTTGTTCATAAATTGAAATTGCATTAATGAGTTAACCATTTTGCAGTTGTGCTGGAAGTACGTACAGCCATTCATTCACATTAACACTATACTGTACATTAAACAGAGTAGGCGGTAGCGTTCCAAAGTAGTATGCGGAAGGCCCGTGTATTGATCCCCCACTGGTTGAGTTGTTAGTTGGCTCTCACTCCCATGGCCCATTTACATTTACAATGTGACTGCTATCTCCCAATTACCATGATAGAGGAAATTGCAGATTACATTCACAACCATAGCCATTCCAACAGTATGATAACACTCCACATACACCCTCACACATTATACACAACAATGGGCAGTTGGGCTTGCAAACCTCCCCCTAAACAAGCTAGAGAATCGAACAAATTGCATTGATGGGGGAAATTCATTTTTGGCCACCCCCTTGGGGATCAAGGCATCTCAAAATAATTTGTTAAACTGATCAGGTTGTCAAATACATCCAGGTCTTCACAGTATATGTACCAGGTTCATAAATCTCGAACTGTTCCTCCCACCAGTCCTCGCGCCTCGCCTCCAAACTCCGATCACGCAGCCCACCCCACTACTACATTCACTCCTAATTACTGCCTCGATATCACCATAAAGCCCCAGTGTAACCAATAAGTATATCACTGTCAATGTTGTATGTCGTTGAACCTGTAGAGTCGGTGTTAATAGTGAAACGCGATATATTCTGGACCACCAAGATTAATGGTCTTGGTATCACTTTACGAATACTCAAAAAAAAAAAAAAAAAAAAAACGTCTTGGCTTTTCTTTCTGGGTAGGCTATTTGTCAAGAAAACTTCCCAAGTATCACTTTCATGTTTTATTTTATTTTATTTTATTTATATTTTTGGTATTTAGCAGGAAGTTTTTCCTTGGCTTCACCTTCAGGATGGTGAACTTAGAGATATTTTCTGAATCTCTAGTCTCAAACTAAACTAAAAGACAGATATCCTTAGTTTCATTTCATATTTGTGAAATTCAATATCCTGGATATACAGTATATCTCATCATTAACCCTTCCTACCCGGGCAGCCTTTCTTAAGGACGGAGGCTGTATCCGGGCGATCTGGCTGAAAACACAACAAAAGTAAACTAAGGCTAATCTCGCTTAATATACTACCTACATTAATCAAACATATGTCAAAATGGGCGCCTTACCTTGCCGCGTAGAATGGCGTTGAGTAGAGCTTTCTAGCTCAAGTAGTTCAGGAGTTATGGTGATGGAAGTGGAGGTAACTTTTGCCGCGTATTTACCTCGCCGCGTCCGAACGCTCAACCGCGGCCCAGGCTACGACGAACGTTTTGACTCATCGCTCTACCTTGAATTATGGCGGGAAGCGATTTTTTAGTGTTTTATTGTTTATTATGCCATATATTATTGTTATTATGATATTTTCACTCAATAAATATATTTTTCTGAAGTAATTTGTGTCTCTGTCACTTATACTTAGTTTTATTGTTATTATTATAGTAGTTATGATTATACTGGACTATGGTAATTGATAGTGTCATTTTCACTTCTTTATTGTTAGGAATATATATTTTAGTGTCACTTTCACTTGTTCATATTGTTCTGAAGGCACTTATTATTACTTATGCGTGTCTCTTTCACTTAGACTTAGTTTTATAGTCATTATTATAGTAGTTATGATTATTTATACTGGACTATGGTAATTGATAGTGTCATTTTTACTTCTTTATTGTTAGGAATATATATTTTAGTGTCACTTTCACTTGTTCATATTGTTCTGCAGGCACTTATTATTACTTATGTGTATGGTGATGGGCTGGTCTATCAGAGTGAGAACTGAGCGATCTCTGCCATACCCATAGCTTACTCTGACTGTTGCTTTTACTTATATATTTTCTAGATCTCAAGTGACGGCGTCTCTTCCGTGGATTGACCTCCCAATCTACCAAGATTGGAAGCCAAAGCGTCACATTTTTCCTTTGCCCCTCAACTTTCTCTTCATAATTGCGGAGGGGCACAGGGCCCAGGGTGGGTCTTTGGTTTCCCTGGCGTTTCTGCACCCTCCTCAGCTCCCCGCCATGGAGTGGCTTCGGTCACCCAGGCTTTATTGTGGTCGGCAGGGAGGGTTCTGTGGGGGCGCTCGGTTATGGCCTTGGCCCTGCTCGGGGCCTTGGGGCTGTTCGGCCAGGCAGCTTGGGGAACAACAACAACAACAACAACTTATGTGTGGGCGGGTGCCCGACCCCGAAAGGGGTTGAAATAGGGGAGCTATCCCCCCGCCAAAGGCGGCTTTCTAGGGCCTTTCCTAGCTGATGCTGAGAGGATTGGGTTCTAGTCATGTGGTGATGGGCTGGTCTATCAGAGTGAGAACTGAGCGATCTCTGCCATACCCATAGCTTACTCTGACGGTTCCTTTTACTTATACAGTATATCTTCTAGATCTCAAGTGGCGGCGTCTTTTCCGTAGATTGACCTCCCTACTGCCAACCTAGAAGTTGGCAGATTGGGAGCCAAAGCGTCACATTTTTCCCTTACCCCTCAACTTTCCCTTCATAATTGCTGAGGGGCACAGGGCCTTGGGTGGGGCTTTGGTTTCCCGGGCGTTTCCGCACCTTCCTAAGCTCCCTGCCTTGGAGTGGCTTCGGTCACCCGGGCTTTGTTAGTGGTAAGCAGGGAGGATTTTGTGGGGGCGCTCGTTTATGGCCTTGGCCTTGCTCGAGACCTTGGGGCTGTTCGGCAAGACAGCCTGGGGAACAACAACAACAACAACAACTTATGTGTCTCTTTCACTTATACTTAGTTATATTATTATTATTATTGAGTGTCACTATCACTGTCACTTACACTTCAATAGTTTGCCAGAGTGTGGAAATCATTGAAGCAGGTGCCAGCACACAGTCCCACCTGACACTCGAGGCATTGCCAAGTGGTTTTTGTGGGTTTGCTTGGTCGTCGAGTTGTGCGGGTGCACACATAGCACCTCTTCTGCATCCTTATTCGGCTGTTAGGACCCTGGAAAGGAAGGGCGACGAGCTGGTGCTTTCTGAAGAAGTCGGCACACCCTATTCTGTCCATCATGCCTGGTCCTTGTAGTGGCCTCCCTGGTGTACCCGCATGTTTTACCAGGAGCTCATGTATCAGCTGCTTTTGGAAGGTCCGCAGGCTCTTGTACTTGATGACTGGACACCTCAAACGGTAGATGTTGTACGCGTTGAGGACAGACATATCTACTGTATGCAGGACAAACTTCTTGTACCACCTGCAAGATGTTCGCAGGCAGTCTATGAAGCCCATCTGCATGTCGGACTTGTCGACGAGGCGCATGTTCAGGTTATAGTCCAGAACAGCAGCTGGTTTTGTGATAGGGTTCTTCGTTTTTTCGGTCCACCTTCCCTGTGGGGACCATCTCTGCTTTGTGGCATGTGGTGAGGAGGTTGACCTTGCGCTGGTCATGCCAGTGGATGGAGAGGATGGGGCCACTCTTCTTATGGAAGATGTCTGTCTTCTTAGTTTTGGTTGGGTAGGCTGGCATGCCCTTCCTCTTCCCCTTCACTGTGCCGACAGTTCCGGTCTTGCGGTCATGGAGGTACTTGGCGAGGATAGGCGACGTGTAATAATTGTCAGTATAGAGGACGTGGTTGTCATGGAAGTACCTCTCCATCATCCTCTTTACCACAGCGCCGCCAAAACCAATGAGGGGGTCAATCTCCACCTCACCACCCTTGCCGCTGTAGACTATAAAGTCGAGCACATATCCCGTCTTGCAGTCGCAGAGGACGAAGAGCTTGATGCCGAAGCGGTGTCTCTTTGACGGGATATACTGTCGGAAGTGCAGCCTACCACGGAACAGGACCAGAGACTCGTCGATGCACAGCTTCTGAAATGGAATCAGGTAGGTGGAAAACCGATGACGTATCATGTCATACAGTTGCCTGATCTTCCAGAGTGTGTCGGGCTCGTGGACATGCATGTTATTTTTCAGGTGGAAATATGAGAGGATGTCGAAGTACCTATCCCTTGACATGAATTTGCCAAATGCTGGAGTCGTTGTGAGGTCGCCAGTTATCCAGTAGTCGGCCAGAACGTGCTTCTTTATGTGTGTCATCAGCATTGTGAGTGCCAAGAACACATATAATTCTGCCACAGTGAGAGCTCTCCATGCCACCATCTTGGCACTTGTCTTCCTGCCAAGAAAGTTTGAACAGATAGCCTGGTGGTGATTTGTCTCTTTGACAAGGTATTCCATGACTTCATTGTCGTAGAAGCCACAGAAAAGTTCACTGGGGGTGGCATTTGGGCCACAGGGATATGCTGGTGACACCCCAGAACCCTGTTGTACCTCGTCAAAGGCAGGAAAATCTGGCACAAAATCCGCCCCATCTGACCACACAAACATTTCAGCAGCTTGAGGACGAGGACGTGGAGCTGCAGCAGGCACACGCCCTGGACGCCCTGGCACACGCCCTTGGCCACGCGGATGCCCAGGCGGACGCCCTGCACGCTCATGCCCAGGCCCAGGCCCAGGGGTAGCAGTGTCGGCAGGCTGACCACGTCCACGACCTCGAGGTCCTTTGACTCTTCTTGTCGGGACTCCCTCTTCCTCTTCCTCTTCCTCTTCATTTTCCTCTTCATCAGGCGACGTCAGGTCATCTGGGGCAATGTTGGGATCGTCAGCAGCCTCTTCACGCGTCAACTCTGGTGAAGAATAGACCGGGCGTCGGCGGCGTGGGGCTGCGGGAGGTTGAGCAATGGGAGCCTCGGCCTCGGGAGTTGGGCTCCTTTTGCGGCTAGCCGTGGACTTTTCCGCAGGAAATAATTACCTACGATGCGGGGCCTGTGGTGGCACACTGTGGGAGGCCAATGACGCACTTGTAGAGGCCCTTTGGTCATCCTGAGGGACAGATGAAGCCGAGGGCTCTGGGTGGCCCTCCCGGCGTCCCGGGTCAAGGCGTCGTGACAAAGGAATGCGGGTGGTTGCTAGGCCTGGGTCGGCGTCACTCTCACTATCTACGCCTTCCCTCACTTTTTCTGCCTCCCTGCGTGCTTTCTTGGCTGCACTTTTCACTAAAGACTGTTTATAGAAGTATTTACCCACTTTCAAGGGCGTACGGGCTGGAAAAGGGGAAGGTCCTGGCGTAGGGCTAGGGCTAGGCCTAGGCCTACCCTGACCTACGAAACTAGGCGAAGGGGTTGGCTCTAGCACACTTGGTACTTCAATAGCACCTTCCTCCAACACTTCCACATCAGGATCATCACTACTATCACCCCCCCCCCCCCAAATAAATCAACATGGTCATCAGCACCAAATCCCACAAAATCGTCAATTTCGCTCCCACTTCTACTCTGAATATAGAGGTTTTTGTCCACAGAGCTTTCACCACTGCTCAAATCCGGGTTGAAAAGTTCACGTTGTATTGCACTCTCACTTAGCAAACGTTTCACTTTCCTTAGTTTCTTTTTCTTCTCGGTTGGCAGAGGCGTAGATGTTGCAACCGGGGTAGCACTGGGACGCGCGGGAGATTGCACAGTATCGGACGCGTCGGAATTCATCTTTTTGCTGTAGCTCTCAATGGCGGCAACGTTGGAACTGATAAGCGTGGTAGTTGAGGCTTGGTGGTGCTACGATCACCCCCGCAAAGTAAAATTTTCCCGCGCGAAATTTAAAGCACGCTTTCAAGCAAATGCCTTAGGTAAGGCATACCGGGTAGCGGCCCTTCAGCCGCGCTGTCCTTACCTAAGGCAGCCCGGGTAGGAAGGGTTAAAAGAATTTCACTTTCAAAATCCAATAAACCTCCTGTTTATTAACTAATTTAAATTGTGTAACTATTACTCACTCATCTCAGACCTATAGCAATATATATTTTCCTTGTGCAAAGCATTTCAATATTAAACATTCATCTCATCTACCTTCTTTTAGAGATGCATGACAAAGAACTTAAGTTACTTGACTCAAATATTTAAACAGTATTTCCTCTCTTAAATAATGATATTGTAGTACGCTAAACAAATTTACCCCAGAATGATCACATAGCCCTTTTTCAGAATAGTAACTAAATCAAGGTTACCTATAGATTGAAAATATAGTACAGTGAACCCTCAAATTATGCGCAATTTATCTAAGCGAAATAAACTACGCTCTAACCACAATTGAGGAAACAAATACGTAAGTACGCTCATATTAAATGTACGCGGCGCTGAGCAAAAACAAAAAAAAACTCCAACGTCGTCACTGTTGACTGTGGAGAGAGAGACACATCTCCCGTACCAAACTATTATGTATCTATAAAGCACAACAGGATATTATGAATCTATTAAAAGACTGTTCTTCGTTTTACATTGCATGTATCATTTATTGAGCTAACAAAATCGGAAATGGAAAATCTGTTTCTGTTCGGTAGTTGGAGGCGAGATTGTTTACACTTCTTTCGAAAGTCGCTTCAAAGCCCACTGCTCTCCCCTGGCTAAATGATGTGAAGCCAATTCTTTAATATGTATATGAGCTATTGAACTATCTCACTTGACACTATCTAGGCTATATGAAACTATAGGCTATACAGGGTGTATTACTTTTCGACTCAAAACTTTACCAGTAAGCCTAGGCGGCTAGGCCTATTATTTCGGTCGATCCGTTTCGGGCGCAGTGCTATCGATCGATGGCGCAGATCCGGCATTGCTCAACCACTACCAGTGTGAGTTAATTTACGTTTGTGTCTTATTTGTATACATTAAATGTATTTTGTGTGGTAGATTAGGTTAGGAAAACATATTTGTACAGTAATATGTTATATATTTGTGGATTTTAGGTGATGAAAGGTAGAAATAGTACAACTTTCGGTCGGACCCAGACCAATACCTATTTTCCCCATTTATATTTAACTCCCATGTACGCGCAAACGAACGTACGCGCCGACAGCACAGTACGCATCCCACGCGTAGTTTGAGGGTTCACTGCATACAGTACTGTACTTGTACTTTGAACTAAGAACCTTATTTTGTTTATAAAACTTACAGTTTTCAAACTGTTGTTCTGGAATAATGTTGCAGTTGGTACAGTCAACACCTGTATAAGCTATATTATAATGTAAAACTTGCAAAATAAACAAACCAAAACGTATACGAACACAGTAAAAAGACAAAACAACTAATCAAAATCGCCATGTGGAAACAACGCTTAACCCGGGAACTGCGGGAAGACTCTTAAGAGTTCCCCCGGCGGATTGTGGGAAGACTCTTAAGAGTCAGAGAAAAAAAAAATCAACTTTAAACATCAAAATTATGATTTTTTTTTTTTTTTTTTTTGGGGGGGGGCCCTGGGCCATGCAAAATATCACTCCTCTACCTCCCCTCCTTCCCCACTTTCCTCCCCTCCTTCAGTTATCACCTATTTTCCCTATTATTCCCTTATTCTGAGGTATATTTTCGTGCTAACATTAGCGAGTTGCAAGCAGGCCATTGTCATCAGTGTTAACAAGCGAGTGCAAGAGAGAGAGAGAGAATATCGATCGACTGTGTCTCAGTGGCCTTGGGGGAAATTGGCGGGAAAGCAGGTTGCCTCACCCATACATTATATAACTCGCGGCCTATATCTCCGATTTTGACCATCCAAACGCTTTTTTCACTCGTTTTATTGTTGTTTCAGGTTAATACCTTTATAATCAACCCATAATAGGCGCGTATGGATAAGTATTAATGCTATTTATGGTAAAATGAATATTTTAGTGATGGAAACGGCTCAAATACGTCAGCACAGGGGGACGTTTCTAATTACCCCCATGCGCACTTCTTAGGTTAAGTAAAATAATAATTTATAAATAAAAGAACACAATCCACCACATAGGGTGTACATTACTACATGAGCAAGTTAATCTGTTTCCATAATATTATAATATAATACATGTATAATCATAATGTGATGAACATAGGTTAAGCTCGAGTCCATATATATGAATATTATGGAATGGTGTTATATTACTGTGCTATATGTATATACCGTATTAATAATATAAATTACCCATCTAATTATAGTTATATTCATTATGATTTGTATACCTTATTTATTTCATGACATATTATATATTGTTTAGATTTATTTAGTACCTGTATGTAAAAGACATCTCAAAAACTACCGTACAACCTAAGCGTTGTTTCCACATAGCGATTTTGATAATTTAATTTGACTTTATATTGTCCTTGTCCCAGTTTTGGTTTGTTTGGTTTGCAAGTTTTACATTTTAATTGTGATATACTTCTTACATATGTTATGACCCCAAGGTAAAGTTGCGCTAATAAGTCATGTCCCAGCTGCCATTACGTTTGGCTCGTTCTGTGCTATATTAATGTCTGGCAGATGTTGAATAGGGTGGGAAGTGTAGGAGCATGCTTGTATATCTCACTCGAAATGAATAAATCAAGTTTTAGACATTGCTGATACCGGTACCAATTATTGATCAAAACATTCTTGGTGCCTAGAGATGACTTATTAGCGCGACTGTACACACACGCATGATACTATAGGATTAGATCTTGCTTTCTTAACAGATTCGTTTTTGTTTTTTTCATGCAGGATCCCGGAGCACAAGGGGTGAATGAAAGTGTTGTCATAAGGCTGCTGTTAAGTTCTTCCTTTAACCCTTCCAGCCCGGGTGTCATTTCCTAAGGACACCAAAAAAAAAAGTGCCGGTACCCGGGTGTCATTTTAAAATCCTTGTGCTTGAAAGCGTGCTTCAAAATTTGCGCGGCCAATTTTTACATTGTAGGAGTGACCGCAGCGCCACCAAGCCTCAACTACTAGTGTTATCAGTTCGTACGTGGCCACCATAGCGAGTAATACTGAAAACAAAAAATTCGACGTGTCCGATTCGCTGCAACCTCCCGCGGGCCCCAGTGCTATCCCGCTCGCAACTTCAACGCCTGTTGCAACCGAGAAGAAAACTCAACGAAAGAAAGTTAAGCGTTTGTTGAGTGATAGTGCTTTACAGCGACAACTTTTTGATAGTGAAGAGAGCAGTGGCGAAACCTTGGTGGACAAGGTACAATTCATAAGTGCAAGTGAAGATGACGATTTTGTGGGCTTTGGAGACGACGATAATGTAGATTTATTTGAGGGGGGAGACAGTAGTGATGACCCTGATGTTGAAGTGTTTCAGGAAGGTGCCATTGAGCTTCCGAGTGTGCTAGAACCTAGGCCTACCCCCTCGCCATCTTTGCTAGGTCAGCCTAGGCCTAGCCCTTGCCCTAGCCCAGGACCTTCCCCTTTGCCTGCCCGTACACCCTTGAAAGTGGGCAAATATTTCTACAAACAATCGTTGATGAAAAGTGCAGCTAAAAAAGCACGCAGGGCAGCCGCAGAAAAGCATAGGGAAGCTGAAGACAGTGATAATGACGCCGACCCTGGCCTAGCAACCACCCGCATTCCATTGTCCCGACGCCTTGACCCGGGACGCCGCGTGGGTCACCCACAGCCCTCGGCTTCATCTCTCCTTCAGGATGACCAAAGGGCCTCTTCAAGTGGTATTGGTAATGTGCCACAGCCCTCAACACACCGCAGAGCATTATATGCTGTGGAGAAGCCCTCGGCTCGCCGCAAAAGGAGCCCAACTCCCGAGGCCGAGGCTCCCATTGTTGAAGCTCCCGCGCCCCACACCGCCGACGCCCGGTCACTTCTTCACCAGAATTGTCTCCTGAAGAGGATGCTGACGACCCCAACATTGCCCCAGATGACCTGACGTCGCCTGAGGAGGAAGAGGAAGAGGAACAGGAACAGGTAGAGGAAGAGGAAGTCCCGACAAGACGAGCGAGAGGGCGAAGTCGTGGACGTGGTCAGTCTGCCGACGCCGCTGCCCCTGGGCGTGGGCGTGCAGGGCGTCCGCGTGGCCAAGGGCGTGTGCCAGGGCGTCCAGGGCGTGTGCCTGCTGCACCTGCACGTCCTCGAGCATCAGCATCGGACCTGTTTGTGTGGACAGATGGGGCTGATTTTGAGCCAGATTGTCCTGCCTTTGACGAGGTACAGATGGGTTCCGGGGTGTCACCAGCATATCCCTGTGGCCCAGATGCTACCCCCAGTGAACTTTTCTGTGGCTTCTATGACAATGAAGTCATGGAATACCTCGTCAAAGAGACAAATCACCACCATGCTATCTGTGCCAACTTTCTTGGGAGGAAGACCAGTGCCAAGATGGTGGCATGGAGAGCTGTCACTGTGGCAGAACTATATGTGTTCTTGGCACTCACAATGCTGATGACACATATAAGGAAGCACGTTCTGGCCGACTACTGGATCACTGGCGACATCATAACGACTCCAGCATTTGGCAAATACATATCCAGGGACAGGTACTTCGACATCCTCTCCTATCTCCACCTGACAAACAACATGGCAGTCCACCTTCCCGACTCATTATGGAAGATCAGGAAGCTGTATGACATGATACATCATCGGTTCACCACATACCTGATTCCTTTCCAGAAGATGTGCCTCGACGAGCTCTGGTCCTGTTCCGTGGTAGGCTGCACTTCCGACAGTATATCCCGTCCAAGAGACACCGCTTCGGCATCAAGCTCTTCGTCCTCTGCGACTGTTTGACGGGGTATGTGCTGGACTTTATAGTCTACAGCGGCAAGGCTGGAGAAATTGAGACTGACCCCCTCATTGGTTTTGGTGGCACTGTAGTGAAGAAGATGATGGAGAGGCACTTCAATCAAAACCACATCCTCTGCAAAGATAATTATTACATGTCGCCTCTCCTGACCAAGTACCTCCATGACCGCAAGACCGGAACTGTCGGCACAGTCAAGGGCAAGAGGAAGGGCATGCCAGGCTATCCAACCAAGAAGAAGAAGGTGGACATCTTCCACAAGAAGAGTGGCCCCATCCTCTCCATCCACTGGCATGACCAGCGCAAGGTCAACCTCCTCACCACATGCCACAAGGCCGAGATGGTCGCCACAGGGAAGGTGGACCGAAGAACCAAGAACCCCGTCCAGAAACCAGCTGCTGTCCTGGATTATAACCTCAACATGCACCTCGTTGACAAGTCCGACATGCAGAAGGGCTTCATCGACTGCCTGCGAACATCTTGCAGGTGGTACAAGAAGTTTATCCTGCATACGGTAGATATGTCGATCCTCAATGCCTACAACATCTACCGTCTGAGGACTCCAGGAGCCAAGAAGTACAAGTCCCTGCGGAAGTTCCACAAGCAGGTGCTACTTGAGCTCCTGGCTCAACATGCGGCTACACCAGGGAGGCCACTACAAGGACCAGGCCAGCTGGACAGAACGGGGTGTGCTGAATTTTTCAGGAAGCACCAGCTCAACGCCCTTCCTTTCAAAGCACCAGGTAGTAACGTTAGGAGTCAGAAGAGGTGCCATGTGTGCAGCCACACAACTCGCAGACCCCGCAAACCCACGAAAACCACTTGGGAATGCCTCGAGTGTCAAGTTGGACTGTGTGCTGGCACCTGCTTCAACGACTTCCACACTCTAACAAACTTTTGAAGTGGAAGTGACAACAGTGAAAGTGACACTCAAATGTAGGCTAAGAATAATAATATAACTAAGTATAAGTGAAAAGGACACATAAGTAATAATAAGTGCCTTCAATAACAATATGAACAAGTGAAAGTGACACTAAATATATATTTCTAACAATAAATAAGTGAAAATGACACTCAATAAGCCTAGGCCAGTCAAAGTGACAGTATAATAATAATAAAGCTAAGTATAAGTGAAAGAGACACACAAGTAATAATAAGTGCCTTCATAACAATATGAACAAGTGACAGTGACACTATATATATTATTAGCTTACCTAACAATACATAAAAGGGGAAATGACACTACCAATTATCAAAGTCCAGTGAAAGTGACACTAATGATCATAATAATAATAATAAAACGAAGTAATAAGTGACAGAGACACAAATAAGTTCATATAAATAACTTTATTGACTGAAAATAACAATAACTATAATAAATGACAGAATAACCAATAAAACACTATCAAATCGCTTCCCGGCATAATTGCGGGTGGAGCGACGAGTGCAACTGGGCGTCGTAGCCGGGGCCGCGGTTGAGTGTTCGGACGCGCCGAGGTAAATACGCGGCAAAAGTTGCCTCCACTTCCATCACCATAACTCTGGAATCAGTTGAGCTAGAGAGCTCTACTCAACGCCATTCTACGAAGCAAGGTAAGGCGCTCATTTCTATATATGTTTGATTAATGTAGGTAATATATTAAGCGAGATTAACCTTAGTTTACTTCTGTTGATATTCGGCCAGATCGCCCGGATACGAGCTCCGTCCTTTGGAGAGCCTGCCCGGGCCAGGAGGGTTAAGCGGGGTCACTGGCTTTTTAAATCTTTCTCTCCTTTCCCTCTTTCTCTGGTTTTCTTACAGTTTCTTACAGTAGATCCTCTGGAAAAAGGCAAACTATGCCTGTGTATCCAGCTCAGTACCAGTACTTGCACTGCTGCGGTCGTTCACGGTGTTGGCGGCGGCGGTAGCAGACGCAAATTTTTTACTATTCTGTATTTTTGTTTTATAATCAAACTTCAAATCTTGTCTTCCCCATGCTTTATCAAGATTACTTTCAAGCTCCCTTATTGATTCGGAATCGACTACATACTGGGGCAGTGCGTTCCACTCATTTACCACTCTATCACAAAATGAGTTCTTTGCCTTCTCAAGCCTATTTCTTTCTTTGTAAATTTTCTTAGAGTGTCCTCTCGTTCTTGTTACTTCCCGCATCAAGAAGATACCTTCACACACATCCTCATCGTACTTTCCTGACACTATCTTAAAAGTCTCTATCATATCCCCTCTCTTTCTCCTATATGCCAGTGTCGGAAGCCCCAGTGTCCTCAACCTCTGTTCATAGCCCGCGTTCTTCAACGTTGGTACCAGCTTGCTAGCTCTCCTCTGCACTTTCTCCACTGCTTCTATATCCTTTACCATATATGGAGCCCACACCTGGTTCGCATATTCCAGGTGCGGCCTAACCAGCGCTGTATAGAGATTCCTGAAGATTTCTTCGTCAAGTGACACAAATGTCCTCCTTATCAGCCCTACAATTCTATTGGCTTTGTTTATCTTTTCCGCTAAATGTTCTGAGAAATTTAACTTATTGTCTATCACTACTCCTATATCCTTTTCTGCATTCACTTCCTCCATCGCTTCAGTGTGTGTGTGTGTTTGTGTGTGTGTAATTGTTCCTAATCCATCATACATACAAAAACACACATTTTACATAGCGACACTCAAAAACACTATATACAGTACAAACTCATATCATCAATATCTATCTATGTATCTATCAATCTAGTATATATCTTTTCATCCGTGACCCTGATGATGGCATGCAGAGCTCGTATATTCTCTGGGATTAGGAAGACCATAATGCAAAATGGAGGGAGATCCATTTTTATCTATCTATCTATCTATCTATCTATCTATCTATCTATCAGTGTGGAGACCTGACCGTGAGCAGACGTGTGTGGAGCCGCTCCTGGATTTACAGCATTTTACCCTCTATATTGATATTAGGAGTGGTTTAAACAAGACTGTTTTGGAGAAGAGTGCATGGTGAATTGGTGGAACTATAATTAATGCCCATAATATTGAGAAGATGAAAGATATTACCATTAAATAACAACTACGGTGGTAATGGTGACATTTGGTTCTTGAAAAAACAGTGAGTTCAATGGTTCACACGGCGCAGAAATGAACCCTTAGTGAGACATCTCGTCTTACCAACATTCTCAAAATGGCAAATGAAACAGTTTCGTATGTTGAAAACTCGGTGTTGGCGTATGTGGCTTCTATAAGGCATTCACAGACTAAAAGTGAAATTATTAATGTATGTGTTACATATTATGATGAAGCAACCATGAAGAAGGCGAAGGAGTTATTATTTGAAGCAGCTAAATTGAATCTTATCTGGAAAAGATCTGCAAACAAGTTAAGAGAAAACTTTAGTGATATACTGGAAGCATTTCAAAAGTGTGAAGATGAATCAATAAACTTGCCTAAATTCGTTACCGCTGACCACGAAGCCTTTCCTCCATCTAATGGCTTTGATATAATTGGCGGTTACATTGCTAAATTGACTGATCAAGTTGATGGTTTAAGAAATGAAATGCAGAGTCTTAGGGAATCCAGGTTAAACAATATAAGTGTGATGGAAGACCAAATGTATATTAAAGAAGAGCTTTTAGAAATCAAAGGTCTCATAAAGCAATGCAAACAAACGAAATCGTTCGAGTCAGTGAAAAGAGACAGTATTCTTATGGAACATATTGACACACTCTTTGATGATGGTAAATGCCAAGCCGAGATCTCTAGTAAAAATAATAAGGGTTTGGGTGAGGAAATTGAGAAATTGTTGTCGACTGTTGGGGAGCCTTCTGCCCCACCATTCTCGCAAATTATGAACAGCGACGTGCATGACTTTGGGAGCGTCAATGGCAGTGATGGTGATGAGAGGGAGGATGTTATCTCCCCCCTTGTGTTACCTGCCTACAGTGATGTACTACGAAGTGAAAGGGAAGTACCTCATGTTAACAAAGACAGTACTCGGACATCACGAGTTCCTTGTGGTGAGGGAGCTGTGGTGAGGACAGGGATCAAGCACAGGAACCGAGATGATATGAGAAAGGGAGGTGGATTAACGAGTGTTAGTACCACCATGAATCGTGAGAGAGTGACTGGTGACATCTTGGTGGACCGTGATGGAAAGAGGAATGGTGGTGATGTTGTGGCTGGTGATGGAGAAGCAGAATATAGAACTGCGGCAATGATTGTTGGAAGGAAGAATGATGACTCTACTATGGTCCATGCTGGAGGAACAACACTTGGCACCACTGCACAGGCTGTGGGCCCTGTAGGTGATGCAGATGACAACACCGTGCAAGATAAAGATGGCTACACAATCGTCAACAGAAAACGGCGACCAAGAGGAGTTACGTCTCAAGATAGTGGTTCTAATGAACAGAAAAAGAGCAAATATAAGGGCATCACTGGAACAAAAACAATGCATAATGCGAAATTTAAGGGTATTTGTAGACCTGTAGATTTGTATATAGGCAACGTGGACTTGGAAACGAACTGTGATGATATTATTAGTTTTGTAAAAGATGAGCTTAATATAACTCCAATGGGTTGTATAGAACTTGAATCAACAAATATTGAGACACAATCGAAGGGTTGGAAATCCTTTAAATTAAACATTTCAATAGAGGACAGGGACATTTTGCTCAAACCAGATTGCTGGCCAAAGAAAGTAAAAGTTAGGAAGTTTTATACGACGCGATCTAGAATGAATGAGAACGATGGTTAGCATAGTTTCATTTAATTGTAATTCGATTCGGAATAATATTGAAACAGTTAAGACCTTAACATTTGACAATGACATAACACTCTTGCAAGAATTAATGTTACTAAAAAATGATTTACCTGTAATTAGTACAATAAATGATTCATTTGATAGTATAGCTTGTGTTCAAGATAAATCAAATGAGGGTATATTGGAGGGTCGACCCTCCAAAGGTGTAGCGATTATGTGGAGAAAGAGTTTGAGTCCATTTATTGAACCAGTTTATTGTAATGACAGAATAATTGGTATAATTTTAAATTCGTTAGGGCATAAATACTTCATTGTGAACGTGTATTTACCCTGTGATAAACAAAATAATGACTCATTAGATGAATATCGTCACACATTGGCATTGTTAGAAAATCTGATCAGTGAACAAAATATTAATGATTGTATTTGGTGATTTTAATGCAGATTTTCAAAAAGGTCGTTTTAGGGATGACTTGACTACGTTTATTGATAATAATAATTTGTGTATTAGTGATCAAGTGCTACCTAGTGATGCCTTTACATATTTATGTCCTAGTAGAAGTGTTGTTAGCTGGCTAGATCATATCCTAACTTCGGAAAGTATACAAGAGAAAATAGATAATATCTGTATTCGATACGACCTTTCATTATTTGATCATTTTCCCATTGGTTTTAAAGTAAATATCGACGTAATTCATAAAAATGAGCATATAGAGCCAGTAACTAAGCAGTTTATTAATTGGAAGTTATTTAACTCAAATGATGTAATATTAAAATATCAAAATAAAGTAAGTAATGGTATCACTGGGTACGACTTGACTAATTTTGAATGTCTGGAATGCTGTTCATATAACTGTCCAGATTCAAATCATATTAAGGAATTAGAACATATCTATGATACATTTGTTCAAATTTGTAATGATGCCTCAGCAGAATTTATACTAAACATCAACAGAGGTTACGAAATAAAGCCAGGGTGGAATGATCATGTTCGTAATTTATATAAAGTAGCAAGGGAGAATTTTTTTATTTGGAAGAGGAATAACTGCCCCATAGTTGGCGAATTCCTTGAAGATATGAAGAGTTCACGAAAGACATTTAAGAAAGCTCTGAAGCATATAATACATAATGAAGCACAAATACGAAATGAAAAACTGGCAGAGTCTTATTCACATAAGAGGTACAAAACATTCTGGAATGAAGTTAGGAAATCGAAAAACAACAAAGGTTACTTGAATATAAAGATTGAAGGCGAATGTGATTCGAATCTAATAGCAGAAAAGTTTTCACAAGCATATAAACGTGTATTTGATGACCAGAATTGTCAATCTAAAGGTAATTTTGAAGCTTTAAGATTAAAACAAGATGTTCGAAGAGGTAAAATAGTTGGGACCATTAACTTGAATGATATAAATACAGCCATATCGGAGTTGAAGTATGTTATTGGTCACGATAATATCCATTCGAATCATTTGAAGTTTTGTCCAGAATATGCAAGAGGTTTACTTGCTAAATTATTTTCAGCATTTATTGTTCATGGCTTCATACCTAATACTATGATAACTGGAGTCATTCTTCCTCTTATTAAAGATCGTGGTAAAGATAAAAATTTAATTGATAACTATAGACCAATAATATCGTCTTCAGTTTTTCTAAAGATTTTTGAATATTGTTTAAAATATAAATTAACAAATTATGTCGACTTTAATGAGAGGCAACATGGCTTCAGAGCGGGCCATTCAACTCTTTCTGCAGGTTTAATTTTTAAGGAAACTGTTTTACGCTATAGATCTGCAGGATCGAATGTATATGCGAGTTTTATTGATTTTAGAAAAGCGTTTGATAAAGTGAATCATTTTAAATTAATCCAGAAACTTTTAGAACTAGATATTCCTCATTACCTTGTAAATATTTTGTTATTTTTTACAGAAACCAAATGGTTGCTACTAAACATAAAGATGCACTGTCAAAGCCCTGGAAGATTATGAACGGAGTGAGACAGGGTGGAATTTTATCTCCTTTACTTTTTAATGAATATATTGATTTATTAATCGAAACCGTATCAAAGTGCAAAACTGGATGTAGTCTTGGTAATAGGATGAGTAACATTATTGCCTATGCTGACGACATAGTAGTTTTAGCGCCAACAGCGACAGGGTTACAAAAGTTACTAAACATTGTGGAACATGAAACGAAAGCTTTAGATATTCAAGTGAATGCAAATAAATCAGTGTGTATGTTTTTTAGGGATACTAATAATATAAATGGTCTGCCGAGAATGAAGCTTAATGATGAAGTAATGATCAATGTACATGAACATAAGTACCTAGGATTTATTATTGATGATAAACTAAATAATGATAAGGATGTAATAAGGACAAGAAATAAGTTTTATAATTAATTCAATTGTATTTTACGTAAATTCCCTAATGTTAATATTAATGTTTTTATTCAACTATTTAATAGTTATTGCTTAAGTTTTTATGGTACAGAATTATGGTTTTCCAATAAGCGGTGTGGTATTCCTCTGAAACAATTTGCGGTTGGATACCACAAAGCCATTAAGAAGATTTTAAAACTTAAATACTGGGAGAGCAACCACAAAGCATGTGATTTAGCAGGGTTAATGACATTCACTCATCTAATTAATTGGCAAAAAATACGGTTTGCTCACAGATGTATGATGAAGCCTTGTATCTTTTTTAAGAAAATGTTTACTTAACAATGATGATAGCTTATATTTGATGAAGGAAGTAAAGAATATTTTATTGAATATTTATAATATCGAATGTTTAATGGAAAATGACATTGACGCAGTAAAATCTAGAATTACTTTTATTCAAAGCCGTGAACCAACTATGAGATAAATGTGCTTCACAATTCTCTTACTATGTACAAAGTTTTATGTAGCTTTTACGAAATAAAATATTGAGTCTGAGTCTGAGTCTATCTATCTATCTATCTATCTATCTATCTATATTTATCCATCCAACTATCTATCTAGCTCTCTATATATTCATCCATCTATCTAATTATCTATCTATCTATCTATCTATCCATCTATCTATATTTATCCATCCAACTATCTATCTAGCTCTCTATATATTCATCCATCTATCTAATTATCTATCTATCTATCTATCTATATTTATCCATCCAACTATCTATCTAGCTCTCTATATATTCATCCATCTATCTAATGATCTATCTATCTATCTATCTATCTATCTATCTATCTATATTTATCCATCCAACTATCTATCTAGCTCTCTATATATTCATCCATCTATCTAATTATCTAATTATCTATCTATCTATCTATATTTATCCATCCAACTATCTATCTAGCTCTCTATATATTCATCAATCTATCTAATTATCTATCTATCTATCTATCTATATTTATCCATCCAACTATCTATCTAGCTCTCTATATATTCATCCATCTATCTAATTATCTATCTATCTATCTATCTATATCCATTTATCTATCTATCCATCTACCTACCTATCATTCCATTTATGTATATCAATCTATCTATGCCTATCTTATCCGTTATCTATATCTATCTATCCATCGATTGTAATATCTACATACGGTACCTATCAATATATAGATGTTTTTTGTTATCTATATCTATCAATGTATTTATAACAATCTTATGTATTATCCATAACATATGTCATAATGGCAATATATAGCCTATCTATCGATCTTACTATCTAGCTACCTATCCATATATCTATATCTATCAATATATTTACCTATCTATCTATCTATATGTCTGTCTGTTGTCTGTCTGTCTGTCTATCGTTATCCCCTTGCCCGTGACAGAGATTAAACATTTCTTTCCTCCTATGTGTTGTTGCTTGCTTTCCTTGGCACTCCTTCGTCAGGTTCTTCTTTATCTCCTCCTTTGTCTTCTATGCCTCAGTTTATCCTTCCTTCCTTCATTCTCTCTCTCCTTCTCCGCCCTTCTATCCTTCCTTCTCTCTCTCTTTTTCTCTTTCCTTCCTTCTCTCTCTCCCTCCTTCTATCCTTCCTTCTCTCTCTCCCTCCTTCCTCTCCGTTACCCTATAATGTCATCCATCCAATCAATATCACTAATTTTTCTCCTTTTTTCTTCCCTCCACACTCACACCATCCTTCCTTCCTTCCTTCACACTCATTCTCTCCCTCCTTCCTTTCGTTCGTTCGTCCCTTCCTTTCGTTCGTTCGTTCGTTCCTTCCTTCCTTCCTTTCTTCCTTCCTTCCTTCATTTTGTTCCATTCTTGTTTCCTTCCTTCCTACCTTCATTCATTCATTCACTCATTCCTTTTTTCTTTTTCATTCTTCCTTCCTTCCTTCCTTCATTCATTCATTCCTTTCTTCCTTCCTCCACACTCATTCTCTTCTTCCTTCCTTTCTTCATTTTGTTCCATTCTTGCTTCCTTCCTTCCTACCTGCATTCATTTATTCACTCATTCCTTTTTTCCTTCTTTCGTTCTTCCTTCCTTCCTTTCGTTCCTTCCTTACTTCATTCCTTCATTTCGTTCCTTCCTTTCTTATTAATTCTTTCCTTCCTTCCGTACTTCATTCCTATATTGTTGTTCCTTGCTTCCGTCAATACTTCCTTCTTTTCCTTCCTTCCCTCTTTCCTCCCTTTTTTCTTCAGTTTATCTTGTTTCCTTCCTTCCAACTCATCTCTTCTTCCTTCCTTCATTCATTCTTTCATTCCTGCTATCTCCTCTTCGTGCCTTACTTCCTTCTTGCATTAATTTGTTCTGTATTTGTTATTTCATTAATTAATTCATTCTCTATTGAAATAAACTCTGTTGAAAGTCGAGACCACGTCGCTGGGATAGAAAGGTCTGTAGGTCAGTGTATATTATTTAAACTCTCTCTCTCTCTCACTCACAATTTTTTTTTTTATTATTAAAGTGACAATTACAAAGTGGTGTACAATCTATCTTATTCTCACACACACACACACACACACACCGACAGACAGACACACAGCCAGACAGACACACACACACACACAGTCCCCCACCTGACCTAACATATTAAAGAAAAAGCGATGCATTTGTTTTTCTCTCACAGGAGTCACAGGTGTCGCGTGTTTGTGTGTGAGAGAGAGAGAGAGAGAGAGAGAGAGAGAGAGATGGGGGAGGGTGTTTTAGGTGCAGTCTTTACAAAATATGCAATATTATATGTTATAGTGTGTGTGTGTATATACTGTATATATATATCAACTCTGCGTAAGCAGAGTTTGGTATCTCCCCCCCCCCCCGTATAGTGGGTACCACACGAAACAAAATGTCTGTCGTCGTCGTTGTCGTCCGTCTGTCTCGAAACTCCTCCTAGACCGTTGGACGGATTTCCACCAAATTTCACACGAACATTTGTTGCGTGAATGCAAACGTCAGTCATTTTTTTTGTTTTTGAATGTATGCAATAGTTATGATTTTAGGTCCAAAATATGGTTTAGTAGTGATGATGGTAACCCATCCCAGAGTTGGGTATGCCGTTTTGATTTTGGGCAAAACGGCACGATTTTGTGCAGCTTAAGAAGGATATGTGGTAGCAAGAAGGATATGTGGTAGCAAGAAGGGTATGTGGTAGCAAGAAGGATATGTGGTAGCAAGAAGGGTATGTGGTAGCAAGAAGGATATGTGGTAGCAAGAAGGGTATGTGGTAGCAAGAAGGGTATGTGGTAGCAAGAAGGATATGTGGTAGCAAGAAGGGTATGTGGTAGCAAGAAGGATATGTGGTAGCAAGAAGGATATGTGGTAGCAAGAAGGGTATGTGGTAGCAAGAAGGGTATGTGGTAGCAAGAAGGATATGTGGTAGCAAGAAGGGTATGTGGTAGCAAGAAGGGTATGTGGTAGCAAGAAGGGTATGTGGTAGCAAGAAGGATATGTGGTAGCAAGAAGGGTATGTGGTAGCAAGAAGGATATGTGGTAGCAAGAAGGATATGTGGTAGCAAGAAGGGTATGTGGTAGCAAGAAGGGTATGTGGTAGCAAGAAGGGTATGTGGTAGCAAGAAGGATATGTGGTAGCAAGAAGGATATGTGGTAGCAAGAAGGATATGTGGTAGCAAGAAGGGTATGTGGTAGCAAGAAGGATATGTGGTAGCAAGAAGGATATGTGGTAGCAAGAAGGATATGTGGTAGCAAGAAGGATATGTGGTAGCAAGAAGAATATGTGGTAGCAAGAAGGATATGTGGTAGCAAGAAGGATATGTGGTAGCAAGAAGGATATGTGGTAGCAAGAAGGATATGTGGTAGCAAGAAGGATATGTGGTAGCAAGAAGGATATGTGGTAGAAAGAAGGAAATGTGGTAGCAAGGAGGGTATGTGGTAGCAAGAAGGATATGTGGTAGCAAGAAGGATATGTGGTAGCAAGAAGGATATGTGGTAGCAAGAAGGATATGTGGTAGCAAGAAGGATATGTGGTAGAAAGAAGGATATGTGGTAGCAAGAAGGGTATGTGGTAGCAAGAATGATATGTGGTAGCAAGAAGGATATGTGGTAGCAAGAAGGATATGTGGTAGCAAGAAGGGTATGTGGTAGCAAGAAGGATATGTGGTAGCAAGAAGGGTATGTGGTAGCAAGAACGATATGTGGTAGCAAGAAGGGTATGAGGTAGCAAGAAGGGTATGTGGTAGCAAGAAGGGTATGTGGTAGCAAGAAGGATATGTGGTAGAAAGAAGGATATGTGGTAGCAAGAAGGATATGTGGTAGCAAGAAGGATATGTGGTAGCAAGAAGGATATGTGGTAGCAAGAAGGATATGTGGTAGCAAGAAGGATATGTGGTAGCAAGAAGGATATGTGGTAGCAAGAATGATATGTGGTAGCAAGAAGGATATGTGGTAGGAAGAAGGATATGTGGTAGACAGAAGGATATGTGGTAGACAGAAGGATATGTGGTAGCAAGAAGGATATGTGGTAGAAAGAAGGATATGTGGTAGAAAGAAGGATATGTGGTAGCAAGAAGGATATGTGGTAGCAAGAAGGATATGTGGTAGAAAGAAGGATATGTGGTAGCAAGAAGGATATGTGGTAGCAAGAAGGATATGTGGTAGAAAGAAGGATATGTGGTAGCAAGAAGGGTTAAGTGAGACAGTTCGAAGCCTGTTAATTGTTGTAGGTCCTTTTTAAACTGAATAATATCGTCTAATATCCAGCATATTATGAAAAAAACATTACCGGTACAGAAGGGGTTAAGAATGTTGACTATCTGTATCTATCTATCTATCTATATAATGTATATATATATATATATATATATATATATATATATATATATATTATATACACTATGTGTGTGTTTGTATGTGTGTGAAAAGCCTCTAATTTTGTAACTTTCTACCAACACCATCCCTATTTTTTGTTATAACGTTAATGTTAATGTATTTGTATTGTATATTACCATTCGCCGTTAAATATTATTAATTCTCAAAAATCTAGAAAAACGCAACATGTGTTTTTTCGTTGTCTTGGTAATGGGCTTCTTCCTGGCGGCGTTGGTGCGGGCGGAGAGTGCGGGTGTGGTGGAGGGGAAGGGGAAGGTTAGCGGGCAGTGGCAAGGGTGGGAGGCGAGTCTGTTGGAGGACGAGTTAATGGACCAGGAGAGGATGGTGGGCGGGGAGGGGCGTGAGGTAGGGAAGGTTAGCGGGCAATGGCGAGGGCGAGGGTTCATGCAGGAGGACGACCACAGTGGGTTCGAATCTACAGAAGAGTCGGACTATGAAGAGCGCAAGTCTGAGTCTGAGTATTTGGAGCTCTATGTAGCCCGGGCATTGGTCTTCTTGGGTTACAACCCCGATCGTCCCCTCCACCTGCAAAAGGAAGTAGTGGCCAAGGTTGCACGCTTGAAGGACAACAAGGACGCGTTAGACGCGATGGCGGAGAACCTGTTGTGGGACGAGGTTGGGGAGACGGTGGGGGAAACGGAGGAGGAGGAGAGGATTGTATAGGCGGTTAAAGAAGATATAATGCATGTTTTAACCGAGGTAGTAAGACTGGTGGAGGAGGAAGTAGTTGAGGCAGTAGGGACAGTGGAGGAGGAAGTAGTTGAGGCAGTAGGGACAGAGTAAATGGAGCTCGATATTGTAGCCCGCACATTGGACATCTTGGGTTACAACCCCGATCGTCCCCTCCACCTGCAAGAGGAAGTAGTGGCCAAGGTTGCAAACTTGAAGAATAACAAGGACGCGTTGGACGCGATTGCGGAGATCCTGGTGAGGGATGAGCTTAGGGAGAAAATGGCGTTGGGTGAAATTGAGGAGGTGGCTGTGTAGGAGATTGTAAATGCGTTTAAAGAACACCTAATGCATGTTCTAAACGAGGTAGTAATAATGATGTAGGAAGTACTTGCCTAGGAGGAAGTAGTTGCCGAGGATAATTAGGTGGAGGAGGAGGTCGCTTGGTCTGCGGAAAAGCACCACTACACCTATGCCGAGTTATCGGAAGAGGCAAAACAAGTAGAAATGAAACTCGCTGTCTTCGCGGATTAGTCTAACAACCTTATAAAGGACTACGAAGAGCTCTAGCATTAAGAGTTGCACGAGGAAAACCTCATGCTAAAAGAGAAACTTGAGGATATGAACCATATCCTCCATCAGAACCATTTTTTGGAGGAGGTTAACGATGACCACATTTAGTACCGGCTCCGAGTTTTGGAGGCTAACCACGACCTAAGCGAGTAGAACGAGAATCTCAGGCATAAGAACAAAGTGTTGGAGGAGGCTAACCACGACCTAAGCGAGTAGAAAGAGGATCTCGGGCATAAGAACAAAGTGTTGGAGGAGGCTAAGCGCGAGTAGAACGTGGATCTCGCGCATAAGAACAAAGTGTTGGAGGAGGCTAACCACGACCTAAGCGAGTAGAACGAGGATCTCGGGCATAAGAACAAAGTGTTGGAGGAGGCTAAGCGCGACCTAAGCGAGTAGAACGAGGATCTCACGCATAAGAACAAAGTGTTGGAGGAGGCTAACCACGACCTAAGCGAGTAGAACGAGGATCTCACGAATAAGACGCATAACTACCGATATGAAGTCAACTACATCCTTAGCAAATAGAACGACGACCTCCAAGAGAATGAGCAAGTTTTGGAAGAGGTTACCAGCGACCTACGCAAAACATTATCAGCCACTGATCGCAAACTCGTCATTGCGCAAAACGAAATATTACTTCAAGCTGACATAATAAAGGTAAAGAATGCTAAAATAATAGGTTATCAAAAAATACAGGAGAAAACTGAACACATACGGGAACGTACACTGAAGATCTGGAAGGAAAAGGAAGCTCTCCATCTAAAATATGAACACGACAGGCCCGTGATTGAATATTGCATGGGCCTCCACCATGTTCAACAAAACACCAACGAACAAAAACGGATTTATGATGCGAAGGCAACAGGATTTTTCGATCGTCTTCGATTCCTCGATGCAACCGATACGAATTTCACGGCCTCGGCAAGCCTAGCAAAAAATATATATGAAAATTAAGTGGATGATGCAAACCAGTATGATGAAAAGAATGCGGATAATGAAAACCAGTATGATGAAAAGAATGCGGCTAATGAAAACCAGTATGATGAAAAGAATGCGGATAATGAAAACCAGTATGATGACAAGAATGCGGATAATGAAAACCAGTATGATGAAAAGAATGCGGATAATGAAAACCAGTATGATGAAAAGAATGCGGATAATGAAAACCAGTATGATGAAAAGAATGCGGATAATGAAAACCAGTATGAAAAGGATCTAGAAATTGAAAATGAAGATGAAAAGGATCTGATTGTTGATCAGGCAATCGATTGAGTTGGTTAATGTCAACAATGAGACGTTTGCTTAGCATGACGCGGGGCATTTTAGCGTTGACGATTTGTTTACGTCCGCTAAGATTGGCAAAAAAATGTCATAGTTTTGATCTAGATATTGTGTTATAATGTATGTTGATTATGTTATATATTAATTTCATTGGAAGTGTTTGGTGGTGTGGTGAAATTAATCAAATATAGATATATTAATAAATTGAATAATGTAGGTGTTTATATAATTATGTATGATGATTAAATTATGTACTTATACAGTAATCTACCGGTGCCGTCCTTTTAACTTTATCCTTGCTACTATTAACCCCTTCAGACTCATATGACGCAGAGGTTGCCAGATTAGCAATAATAAATAGAGTTCTCTCACTCTTATAATTACCCCTCCAAAATTAGTTTCTGCCCACAGCTAACTCAAAGACAACTGCAGAGGTTGAAGTAACTAAACTAAAGGTTTATAAACCTTTAGTTTAGTTACTTCAACCTCTGCAGTTGTCTATTTATTAACTCTATTTATTATTGCTAATCTGGCAACCTCTACGTCATATGTGCGTGAAAGGGTTAAAATGACAGCGCCGGTACTGAAGGGGTTAAGAATACACTAAAGTCCTTTCATTCTAGGTTGGACAGAGATGTAACCTCTAACCTCTGTAACTCAAAAAGGGCCAGAGCAAATGAGCTGCCAATTGCCACACCTATTCCCTTGCCAAGTCTTCCTGTTTGGTAGAAATATCAGCTCGATTACTCTAGTCCTTTTTGAGCTGTTAGAGATTACGCTTTCTGGCCAACCTAGAGTGAACAGACTATAGTTTTCCTCAAGCATGGAAGCAGCTCGGATAAGGAATGCGGTAAGGTTGGATCTTAGTGGCGCAACAGTTTTATTCAATTTGGCAACAAATTTTAAGGGGACCGACCTACTTTTTCTCCCCATTCAGCCTACTGTTTTAAGACGTTTCTCCCCATTCAGACAGCGAATTTTTCCTGGCGAGCGATAGCGAGCCATCATTGTATGAAGAAATCCGGCTTCACCGGAGACAGTTTTCTACCGAAAAATGTACAATTTAAGTTAGCCGTCTAAAACAAACCAAAATATGCTGGCTCGCTATAGCTCGCCAGGTGTAAATCGGCACCTGGATGAGGATAAACGTTTTAAAACAGTAGGCTTAAATGGGGTCGAATGGCTACTACCTAGAAAAAAACCAGGTCGGGTCCCCTTAAAGAATATTCAGTATATATATATATATATATATATATATATATATATACAGGATTACAGGTATATATATATATATATATATATATACAGTATATACTGCATATTTATTTTGTATTTAATGTAATTATTTAATATTTATTTATGCATATAGACGATTCGACCTCATTCATTAATATAGGAGAGAGAGAGAGAGAGAGAGAGAGAGAGAGAGAGAGAGAGAGAGAGAGAGAGAGAGAAGCAATAGCCGTGTAGCAGTTCCATAGCTGTCACCCGTTCGCCAATGTTTCATCTATATCGCAGGTATTCCAGGTGTCAATAATTATATCGCAGGTATTCCAGGTGTCAACAATTATATCGCAGGTATTCCAGGTGTCAACAATTATATCGCAGGTATTCCAGGTGTCAACAATTATATCGCAGGTATTCCAGGTGTCAACACTTATATCGCAGGTATTCCAGGTGTCAACAATTATATCGCAGGTATTCCAGGTGTCAACAATTATATCGTAGGTATTCCAGGTGTCAACAATTATATCGTAGGTATTCCAGGTGTCAACAATTATATCGCAGGTATTCCAGGTGTCAACAATTATATCGCAGGTATTCCAGGTGTCAACAATTTTTATTCACAACCTGGATTTTTTTTCTCATATAGCCAATTTTTACCGAATCTACTTTTTAGAAAACCGTATGATTTTGTGTATTTGTAGTATAATTTTATTTGATCATATACCGGTATGTATATTTTGTGTATTTGTAGTATAATTTTATTTGATCATATACCGGTATGTATATTTTGTGTATTTGTAGTATCATTTTATTTGATCATATACCGGTATGTATATTTTGTGTATTTGTAGTATAATTTTATTTGATCATATACCGGTATGTATATTTTGTGTATTTGTAGTATAATTTTATTTGATCATATACCGGTATGTATATTTTTTGTATTTGTAGTATAATTTTATTTGATCATATACCGGTATGTATATTTTGTGTATTTGTAGTATAATTTTATTTGATCATATACCGGTATGTATATTTTGTGTATTTGTAGTATAATTTTATTTGATCATATACCGGTATGTATATTTTGTGTATTTGTAGTATAATTTTATTTGATCATATACCGGTATGTATATTTTGTGTATTTGTAGTATAATTTTATTTGATCATATACCGGTATGTATATTTTGTGTATTTGTAGTATAATTTTATTTGATCATATACCGGTATGTATATTTTGTGTATTTGTAGTATAATTTTATTTGATCATATACCGGTATGTATATTTTTTGTATTTGTAGTATATTTTATTTGATCATATACCGGTATGTATATTTTGTGTATTTGTAGTATAATTTTATTTGATTATATACCGGTATGTATATTTGTGTATTTGTAGTATAATTTTATTTGATCATATACCGGTATGTATATTTTTGTGTATTGTAGTATAATTTTATTTGATCATATACCGGTATGTATATTTTGTGTATTTGTAGTATAATTTTATTTGATCATATACCGGTATGTATATTTTGTGTATTTGTAGTATAATTTTATTTGATCATATACCGGTATGTATATTTTATTTGATCATATACCGGTAAGTATATGTTTATTATTTATTTTTTTAGTTTCCTCTACCGAAAAATGTACAAATTTATCTTGAAAGGGGCTCTAGGGGGTGTAATCTTAAGCTTGAAGGATATCTAGGGACCAAACTAAAAACCTTAGGTTTTTAGTTTGTTCCCTAGACCTCCATCAAGCTTAAAATGACACCCCCTAGATCCCCATTCAAGCTAAATTTGTACATTTTTCGGTAGAGGAAACTAAAAAATAAATACAAATATACATAAAATTATAGAAAAATTTCCCGGCTGAAAGCCGGTTCCTCTTAAATTACAGGCTCGCTATCGCTCGCCAGGATAAAATCGACACCTAAATGGCACGAAAGGTCTTAAAATTGACAGAAATGGGTTGAAAGTTCTTAAAATCGTCAAAATAATGGGGCAACCGTCTTAAAATTAGAAAAACAATGGGGCTAAACATGAGGGAGAAAGGAGTCCAGAAAAAAATCCCTCAAGTGGATATCTGCCCTTAATGTGATGGAATGTAATGATCGCTGTGTCACTCCTAATGATATACCGGTGGTACAGATTTTGTGTTTGCGCGCGCGCGTGTGTGTGTGTGTGTGTGTGTGTGTGTGTGTTTTGGGCAGGTTTTCTCATCATCGGACTACCATAAGTAAGCAAGTATGTGTGTATGTATGTATGTATGCATGTATGCATGTATGTATGTATTAAGGGGGGTCACCGTTTTTTTTTTTTTTATCTTTCTCTCCTTTTCTCTCTGTCCCTGGCTTGTATCCATTCGGCCCCATTCAGCCAACTGTTTTAAGACGTTTATCCCCATCCAGGTGTCGATTTCTTGCTGGCGAGCGATAGCGAGCCAGCATTGTATGAAGAAATCCGGCTTCGCCAGAGAAATTTTTCTATCGAAAAATTTAAAAATTTAGCTTGCTGTCAAAACAAAAATATATATATGCTGGCTCGCTACCGCTCGCCAGGAAAATATTGACACCTAGATGGGGGTAAACGTCTTAACACAGTAGGCTGAATGGGGCCGAATGGATACAAGCCAAAGAGAGAGGGAGATAAAGAGTGTGTGTGTGTTATGAGAGTGAATATATAACCTGTAATTAATGTCGGGTAATAATGTGTTCACCCTTACTGATATACCGGTACCTTACTGATTATATATGTGTGTGTGTGTGTGTGTGTGTGTGTGTGTTATGAGAGTGAATGTGTAACCTGTAATTAATGTCAGGTAATAATGTGTCACCTGTAATTAATGTCGGGTAATAATGTGTCACCTTTAATGATATACCGGTACTGATTATGTGTGTGTGTGTGTGTGTGTGTGTGTATTTGTATATGTATATGTATTAATGTGTGTGTGAGTTATGAGAGTGAGTGTATTAGTTTGTTATTAATGTCCGGTAATAATGAACACTGTGTCACCCATAATGATATACCGGTACAGATGTTATGCATGTGTATGTGTGTGTGTGTGTGTGTGTATGTATGTATTAATGCATGTGGGAATTATGAGAGTGAATGTGTAAGCTGTTATTAATGTCAGGTAATGTGTCGATATCCACTTGAGGGATTTTTTTCTCGACTCCTTTCTCCCTCATGTTTAGCCCCATTGTTTTTCTAATGTTAAGACGTTCGCCCCATTATTTTGACGATTTTAAGACCTTTCAACCCATTTCTGTCAATTTTAAGACCTTTCGTGCCATTTAGGTGTCCATTTTATCCTGGCGAGCGATAGCGAGCCTGTAATTTAAGAGGAATCGGCTTTCAGCCGGGACATTTTTCTACCGAAAAGTGGAGCGGGCGAAATAGCTCGGTGGAGAGAGAGAGAGAGAGAGAGAGAGAGAGAGAGAGAGAGAGAGAGAGAGAGAGAGCGAGCGCGAGAGCGAGAGCGAGAGCGAGAGAGAGAGAGAGAGATGCGGGGGAGGGTGGTGGAGAGAGCTAGAAGATGAATTGGGTAGTTTGTGAAACGGTGGTACAAAGGAGTACAAAGGAAATCAAGCAACAATAGGTCTAGTGACCCTTCTAGGCTGCTTGTCCTCCAAAACACTGAGGATCAAGTGTCCAAACAGTGGTTTAGAGTGGGTAAGGGAACATTGGAAAGGGAACTACTGCCCTGGAACTAATGTCCGTGGCAGGATTAGGAAGTTAGTAGGGGACAGAAGGGTTAGTAGCTGAGGGGGGGATAAAATAAAGTTATTCATTTACAAACGCAGTCAGTCGCGGGTTTGATGCGAGATATTTGTAAGCGGAGTTTAAATGAATCAACGGTTCTGCAGTCTATAACGTCTCGGGGAAGCCCATTCCACAAGTTGACAACTCGATTGAAGAAGAAATTCTTAGATTCGTGTGAGTTAAAAGATTTACCAATAATTTTGCAACCGTTTCCCCGCGTGTAATTAGATTGGTCGATAGTGAAGTACTTACTACAGTTCATATTGCGATGCCTTTGATGATTTTGAACACTTGAATTAAGTCACCTCTTAATCTGCGCTGGGTTAAAGGAAATAGATTTAATTCTCTAAGACGCTCTTCGTATGGTTTGTTCTTTAGGCTAGGTATTATTTTGGTAACTCTACGTTGAATTCGTTCTAGCTTGTCTATATCTTTTTGGTAATAAGGGCACCAGGATTGAACGCAGTATTCCAGAAGAGGGCGGACTAAGGAATTGTAAAGGGTTAGGATAACTTCTTTGGATTTATGCTCAAATGACCTGCCTATAAAGCCAATTATTTTGTTTGCCTTCTTAACAACTTCTGAACATTGTTGACTCGGTTTTAGGTTACTCGATGTTGTTACTCCCAGATCGGTTTCTCTGTTTACATTCTTAAGCTGAGTGCCATTCATCGAATAGTTTGCTTTCTCATTTAGGTATCCGATATGTAGTACTTTACATTTATCCGTATTGAAACTCATTTGCCAAATTTGGGCCCAATGTGTCTAGATTGTGTTGCATATCGTCAACTTGTTCTTTTGAGAGTACGCTATTTGCAATTTTTGTATCGTCAGCAAATTTTGAGATTGTACAGGTGTCACGGACCTATAGGATCTGACTGAACGGGTTCACTTCCACCCTTCAAACGCATCAACTAGTCTGAGATCGGGGTCGGGGCTTCAAGCAACCAAACCAACAGAGGCCCGAAACTTCGCATCCCAATATCCTTCTTACTTCTATCCCTCTCATTTTGATAGAGCAGAGTTTCGAAGTCTCACTCAATAAATATTTAATTCAAATTAAAGTTCAATGCTATCTCTGCTCATGAACACCAGGGGGTGGAAGTTTCTTTTCTGGTCACATTAAATCTACCGTAGTCAATGCCGGGGCGGGAATAATGAGTGGGGTCAGTGTTATCTTAGACTTTCTCGGTGCAACGTTCTTGGGAATATCGCTTCCAGAGAGCGTGGTTTTAAAGCTCCAGGAACTACCCCCCTTCGGTTTGACTACAGGAGATATCGTGACTATAACTTATATTTTCATTTTGATTTTCTTTTTGTTTTAATTTTGTATAAATTAAATATTTTGCATTAATATTAATTACCATTGTATTTGTTTTATTTTGTTTTATAACTTTAAATTATAATTATATAATACATAATGGTTTTGTTATATTACTTAAATTTTATTTGATTATATTAACAAACATTTTGTATTCTTTTCTTATCCATATATATTTATAATATATAATAAGCAGAGAAGAAGTAAAAGTAGCAATCAATAGACTTAAAATGGGCAAAGCTGCTGGAGTAGATAACATCCCAGGTGAAATGCTGAGATATGGAGGAGAAGAAGCTGTTGACATAATGCATAGGTTATGTAAATTAGCATGGGAAAAGGAAAGTGTACCAGAGGACTGGATGAAAGCAGTGATAGTACCCTTGTACAAAGGGAAGGGTAGTAAAGAAGAGTGTAAGAATTATAGGGGAATTAGCTTGCTTGGCATACCTGGAAAGGTACATGCAAGAGTAGTAACACAGAGGCTACAGAAGATAACGGATGACAAAATAGGCGAGGAACAGGGAGGTTTCAGAAAGGGCAGGGGCTGCGTTGACCAGATAGCCTCAATGCGATTGTTGGTAGAGAAGTATCTGACCCAAAACAGAAAACTCTATGCAGCATTCATGGATTTGGAAAAAGCCTACGACAAAGTAGACTGGGAGGGCCTGTGGGATGTGTTAACAGTATATGGTGTGGGAGGAAAGTTGCTAATGGCAGTAAAATCTTTTTATAGGAATGCAATGGCAAATGTGAAGGTAGGGGATAAGTTAAGTGAAAGTTTTGAGGTCAATGTAGGTGTAAGACAGGGATGTGTCATGTCAGCTTGGTTGTTCAATATATACATGGATGGAGTGATTAGGGAATGTAGGGCTGTATCAATGGGTGTGGGAGCTAGACTGGAATTAGAGGGAAGAACCTGGAAGATTTTAACATGCCTATATGCGGACGATGCAGTCCTTGTTGGCGGAAAATGCTGAAGAACTTCAGAGAGTGGTCACTGACTTTGACAGTGTATGTGAAAAGAGAAAGTTAAAGGTCAATGTAGGGAAATGTAAGGTAATGGTGTTTGAGAGAAGAATGCATGAAACTATAGATTTTAAGGAAAAATATAGAATCAAGAAAGAACACAAGAAAAGTTGTAAAATAAAATTGAAAAATGAAGTACTAGAAGAGGTTGAAAGTTTCAAGTATTTGGGAGCTGTACTATGCAAATATGGTAAAATGGAGAGTGAGATAAAAGAGAAAAATGCAAGGGAGAAAAGTGATTGGAGAACTTGATAGTATTCTCAAAGGAAGAATGGTTAGCCTGGAAGTCAAAAAGTCACTGAGAAACAGTGTGCTGCTCCCAACACACTCGTATGGAAGCGAGACATGGACGGCAAGTGACTAGGACCTCTTCAAACTAAGAGCTGTGGAGATGAGCTTTTTCAGAATGGCAGCTGGCATGAATAGGCTAGATGGGCCAAGTAATAGGGAAGTGTAAGAGTCCTTTGGAATGGAAGAGCAGGGTTTGGGCATTGATTATGGTGTGGTTGAGTGGATAAAGAGAAGTACTTTGAGGGGGTATGGTCATGTTCAGAGAATGGATGAAGACCGAATGCCAAGAAAGATATATGGGAGTCAGGTGAGTGGAACCGCTAGTAGTGGAAGACCACCTATGGTATGGGAAAAGAAAGTGGAAATATATATTGAAGAAAAACTTCCACGTAGTGGAAGGGGCATTGTGGCACGGGCAAAGGAGGCATGTCTTGACAAAGTAGCTTGGAGACGTTTCTGTCATGGCCATCCTCTAGTGGGGGTTTCCCAGGGGGAAGCAAGGCGTCGGAGATGATGATGATGATATATATTTATACCCTAATGATTAAATGAAGTGAGGAAGATTAACCCTATATAAGATCCAGAAGACTACTTTGAAATCTGATTAAAATACGAGAACAACTCTTAAATTAAAATATCATCTTAGTAATAAATATTAAAATACGAGAACTACTCTTAAAGAGACTTTACCTTAATACAAGTACTAAATTAATAAAAGTACTTATCCATACTGAACACCCTTAAACTAAAGTTCAGTCTTTGTGTTCAACCTAAAGGTCACCCTCTAGACTCCTTCGGGGCCAAATCTTTAACTAAGCTAGTTCCACTAGTCTCTCCAAACTTTGGGTTGTAACACAGGTGAGACTCTCATCTATGTCGTTGATATAAATTAGAAAGAGAATTGGTCCTAGTACCGCGGTTAAGCTAATTGGACGATAGTTACTGGGTAGGGATTTGCTGCCTTTTTTTAATATCGGTGTTACGTTGGCTAGCTTCCACTGATCAGGCATAGTCCCAGACTGCAAGGATTCATTGAATAGCAATGTCAGTGGTTTGGAGAGCTCATCCTTAGCTTCCTTTAGAACTCTAGGCGAGATTGTATCAGGTCCAGGCGTTTTATTTACCTTGAGTTTATCTAAACAATTCAATACTTCTCTCTCTGTAACGGTGATATTGCATAGAACATCTGAACTATCAATCTGAATCGGCGATGGTGTAGGGATATCACTGACGTCTTCGGTTGTAAAAACTGATTCAAAGAAGGTATTGAGGGCATTACTCATTTGTACTTCGTCTTTGGTGTATTCTCCATTTTCATCGACTAACGGTCCAACAGTTGAAGTAACTACTTTTTTCTTTCTGATATAACTATAGAATTCTTTCGGGTTTGTTTTACTTTGATTCGCAACATGTAACTCCAGGGTCTTTTTACTTTGCTTAATTAACTTTTTGGCTTTGCGTCGTAGCTCTACAAATTTCACCCGTTCTTCGTCATTTTGTGAGGATTTTAATCTATCATTAGCAAATTTTTTAGTAAGCAGACAGTCTGAAATATCTTTATTCCACCATTTGGGCTTATCATTATGGCCTGGACGCCTCGATGGTATGCTGTCTTGCACTGCCTTAAGGTAAGTGGTTGTGAAACACTCTCAAGATGTATTTATGTCGTTATTGTTAGTCGGAAAGCTCCAGTCAGTTTCTTTAAGCTTTGATTTAAGTTCATGAAAATTTGCTTTCTTGAAATTAGGGACTTTCTCAATGCTGCTATTTGATTTGTTACTAGTAAACTTTAAAGTGAAAGTGATCGTACGATGGTCTGTTACTGAATTCATCACCAACATTCAAATTCTCTATTAATTCTTCTTTTGTTGCGAGTACAAGGTCAAGCACATTATTACCACGGGTCGGAGATTGTACAAATTGAAAAAGTTAACTCTCTTGCAAGTTAGCATAGAGGTCGTGTCCAGAGTGTGAAGTAAGAATATCGCCCCATTTAGTCACGGGTAAGGTGAAATCGCCAAGAATTACGGTATCAATGTATGTTAGTTATTTCTGCAATTTGTTCATAAATTTCACTCAGTTTGCACTGATTGAGCTGGGGGTCTGTATAATAAAGCTAGTGTTACTTTAGCTCCTCGTTTATTATTTAATAGTACGTAAAATATGTCTATATTCGCAATTTGAGGTTTTGACATTAAGACTGGATTAAGACTTTCCTTTATAAAAAAACAGAACTCTTCTTCCATTTCTATTGATCCGACTTTTCTCAAACATTGTATAACCAGGAAGCGTATATTCGGCTAAAAAGTCTGTCTTCCGTATTTAACCAAGATTCTGTAATGCCGATTATATCATAATAATAACGATTTCCTTTAGATTTGAGAGAGGGAGAGAGAGAGAGAGAGAGAGAGTTAGAGTTAGAGAGAGAGCAGTAGGTCTCACAGTAACCATCCCGCTGTGACACTAACTACCACAAGGGGGCGGCAATAAATAATGGAAATATAATAACGGTGACAATACCAGGACAATACATCACACAACCCGTTTACCACATGTAATAACAATTAACACATAGTCACATACATACATAATTATATACAGTATATATATATATATATATATATATATATATATAATAGTAGCACATATACAATACAAACTAAATAATACAAAATACAACAAATAAATGATAACAACGGAGACAATACAGGCGCAATTTCCTCATATATTTATTATTTTTATCATGTAGTTTAGTTTCCTCCCTAGACCTGCATCAAGCTTATAAGAACACACCCCCCAAGACCCTCCTTCATGATAAACGTGTACTTTTTTCGACAGAAAAGTGTCCCGACCAAAGGCCGATTCGAAACGTCATAAAATCTCAAAACTAATGGGGATAAACATGAGGGAGAAGGGGGTCCAATAAAACGACCTACCTCCCCTAAAGTACCAATGCGGTATATTATTTGTATAGGCTAGTCTTGCAAGGTTAAGGGGAGGTATTTAGTTTGTTCCCTAGACCTCCATCAAGCTTAAAATTACACCCCCTTGAGTCCCTTTCAAGATATATTTGTACATTTTTCGGTAGAAAAATGTCCCGGCCAAAGGCCGGTTCCTCTTAAATTACAGGCTCGCTATCGCTCGCCAGGATAAAATTGACACCTGAATGGCACGAAAGGTCTTAATATGGGGTGAAAGTTCTTAAAATCGCTAAACTAATGGGGCAAACGTTTTATAATATCAAAAGCAATGGGGCTAAACATGAGGGAGAAAGGGGTTCAGAAAAACATCGTGAACCCCTAACCTCTAACTCAAAACAGGGCTAGAGCAAATGGGCTGCACACTTTCCACACCGATTCTCCGGCTGACTCTTCCCAAATGGTAGAAACATTAGCTTGATTACTCCAGTCGTGTGTGAGTTACAGAGGACAGTGGTCGTGAATTGTGTTTAATGAACAGAGTATAAACAAAGAAGTGATTGCAGAGGCTGACAGACGGGACCATCGTTTATACCATGCGGGGATCATAATTCGTCGGTAATTAAGGGGGTAGTGCTGGCTTTTTCTGGACCCCCTTCTCCCTCATGTTTAGCATATTAGTTTTGAGGTTTTAAGACGTTCGTTCCGTTAGTTTGGCATTTTGAAACCTTTCGCCTAATTTTTCTTGTCAATATTAAGACCTTTTCTGCCCTTTACGTGTCGATTTTTTCCTGGCGAGCGGGAGCGAGCCTCTAATTTTAGAAGGAGTCGGCCTTTGGCCGAGAAGTTTTCTACCGAAAAATGCACAAATTTATCTTGAAAGGGGGTCTAGGGTGGTGTTTTTCTAAGCTTGATGGAGGTCTAGGGAGGAAACTAAAGAAGAAATATATATATATATACCAAAAACCCAGCACTACCCCCTTAACGAAGACAGGATCATCAGGGGTGGTTTGTTTACCTAGCTATATTGATCGGTCTTGACAATTGGGTCTGTGCACGCAAACACTCACTCACATAGATAACAACATTCTCTCTCTCTCTCTCTCGCTTTCTGTTTGGATACTTGATCCTCAGTGTTTTGGAGGACGAGCAGCCTAGAAGGGTCACTAGACCTGTTGTTGCTTGATTTCCTTTGTACCCCTTTGTACTCCTTTCACTCACTCACTCACACTCCCTCTCTCTCTCTCACCTTCATCTACCCCCCCTTCCATGGTCTGACTATAACTTATGCAATATGCATGTGCAATTGAATATCTCTCCCTCAAGATATATCTCACAACCTTTCGTGCCATATACAGTAGGTGTCGATTCTTTTAGATTTGTTTCCTACATTTAAATGGACCTTCGTTCTTCACATCGACAAACTAATTGGCCGAACGTTTTAAAATCTGAAAACTAATGGGGCTAAACATGAGGAAGAAGGGAGACAAGAGAAACGACCCTTCCCCCTTTAGCAACACTGGACAAACTGCTAAATCAATCATGCCTTACGTCAGTCTTAACACCCCCCCCCCCATTCCTCACGGGGCGAAATGTCTTAAAATCACCAACCTCTTCCTATGACTTACATTGTTTCCAACTCCGTGTGTCCAGGCATTTTGGCTCGAACGTCCTTTCATTTTGGCCCTGTCACTCTTACAACTCGGGGAGAGGCACTCGCTACAAGCAGTTCTGCCTTGTGCCTCCCTCACTCACATAGACAAAAAAGTAAACAAAAACTAACGGGGAGAACGTCCTAATATCTCAAAACTAATGGGGCTAAACAGTCAGGACAAGGGGGTCCAGAAAAATAACCCCTATAAGTGAAACCCTCCCCTTAACCCACCATCACTCTCCCTCCTGTCTCCCCCACTCACTATAAGTGAAACCCTCCCCTTAACCCACCATCACTCTCCCTCCTGTCTCCCCCACTCACTATAAGTGAAACCCTCCCCTTAACCCACCATCACTCTCCCTCCTGTCTCACCCACTCACTATAAGTGAAACCCTCCCCTTAACCCACCATCACTCTCCCTCCTGTCTCCCCCACTCACTATAAGTGAAACCCTCCCCTTAACCCACCATCACTCTCCCTCCTGTCTCACCCACTCACTATAAGTGAAACCCTCCCCTTAACCCACCATCACTCTCCCTCCTGTCTCACCCACTCACTATAAGTGAAACCCTCCCCTTAACCCACCATCACTCTCCCCTCCTGTCTCCCCCACTCACTATAAGTGAAACCCTCCCCTTAACCCACCATCTCTCTCCCTCCTGTCTCCCCCACTCACTATAAGTGAAACCCTCCCCTTAACCCACCATCACTCTCCCTCCTGTCTCACCCACTCACTATAAGTGAAACCCTCCCCTTAACCCACCATCACTCTCCCTCCTGTCTCACCCACTCACTATAAGTGAAACCCTCCCCTTAACCCACCATCACTCTCCCTCCTGTCTCCCCCACTCACTATAAGTGAAACCCTCCCCTTAACCCACCATCACTCTCCCTCCTGTCTCCCCCACTCACTATAAGTGAAACCCTCCCCTTAACCCACCATCACTCTCCCTCCTGTCTCCCCCACTCACTATAAGTGAAACCCTCCCCTTAACCCACCATCACTCTCCCTCCTGTCTCACCCACTCACTATAAGTGAAACCTCCCCTTAACCCACCATCACTCTCCCTCCTGTCTCACCCACTCACTATAAGTGAAACCCTCCCCTTAACCCACCATCACTCTCCCTCCTGTCTCACCCACTCACTATAAGTGAAACCCTCCCCTTAACCCACCATCACTCTCCCTCCTGTCTCCCCCACTCACTATAAGTGAAACCCTCCCCTTAACCCACCATCACTCTCCCTCCTGTCTCACCCACTCACTATAAGTGAAACCCTCCCCTTAACCCACCATCACTCTCCCTCCTGTCTCTCCCACTCACTTTCTCTCTCACTCACTTTCTCTCTCACTCACTCACACTCACTCTCTCTCTTTCTCACTCACTCACTCACACTCTCTCACTCACTCATTCTCTCTCTCTCTCTCACGCACGCACGCACGCTCTCTCTCTCACTCACTCACTCACACACTCACTCACTCACCCCCACTCTCTCTCTCACTCACTCACTCACACACACACCCTCACTCACTCCTCCCTCACCCCCACTCACTCACTCCTCCCTCACCCCCACTCACTCACTCACTCACTCACCCCCACTCTCTCACTCACTCACTCACTCACTCACTCACTCACTCACTCACTCACCCTCTCTCTCTCTCTCCCCTCACATGCTACCGTTATATCAAGTGATATAATCATGGCTATAATGAACTCTGTACGCCACCTTGCGGGGGTCTCTGTGTATGCCACGTAGGCCTACTAAATCTTTCCTACCACTACTTAGGGAGAGCTTCCTACCACTACTTAGGGAGAGCTTCCTACCACTACTTAGGGAGAGCTTCCTACCACTACTTAGGGAGAGCTTCCTACCACTACTTAGGGAGAGCTTCCTACCACTACTTAGGGAGAGCTTCCTACCACTACTTAGGGAGAGCTTCCTACCACTACTTAGGGAGAGCTTCCTACCACTACTTAGGGAGAGCTTTTCAGTTTGTTCCCTAAATCTCCATCAAGTTTTAATAAATACCCCCAAGACCTCCCCTTCGAGATAAATGTGTACATTTTTCGGCAGAAAAATGTCCTGGCCGAAGGCCAGTTTCTCCTAAATTACAGGCTCGCTATCGCTCGCCAGGAAAAAGTCGAAACCTAAATGGCACAAAAGGTCTTACAATTGACATAAATGAGGAGCTAAACTAATGGCCAGATCGTCTACCAATCTTAAAACTAACGGGGCTAAACATGTGGGAGAAAGAGCGGGTCCCAGAAATATAAAACCCTTCTAAGTGAAAACCTCCCCTTAACACCCCCTATATATCCCCCCCCCCCACCCCACCCCCACCCCCTTCCCCCCCCTCCCCTCCCTCCTTGCCTCTCTCACACATAATACTACAGTCATATCAAGTGTTGTAATCAAGATGCTTATAAATCATCAACTCTGTATGATACCTCCGGGGGGGGGGGGATCTCTCTCTCTCTCTCTCTCTCTCTCTCTCTCTCTCTCTCTCTCTCTCTCTCTCTCTGTGTATGCCACTACTGTACTTCTTGATAATATAAGGGGAGATATCGAACTTGAGGGATTTTTTTTTTCTGGACCCCCTTTCTCCCTCATGTTTAGTGTGCCCCATTGCTTTTGAGAATTTAAGACAGTCGCCCCATTAGTTTGGCGATTTTAAGAACTTTCGCCCCATTTCCGTCAATTTTAAGACATTTCGTGCAATTTAGGTGTCGATTTTATCCTGGCGAGCGATAGCGAGCCTGTAATTTAAGAGGAACCGGCTTTCAGCCGGGACATTTTTCTACCGAAAAATGTACATATTTATCTTGAAAGGGGCTCAAGGGGGTGTAATCTTAAGCTTGAAGGATATCTACGGACCAAACTAAAAACCTCCCCTTAAGGAGAGCTTATCAGTTTGTTCTCTAGACCTCCGTCAAGCTTTAAAAAAAATATCCCAAAGACGCCCCCCCCCCCCCCCTCTTCGAGATAAGTGTGTATATTTTTCGCTAGACAAATGCCATGGCGTTCCTCATATTTGACAGGCTCGCTATCGCTCGACAGAAATAAATCGACACTTAAATGGCATGAGAGGGTGTTACAATTGACAGAAGCAGCTAAACAAATAGAGAGAACGTCTTCAAATCTTAAAAAACTAACGGGGCTAAATATGAGGGAGACAGGGCCCAGAAATATGAGGGAGACAGGGCCCAGAAATATGAGGGAGACAGGGCCCAGAAATATGAGGGAGACAGGGCCCAGAAATATGAGGGAGACAGGGCCCAGAAATATGAGGGAGACAGGACCCAGAAATATGAGGGAGACAGGACCCAGAAATATGAGGGAGACAGGGCCCAGAAATATGAGGGAGACAGGGCCCAGAAATATGAGGGAGACAGGGCCCAGAAATATGAGGGAGACAGGGCCCAGAAATATGAGGGAGACCGGGCCCAGAAATATGAGGGAGACCGGGCCCAGAAATATGAGGGAGACCGGGCCCAGAAATATGAGGGAGACCGGGCCCAGAAATATGAGGGAGACCGGGCCCAGAAATATGAGGGAGACCGGGCCCAGAAATATGAGGGAGACCGGGCCCAGAAATATGAGGGAGACAGGGCCCAGAAATATGAGGGAGACAGGGCCCAGAAATATGAGGGAGACAGGGCCCAGATATATGAGGGAGACAGGGCCCCGAAATATGAGGGAGACAAGGCCCAGAAATAAATATCATAAGTGAAAACCTGCCCCTTAAGGGAGGTATTTAGTTTGGTCCCTGGATATCCATCAAGCTTAAGATTACACCCCCTTGAGCCCCTTTCAAGATAAATGTGTACATTTTTCGGTAGAAAAATTTCCCGGCTAAAAGCCGGTTCCTCTTAAATTACAGACTCGCTATCGCTCGCCAGGATAAAATCGACACCTAAATGGCACGAAAGGTCTTAAAATTGACAGAAATGGGTTGAAAGTTCTTAAAATCGTCAAAATAATGGGGCAAACGTCTTAAAATTAGAAAAACAATGGGGCTAAACATGAGGGAGAAAGGAGTCAAGAAAAAAATCCCTCAAGTGGAAATCTCCCCTTAAGCCCCTCCCCTCCGTCTCCTCACATGCTATCAAGTGTTGTAATCAGCGTCATAATGAAGTCTGTTATGATACCTCGGGGGCCTCTCTCTCTCTCTCTGTGTGTAAGCCACGTAGCTGGTTAAATCTCTCCTACCACTACTTAAGGGGAGATTTCCACTTGAGGGATTTTTTTCTTAACCCCTTTCTCCCTCATGTTTAACTCCACTGCTATTGAGATTTTAAGACGTTCGCCCCATTAATTTGGCGATTTTATGAACTTTCGCCCCATTTCTGTCCATTTTTAGAAATTTCGTGCCTTTTAGGTGTCGATTTTTTCCTGGCGAGCGATAGCGAGCCTGTAATGCAAGAGGAAACGGCCTTCGGCCGGGACATTTTTCTACCGAAAAATGTACAAATTTATCTTGAAGGGGGTCTAGGGAGTGTAATTTTTAAGCTTGATGAAGGTCTAGGGTACAAACTAAATACCTCCCCTTAACCACCGTAATGACTTAATTGTTGCCTCGGTAGATCGTTATATTGTTGGTTTATGGGTCGGTGTGTGAGAGAGAGAGAGAGAGATTTACATAGATACACTGGCCACACAGACCTTACGATCCAAACGAGGTGGTCAGGACTTAATTCTAGTAGAGATGGCATATCCGATAGAAAAGGAAAGTTAAAGGAAAGGATAGAAAAGAAGAGAGAGAGAGAGAGAGAGAGAGAGAGATTAACTTGCTTCTGTTTGCGTGTGTGTGTGTGTGTGGGGGGGGGGGAGGGGGGGTTATCTTGCAATATTTTAGCAATTGCATATTACAAAAAAAAATACACACTGCTTGAGCTTGGCAGACATCCATATTATTTCCACTGAAAGTCAATAATTATTATCACCAAGCAATTACTAAGGCACTGATTGTAATTGTTTAACGACCCTAACTACTTAATTGGCTCGTTGGCAGGTCGTTAAACATAATCTTTATGCTGTAAGGGGGAAGGGTTTATTTTTGGTCGATTTTGTCATATATTATTATTATTTTACTTTCCTCCCTAGACCTCTTATCACACTTGAAAACAAAAAACATCCATTAGATCCCCCTTCGAGATTAATTTGTACATTTTCGATATAAAAATGTCACGGCCGAAGGCCGCTTCCTCCACAATTACAGGCTCGCTATCGCTCGCCAGGAAAAAAATCTACACCTAAATGGCACGAAAGATCTTAATATTGACAAGAAAATGGGGCGGAAGGTCTTAACATTGACAAAATAATAAGAACATGGGGCGGAAGGTCTTAAAATTGACAAACTAATAGAGCAAACTTCTTGAAAATCTAGAAAACCGGCCTATCTCTCCTTAATAAACCGGCCTATCTCCCCTTAATAAACCGGCCTATCTCCCCTTAATAAACCGGCCTATCTCCCCTTAATAAACCGGCCTATCTCCCTTTAATAAACCGGCCTATCTCCCCTTAATAAACCGGCCTATCTCCCCTTAATAAACCGGCCTATCTCTCCTTAATAAACCGGCCTATCTCCCCTTAATAAACCGGCCTATCTCCCCTTAGTAAACCGGCCTATCTCCCCTTAATAAACCGGCCCATCTCCCCTTAATAAACCGGCCCATCTCCCCTTAATAAACCGGCCCATCTCCCCTTAATAAACCGGCCTATCTCCCCTTAATTGTCTTGTTGGCAGATCGTATACACTATAATTAACTATGCAAAAAAAAAAAAAAAAAAAAAAAAATTATATATATATATATATATATATATATATATATATATATATATATATATATACATACAGTATATATACCGGTATAATTAATAATGGTGTACCGATATCTCGCAAATCATTTAACAATATATAAATTATACTACCAATGTTAATCTGGTAGAAATGTTTACTATTTATTATGTTGATGGACTTATGATTGTTTAACTGCCTTCACTAATTAATGGTCTAGTTAACACACACACACACACACACACACACACACACACAAACTGCACCTGACACCTTTAGCCTCATCAAATACAAATTCTCCTCTCTCTCTCTCTCTCTCTCTGATAATATATATATGTTCAGTACCATGCTAACTACCGAACTACATAATTGCCAGGTCAACAGTCAGTCACGTCTCTCTCTCTCTCTCTCTCTCTCTCTGATAAAATATAGGCTCAGTATCATGCTAACAATTTAACTACATAGCCTAATTACCATGTCAACAGTCAATCACGGCTCACGCATTCTCACTCACTCCCTCACTAATACTGCGTTCAATGCTGGTGCCCTTATTACCAAAAAGACATAAACAAGCTAGAACGAGTTCAACGTAGAGTTACCAAAATGATACCTAGCCTAAAGAACAAACCATACGAAGAGCGTCTTAGAGAATTAAATCTATTTCCTTTAACCCAGCGCAGATTAAGAGGTGGTTTAATTCAAGTGTTCAAAATCATCAAAGGCATCGACAATATGAACTGTAGTAAACTGTAGCAAGGTGTTTAAGGATGAGATCTGTGCAGCATGTGAGGAGGTGTGTGGAGTGAGGAGAAGAGGGAGGGGAGTGAAAGGTACAGCATGGTGGACAGAAGAGGTACGAATAGCTGTGGAAGAAAAGAAGAAAGCATATAGAGAGTGGTTGGGTAGCAGAGGGAATGAAGATTCCGAGAGACAGAAACGAGCGAGGTACGTGGAGAGTAAGAGGGTGGTGAAGAGAGTAGTGAAGGAAAGTAAGAGAAGAGTAGATGAGGAATTTGGAAGGAATCTGAGTGTAAAATGGAGGGAGAGTAAGAAACTGTTCTGGAAAGAAGTCAAGAAAGTTAGGGAAGGTAGCAAGGGAAACCGTAAGGGTGTGAAAGATAAGAATGGGAGAATGCTAGCCGAGAAGCAAGAGAGAGAGCAAAGATGGAGGGAGTACTTCAGTGAGTTGCTAAATGAAAGGAATGAAGAGCCAGCAAACATAGCTGGATATGGTATGGGAGGGAGAAGAAGAGAAGTAGTGGAGGAGGAGGTGGGGATCAGGAGGTCAGAAGTGTGGGAAGCCATGAAAAGAGTGAAGTTGGGGAAAGCACCAGGAACAGATGGAGTGTGTGGGGAAATGTTGAGGTATGGTGGTGAGATAGTGATAGAATGGGTATGGAAAATGTGCAAACTAGCATGGGAGAAGGGGAGTGCACCCGATGACTGGAAGACTGGCATAATAGTCCCCCTATATAAGGGCAAAGGGGAAAGAGGAGTGTGTGGTAACCACCGAGGAATATGTCTTCTAAGCGTAGTAGGGAAGGTATACAGTAGGGTAGTGATTGAGAGAGTGAGAGTGAGAACGGAGAAATGGATAGGCGACGAGCAGGGAGGTTTTAGGAAGGGAAGAGGATGTGTAGATCAGATTTTTACCCTGAATTGTGTTGTGGAGAAGTATCTGGAGAAGAAACAAAAGGTGTATGTTGCCTTTATGGACTTGGAGAAGGCCTATGACAGAGTGGATAGAGAAGGTTTGTGGAAAGTACTTAGAATATACGGAGTAGAGGGCAAGTTGCTGAAAGCAGTGAAGAGCATGTATGAGGGTGCAAAGGCGGCAGTACGTGTGGAGAGTGAGCAGAGCGAGTTCTTTGACCTGAATGTTGGTTTGAAACAGGGGTGTGTGATGTCCCCGTGGTTGTTTACTGTATATATGGATGGAGTTATGAAAGAAATACTATCAAGAGCAGTGGATGTTGGTGTATCGCTGAAAAGGGAGGGAATTGAGTGGAAGCTACCTATACTGCTGTTTGCGGATGATACAGTTCTGATGAGTGATAATGAATGGGAGTTGCAGGGTCTGGTAAATGAGTTTGGAACAGTGTGCGAAAAACGGAATTTGAAGGTAAATACGGGGAAGAGCAAGGTTATGGTCTTCGAAAGGGGTGAAGTCACAGAGTGTGAGGTGAAGCTGAACGGTCAGGCTATGGAGATCGTCAACTCTTTTAAGTATCTGGCAGTGTGTTGAGTAAAGATGAGACTATGGATGAAGAGGTGCGGGAGAGGGTACAACAGGGGAAGAGGGTTGTAGGAACGCTAAAAGCAGTAACAAGAAATAGGGTGGTCAGTATGGAAGTGAAGAAGTCCTTGCATGACAGTGTGGTAATCCCGACACTGACTTACGGAAGCGAAGCATGGACGTTGGTTGAGAGACTCCGACCAAGAGTGAGAGCAGTGGAAATGAATTACTTAAGGAGTGCGTGCGGAGTTACATGGAGGGATAGACAGACTAATGAGGAAGTACGAAGGAGGTGTGGTGTGGAGGTAGATGTGCTGGAAAGTGTGAAAAGGAACAACTTGAGATGGTTCGGCCATATGGAACGTATGGAAAGCGAGAGAATGACTAAGAGGGTGTATGAGAGCGAGGTGGAGGGACAGAGGGGGAGAGGTAGACCGAATATGAGGTGGAAGGATGGAGTGAGGAAGTACATGAACGAAGGTGGTGCTGGTTGGGGGGAGGGGCATCGACTGACTGGGGACAGAGGTGCATGGGGGCGGTTCGTTCGTGGCCACCCCTTCGGGGATCACGGCGTCAGGCAATAGATAGATAGATAGATAGTAAGTACTTCACTATCGACCAATCTAATTACACGCGGGGAAACGGTTGCAAAATTATTGGTAAATCTTTTTACCTCACACGATTCTAAGAATTTCTTCTTCAATCGAGTTGTCAACTTGTGGAATGGGCTTCCCCGAGACGTTATAGACTGCAGCACCGTTGATTCATTTAAACTCCGCCTAGACAAATATCTCTCATCAAACCCGCGACTGACTGCGTTTGTAAATGAATAACTTTATCCTCCCCTCAGTTACTAACCCATATGTCCCCTACTAACTTCCTAGTCCTGCCACGTTAGTGGCAGGGCAATAGTTCCCTTTCCAATGTTCCCTTACCCACTCTAAACCGCTGTTTGGACACTTGATCCTCAGTGTTTTGGAGGACAAGCAGCCTAGAAGGGTCACTAGGACTGTTGTTGCTTGATTTCCTTTGTACTCCTTTGTACTAACTCTCTCTAACTCTCTCTCTCACTCACTCACACTCTCTCTCTCACTCACTCACTAACTCTCTCTAACACTCACTCACTCACTAACTCTCTCTAATACTCACTCACTAACACTCACTCACTCTCTCTCTCTCTCTCTCTCTCTCTCTCTCTCTTTCCGGTTATTTCGGTCTTGCCACCATTATTCATCTTATCCTTTCCTAATTTTAATTAAGGGGAGATTGGTCGCTTTTATTCGCTTATTTATTCAGCTTTCTATTCTTGATTTTTTTTTAGTTTCCTCCTTAGACCTCCACCAAGCTTAATAGGGTAGATTTCCACTTGAGGGATTATTTTCCTTAACCCCTTTCTCCCTCATGTTTAACTCCACTGCTATTGACATTATAAGACTTTCGCCCCATTAATTTGGCGATTTTAAGAACTTTCGCCCCATTTCTGTCAATTTTTAGACATTTCGTGCCATTTAGGTGTCGATTTTTTCCTGGCGAGCGATAGCGAGCCTGTAATGTAAGAGGAAACGGCCTTCGGCTGGGACATTTTTCTATCGAAAAATGTACAAATTTATCTTGAAGAGGGTCAAGGGAGTGTAATTTTTAAGCTTGATGGAAGTCTAGGGTACAAACTAAATACCTCCCCTTAAGAAAACACCCTTCCAAGACCCTCCTTCAAGATAAATGTTTACATTTGTCGATAGACAAATTTCCTGGCCGAAGGCTGGTTCCTCTTAAATTTCAGGCTCGCTATCGCTCGTCAGGAAACATTGTCACGAAAGGTCTTAATATTGGCAAAGAAATGGGGTGAAAGTTTTAAAATTCGCCAAACTTTTGGAACGAACATCTTAAAATGTCAAAGCTAATGGGACTACCGTCAGTGTTCGTGTTTGGCGGCCAAAACTATACTCTCATCATAAGAGGTAGGCCAGAAATGGACTCCTAACCTACGGAACTCAAAAAGGGGCTAGAACAAACGGGCGGTCAACTCCTAACCTACGGAACTCAAAAAGGGGCTAGAACAAACGGGCGGTCAACTCCTAACCTACGGAACTCAAAAAGGGGCTAGAACAAACGGGCTGTCAACTCCTAATCTACGTAACTCAAAAATGGGCTAGAACAAACGGGCGGTCAACTCCTAACCTACGGAACTCAAAAAGGGGCTAGAACAAACGGGCGGTCAACTCCTAACCTACGGAACTCAAAAAGGGGCTAGAACAAACGGGCGGTCAACTCCTAACCTACGGAACTCAAAAAGGGGCTAGAACAAACGGGCGGTCAATCTACCTACGGAACTAAAAAAGGGGCTAGAACAAACGGGCGGTCAACTCCTAACCTACGGAACTCAAAAAGGGGCTAGAACAAACGGGCGGTCAACTCCTAACCTACGGAACTCAAAAAGGGCTGGAGCAAATGGGCTGTCAACTTCCACACCTAGTACCTGGCTGACTCTTCCCAAATGGCAAGACTTATTAGCTTGGTTACTTGTAGTGTGCATTAATGTACAGAGCTTAGGGGGTCATGATTTATGGTCCACCTATAGTGAATAGACTATAACTGAATTTTGTTTGTCTATGTGGATAAGGGAGACAAAAGGCAGAGCTGCCAGTGACCAGTGCCTCTCCCAGAGTTGAAAGAGTGACCGGGCCAAAATCAGGGAATGTTAAGGGGAGATCTCCACTTGAGGGATTTTTTTCTTGACCCCTTTCTCCCTCATGTTTAGCGCCATTGCTTTTGATATTATAAAACGTTTGCCCCATTAGTTTAGCGATTTTAAGAACCTTCACCCCATATTAAGACTTTTCGTGCCATTCAGGTGTCGATTTTATCCTGGCGAGCGAAAGCGAGCCTGTAATTTAAGAAGAACCGGCCTTCGGCCGGGACATTTTTCTACCGAAAAATGTACAAATTTATCTTGAAAGGGACTCAAGGGGGTGTAATTTTAAGCTTGATGGAGGTCTAGGGAACAAACTAAATACCTCTCCTTAATAAGATGAGGGATCTATTTATTTATTGACTTTTTTATTTTTTTGTTTTTATTGGGGGGGGGGGGGGATAATCAAATAGTGGGGGTATATGCCATGACAGAGCGTTGCTGCACTCGCCTTCCAACTCCGATGACAATTACTCTGATGTGTATCCATTAAATGTTACGCAACTTCACATTCCACTATGGACGTCCTGTGCCTATTTTGATGATGAAAAGAACAAATGCCATATTGTTTGTATTGGTTAGAAATGGATCAAAACAATATTTTATAATTATGATGTGTACCCATGCATTGTAGATGCGAGGTGCCGTTGTAAAGGTTTATCATCCCTCAATACCTTCACCTGACCCCTGACCTGCGCACACACACACACACACACACACACACACACACACACACACACATATATAACACCAATACAAACTGCCATGGTATCAACTATATTTGACTTGCAATTCCAGATGACTGATCACTTTGCTCTCTCTCTCTCTCTCTCTCACACACACACACATACACACACCCACCAATATACTATACATATACTATGTATATGTATATATATATATATATATATATATATATATATATATATATATATATATATATATATATACTGTATATACTACTTGGTTGCTGACACGTGGGAGGATACTAATTATATCAATGCACCCGAGAAATCGAGGCAGGATATTATTCAATAATAGTGTCGGAGTTTTGAGAAACACTGATGAGTTTGCAATCTAAGGGAATGAGTTGAATGGAGCAAATGAATAGGGTATATACAGACATCACACAGAACTGTAGTTAGCAAATAAGAAATAATAGTGCATTCAATGTGTGATAACAGGTAGTATTTGAACAAGTAGACAACACACAAATATTGCTCAAAATCATGTTCCATATTAAATGGTTCTAACCCCGGCATACATACATACACATATATATATATATATATATATATATATAATATGAGAGAGAGAGCGCGCGCGCGCAAAATATTAGTAGTCTGATAATACATAAATGTATATCAATATAGATAAACAAAGATGTATACATTTTGGTCATGGACGATAGTAGGAAAGTGTGCATTTTGTGAAACAGAATAACAGGTTAATCTTCGTGGAAAAAACTTCACACTATTGAAGCCTAATCCGACTTTTACTCTATGTGCTTTATTCAATCTAATACATACAGTTAGTTCTCACTCTCTCTCTCTCTCTCTCTCTCTCTCTCTCTCAGAAGTTGAAATGTAGTCTTAACTCCTTCACCACCAGTACATATGTTACATCATATTCTGGTTATCATTGGGCGAGTTTCTTTAGTTTTTAATCTACCTATACAAATCAAATGGGTAAATACGATCTCAGTAAACCCTCTTAGTAACATAGGTCCTTCTTAAACTGCATAAAATCGTCTAATTTTACCCAGAATCAAAGGTAAAAAAGCGTCATTGTGCTGAAGGGGTTAAGTGGAACAATTTAAGAATAGATTGAATTATTTTATATAATTATATACAATGTATACATTGCACTGTCCAATGTCCTTTCACGTGTATTGTATCTCCATGGTATGAGCATGCAAGGTCTTTGAGATGCTAAGTATGCTTTGTAAGTCACTGTAAAACAAACACGCACACACACACACACACAATCACTCTCACTCTCTCTAGTAAAACATTACACCACCTTTTATAGCAGTAGTGGACCCAGTCTCAGCTCGTACTCCAGGCTGACCATTCCTCCCTGGAGATTCTAACCTCTTTACCAAACTCCCACTACCAGTAAAGTAGGCTACATCTGTAGAAAACTAAACGAAATTTGTCCCAGCTCTACCAGGGTTGGTGGTTTATTCGAATTACGATTTCAAAACAAAATCATTGATGACTTGATTTGATTAATATGAGGGATTATGATCTAGGTTTACCATTTTGAATGTTCGTAAATAATTCATAATTATTAAAATATGTTGGCAACCTCTCCTTGTACATTTAGTTGTTTAAGAATTATTTGTTCCAAGCTTAACTGTTTGCATGTTTATTGCATTGGCATTCCGTTGCAGATATACTGCATATAGACCATATTTAATTTGAGTATTTTCGTCGTACTTGTAGCACATTCAAAGTTTAGCTTGGATCATTCATTTATATTTTTATAAAATGGCTTTCATTTTGTAAACGTGAATTCATTAAATTAGCCGTGAGTAACGGACCGACCATAATGTGTGTTGAATAGAAATGGAGAGTATGGTCACGTAAGCCTAATGGCCTATGCAGGACTTGTAATCCTACTGACTAGGCTTTGATTCCCAGTATATTTGGGGGATGGTATTTTTGGGAGAAGATTTGTGCTGTAATTGGTGTCATTATTTAATCTTAATCTCACTGGCATGCCACAACAATATGTTTACTATTTGCAACACACTGTAATGTATGATTTACTTCAAAACTCAATAAACACAGTTGGCACCGGGTTCTGTGTAGTGTAAATATAAACTGTTTACTAATTAACCCCTTCTGTACCGGCGACGTCTTTTAAATTTTATTCTAGCTATATTTAGACGATGTTGTGCAGTTTAAGAAGGATCTGTGCTGGTAGAGAGGGTTAAGTGCAATAGTTTGAAGCTTGTTAATTGCTGCAGGCCCTTTTTAAACTGAATGAAATCTTCTAATAATAGCGAGCATAAATTTAAATGGACAGCACCGTACAGAAGGAGTTAATAATATGGCGTTGTACGGTGGCGCTAATAAGTCATTTCCCAGCTGTTATTACGTTTGGCTGGCTCTGTGCTGTATTAATGTCAGTCAGATGTTGAATAGGGTGGGTAAGTGTAAGAACATGTTTGTATAGTTCACTATATATGAAGAAATGAAGCTTAGATATTGCTGATACCAATTATTGATCAAAACATACTTGGTGCCGAGACATCACTTATTAGAGCGATTGTACGTGGGATATGGAGAATAGAGGAGACGGTCAGTCTTTCAAGCGCCATCTATCACCAACTTCCACCAGACAAATTCATAGACGTAATCCTATATCATGAGAGTTGAAACATGATAGAATATATATGTTTTTTACACAAATGAAAACAAAACAAAAATCCGCACGACACCCTTTAGAAACGGTTGAAGGTAAGGTCGGACATACTATAATATCGATAATATATTTGTATTATCGAGAGAGAGAGAGAGAGAGAGATTAATAACTCATTGGCAATCAAATAAATACAGTCCAGAATTGCCTGCCCCTTACAAAACAATGGGTAAGAATAGTTAATATTTCTTACTAAACACATTTGTTCAGCTAATCGCTAAGCAATCACATTTATTATTTTCGAGTACAGCATTGTCTATGAAGTACTAACTTAGCAATGATCTTACAATGGCTTAAGGGGAGGTATTTAGTTTGTTCCCTAGACCTCCATCAAGCTTAAAATTACACCCCCTTGAGTCCATTTCAAGATAAATTTGTACATTTTTCGGTAGAAAAATGTCCTGGCCGAAGGCCGGTTCCTCTTAAATTACAGGTTCGCTATCGCTCGCCAGGATAAAATCGACACCTGAATTGCACGAAAGGTCTTAATATGGGTGAAAGTTCTTAAAATCGCTAAACTAATGGGGCAAACGTTTTATAATATCAAAAGCAATGGGGCTAAACATGAGGGAGAAAGGGTTTCAAGAAAAAAATCCCTCAAGTGGAGATCTCCCCTTAATATGACAAAATGCACAATATGTTCCATTGTCTACTAACTTGGTGGAGGGTAAATAGATTGTAAAGGTCAACTTACATGACTAGTTTATTTCCGGGAACTTTCGATCAGTATATTTGTTTCCTGGGAACCTATCGAATACCTTTCTGTACTGACGTCAGCATTTAATCTGAAGGTAGCACAGCTGGATGAATTGTTTAATAAAAAGCTTAGAGCCCAGAGTTGCTGAGAAAAGCTGCAGGCAAAACCGTTCAGGTAGCTCGGCCTTACAATAACCAGAATGAAAAGCAAAAAGTATGCAAGGGTTAGGGGCAAGCACAAATGTTGGGGCGTAAAATAATGTACAGACGAGATAACCGGAAGAGGGCTTTGTGAGGTTGATTGACTGGGGCCGGGGGTAACAGGAAGAGGGCTTTGTGAGGTTGATTGACTGGGGCCGGGGGTAACAGGAAGAGGGCTTTGTGAGGTTGATTGACTGGGGCCGGGGGAGGTAAGGAGAGGGCTTTGTGAGGCAGGGCGGGGGTAACAGGAAGAGGGCTTGGTGAGGTTGATTGACTGGGGCCGGGGGTAACAGGAAGAGGGCTTTGGTGAGGTTGATTGACTGGGGCCGGGGGTAACAGGAAGAGGGCTTTGTGAGGTTGATTGACTGGGGCCGGGGGTAACAGGAAGAGGGCTTTGTGAGGTTGATTGACTGGGGCCGGGGGTAACAGCGCAGGAGGAAATATAAATGGGGCTTAAGGGGGGTCACCGGCATTTTTTGTATCTTTATTTGCTTTTCCCTCTTTCCTTGGCTTGTATCCATTCGACCCCATTCAGCCAACTGTTTTAAGACGTTTATCCCCATCCAGGTGTCGATTTCATCCTGGCGAGCGATAGCGAGCCAGCATTGTATGGAGAAATCCGGCTTCGCCGGAGACATTTTTCTATCGAAAAAATTACACATTTAGCTTGCTGTCAAAAACAAATATATATATATGCTGGCTCGCTACCGCTCGCCAGGAAAATATTGACACCTGGATGGGGTTAAATCTCTTAACAAAGTAGGCTGAATGGGACCGAATGGATACAAGCCCCCCAAAAAAGGGAGAGAAAGAGAAAAAGGCGAGGTGGGCTCCCTTAAAGAAAAAAAGTACGGTTGGTGTTTATGAAAGTAGGAAATGCCAAAATACGACTGGCGCCTAACGGGTTAAGCGGCTATATTATGGTGGGTGTGTATGTGTGAGTGTTAGTGTGTGCGTCTCCCGGGTAGGTAGGTTTAAGGGGAGGTGAACCGGTTAAGAGGCTATATTATGGTGGGTGTGTATGTGTGAGTGTGAGTGTGAGTGTGTGCGTCTCCCGGGTAGGTAGGTTTCAGGGCGAGGTGAACGGGTTAAGAGGCTATATTATGGTGGGTGTGTGAGTGTGAGTGTGTGCGTCTCCCGAGTAGGTAGGTTTAAGGTCAGGCATTTAGAACGGGTTAAGAGGCTATATTATGGTGGTTGTGTATGTGTGAGTGTGAATGTGTGCGTCTCCCGGGTAGGTAGGTTAAAGGGGAGGTGAACCGGTTAAGAGGCTATATTATGGTGGGTGTGTATGTGTGAGTGTGAGTGTGTGCGTCTCCCGGGTAGGTAGGTTTAAGGGCGAGGTGAACGGGTTAAGAGGCTATATTATGGTGGGTGTGTATGTGTGAGTGTGAGTGTGTGCGTTTCCCGGGTAGGTAGGTTTAAGGGCGAGGTGAACCAGTTAAGAGGCTATATTATGGTGGGTGTGTATGTGCGAGTGTGAGTGTGTGCGTCTCCCGGGTAGGTAGGTTTAAGGGGAGCTATTTAGAACGGGTTAAGAGGCTATATTATGGTGGGTGTGTATGTGTGAGTGTGAGTGTGAGTGTGTGCGTCTCCCGGGTAGGTAGGTTTAAGGTCAGGCATTTAGAACGGGTTAAGAGGCTATATTATGGTGGGTGTGTATGTGTGAGTGTGTGCGTCTCCCGGGTAGGTAGGTTTAAGGGCAGGTATTTAGAACGGTTTAAGAGGCTATATTATGGTGGGTGTGTATGTGTGAGTGTGAGTGTGTGCGTCTCCCGGGTAGGTAGGCTTAAGGGGAGCTATTTAGAACGGGTTAAGAGGCTATATTATGGTGGGTGTGTATGTGTGAGTGTGAGTGTGTACGTCTCCCGGGTAGGTAGGTTTAAGGGCGAGGTGAACGGGTTAAGAGGCTATATTATGGTGGGTGTGTATGTGTGAGTGTGAGTGTGTGCGTCGCCCGGGTAGGTAGGTTTAAGAGGAGCTATTTAGAACGGGTTAAGAGGCTATATTATGGTGGGTGTGAATGTGTGAGTGTGAGTGTGTGCGTCTCCCGGGTAGGTAGGTTTAAGGGCGAGGTGAACGGGTTAAGAGGCTATATTATGGTGGGTGTATGTGTGAGTGTGAGTGTGTAGGTCTCCCGGGTAGGTAAGTTTAAGAGGAGCTTTTTAGAAGGGGTAATGAGGGTATATAATGGTGGGTGTGTATGTGTGAGGGTGAGTGTGTGCGTCTCCCGGGTAGGTAGGCTTAAGGGAGCTAGGTTAGAACGGGTTAAGAGGCTATATTATGGTGGGTGTGTGAGTGCGAGTGTGTGCGTCTCCCGGGTAGGTAGGTTTAAGGGGAGCAATTTAGAACGGGTTAAGAGGCTATATTATGGTGGGTGTGTATGTGTGAGTGTGAGTGTGTGCGTCTCCCGGGTAGGTAGGTTTAAGGGGAGCTATTTAGAATGGGTTAAGAGGCTATATTATGGTGGGTGTGTATGTGTGAGTGTGAGTGTGTACGTCTCCCGGGTAGGTAGGTTTAAGGGCGAGGTGAACGGGTTAAGAGGGCTATATTATGGTGGGTGTGTTTGTGTGAGTGTGAGTGTGTGCGTCTCCCGGGTAGGTAGGTTTAAGAGGAGCTATTTAGAACGGGTTAAGAGGCTATATTATGGTGGGTGTGAATGTGTGAGTGTGAGTGTGTGCGTCTCCCGGGTAGGTAGGTTTAAGGGCGAGGTGAACGGGTTAAGTGGCTATATTATGGTGGGTGTGTATGGTGTGAGTGTGAGTGTGTGCGTCTCCCGGGTAGGTAGGTTTAAGAGGAGCTATTTAGAACGGGTAAAGAGGCTATATTATGGTGGGTGTGTATGTGTGAGGGTGAGTGTGTGCGTCTCCCGGGTAGGTAGGCTTAAGGGGAGCTATTTAGAACGGGTTAAGAGGCTATATTATGGTGGGTGTGTGAGTGCGAGTGTTGCGTCTCCCGGGTAGGTAGGTTTAAGGGGAGCTATTTAGAACGGGTTAAGAGGCTATATTATGGTGGGTGTGTATGTGAGTGTGAGTGTGTACGTCTCCCGGGTAGGTAGGTTTAAGGGCGAGGTGAACCGGTTAAGAGGCTATATTATGGTGGGTGTGTATGTGTGAGTGTGAGTGTGTACGTCTCCCGGGTAGGTAGGTTTAAGGGCGAGGTGAACCGGTTAAGAGGCTATATTATGGTGGGTGTGTAAGTGTGAGTGTGTACGTCTCCCGGGTAGGTAGGTTTAAGGGGAGCTATTTAGAACGGGTTAAGAGGCTATATTATGGTGGGTGTGTATGTGTGAGTGTGAGTGTGTGCGTCTCCCGGGTACGTAGGTTTAAGGGGAGCTATTTAGAACGGGTTAAGAGGCTATATTATGGTGGGTGTGTATGTGTGAGTGTGAGTGTGTGCGTCTCCCGGGTAGGTAGGTTTAAGGGGAGGTGAACGGGTTAAGAGGCTATATTATGGTGGGTGTGTATGAGTGAGTGTGAGTGTGTGCGTCTCCCGGGTAGGTTGGTTTAAGTGGAGGCATTTAGAACGGGTTAAGAGGCTATATTATGGTGGGTGTGTATGTGTGAGTGTGTGCGTCTCCCGGGTAGGTTGGTTTAAGTGGAGGCATTTAGAATGGGTTAAGAGGCTATATTATGGTGGGTGTGTATGTGTGAGTGTGAGCGTGTGCGTCTCCCGGGTAGGTTGGTTTAAGTGGAGGCATTTAGAACGGGTTAAGAGGCTATATTATGGTGGGTGTGTATGTGTGAGTGTGAGTGTGTGCGTCTCCCGGGTAGGTAGGTTTAAGGGGAGCTCTTTAGAATGGGTTAAGAGGCTATATTATGGTGGTTGTGTATCTGTGAGTGTGAGTGTGTGCGTGTCCCGGGTAGGTAGGTTTAAGGGGAGCTCTTTAGAACGGGTTAAGAGGCTATATTATGGTGGGTGTGTATGTGTGAGTGTGAGTGTGTGCATCTCCCGGGTAGGTAGGTTTAAGTGGAGGTGAACGGGTTAAGAGGCTATATTATGGTGGGCGTGTATGTGTGAGTGTGAGTGTGTGCGTCTCCCGAGTAGGTAGGTTTAAGGGGAGGTGAACGGGTAAAGAGGCTACATTATGGTGAGTGTGTATGTGTGAGTGTGAGTGTGTGCGTATCCCGGGTAGGTAGGTTTAACGGCAGGTGAACGGGTTAAGAGGCTATATTATGGTGGGTGTGTATGTGCGAGTGTGAGTGTGTGCGTCTCCCGGGTAGGTAGGTTTAAGGCCAGGTATTTAGAATGGGTTAAGAGGCTATATTATGGTGGGTGTGTATGTGTGAGTGTGTGCGTCTCCCGGGTAGGTAGGTTTAAGTGGAGGTGAACGGGTTAAGAGGCTATATTATGGTGGGTGTGTATGTGTGAGTGTGTGCGTGACTAGGTAGATAGGTTTAAGGGCAGGTATTTAAAACGGATTAAGAGGCTATGTTATGGTGGGTGTGTATGTGTGAGTGTGAGTGTGTGCGTCTCCCGGGTAGGTAGGTTTCAGGGCGAGGTGAACGGGTTAAGAGGCTATATTATGGTGGGTGTGTGAGTGTGAGTGTGTGCGTCTCCCGAGTAGGTAGGTTTAAGGTCAGGCATTTAGAACGGGTTAAGAGGCTATATTATGGTGGTTGTGTATGTGTGAGTGTGAGTGTGTGCGTCTCCCGGGTAGGTAGGTTTAAGGGGAGGTGAACCGGTTAAGAGGCTATATTATGGTGGGTGTGTATGTGTGAGTGTGAGTGTGTGCGTCTCCCGGGTAGGTAGGTTTAAGGGCGAGGTGAACCGGTTAAGAGGCTATATTATGGTGGGTGTGTATGTGCGAGTGTGAGTGTGTGCGTCTCCCGGGTAGGTAGGTTTAAGGGGAGCTATTTAGAACGGGTTAAGAGGCTATATTATGGTGGGTGTGTATGTGTGAGTGTGAGTGTGTGCGTCTCCCGGGTAGGTAGGTTTAAGGTCAGGCATTTAGAACGGGTTAAGAGGCTATATTATGGTGGGTGTGTATGTGTGAGTGTGTGCGTCTCCCGGGTAGGTAGGTTTAAGGGCAGGTATTTAGAACGGTTTAAGAGGCTATATTATGGTGGGTGTGTATGTGTGAGTGTGAGTGTGTGCGTCTCCCGGGTAGGTAGGCTTAAGGGGAGCTATTTAGAACGGGTTAAGAGGCTATATTATGGTGGGTGTGTATGTGTGAGTGTGAGTGTGTACGTCTCCCGGGTAGGTAGGTTTAAGGGCGAGGTGAACGGGTTAAGAGGCTATATTATGGTGGGTGTGTATGTGTGAGTGTGAGTGTGTGCGTCTCCCGGGTAGGTAGGTTTAAGAGGAGCTATTTAGAACGGGTTAAGAGGCTATATTATGGTGGGTGTGAATGTGTGAGTGTGAGTGTGTGCGTCTCCCGGGTAGGTAGGTTTAAGGGCGAGGTGAACGGGTTAAGAGGCTATATTATGGTGGGTGAATGTGTGAGTGTGAGTGTGTGCGTCTCCCGGGTAGGTAGGTTTAAGAGGAGCTATTTAGAACGGGTAAAGAGGCTATATTATGGTGGGTGTGTATGTGTGAGGGTGAGTGTGTGCGTCTCCCGGGTAGGTAGGCTTAAGGGGAGCTATTTAGAACGGGTTAAGAGGCTATATTATGGTGGGTGTGTGTGAGTGCGAGTGTGTGCGTCTCCCGGGTAGGTAGGTTTAAGGGGAGCTATTTAGAACGGGTTAAGAGGCTATATTATGGTGGGTGTGTATGTGTGAGTGTGAGTGTGTGCGTCTCCCGGGTAGGTAGGTTTAAGGGGAGCTATTTAGAACGGGTTAAGAGGCTATATTATGGTGGGTGTGTATGTGTGAGTGTGAGTGTGTACGTCTCCCGGGTAGGTAGGTTTAAGGGCGAGGTGAACGGGTTAAGAGGCTATATTATGGTGGGTGTGTATGTGTGAGTGTGAGTGTGTGCGTCTCCCGGGTAGGTAGGTTTAAGAGGAGCTATTTAGAACGGGTTAAGAGGCTATATTATGGTGGGTGTGAATGTGTGAGTGTGAGTGTGTGCGTCTCCCGGGTAGGTAGGTTTAAGGGCGAGGTGAACGGGTTAAGAGGCTATATTATGGTGGGTGTGTATGTGTGAGTGTGAGTGTGTGCGTCTCCCGGGTAGGTAGGTTTAAGAGGAGCTATTTAGAACGGGTAAAGAGGCTATATTATGGTGGGTGTGTATGTGTGAGGGTGAGTGTGTGCGTCTCCCGGGTAGGTAGGCTTAAGGGGAGCTATTTAGAACGGGTTAAGAGGCTATATTATGGTGGGTGTGTGAGTGCGAGTGTGTGCGTCTCCCGGGTAGGTAGGTTTAAGGGGAGCTATTTAGAACGGGTTAAGAGGCTATATTATGGTGGGTGTGTATGTGTGAGTGTGAGTGTGTACGTCTCCCGGGTAGGTAGGTTTAAGGGCGAGGTGAACGGGTTAAGAGGCTATATTATGGTGGGTGTGTATGTGTGAGTGTGAGTGTGTACGTCTCCCGGGTAGGTAGGTTTAAGGGCGAGGTGAACCGGTTAAGAGGCTATATTATGGTGGGTGTGTAAGTGTGAGTGTGTACGTCTCCCGGGTAGGTAGGTTTAAGGGGAGCTATTTAGAACGGGTTAAGAGGCTATATTATGGTGGGTGTGTATGTGTGAGTGTGAGTGTGTGCGTCTCCCGGGTACGTAGGTTTAAGGGGAGCTATTTAGAACGGGTTAAGAGGCTATATTATGGTGGGTGTGTATGTGTGAGTGTGAGTGTGTGCGTCTCCCGGGTAGGTAGGTTTAAGGGGAGGTGAACGGGTTAAGAGGCTATATTATGGTGGGTGTGTATGTGTGAGTGTGAGTGTGTGCGTCTCCCGGGTAGGTTGGTTTAAGTTGAGGCATTTAGAACGGGTTAAGAGGCTATATTTTGGTGGGTGTGTATGTGTGAGTGTGTGCGTCTCCCGGGTAGGTTGGTTTAAGTGGAGGCATTTAGAACGGGTTAAGAGGCTATATTATGGTGGGTGTGTATGTGTGAGTGTGAGCGTGTGCGTCTCCCGGGTAGGTTGGTTTAAGTGGAGGCATTTAGAACGGGTTAAGAGGCTATATTATGGTGGGTGTGTATGTGTGAGTGTGAGTGTGTGCGTCTCCCGGGTAGGTAGGTTTAAGGGGAGCTCTTTAGAACGGGTTAAGAGGCTATATTATGGTGGTTGTGTATCTGTGAGTGTGTGCGTGTCCCGGGTAGGTAGGTTTTTGGGGAGCTCTTTAGAACGGGTTAAGAGGCTATATTATGGTGGGTGTGTATGTGTGAGTGTGAGTGTGTGCATCTCCCGGGTAGGTAGGTTTAAGTGGAGGTGAACGGGTTAAGAGGCTATATTATGGTGGGCGTGTATGTGTGAGTGTGAGTGTGTGCGTCTCCCGAGTAGGTAGGTTTAAGGGGAGGTGAACGGGTAAAGAGGCTACATTATGGTGAGTGTGTATGTGTGAGTGTGAGTGTGTGCGTATCCCGGGTAGGTAGGTTTAACGGCAGGTGAACGGGTTAAGAGGCTATATTATGGTGGGTGTGTATGTGCGAGTGTGAGTGTGTGCGTCTCCCGGGTAGGTAGGTTTAAGGGCAGGTATTTAGAATGGGTTAAGAGGCTATATTATGGTGGGTGTGTATGTGTGAGTGTGTGCGTCTCCCGGGTAGGTAGGTTTAAGTGGAGGTGAACGGGTTAAGAGGCTATATTATGGTGGGTGTGTATGTGTGAGTGTGTGCGTGACTAGGTAGATAGGTTTAAGGGCAGGTATTTAAAACGGATTAACCCTTATTTAGCGGCGAGCAACATAAGTCGAGTTAAAAAAAGCTGGACTATGTGGCGGCGCTCGACATAACTCGAGTGGCAATTTCAGCACGTAATGTGGCTGAGAGAGAGAGACAAGTGGTGGCAGGAGACTAGCGAGCGTATGACTGCTCCAGACCACCGCGGCGAACCTACTGACACAAATCTCAGCTCCCTCCTCCCTCTCTCACTCGCTACATACTCAATTATGTACTGAAAGTACCGAATTACCTGCTTTTTGCACTCGCGTTGCACGGTTATTGCAAGAAAACTATCCATCATACAAGGATCGTTATGGTGTCATTCGAAAGCTCTGTTTATGCCCTTTCAGGGATAGGTACTTGTTTTACGTTCTGGGTCTTATTTAGGCATGAAAATGATCACGTAAACAGCCCTATTTTGGCTAAAAACACCCCGCTGTGCGGTACACATAAATAAACCGCATAGGCCGCTCGTAAGGTGTTAAGAGGCTATGTTATGGTGGGTGTGTATGTGTGAGTGTGAGTGTGTGCGTCTCCCGGGTAGGTAAGTTTAAGGGGAGCTATTTAGAACGGGTTAAGAGGCTATATTAGGGTGGGTGTGTATGTGTGAGTGTGAGTGTGTGCGTCTCCCAGGTAGGTAGGTTTAAGGGGAGGTGAACGGGTTAAGAGGCTATATTATGGTGGGTGTGTATGTGTGAGTGTGAGTGTGTGCGTCTCCCGGGTAGGTAGGTTTAACACCTTACGAGCGGCCTATGCGGTTTATTTATGTGTACCGCACAGCGGGGTGTTTTTAGCCAAAATAGGGCGGTTTACGTGATCATTTTCATGCCTAAATAAGACCCAGAACGTAAAACAAGTACCTATCCCTGAAAGGGCATAAACAGAGCTTTCGAATGACACCATAACGATCCTTGTATGATGGATAGTTTTCTTGCAATAACCGTGCAACGCAAGTGCAAAAAGCAGGTAATTCGGTACTTTCGGTACATAATTGAGTATGTAGCGAGTGAGAGAGGGAGGAGGGAGCTGAGATTTGTGTCAGTAGGTTCGCCGCGGTGGTCTGGAGCAGTCATACGCTCGCTAGTCTCCTGCCACCACATGTCTCTCTCTCTCAGCCACATTACGTGCTGAAATTGCCACTCGAGTTATGTCGAGCGCCGCCACATAGTCCAGCTTTATTTAACTCGACTTATGTTGCTCGCCGCTAAATAAGGGTTAAGGGCAGGTATTTAGAACGGGTTAAGAGGCTATATTACGGTGGGCGTGTATGTGTGAGTGTGAGTGTGTGCGTCTCCCGGGTAGGTAGGTTTAAGGGGAGCTATTTAGAACGGGTTAAGAGGTTATGTTATGGTGGGTGTGTATGTGTGAGTGTGAGTGTGTGCATCTCCCGGGTAGGTAGGTTTAAGGGGAGCTATTTAGAACGGGTTAAGAGGCTATATTATGGTGGGTGTGTATGTGTGAGTGTGAGTGTGTGCGTCTCCCAGGTAGGTAGGTTTAAGGGGAGGTGAACGGGTTAAGAGGCTATATTATGGTGGGTGTGTATGTGTGAGTGTGAGTGTGTGCGTCTCCCGGGTAGGTAGGTTTAAGGGGAGCTATTTAGAACGGGTTAAGAGGCTATATTATGGTGGGTCTGTATCTGTGAGTGTGAGTGTGTGCGTCTCCCGGGTAGGTAGGTTTAAGAGGAGCTATTTAGAACGGGTAAAGAGGCTATATTATGGTGGGTGTGTATGTGTGAGTGTGAGTGTGCGCGTCTCCCGGGTAGGTAGGTTTAAGGGGAGCTATTTAGAACGGGTTAAGAGGCTATATTCTGGTAGGTGTGTATGTGTGAGTGTGTGCGTCCCCCGGGTAGGTAGGTTTAAGGGGAGGTGAACGGGTTAAGAGGCTATATTATGGTGGGTGTGTATGTGTGAGTGTGAGTGTGTGCGTCTCCCGGGTAGGTAGGTTTAAGGGGAGGTGAACGGGTTAAGAGGCTATATTATGGTGGGTGTGTATGTGTGAGTGTGAGCGTGTGCGTCTCCTGGGTAGGTTGGTTTAAGGGGAGTCATTTAGAACGGGTTAAGAGGCTATATTATGGTGGTTGTGTATCTGAGTGTGAGTGTGAGTGTGTGCGTCACCCGGGTAGGTAGGTTTAAGGGGAGGTATTTAGAACGGGTTAAGAGGCTATATTATGGTGGGTGTGTATGTGTGAGTGAGAGTGTGTGCGTCTCCCGGGTAGGTAGGTTTAAGGGGAGGTGAACGGGTTAAGAGGCTATATTATGGTGGGTGTGTATGTGTGAGTGAGAGTATGTGCGTCTCCCGGGTAGGTAGGTTTAAAGGGAGGTGAACGGGTTAAGAGGCTATATTATGGTGGGTGTGTATGTGTGAGTGTGTGCGTCTCCCAGGTAGGTATGTTTAAGGGCAGGTATTTAGAACGGGTTAAGAGGCTATATTATGGTGTGTGTGTATGTGTGAGTGTGTGCGTCTCCCGGGTAGGTAGGTTTAAGGGCAGGTATTTAGAACATGTTAAGAGGCTATATTATGGTGGGTGTGTATGTGTGAGTGTGAGTGTGTGCATCTCCCGGGTAGGTAGGTTTAACCCTTAAAAAGCGGCTCACCACATAAGTCGTTTTTAATAAAGCTGGACTATGTGGCGGCGCTCGACATAGGTCGAGTGGCAATTTCAGCACGTAATGTTGCTGAGAGAGAGAGAGACAAGTGGTGGCAGTAGACTAGCGAGCGTATGACTGCTCCAGACCACCGCGGCGAACCTACTGACACGAATCTCAGCTCCCTCCTCCCTCTCTCACTCGCTATATACGGAATTGAATCGGGAAAGTGGCTAATTACCTGCTTTTTGCACTCGCGTTGCACGGTTATTGCAAGAAATCTAGCCTCCATAAAAGGATCCTTATGGTGTCATTCGAAAGCTCTGTTTATGCCCTTTCAGGGATAGATACTTGTTTTACGTTCTGGGTCTTATTTAGGCATGAAAATGATCACGTACACAGCCCTATTTTGGCTAAAAACACCCCGCTGGGCGGTACATATAAATAAACCGCATAGGCCGCTAAAGAAGGGTTAAGGGGAGCTATTTAGAACGGGTTAAGAGGCTATATTATGGTGGGTGTGTGTGTGTGAGGGTGAGTGTGTGCGTCTCCCGGGTAGGTAGGTTTAAGGGGAGGTGAATGGGTTAAGAGGCTATATTATGGTGGGTGTGTATGTGTGAGTGTTTGCGTCTCCCGGATAGGTAGGTTTAAGGGGAGCTATTTAGAACGGGTTAAGAGGCTATATTATGGTGGGTGTCTATGTGTGAGTGTGAGTGTGTGCGTCTCCCGGGTAGGTAGGTTTTAGGGCAGGTATTTAGAACGGGTTAAGAGGCTATATTATGGTGGGTGTGTATGTGTGAGTGTGAGTGTGTGCGTATCCCAGGTTGGTAGGTTTAATGGGAGGTGAACGGGTTAAGAGGCTATATTATGGTGGGTGTGTGAGTGTGTGCGTCTCCCGGGTAGGTAGGTTTAAGGGCAGGTATTTAGAACGGTTTAAGAGGCTATATTATGGTGGGTGTGTATGTGTGGAGTGTGAGTGTGTGCGTCTCCCGGGTAGGTAGGTTTAAGGGCAGGTATTTAGAACGGTTTAAGAGGCTATATTATGGTGGGTGTGTATGTGTGAGTGTGAGTGTGTGCGTCTCCCGGGTAGGTAGGTCTAAGGGCAGGTATTTAGAACGGGTAAAGAGGCTATATTATGGTGGGTGTGTATGTGTGAGTGTGAGTGTGTGCATCTCCCGGGTAGGTAGGTCTAAGGGCAGGTATTTAGAACGGGTAAAGAGGCTATATTATGGTGGGTGTGTATGTGTGAGTGTGAGTGTGTGCATCTCCCGGGTAGGTAGGTCTAAGGGCAGGTATTTAGAACGGGTAAAGAGGCTATATTATGGTGGGTGTGTATGTGTGAGTGTGAGTGTGTGCATCTCCCGGGTAGGTAGGTCTAAGGGCAGGTATTTAGAAACGGGTAAAGAGGCTATATTATGGTGGGTGTGTATGTGTGAGTGTGAGTGTGTGCATCTCCCGGGTAGGTAGGTCTAAGGGCAGGTATTTAGAACGGGTAAAGAGGCTATATTATGGTGGGTGTGTATGTGTGAGTGTGTGCATCTCCCGGGTAGGTAGGTCTAAGGGCAGGTATTTAGAACGGGTAAAGAGGCTATATTATGGTGGGTGTGTATGTGTGAGTGTGAGTGTGTGCATCTCCCGGGTAGGTAGGTCTAAGGGCAGGTATTTAGAACGGGTAAAGAGGCTATATTATGGTGGGTGTGTATGTGTGAGTGTGAGTGTGTGCATCTCCCGGGTAGGTAGGTCTAAGGGCAGGTATTTAGAACGGGTAAAGAGGCTATATTATGGTGGGTGTGTATGTGTGAGTGTGAGTGTGTGCATCTCCCGGGTAGGTAGGTCTAAGGGCAGGTATTTAGAACGGGTAAAGAGGCTATATTATGGTGGGTGTGTATGTGTGAGTGTGAGTGTGTGCGTCTCCCGGGTAGGTAGGTTTAAGGGGAGCTATTTAGAATGGGTTAAGAGGCTATATTATGGTGGGTGTGTGAGTGTGAGTGTGTGTGTCTCCCGGGTAGGTAGGTTTAAGGGGAGCTATTTAGAATGGGTTAAGAGGCTATATTATGGTGGGTGTGTATGTGTGAGTGTGAGTGTGTGTGTCTCCCGGGTAGGTATGTTTAAGGGGAGCTATTTAGAACGGGTTAAGAGGCTATATTATGGTGGGTGTGTATGTGTGAGTGTGAGTGTGTGCGTCTCCCGGGTAGGTAGGTTTAAGGGGAGGTGAACGGGTTAAGAGGCTATATTATGGTGGGTGTGTATGTGTGAGTGTGAGTGTGTGCGTCTCCCGGGTAGGTAGGTTTAAGGGGAGCTATTTAGAACGGGTTAAGAGGCTATATTATGGTGGGTGTGTGAGTGTGAGTGTGTGCGTCTCCCGGGTAGGTAGGTTTAAGGGCGAGGTGAACGGGTTAAGAGGCTATATTATGGTGGGTGTGTATGTGTGAGTGTGTGCGTCTCCCGAGTAGGTAGGTTTAAGGGCAGGTATTTAGAACGGGTTAAGAGGCTATATTATGGTGGGTGTGTGTGCGTCTCCCGGGTAGGTAGGTTTAAGGGCAGGTATTTAGAACGGGTTAAGAGGATATGGTATGGGAGGGAGAAGAAGAGAAGTAGTGGAGGAGGAGGTGGGGATCAGGAGGTCAGAAGTGTGGGAAGCCATGAAAAGAGTGAAGTTGGGGAAAGCACCAGGAACAGATGGAGTGTGTGGGGAAATGTTGAGGTATGGTGGTGAGATAGTGATAGAATGGGTATGGAAAATGTGCAAACTAGCATGGGAGAAGGGGAGTGCACCCGATGACTGGAAGACTGGCATAATAGTCCCCCTATATAAGGGCAAAGGGGAAAGAGGAGTGTGTGGTAACCACCGAGGAATATGTCTTCTAAGCGTAGTAGGGAAGGTATACAGTAGGGTAGTGATTGAGAGAGTGCGAGTGAGAACGGAGAAATGGATAGGCGACGAGCAGGGAGGTTTTAGGAAGGGAAGAGGATGTGTAGATCAATTGAATTGTGTTGTGGAGAAGTATCTGGAGAAGAAACAAAAGGTGTATGTTGCCTTTATGGACTTGGAGAAGGCCTATGACAGAGTGGATAGAGAAGGTTTGTGGAAAGTACTTAGAATATACGGAGTAGAGGGCAAGTTGCTGAAAGCAGTGAAGAGCATGTATGAGGGTGCAAAGGCGGCAGTACGTGTGGAGAGTGAGCAGCCTGAATGTTGGTTTGAAACAGGGGTGTGTGATGTCCCCGTGGTTGTTTACTGTATATATGGATGGAGTTATGAAAGAAATACTATCAAGAGCAGTGGATGTTGGTGTATCGCTGAAAAGGGAGGGAATTGAGTGGAAGCTACCTATACTGCTGTTTGCGGATGATACAGTTCTGATGAGTGATAATGAATGGGAGTTGCAGGGTCTGGTAAATGAGTTTGGAACAGTGTGCGAAAAACGGAATTTGAAGGTAAATACGGGGAAGAGCAAGGTTTATGGTCTTCGAAAGGGGTGAAGTCACAGAGTGTGAGGAGAAGCTGAACGGTCAGGCTATGGAGATCGTCAACTCTTTTAAGTATCTGGGCAGTGTGTTGAGTAAAGATGGGACTATGGATGAAGAGGTGCGGGAGAGGGTACAACAGGGGAAGAGGGTTGTAGGAACGCTAAAAGCAGTAACAAGAAATAGGGTGGTCAGTATGGAAGTGAAGAAGTCCTTGCATGACAGTGTGGTAATCCCGACACTGACTTACGGAAGCGAAGCATGGACGTTGGTTGAGAGACTCAGACCAAGAGTGAGAGCAGTGGAAATGAATTACTTAAGGAGGGCGTGCGGAGTTACATGGAGGGATAGACAGACTAATGAGGAAGTAAGAAGGAGGTGTGGTGTGGAGGTAGATGTGCTGGAAAGTGTGAAAAGGAACAACTTGAGATGGTTCGGCCATATGGAACGTATGGAAAGCGAGAGAATGACTAAGAGGGTGTACGAGAGCGAGGTGGAGGGACAGAGGGGGAGAGTTAGACCGAATATGAGGTGGAAGGATGGAGTGAGGAAGTACATGAACGAAGGCGGTGCTGGTTGGGGGGAGGGGCGTCGACTGACTGGGGACAGAGGTGCATGGGGGCGGTTCGTTCGTGGCCACCCCTTCGGGGATCACGGCGTCAGGCAATAGATAGATAGATAATTAAGAGGCTATATTATGGTGGGTGTGTATGTGTGAGTGTGAGTGTGTGCGTCTCCCGGGTAGGTAGGTTTAAAGGGAGCTATTTAGAACGGGTTAAGAGGCTATATTATGGTGGGTGTGTATGTGTGAGTGTGAGTGTGTGCGTCTCCCGGGTAGGTAGGTTTAAGGGCAGGTATTTAGAACGGGTTAAGAGGCTATATTATGGTGGGTGTGTATGTGTGAGTGTGAGTGGGTGCGTCTCCCGTGTAGGTAGGTTTAAGGGCAGGTATTTAGAACGGGTTAAGAGGCTATATTATGGTGGGTGTGTATGTGTGAGTGTGAGTGTGTGCGTCTCCCGGGTAGGTAGGTTTAAGGGGAGGTATTTAGAACGGGTTAAGAGGCTATATTATGGTGGGTGTGTATGTGTGAGTGTGAGTGTGTGCGTCTCCCGGGTAGGTAGGTTTAAGGGGAGGTGAACGGGTTAAGAGGCTATATTATGGTGGGTGTGTATGTGTGAGTGTGAGTGTGTGCGTCTCCCGGGTAGGTAGGTTTAAGGGCAGGTATTTAGAACGGGTTAAGAGGCTATATTATGGTGGGTGTGTATGTGTGAGTGTGAGTGTGTGCGTCTCCCGGGTAGGTAGGTTTAAGGGGAGGTATTTAGAACGGGTTAAGAGGCTATATTATGGTGGGTGTGTATGTGTGAGTGTGAGTGTGTGCGTCTCCCGGGTAGGTAGGTTTAAGGGCAGGTATTTAGAACGGTTTAAGAGGCTATATTATGGTGGGTGTGTATGTGTGAGTGTGAGTGTGTGCGTCTCCCGGGTAGGTACGTTTAAGGGGAGGTGAACGGGTTAAGAGGCTATATTATGGTGGGTGTGTATGTGTGAGTGTGTGTGTGTGCGTCTCCGAGGTAGGTAGGTTTAAGGGGAGCTATTTAGAATGGGTTAAGAGGCTATATTATGGTGGGTGTGTATGTGTGAGTGTGAGTGTGTGCGTCTCCCGGGTAGGTAGGTTTAAGGGCGAGGTGAACGGGTTAAGAGGCTATATTATGGTGGGTGTGTATGTGTGAGTGTGAGTGTGTGCGTCTCCCGGGTAGGTAGGTTTAAGAGCAGGTATTTAGAACGGGTTAAGAGGTTTATATTATGGTGGGTGTGTATGTGTGAGTGTGTGCGTCTCCCGGGTAGGTAGGTTTAAGGGGAGGTATTTAGAACGGGTTAAGAGGCTATATTATGGTGGGTGTGTATGTGTGAGTGTGAGTGTGTGCGTCTCCCGGGTAGGTAGGTTTAAGGGGAGGTGAATGGGTTAAGAGGCTATATTATGGTGGGTGTGTATGTGTGAGTGTGAGTGTGTGCGTCTCCCGGATAGGTAGGTTTAAGGGTAGGTGATCGGGTTAAGAGGCTATTTTATGGTGGGTGTGTAAGTGTGAGTGTGTGCGTCTCCCGGGTAGGTAGGTTTAAGGGGAGGTGAACGGGTTAAGAGGCTATATTATGGTGGGTGTGTATGTGTGAGTGTGAGTGTGTGCGTCTCCCGGGTAGGTAGGTTTAAGGGGAGGTGAACGGCTTAAGAGGCTATATTATGGTGGGTGTGTATGTGTGAGTGTGAGTGTTTGCGTCTCCCGGGTAGCTACGTTTAAGGGGAGGTGAACGGGTTAAGAGGCTATATAATGGTGGGTGTGTATGTATGAGTGTGAGTGTGTGCGTCTCCCGGGTAGGTAGGTTTAAGGGCAGGTATTTAGAACGGGTTAAGAGGCTATATTATGGTGGGTGTGTATGTGTGAGTGTGAGTGTGTGCGTCTCCCGGGTAGGTAGGTTTAAGGGGAGGTGAACTAGTTAAGAGGCTATATTATGGTGGGTGTGTATGTGTGAGTGTGAGTGTGTGCGTCACCCGGGTAGGTAGGTTTAATGGGAGGTATTTAGAATGGGTTAAGAGGCTATATTATGGTGGGTGTGTATGTGTATGTGTGAGTGTGTGCGTCTCCCGGGTAGGTAGGTTTAAGGGCAGGTATTTAGAACGGGTTAAGAGGCTATATTATGGTGGGTGTGTATGTGTGAGTGTGAGTGTGTGCGTCTCCCGGGTAGCTAGGTTTAAGGGCAGGTATTTAGAACGGGTTAAGAGGCTATATTACGGTGGGTGTGTATGTGTGAGTGTGAGTGTGTGCGTCTCCCGGGTAGGTAGGTTTAAGGGCAGGTATTTAGAACGGGTTAAGAGGCTATATTATGGTGGGTGTGTATGTGTGAGTGTGAGTGTGTGCGTCTCCCGGGTAGGTAAGTTTAAGGGCAGGTATTTAGAATGGGTTAAGAGGCTATATTATGGTGGGTGTGTATGTGTGAGTGTGTGAGTCTCCCGGGTAGCTAGGTTTAAGGGGAGGTGAACGGGTTAAGAGGCTATATTATGATGGGTGTGTATGTGTGAGTGTGAGTGTGTGCATCTCCCGGGTAGGTAGGTTTAAGGGCAGGTATTTAGAAAGGGTTAAGAGGCTATATTATGGTAGGTGTGTATGTGTGAGTGTGAGTGTGTTTTTTATTTTTTTTTTTTTATTTTTTTTTTTATATATAAGAGACAATGAACGGAGGAAGGAAAAACACAGATAAAACAAAAAGGTCCATGTGCCTAAAGGCATCCTCCATTCATAAAATGTTTGTAACAACTGGATTTAAACATTTGTTGATTGTAAGTTTGTGGAAAGCAATTCGAGGGAAGTGAATTCCAAAGAGTAATAGCTCTGGGGATAAATGAATTCTGATAAGCAGAAGTTCTGCATTGTGGAGGAGAAAGTGTAAATTCATGGGCGCTCTCAGCTGCCCTAGTTCTACGGGGAAAGAGATGGAGAGGCGGCACAATTGAAGCAAGTTCCTCGGAACAATTGCTGTGAAAATATCTGTAGAATAATGCAAGGGATGCAATGTTTCTTCGTATGGCTAATGTAGGAAGGTCCTGTGTGATTGCAGGGTTATTGATTAATCTAATAGCTTTATTTTGAATTTTGTCCAACTGCCTCAATGCAACCACTCCACTTCCACCCCACAGAGGTGAACAGTAATCCATCTGAGAGCGCACATGACTTTTATATATTACGGCCAACTGCTCGTCAGTGAAGAATTCTCGAACTCTGTACAGGAGTCCCAGTTTTTTAGAGGCATTCTTAGCAATGCTTCTAACATAATGTGTCCAGCTCAAGTTAGTAGTTAATGTTACACCGAGAATGTCAATACTAGGGGAAGTGGGAATATTTACATCATTAAAAAATATATTGGAAGGCATGAGATTCTGTCGGTTAGAAAATTGAATGTACTTGGTTTTCTGTGCATTAAAGGAAACTAGATTATCTTGTCCCCATTCATTAATTCTAGAAAGGTCCTGGTTCAGAGAAATTGCAGTGTTTATTTTTGAATTTATAAGATCGGGTTGGGTGAAAGAATTGGTAAATGTGAAGGAACTGTGGAGTGTTGAGTCATCTGCGTAGGAATGTATTGGATTATGAGTGGTAGATATGAGATCATTGATATGAATGAGGAACAGAGTTTGGGGCCAAAACTGATCCCTGGGGAACACCAGCATTTATTGAGTGAAATTGAGAATAAAGGCCATCTACCATTACACGTATTTTTCTGTTATGAAGATAAGAAGAAATTAGTGGAACTAATGATGCAAGGCCCGTAGTGTGACATCTTCGACAATAAGGATTGATGCCAGACTCTATCAAATGCCTTTGATATATCCAGTGCTATTGTATGTGTTTCACCATGTTGGTCTGTAGCTTGGTTGATTTGATGCGTAAGAAGGCAAAGAATGTCTGCAGTTGATCGACATCGTCTAAAACCATATTGCCTATCACTGATTAATTTATTATTCTCCAGATGCTTAATTATGTGATTATTTAATATAATTTCAAAAACTTTGCCAAGAGTGGAAGTTATAGCTATTGGTCTGTAGTTTGATGGATCTGAAGAGGCACCTTTTTTAGGAACTGGATGGATGTTTGCTTCTTTCCAGGGTACTGGGAAGCATGAGGTATGAGTACACAGACGGAAAAATGTTGCCAATACAGGAGCGAGCACCAAGGAGCAATTCTTAAGTACTATTGGAGGAATTTCATCTGGACCAGGAGCCATATCTACTGATAGATTCTGCAAAATAGTTTTGACATGTCTGGTGAGGGAATTTCAGGCGAATTAAAATTAAGTACAGGGACATCTTGATTTATTTCATCTAAGGTTGAGTTGGTGGAGAAAATATCCGCAAGAAGGTTAGCTTCGCCTCATGGGTCACTTACAAGATTGCCAGTCGGAGATTTTAATGGTGGAATGGATGAAGCAGTAGTGAAGTTGGATTTGAATGAGTTAAGAGTAGACCAAAATATTTTGTTATCATTTGGATTATTTAGAAGTTTATTTGCCTGCTTATGGAGAAAGTTTGATTTAGTTAGGTTTAATACAGTTTTGGCATGATTTCTGATGTTTCTAAAGTAATTAAAGGCTTCATGTGTTTTTGATCTCGTGAATGCATTGTAGGCTATTGCTTTTTGTTCAGTTACTCTAGCACAATTATGGTCAAACCATTTAGGTGAATTATATCTTTTACTGTACTTTTGATGAGGAATAAAAGTTTCCATTCCAATTTTTACAAAATCTTGTATGTGGCTCAAGGTGGAGTGTGCATCATTAGAAAAGAAAGAGGTCCAGGGAATATCAATAAAGAAACCTTGAAGACCCTCCCAGTCTGCCCTATCGTAATGCCATTTAGTCACCAAAACAGGTTCAGAGTGGGAAGGTGTGGTAGGTGATAGACAGGTGGCCTGTATCAGACAGTGATCAGAAGATCCAAGTGGGGACCTCACTGTAACATCATAATTTTCTGAATTGGTTGTTAAAAATAAGTCCAGTAGGTGGGAATTATGATTAGGATTATCTGGTACACGGGTGGGTTGGTTGACTAGTTGAATGAGATTAAATGAGTCTGCAAATAGCTCACATTCAAGACCAGCATCATCAGTCCTGGCTGAATGAGTGAGCCATTCAACATTATGGACATTAAAATCACCCAACACAGTGATTTCAGAAGAAGCATTTAAGTTGAGGACACTGAGTTGTGAGGACAGAGAATCAAAAAAGACTTTGCTCTGGAGGAGTATTTGGGGAACGGTAGATGCAACACATGTATTTAAATTTACCAGCAGAAATTAATTTGTATATAGAATAATCAAAATAGGGACAATTGAAACTAGTAACCTCCTCCAGGGCAATTTCAAATTTTGCGAAGCAACATACACCACCTTTAGGTCTGAAATTTTGGAGCAGTTGATAACCTGGAAAATTAAATCTAGATGTGTCAGATGTGGATGTTACTTGAGTCTCTGTCAAAAAAAAAGGAGAGTAGGGGATTCTGCTTGAAGAAATTGGTGTACAGAATTGATGTTAGAGTGAAGTCCCCTTATATTACTAAAGAAATAGCTGTACTGACAAGCAGCTTTGGGACGTTGCAATGCTCTTGACACAGTAGCATGATGACGACCGGGAGGGCCCTGTGTCAATAACCCAACCCTGCCGGGGGTGGATATCCGAGGGACCACCAGGTTTGCTCTTAACAATTGTGCGTCCTCCCGGGTAGGTAGGTTTAAGGGGAGCTATTTAGAATGGGTTAAGAGGCTATATTATGGTGGGTGTGTATGTGTGAGTGTGAGTGTGTGCGTCTCCCGGGTAGGTAGGTAGGTTTAAGGGCAGGTATTTAGAACGGGTTAAGAGTCTATATTATGGTGGGTGTGTATGTGTGAGTGTGAGTGTGTGCGTCTCCCGGATAGGTAGGTTTAAGGGTAGGTGATCAGGTTAAGAGGCTATTTTATGGTGGGTGTGTATGTGTGAGTGTGTGCGTCTCCCGGGTAGGTAGGTTTAAGGGGAGGTGAACGGGTTAAGAGGCTATATTATGGTGGGTGTGTATGTGTGAGTGTGTGCGTCTCCCGGGTAGGTAGGTTTAAGGGGAGGTGAACGGCTTAAGAGGCTATATTATGGTGGGTGTGTATGTGTGAGTGTGTGCGTCTCCTGGGTAGCTACGTTTAAGGGGAGGTGAACGGGTTAAGAGGCTATATAATGGTGGGTGTGTATGTGTGAGTGTGAGTGTGTGCGTCTCCCGGGTAGGTAGGTTTAAGGGGAGGTATTTAGAACGGGTTAAGAGGCTATATTATGGTGGGTGTGTATGTGTGAGTGTGAGTGTGTGTGTCTCCCGGGTAGGTAGGTTTAAGGGTAGGTATTTAGAACGGGTTAAGAGGCTATATTATGGTGGGTGTGTATGTGTGAGTGTGAGTGTGTGCGTCTCCCGGGTAGGTAGGTTTAAGGGGAGGTATTTAGAATGGGTTAAGAGGCTATATTATGGTGGGTGTGTATGTGTGAGTGTAAGTGTGTGCGTCTCCCGGGTAGGAAGGTTTAAGGGGAGGTGAACGGGTTAAGAGGCTATATTATGGTGGGTGTGTATGTGTGAGTGTGAGTGTGTGCGTCTCCCAGGTAGGTAGGTTTAAGGGGAGCTATTTAGAATGGGTTAAGAGGCTATATTATGGTGGGTGTGTATGTGTGAGTGTGAGTGTGTGCGTCTCCCGGGTAGGTAGGTTTAAGGGCAGGTATTTAGAACGGGTTAAGAGGCTATATTATGGTGGGTGTGTATGTGTGAGTGTGAGTGTGTGCGTCTCCCGGGTAGGTAGGTTTAAGGGCAGGTATTTAGAACGGGTTAAGAGGCTATATTATGGTGGGTGTGTATGTGTGAGTGTGAGTGTGTGCGTCTTCCGGGTAGCTAGGTTTAAGGGGAGGTATTTAGAACGGGTTAAGAGGCTATATTATGGTGGGTGTGTATGTGTGAGTGTGTGCGTCTCCCGGGTAGGTAGGTTTAAGGGGAGCTATTTAGAACGGGTTAAGAGGCTATATTATGGTGGGTGTGTATGTGTGAGGGTGAGTGTGTGCGTCTCCCGGGTAGGTAGGTTTAAGGGGAGGTATTTAGAACGGGTTAAGAGGCTATATTATGGTGAGTGTGAGTGTGTGCGTCTCCCGGGTAGGTAGGTCTAAGGGCAGGTATTTAGAACGGGGTAAGAGGCTATATTATGGTGTGTGTGTATGTGTGAGGGTGAGTGTGTGCGTCTCCCGGGTAGGTAGGTTTAAGGGGAGGTATTTAGAACGGGTTAAGAGGCTATATTATGGTGGGTGTGTATGTGTGAGGGTGAGTGTGTGCGTCTCCCGGGTAGGTAGGTTTAAGGGGAGGTATTTAGAACGGGTTAAGAGGCTATATTATGGTGGGTGTGTATGTGTGAGTGTGAGTGTGTGCGTCTCCCGGGTAGCTAGGTTTAAGAGGAGGTGAACGGGTTAAGAGGCTATATTATGGTGGGTGTGTATGTGTGAGTGTGAGTGTGTGCGTCTCCCGGGTAGGTAGGTTTAAAGGGAGGTGAACGGGTTAAGAGGCTGTATTATGGTGAGTGTGAGTGTGTGCGTCTCCCCGGGTAGGTAGGTCTAAGGGCAGGTATTTAGAACGGGGTAAGAGGCTATATTATTGTGTGTGTGTATGTGTGAGTGTGTGCGTCTCCCGGGTAGGTAGGTTTAAGGGCAGGTATTTAGAACGGGTTAAGAGGCTATATTATGGTGGGTGTGTATGTGTGAGTGTGAGTATGTGCGTCTCCCGGGTAGGTAGGTTTAAGGGGAGGTGAACGGGTAAAGAGGCTATATTATGGTGAGTGTGTATGTGTGAGTGTGAGTGTGTGCGAATCCCGGGTAGGTAGGTTTAAGGGGAGGTGAACGGGTTAAGAGGCTATATTATGGTGGGTGTGTATGTGTGAGTGTGAGTGTGTGCATCTCCCGGTAGGTAGGTTTAAGGGCAGGTATTTAGAACGGGTTAAGAGGCTATATTATGGTGGGTGTGTATGTGTGAGTGTGAGTGTGTGCGTCTCCCGGGTAGGTAGGTTTAAGTGGAGGTGAACGGGTTAAGAGGCTATATTATGGTGGGCGTGTATGTGTGAGTGTGTGCGTATCCCGGGTAGGTAGGTTTAACGAGAGGTGATCGGGTTAAGAGGCTATATTATGGTGGGTGTGTATGTGTGAGTGTCAGTGTGTGCGTCTCCCGGGTAGGTAGGTTTAAGGGCAGGTATTTAGAACGGGTTAAGAGGCTATATTACGGTGGGTGTGTATGTGTGAGTGTGAGTGTGTGCGTCTCCCGGGTGTTACGACCTGGCACTCGGGTACACAAGGGCTCTCGATCAGGACTCGAATACGGCTCGCTGCCACAACGGAAACACACGATCCCAACCCCTGAGTACTGCCAGCCGAACAAAAAACACCAATACCCTCCAGAGTTCAATCTGCTATAACGGGGTATACAAGAACTCGGTACTAGTGTTCAACAACAGACTAATAAAGAGACAGGAATTCTCTAGTCTGGTCAACAATCAAACAAAGAAGTAAGAAACAACAACACCAAAGAATAGTGTTGGCCGAAGCCGAAGTAATCCACCCTTGACTAAGAACTTAAGAAGTCCTCCACCCTCTACTTCGGATCGGCACTATTACGTTACGTTAATTAATAGTCCTTAAGCATCGAGCAAGGAATCTTCTGAAAAAAGTTAGATGCTTCTCGGATGCTCGTAAGAAGTACGTATCGGATTTTTAACAGTAATTCAATAAGAAAAACACTGGCAATTAAATACTATTAAAGGTTTAAATTGGCATAAGAATAATTAAAAGAATATGCAATAGTAAATGGCAAACATTAAAAAGAAGTACTCCGCAAATGCAACGGCAATAGCCTACTCGGATTGTGCTCGTGGGCCACTAATCACTAAAGTAGCCAAGCTTGCAACACATGAAATCAATAGTGCATAACCAATATCATACATAAGGAAAGCTTCAATACTATTCTGTATCTACTAATCGAGTAAAGTCTAGCTGGGGTACTGTGGGCAAAAGGTAGCAGTGACTGAGCAAAAACGGCTCGTAGCCTAGCGAAGTCCTCACAACTGTTTTAAAGTATTACGTTAACACTAACAAGTGCACTTTGAGAAATCCAGATCCCTTGTATCTGGTTTTCTCCCGGCTCCTTGACAAAGTAAAAACAAGCTGTTAATAAAATACAGGGTGGTTAGGCTCTTCCCCTCACGCACTGTAAATTATTAACTCAACACAGTCAGCCGCGAAGACAACCTAGGCTTCACTGAACCGAAACGAGTATGCAGGTTTATCGCTTAACCACTGCATCAAACAACAACTCGTAACACAGAATAGCCTTACCCCAGTCTAGCATTACCTAGACTAGCAGAAAACAGGAATAATAATAATAACACACAGGGAAATGCATAGACAAGTGCAACAAACATAAATCAATCCTAGTCTAAGTTAACCCTTCCAAAATAGGCTATCTAATAGGCATGTATCTCATGAGAACTCAAGCGATAATACGTTGGCTGACTAGCTCTGCACCAACGGGACCATGGAAGTTAAAAAGGGTAGGGAAAAGAGGAGATAAGAATGTAAGGTAGTAGAGAAAGTTCACATCAGTCAGAAGAATATATATAGTTAGCAAGGGAAATGAGAAGTCGCTCTGCCTAATGAGTTCTGATCAAAAAAATGGCTAGACTTCCCTTTTTATACTCGGCCCTCTAGTGAGCCCAACGTGAACTACTAAGGACCGCCCACTGACAATCATTACGTAATTTCTCTCTCTCCTCTGGGATAGACAAAAGGCTTTCCTAGCACTGAGGGGAGGGGGGGGGAGTGCTAGTGAGTTAGGCCCACCTCCCGCATGGCGCACCCACTGACCCCCAACTGTGGCTGCCGCTTCTCCCATCATTACAAATAAGTTTTACACACAATACTTATAACTAATGATATAAAATAGAACTCGTTGACTCAGATGAAAACAAAATACATATTCATATTACTTATAGTACAACGGCTCACATGAACTAAGTTAGGAAACTCTACATAGACTACAGCCAAAGTTCCTGCCCTGACGATCCTAGCGAGAGTGGGGCATGACTAGGCGTTCTGTACAGCATGCTCACACTGGACATGCGTCACACGGGTAGGTAGGTTTAAGGGCAGGTATTTAGAACGGGTTAAGAGGCTATATTATGGTGGGTGTGTATGTGTGAGTGTGAGTGTGTGCGTCTCCCGGGTAGGTAGGTTTAAGGGCAGGTATTTAGAACGGGTTAAGAGTCTATATTATGGTGGGTGTGTATGTGTGAGTGTGAGTGTGTGCGTCTCCCGGATAGGTAGGTTTAAGGGGAGGTTATCGGGTTAAGAGGCTATTTTATGGTGGGTGTGTATGTGTATGTGTGAGTGTGTGCGTCTCCGGGTAGGTAGGTTTATGGGGAGGTGAACGGCTTAAGAGGCTATATTATGGTGGGTGTGTAAGTGTGAGTGTGTGCGTCTCCCGGGTAGCTACGTTTAACGGGAGGTGAACGGGTTAAGAGGCTATATAATGGTGGGTGTGTATGTGTGATTGTGAGTGTGTGCGTCTCCCGGGTAGGTAGGTTTAATGGCAGGTATTTAGAATGGGTTAAGAGGCTATATTATGGTGGGTGTGTACGTGTGAGTGTGAGTGTGTGCGTCTCCAGGGTAGGTAGGTTTAAGGGGAGGTGAACGGGTTAAGAGGCTATATTATGGTGAGTGTGTATGTGTGAGTGTGAGTGTGTGCATATCCCGGGTAGGTAGGTTTAAGGGCAGGTATTTAGAACGGGTTAAGAGGCTATATTATGGTGGGTGTGTATGTGCGAGTGCGAGTGTGTGCGTCTCCCGGGTAGGTAGGTTTAAGGGAGCTATTTAGAACGGGTTAAGAGGCTATGTTATGGTGGGTGTGTATGTGTGAGTGTTAGTGTGTGCATCTCCCGGGTAGGTAGGTTTAAGGGGAGCTATTTAGAACGGGTTAAGAGGTTATATTATGGTGGGTGTGTATGTGTGAGTGTGAGTGTGTGCGTCTCCCAGGTAGGTAGGTTTAAGGGGAGGTGAACGGGTTAAGAGGCTATATTATGGTGGGTGTGTATGTGTGAGTGTGAGTGTGTGCGTCTCCCGGGTAGGTAGGTTTAAGGGCAGGTATTTAGAACGGGTTAAGAGGCTATATTACGGTGGGTGTGTATGTGTGAGTGTGAGTGTGTGCGTCTCCCGGGTAGGTAAGTTTAAGGGCAGGTATTTAGAACGGGTTAAGAGGCTATATTATGGTGGGTGTGTATGTTTGAGGGTGAGTGTGTGCGTCTCCCGGGTAGGTAGGTTTAAGGGGAGGTATTTAGAACGGGTTAAGAGGCTATATTATGGTGGGTGTGTATGTGTGAGTGTGAGTGGGTGCGTTTCCCGGGTAGGTAGGTTTAAGGGGAGGTGAACGGGTTAAGAGGCTATATTATGGTGGGTGTGAATGTGTGAGTGTGAGTGTGTGCGTCTCCCGGGTAGGTAGGTTTAAGGGGAGGTGAACGGGTTAAGAGCTATATTATGGTGGGTGTGAATGTGTGAGTGTGAGTGTGTGCGTCTCCCGGGTAGGTAGGTTTAAGGGGAGGTGAACGGGTTAAGAGGCTATATTATGGTGGGTGTGTATGTGTGAGTGTGAGTGTGTGCGTCTCCCGGGTAGGTAGGTTTAAGGGCAGGTATTTAGAATGGGTTAAGGCTATATATTTTTGTATGTGTGAGTGTGAGTGTGTGCGTCTACCGGGTAGGTAGGTTTAAGTGGGGGTGAACGGGTTAAGAGGCTATATTATGGTGGGTGTGTATGTGTGAGTGTGAGTGTGTGCGTGACCAGGTAGGTAGGTTTAAGGGCAGGTATTTAGAACGGGTTAAGAGGCTATATTATGGTGGGTGTGTATGTGTGAGTGTGAGTGTGTGCGTCTCCCGGGTAGGTAGGTTTAAGGGGAGCTATTTAGAACGGGTTAAGAGGCTATGTTATGGTGGGTGTGTATGTGTGAGTGTGAGTGTGTGCGTCTCCCGGGTCGGTAGGTTTAAGGGGAGCTATTTAGAACGGGTTAAGAGGCTATATTATGGTAGGTGTGTTTTTTTTTTTTTTTTTTTTTTTTTTTTTTTTTTTTTTTTTTTTAAGAGACAATGAACGAGGAAGGACACAGATAAAACAAAAAGGTCCATGTGCCTAAAGGCATCCTCCATTCATAAAATGTTTGTAACAACTGGATTTAAACATTTGTTGATTGTAAGTTTGTGGAAAGCAATTCGAGGGTAGTGAATTCCAAAGAGTAGTAGCTCTGGGGATAAATGAATTCTGATAAGCAGAAGTTCTGCATTGTGGAGGAGAAAGTGTAAATTCATGGGAGCTCTCAGCTGCCCTAGTTCTACGGGGAAAGATGTGGAGAGGCGGCACAATTGAAGCAAGTTCCTCGGAACAATTGCTGTGAAAATATCTGTAGAATAATGCAAGGGATGCAACGTTTCTTCGTATGGCTAATGTAGGAAGGTCCTGTGTGATTGCAGGGTTATTGATTAATCTAATAGCTTTATTTTGAATTTTGTCCAACTGCCTCAATGCAACCACTCCACTTCCACCCCACAGAGGTGAACAGTAATCCATCTGAGAGCGCACATGACTTTTATATATTACGGCCAACTGCTCGTCAGTGAAGAATTCTCGAACTCTGTACAGGAGTCCCAGTTTTTTTAGAGGCATTCTTAGCAATGCTTCTAACATAATGTGTCCAGCTCAAGTTAGTAGTTAATGTTACACCGAGAATGTCAATACTAGGGGAAGTGGGAATATTTACATCATTAAAAAATATATGGGAGTCCGTGAGATTCTGTCGGTTAGAAAATTGAATGTACTTGGTTTTCTGTGCATTAAAGGAAACTAGATTCTCTTGTCCCCATTCATTAATTCTAGAAAGGTCCTGGTTCAGAGAAATTGCAGTGTTTATTTTTGAATTTATAAGATCGGGTTGGGTGAAAGAATTGGTAAATGTGAAGGAACTGTGGAGTGTTGAGTCATCTGCGTAGGAATGTATTGGATTATGAGTGGTAGATATGAGATCATTGATATGAATGAGGAACAGAGTTGGGGCCAAAACTGATCCCTGGGGAACACCAGCATTTATTGAGTGAAATTGAGAATAAAGGCCATCTACCATTACACGTATTTTTCTGTTATGAAGATAAGAAGAAATTAGTGGAACTAATGATGCAAGGCCGTAGTGTGACATCTTCGACAATAAGGATTGATGCCAGACTCTATCAAATGCCTTTGATATATCCAGTGCTATTGTATGTGTTTCACCATGTTGGTCTGTAGCTTGGTTGATTTGATGCGTAAGAAGGCAAAGAATGTCTGCAGTTTGATCGACATCGTCTAAAACCATATTGCCTATCACTGATTAATTTATTATTCTCCAGATGCTTAATTATGTGATTATTTAATATAATTTCAAAAACTTTGCCAAGAGTGGAAGTTATAGCTATTGGTCTGTAGTTTGATGGATCTGAAGAGGCACCTTTTTTAGGAACTGGATGGATGTTTGCTTCTTTCCAGGGTACTGGGAAGCATGAGGTATGAGTACACAGACGGAAAATTTTGCCAATACAGGAGCGAGCACCAAGGAGCAATTCTTAAGTACTATTGGAGGAATTTCATCTGGACCAGGAGCCTTATCTACTGAGAGATTCTGCAAAATAGTTTTGACATGTCTGGTGTGGATCTTAAGTGAGGGAATTTCAGGTGAATTAAAATTAAGTACAGGGACATCTTGATTTATTTCATCTAAGGTTGAGTTGGTGGAGAAAATATCTGCAAGAAGGTTAACTTTACGTCGTGGGTCACTTACAAGATTGCCAGTCGGAGACTTTAATGGTGGAATGGATGAAGCAGTAGTGAAGTTGGATTTGAATGAGTTAAGAGTAGACCAAAATATTTTGTTATCATTTGGATTATTTAGAAGTTTATTTGCCTGCTTATGGAGAAAGTTTGATTTAGTTAGGTTTAATACAGTTTTGGCATGATTTCTGATGTTTCTAAAGTAATTAAAGGCTTCATGTGTTTTTGATCTTGTGTATGCATTGTAGGCTATTGCTTTTTGTTCAGTTACTCTAGCACAATTATGGTCAAACCATTTAGGTGAATTAGATCTTTTACTGTACTTTTGATGAGGAAAAAAAAGTTTCCATTCCAATTTTTACAAAATCTTGTATGTGGCTCAAGGTGGAGTGTGCATCATTAGAAAAGAAAGAGGTCCAGGGAATATCAATAAAGAAACCTTGAAGACCCTCCCAGTCTGCCCTATCGTAATGCCATTTAGTCACCAAAACAGGTTCAGAGTGGGAAGGTGTGGTAGGTGATAGACAGGTGGCCTGTATCAGACAGTGATCAGAAGATCCAAGTGGGGACCTCACTGTAACATCATAATTTTCTGAATTGGTTGTTAAAAATAAGTCCAGTAGGTGGGAATTATGATTAGGATTGTCTGGTACACGTGTGGGTTGGTTGACTAGTTGAATGATATTAAATGAGTCTGCAAATAGCTCACATTCAAGACCAGCATCATCAGTCCTGGCTGAATGAGTGAGCCATTCAACATATGGACATTAAAATCACCCAACACAGTGATTTCAGAAGAAGCATTTAAGTTGAGGACACTGAGTTGTGAGGACAGAGAATCAAAAAGACTTTGCTCTGGAGGAGTATTTGGGGAACGGTAGATGCAACATATGTATTTAAATTTACCAGCAGAAATTAATTTGTATATAGAATAATCGAAATAGGGACAATTGAAAACTAGTAACCTCCTCCAGGGCAATTTCAGATTTTGAGAAGCAACATACACCACCTTTAGGTCCTGAAATTTTGGAGCAGTTGATAACCTGGAAAATTAAATCTAGATGTGTCAGATGTGGATGTTACTTGAGTCTCTGTCAAAAAAAGGAGAGTAGGGGATTTCTGCTTGAAGAAATTGGTGTACAGAATTGATGTTAGAGTGAAGTCCCCTTATATTACTAAAGAAATAGCTGTACTGACAAGCAGCTTTGGGACGTTGCAATGCTCTTGACACAGTCGCATGATGACGGCCGGGAGGGCCCTGTGTCAATAACCCAACCCTGCCGGGGGTGGATATCTGAGGGACCACCAGGTTTGCTCTTAACAATTGTACTGCCATATTTATAAGGTAAGTGTATGGTGTTACATGTATGATATGTAGTGGGAAGAGTAGTATTTTATGGATAGAGGATAGCGATGTAGGGCAATGTCGTGAAGTTGGATGTGTATGTTATATAAAGAGGGTTTTCCTGATACCCCTGATGTGTGAGGCAGAAAGATATGTATCCAGCTACCAAGGCCTGGGAGAGAAAATGGAATTCAGGCTATTCCCTGAGTCTCCCGAAACCTTGGCGGTAGTACTTCCCTGGGCGGGGCTGCCTACCCCTACTACCTACAAAATGTGTATGTGTGAGTGTGTGCGTCTCCCAGGTAGGTAGGTTTAAGGGGAGGTGAACGGGTTAAGAGGCTATATTATGGTGGGTGTGTATATGTTTGTGTGAGTGTGTGCGTCTCCCGGGTAGGTAGGTTTAAGGGGAGGTGAACGGCTTAATAGGCTATATTATGGTGGGTGTGAATGTGTGAGTGTGAGTGTGTGCGTCTCCCGGGTAGGTAGGTTTAAGAGGAGCTATTTAGAACGGGTTAAGAGTCTATATTATGGTGGGTGTGTATGTGTGAGTGGGAGTGTGTGCGTCTCCCGGGTAGGTAGGTTTAATGGGAGGTGAACGGGTTAAGAGGCTATATTATGGTGGGTGTGTATGTGTGAGTATGAGTGTGTGCGTCTCCCGGGTAGGTTGGTTTAAAGGGAGGCATTTAGAACGGGTTAAGAGGCTATATTATGGTGGGTGTGTATGTGTGAGTGTGAGTGTGTGCGTCTCCCGGGTAGGTAGGTTTAAGGGGAGGTGAACGGGTTAAGAGGCTATATTATGGTGGGTGTGTATGTGTGAGTGTGAGTGTGTGCGTCTCCCGGGTAGGTAGGTTTAAGGGGAGCTCTTTAGAACGGGTTGAGAGGCTATATATGGTGGTGTGTATGTGAGTGTGAGTGTGTGTTGCTCCCGGGTAGGTAGGTTAAGGGGAGCTCTTTAGAACGGGTTAAGAGGCTATATTGGTGGGTGTGTATGTGTGAGTCTGAGTGGTGTGCGTGTCCCTTAGGTAGGTTTAAGGGGAGTTAGAACGGGTTAGAGGCTATATTATGGTGGGTGTGTATGTGTGAGTGTGAGTGTGTGCGTCTCCCGAGTAGGTTTAAGTGGGGGTGAACGGGTTAAGAGGCTATATTATGGTGGGTGTGTATGTGCGAGTGTCAGTGTGTGCGTCTCCCGGGTAGGTAGGTTTAAGGGCAGGTATTTAGAACGGGTTAAGAGGCTATATTATGGTGGGTGTGTATGTGTGAGTGTGAGTGTGTGCGTCTACCGGGTAGGTAGGTTTAAGGGCAGCTATTTAGAACGGGTTAAGAGGCTATATTATGGTGGGTGTTGTGTGAGTGTGAGTGTGTGCGTCTCCCGGGTAGTAGGTTTTCATTATTTAGAACGGGTTAAGAGGCTATTATGGTGGGTGTATATGTGAGAGTGTGAGTGTGTGCGTCTCCCGGGTAGGTAGGTTTAAGGGCAGGTATTTAGAACGGGTTAAGAGGCAATATTATGGTGGGTGTGTATGTGTGAGTGTGAGTGTGTGCGTCTCCCGAGTAGCTAGGTTTAAGGGGAGGTGAACGGGTTAAGAGGCTATATTATGGTGGGTGTGTATGTGTGAGTGTGAGTGTGTGCGTCTCCCGGGAAGGTAGGTTTAAGGGGAGCTATTTAGAACGGGTTAAGAGGCTATATTATGGTGGGTGTGTGAGAGTGAGTGTGTGCGTCTCCCGGGTAGGTAGGTTTAAGGGGAGGTATTTAGAACGGGTTAAGAGGGTATATTATGGTGGGTGTGTATGTGTGAGTGTGAGTGTGTGCGTCTCCCGGGTAGGTAGGTTTAAGGGGAGGTGAACGGGTTAAGAGGGTATATTATGGTGGGTGTGTATGTGTGAGTGTGAGTGTGTGCATCTCCCGGGTAGGTAGGTTTAAGGGGAGGTGAACGGGTTAAGAGGCTATATTATGGTGGGTGTGTATGTGTGAGTGTGAGCGTGTGCGTCTCGCGGGTAGGTTGGTTTAAGGGGAGGCATTTAGAACGGGTTAAGAGGCTATATTATGGTGGGTGTGTATGTGTGAGTGTGAGTGTGTGCGTCTCCCGGGTAGGTAGGTTTAAGGGGAGGTGAACGGGTTAAGAGGCTATATTATGGTGGGTGTGTGAGTGTGAGTGTGTGCGTCTCCCGGGTAGGTAGGTTTAAGGGCAGGTATTTAGAACGGGTTAAGAGGCTATATTATGGTGGGTGTGTATGTGTGTGTGTGAGTGTGTGCGTCTCCCGGGTAGCTAGGTTTAAGGGCAGGTATTTTGAACGGGTTAAGAGGCTATATTATGGTGGGTGTGTATGTGTGAGTGTGAGTGTGTGCGTCTCCCGGGTAGGTAGGTTTAAGGGCAGGTATTTAGAACGGGTTAAGAGGCTATATTATGGTGGGTGTGTATGTGTGAGTGTGAGTGTGTGCGTCTCCCGGGTAGGTAGGTTTAAAGGGAGGTGAATGGGTTAAGAGGCTATATGATGGTGGGTGTGTATGTGTTGTTATGATCCAGGTTCTCAAAGACACAGGGCTCTTCAACATTGGACTAGATAATGGCAAAAATGCAACAACGGTAACACTAGATCCAACCCCTGCCTTAAACACTGGAAAACACTGGTGATGGGCTGGTCTATCAGAGTGAGACCTGAGCGATCTCTGCCATACCCATAGCTTACTCTGACTGTTCCTTTTACTTATATATTTTCTAGATCTCGAGTGACGGCGTCTCTTCCGTGGATTGACCTCCCAATCTACCAAGATTGGAAGCTAAAGCGTCACATTATTCCTTTGCCCCTCAACTTTCTCTTTATAATTGCTGAGGGGCACAGGGCCCTGGGTGGGGCTTTGGTTTCCCGGGCGTTTACGCACCCTCTCAGCCCCCCGCCATGGAGTGGCTTCGGTCACCCAGGTTTTATTGTGGTCATGGGGCTGTTCGGCCAGGCAGCTTGGGGAACAACAACAACAACAACAACAACACTGGAAAACAAAACACCATTACCGCCCTGAGTCGTGCCTGGACAACGAGGTATCCTATGACTCGGTAACTGGTGCACACACACTAGGCTGAAGCTCGATGAAACAGCCTATTCTCAAACAGTAAAAGATTACTCGATTAGGTTACAAAAAGAAAAGATGGTTAACGTGATTAATTAACGTTACGGTAGATACTCAAATAACTGGCACTCCTGTATTAAAGAAAGTGCAATGCTAGTCCTGCAACATCAACTGGAAACTTCTGAAATAAGTTTGATGCTGGGAAGATGTTCGTAAAGAATCTTGAACAATTATAATGCAGAATACGGGTCACAATAAATACTAGGACATATAGTAATAATAGGCAGGCGAATAATAAAGACTGCGCAAAGGTAGTAATGCTCGACAACTAAAGAAATGCTTCGTGACACAACGCAACTGCCTACTAGGGTTGTGCAACTCAACAACAACCTCGGCTCAAAAGTGCAGTGAATAATAATGCTGCATACATATAATAATGGGGCTTATCTCTAACCAGTGTCTGCTCAGTTAATAAAGTCTAGCTGGGGTAGTCAAGGCAGGGCAACAATGGGCGAGCATGCAGCTCGTAGCCTAAACGTTGTCCGAAGGTGGTATAATGAAGATTACGTTATATGACGGGGATGCTCTCTTGATAAATCTAGGTCTCTAGTACCTAGTTCTATCCTGGCGATCCCTCAGAAGTCAACACAAAGAGGCAGCACTATGTTGTGAGGGATAGGCTATGGCCCTCTCACACCACAGCGCTGTGCTCGCAAAGTAAACCCACCCGAAGACAACTTAGGCTCCCACAGTACCTGTCGATGTCGTGCAGGGCTTAGCTAACACTGCACACATCGGAGACAACGACACAGTAACCTTACCCCTAGTCTAGCTTTAGATAACCAAGCAGAATCACTCAACGCCTTGCCAGGGAGACATATACCGGTCTACAACCTTCCCGAGAGAGGACACATACGGAAAAGTCCGTCTCTCTAACCCTCAATAAAGCATAATACCTCCTTAATCTAATACATGGAAATATCTGAGAGCTTCGCGTACAATACGACTGGCCGACGGTGAACGTCTATGCTGAAACCAGAAGGGATGTTGAGTTTAATAAAGATTAGAGAATGAGAAAGGAGAAGTCGAGAGAGAGAAATAGTATGCAAAGTGGCGAGTATGGAGGACAGAATTGCAAAGGATGTAGGCGATACGCGTGTCAGGCAAGCTCTGAGCTGGTAAAAAACATGAGGCCGCGACGGGAAGGGACTAGTTGACCACCCGGCCGCCAACGCCATCAGCGCCCAAGCGAGCCGCGTCATAGCTCACCCCGCTGCCAGGTGTACTCCCTCACCCTCTCTCGCTCGCCTCCCACACAAGCAACATTTATATTATAGCGAATATAAAATATAAGGCGCGGTCACAGACCAAAACAAAGACCATTTCTAGACTGTCTGTGGCAACACGGCAATAATTACATAAAGCAGATAATTCTAGGACAACTGTAGCCCATCCCCCCATCCTGGCGAGCGCTAGCGGGCTGCAATGCCCCACGCAACCATTCTGTTAACGCCAGGAGGCGTCACACCCCCCCCAAGATATGGGACACTCAACCATGAGCCCATATCTGAACAGACAGAATGTCGCTAGAATCTGCCACTCCTAACCACTCTGCCACTCATGGAATGCAAGCTCAGTCTCCTCAAAAAAAATACAACAACATTTATATATAAAAACAAATCTTATCACCCTTCCTAAATATAATACATTAATTCATAACATTGTGCTCCCAGAGCGAGCTTTAAGAAGCACAGCCTACTGAGGGAAAATCATCTGCACTCAGTACTCAGCTACAATATTCTCTTAAAATTAATTATCAAAAAGAAAGAGTTTTTATTTTATTTTTCATATTTTATTTTAATGTTGTTTTTGGCGGCTACTATAGATGTAGCCTAATTTTCTTCTAATCAAAGCCAACAACTCCTGCCCTGCGACCCTACACTGATGCTACACACGCGAGCAAACAAGCACCAGCGCAAAAATACACCGCGAGCCAAGACAGAGGCTATACCAACATACTGTGGTAGCCTACCCCGGATCCTCCACCCGCGACAAACAGTCCGCAATCACATTCTCACAACCGGCAATATGGCGAATGTCTAAGTTGTACTCTTGCAACATGAGCGACCATCTGGTCAGCCTCATATTCCGGTTGTGGAATTGATTGAGGAATTTAAGCGGGTGGTGGTCGGTATACACTACCACGACTGGCCCATAGGCAGGAACATAGACCTCAAAGTGTCCTGAGCGCTAACACGATTGCCAGTTCCTTTTCAACAACCGAATAGTTTTTCTGTGCCGAATTAAATTTCTTTGAAAAGAAACTGACTGGATGCTCAAGACCTTCCTCGTCTGTCTGCAAAAGTACGGCACCAGCCCCTACTCCGCTGGCATCAGTCGCCAACTGAAATGGTCGTTCAAAGTCCGGGGCCCTGAGGATAGGGTGAGTGCATAAAAGGGGTTTAACTACTTGAAACGCCTGCTCACACTCAGGTGCCCAGCGGAACTTTTTATCTTTGGCTAGTAGATCTGTCAAAGGAGCTAACACAGTAGAATAGCCTCTTATAAAGCGGCTGTAATACCCAATCATGCCCAAAAATCTCATGATCTGCCGCTTGGTGGTCGGCCTGGGGAACAAGTCGATAGCCTGTATCTTCTGTTGGGGCGGGCTCACCTGCCCTAACCCAACCACAAACCCCAGATACTGCACCGTGGCTTGCACAAAGTCACACTTGCCCAGATTAACCACCAAGCCTGCCTTACTAAGTTGACCAAATAAGGCTTCTATGTGCTCACAGTGACTTTGGAAATCGTTGTCATAAATGATCACGTCATCAAGGTAGACAGTACAGTTTGGGACGTCTGCTACGATGTTGTTCATTAAGCTCTGGAAAGTGGCCGGTGCATTTTTCAGACCATATGGCATCACGTTGCAACGGTAAGTACTGCCATCCACCACAAACCCGCACACCTCTTTAGCCCGCTCAGACAGTGGTACTTGCCAGTAGCCTTTGACGAGGTCTACCTTGGTCAAGTACCTTGCTTTCCCGATCTTATCCACACTGTCATCCACCCGGGGAAGAGGATATGCATTGGTGGGGGTCAACCCGTTCAACCCGCCTAAAGTCAATGCAGAACCGAACTTTTCCATCAGGTTTGGGCTGCAGAGTGACAGGAGAAGTCCACCGTACTGCCCCCTTCTCGATCAAGCCTCTTGCCAGCATATACTCCAGCTCATCCCTGAGCGCTGGGAGTTTAATGGGTGGCACCCGATAAGGTATCGACTTGAAGGGGGGGTGCTCTCCTACAATCGACGTCATGCACCGCTTGAGTAGTGAGGCCTGGGTGCTCGGCAAATACAGTGGGGTATGAATCGAACAGGCGCTGCACTGCCACCTGCTGTTCCTCCGGCAGGTGCGCCAGAGCATCATGCGCACATTGGCTCGAATTCCCCGCCCACTGATCAGCCGAGACATGACAATCCCAGTTATCATCCACCTGATCATTGCTGCCCCCCTCTCCTTCTCCACCATGACCGCAGCAGGTCAACACAGGGACAGCTAGTGACTCAGGTGGGCGCCTCACATACTCCTTCAACAAATTAATGTGGCATAGTTGGTTACGCTTCTTCCGGTCTGGAGTGGCAACGAGGTAATCTAGATCGGAGATCTTTGACACCACCCGATAAGGCCCAGCGTACTTGGCAGCCAGAGGATGACCTGCCAAAGGCAACAGGACCAACACCTCTTGACCTACCTGAAACTCCCGGAGTTTCGCCTTAGTATCGTACCTGTCCTTCATACGGGCCTGCGAACTCACCAAATTACGCCCGGCCAGCTCCAGACTTCTAAGCATTCTCTCTCTGCTCTCGAGGACGTATCTCAACATAGAACATGGCTAAGCGGTACCCTCCCAAATCTCCTTCACCATGTGGAGAGGGCCCCTCACCTGATGCCCGAAAACAAGCTCATTCGGACTGAAACCGAGACTCTCTCCAGGTACTTCTCTTGCCGCGAACAAAACATACGGCAGACCAAGGTCCCAATCCTTTCCGTTCTCTGCGCAATAACATCGAAGCATGCTTTTCAGCGTGGCGTGCCACCTCTCCAACACCCCTTGACTCTCCGGGTGATACGCAGAAGAGACGACAGTGCTGATGCCATGCTGAATCATAGTTTGTTTGAACAGATTAGAGGTAAAATTAGAACCTTGGTCCGATTGCACCTCTTGCGGGTAACCATACCGCGAGCAATACAAGAGCAGGTTCCGGACAACAGTTTTCGCCGTGCCATTTCTCATTGGATATGCATCAGGAGAACGAGTGGCCACATCCATGATAGTTAATAGAAATTTATTACCGGCACTAGTAGGGGTTAGGGGTCCGACCATATCCATGATGACCTTACTGAAGGGCGGTCCACTGACAGGAATGGGGTGCAACGGGGCTCTCGGAATTGTTTGGTTAGGTTTTCCAACCCTCTGGCACGTATGACACCTTGCTATCCAGGTTACCACCTGCCCCTTCAACCCCGGCCACCAAAACAATTTTTCTAAAGCCGCCACCGTTTTTCTCACCCCTAGATGTCCTGCCAGTGGTATGTCATGCGCCAACCTCAGTAGGCTATCCCTGCACTCCCGTGGCACCACCAACTGGTCCACTACTCCGGACCCCTCTTGCCAACTACGTTTAGGGTCTTGAAAACGCCTATAGAGGATGCCTTCTAAATAAAAAAAATCTCCTGGCTGTGCATCACCGTCCTCGTCGAGCTCTACAGCTCCATTAGCACACGTTTGGAGCTCAGGGTCCTCTAGTTGCAACCGACGTATATCTGAGGGTGCCAAGCGATCTAACTGCTCCCGGAGCAATGCATGACCTTCCCCGATACTGGGCTGCTCCCTCTGTCTCTCTCGATGTACATAACGTTGCTGTCGTGGAGACTCGTCATGCCCAGCCTCGTCACTCTCGATGACAGGCCCAGGGTCTACTCCAGAATTAAGTAATGGTGCTAATACTGAATCACCCAGGAGAGCCGCCGAGTCAAAACTCTTAAAACCAACTCCAGCTTTAGCCTCCTCCTGTTGATCGTTCCTCCGCTGGTCTGAAGACGGAGGACTAGGCTGTGACACTTTAGCTGCCCGAGCTCGGGTGACAACACACGCCAGGGGTTGTGTCTGGCACCGCTCGACCCACTCTTGCTCTTCCCTACTCACGTCGGCCGGCCTCTCGGCAACGACTAAGGGTAGAACCTCAGAAGCGGGCATTGCAAAGTCGTTGCCGAGAAGAAGGTCGACGCCCTCCACTGGCAGTTTCTCCACAATCCCGACATCCAATTCACGTGCCACACCATCCACCTCCAACTCCAACCGCACCAGTGGGTATGACCAAGTTGCATTAATACCCTGCACCACCACCACCCGAGCCGCGTTTATAGGGTAGCCAGTCAAGTTTTTCATCAGAGTCTGGGAAGCACCTGTATCGCGCAAGACCTCTACTCCATGCTTGCGGCCCGCCCACATCACGCAACCCCGCCCTCTATGGTCGCAAAAAACATCCTGAGCAGGGTTCGAGCCTCCCAGGTGCTTCTGCATTGGCTGTGCCTCAGCCTCTGACGAACTGCCCTGGGCAAACTCAGATGACTTCGGAGACACACCAATGTTGCAGGCCAAAGACACAGCTGCTGTAGGTGGTTTGCTAGGACAGACTCTTGCAAAGTGCCCCTTTTTATGACAATGATAACACTCCAACTCCCCTTTGGGCTTCCCTTGGTACTGGGAAGGGCCCGGCCCCTTCTTAAATGGGACGGTGCTAGTCTTGTGGTCAGTCTTGGTATCATGGCTCTTGTACTTGTTTGCATAAGGTATATCACTAACTCGGGGGGGATGGGGCATCACGCCCCATGTTACCTGCCTCACTACGCTGGGCAGACCCGCACCCACGAATTAGTGATAGCCGGTGGTCAGCCATCTCAGCTGCCTCCTGTAGAGTTTTTGGTTGCTTTTCTTTAAGGTTTAACGTCAGGTCGCCGCCCGTGCATTTGAAAGACTGCTCTAAAAGCACCAACTGTTTAATGTCGTCAAACGTAGTAGCTTTCTCCGACCTCAGCCAATTCCCAAAAGCATCGGACAGCTCCCGGGCATGCTCCAAAAAGGTGCTCTCCCGACCCTTGGTAACACCCCAGAACTTCAACTGTACGTCTCTGGTTGTAGTTCGTATGCTCTCAGGACAGCCTCCTTGAGTTCCTCATAGATAATACAAGACTCTATAGGCAACGCATCGTAGGCTTTAAGACCCTTGCCTATTAATCTAGAGGATACAAGTGCTGCCCATTTATTCTCTGGCCACTGGTGTTCCTGGCACTTCTTCTCAAAGCGTGTGAAAAATTCTGTTACACCACTCTCATCAAACACCGGAACCAGTTTCAATAAGTGCGAGAGACACTGCTCATGAACACGGTTACCAGCCCCAAGTCGCTGTCCCGTTGTCTCTACTCGCGACTTCTCTACGTCCATGTCGGCACAGTACCTAGTCGACTCTAAATCAGGTTGGATTTTTGCTAGCTTGGCTCTCTCTTCTATCTTGGCTAATTCTATTTGCTGCTCACCTGCCCTGATAGCCTTTCTCTCTTCGATCTTAGCTAATTCGAGCTGAAGCAATAATTCTGGAGATAACCCTTGAGGAGGTGAAGGTGCTACAATGTTTGAAATTACCGGTGGTCCCCCCAGGGGCAACCCACCCTGCCAGTCACCACCCACCTGTGGAAGCGTACCCGGGGTCGGCAAACTACTGGGATGGCTGGGAGTCGAGTGTAGGGGAAGCATGGCCGAAGGGCTCTGAGCACTCAACACATCTCGCTCACCAGTCACCCTGCCCAGTACACACGTTATCAAGTTATCCTTGGTCATGCTGCTAGTAACCGCATGACCGATAGCTGTGGCCAGGCATTGAAGACCGTACCGATCCATACCCTCCAACCGCTCGGCAGTAACAGGCCATTGCAAAAATATCCTAGCATCCTCCTCACAGTTCACACCGATTAACCCTTTCATCATGCTGCTGTTCCTCAGTTTCGACATTACGTACTGTGTCTCCATTCTCCTCTGACCCGGTATAAGACATGATGCTCACACAAATTTCTCACCACAATATTCAGAAAAGAAGTACCCCAAACTCTTATGTAGCACTATTCACTTGCCAAAAATGTCTGAAGACTCTCAAGTGCTATACTACTTTGCCAAAAAAAAATTAACGTGCCCACTATATTCCTCAATAAAACAAAGACCACAACAATCCTGCAATTATCTCTTAGTTCACAAGATCCTGAGCTAGGTCGCCATTTGTTACGATCCAGGTTCTCAAAGACACAGGGCTCTTCAACATTGGACTAGATAATGGCAAAATGCAACAATGGTAACACTAGATCCAACCCCTGCCTTAAACACTGGACAACGAGGTATCCTATGACTCGATAACTGGTGCACACACACTAGGCTGACGCTCGATGAAACAGCCTATTCTCAAACAGTAAAAGATTACTCGATTAGGTTACACAAAGAAAAGATAGTTAACGTGATTAATTAACATTACGGTAGATACTCAAATAACTGGCACTCAAAGGAGTACAAAGGAGTACAAAGGAAATCAAGCAACAACAGATCTAGTGACCCTTCTAGGTTGCTTGTCCTCCAAAACACTGAGGATCAAGTGTCCAAACAGTGGTTTAGAGTGGGTAAGGGAACATTGGAAAGGGAATTACTGCCCTGGAACTAATGTCCGTGGCAGGATTAGGAATTTAGGGACAGAGGGGTTAGTAACTGAGGGGGGATAAAATAAAGTTATTCATTTACAAACGCAGTCAGTCGCGGGTTTGATGCGAGATATTTGTCTAGGCGGAGTTTAAATGAATCAACAGTGATGCAGTCTATAACGTTTCGGGGCAGCCCATTCCACAAGTTGACAACTCGATTGAAGAAGAAATTCTTAGATTCGTGTGAGTTAAAAGATTTACCAATAATTTTGCAACCGTTTCCCCGCGTGTAATTAGATTGGTCGATAGTGAAGTACTTACTACAGTTCATATTGTTGATGCCTTTGATGATTTTGAACACTTGAATTAAGTCACCTCTTAATCTGCGCTGGGTTAAAGGAAATAGATTTAATTCTCTAAGACGCTCTTCGTATGGTTTGTTCTTTAGGCTAGGTATCATTTTGGTAACTCTACGTTGAACTCGTTCTAGCTTTTTTATATCTTTTTGGTAATAAGGGCACCAGGATTGAACGCAGTATTCCAGAAGAGGGCGGACTAAGGAATTGTAAAGGGTTAGGATAACTTCTTTGGATTTATGCTCAAATGACCTGCCTATAAAGCCAATTATTTTGTTTGCTTTCTTAACAACTTCTGAACATTGTTGACTCGGTTTTAGGTTACTCGATATTGTTACTCCCAGATCGGTTTCTCTGTTTACATTCTTAAGCTGAGTGCCATTCATCGAATAGTTTGCTTTCTCATTTAGGTATCCGATGTAGTACTTTACATTTATCCGCATTGAAACTCATTTGCCAAATTTGGGCCCAACATGACAATATATCTAAATTGTGTTGCATATCGTCAACTTGTTCTTTTGAGAGTACGCTATTTGCAATTTTTGTATCGTCAGTAAATTTTGAGATTGTACAGGTGAGACCCTCATCTATGTCGTTGATGTAAATTAGAAAGAGAATTGGTCCTAGTACCGATCCCTGGGATACCCCGCTACTTACATTGGTCCATTTAGATGCCTTACCGTTTATAACTACTCTTTGCTTTCTGTCGCTGAGCCAATTTTCTATCCATTTCAACACACCGTCTTGTATTCCATGCGCTTTTAGTTTTAGCAGTAAACGTTTGTGGGGAACTTTGTCAAAGGCCTTTTGAAAATCAAGGTATATAATATCTACAGCTTTACTCTCATCGTAGAGGTTGAGGATATCATGGAAGAAGTCTAAGAGGTTTGTTAAACAGGAACGTTTTTTACGAAAGCCGTGTTGAGTATCTTTAAGTATGTTATTTTCCTCTAAGTGATTTACGAGTCTGTCTCGTATGACCGTTTCTAGCATTTTACATACAACTGAGGTTAAGCTAATTGGACGATAGTTACTGGGTAGGGATTTGCTGCCTTTTTTGAATATCGGTGTTACGTTGGCTAGCTTCCACTGATCGGGCATAGTTCCAGACTGCAAGGATTTATTGAATAGTAATGTCAGTGGTTTGGAGAGCTCATCCTTAGCTTCCTTTAGAACTCTAGGCGAGATTGTATCAGGTCCAGGCATTTTATTTACCTTGAGTTTATCTAAACAATTCAATACTTCTCTCTCTGTAACGGTGATATTGCTTAGAACAACTGAATTATCAATCTGAATCGGCGATGGTGTAGGGATATCACTGAGGTCTTCTGTTGTAAAAACTGATGCAAAGAAGGTATTGAGGGCATTACTCATTTGTGGGGTGGTAGGGGTTGTGGGAGGTTGTAACGTTTATCAGCAGGTTGGGGGGTTGTAGGATAGAAGTAAGAAGGATATTGGGATGCGAAGTTTCGGGCCTCTGTTAGTTTGGTTGCTTGAAGCCCCGACCCCGATCTCAGACTGGTTGATGCGTTTGAAGGGTGGAAGTGAACCCTTACAGTCAGAGCCTATAGGTCCGTGACACCTCCCCCCTTAACCCTCTCACGACCATAGGACGCAGAGGTTGCCAGATTAGTAATAAGAAAAAGATTACTCTCACTGTTATAATTACCTCTCCAAAATTAGTTTTCTGCCCACAGCTAACTCCAAGACAACTGCAGAGGTTGAAGTAAACAAACTAAACGTTTATAGATACCCCTGACGGTAACAAAGGATTTAAAGTATCCCTAATAGGCTCAAAAATTGCGTCCGGATGTGAGAGGGTTAAATTCCTCGAAGGGGAGCGAAGAGGACTAGGTAGCGAGAGGAGGAATAGGCTCCGCTGTAGGTGGAAGATCTCTTGACAAGGCGTCTGCAATCCGATTGTCTACCCCACGAATATGGCGAACAATGAGATGGTACTCCTGTAACTTTAGAGCCCACCGGAGAAGTCGTTGGTTGTTGTTCTTCATCTTGTGCAGAAAAGTAAGAGGGTTGTGGTCAGTATAGATGATGATTGGTGGATAGTGCTGAGGGAGATAACATTCAAACTTCTTCACCGCTGATACCATCGCCAAGCACTCTTTCTCCACTGTGGAATAGCTCCTCTGGTGTTTCTTCAGTTTGGTGGAGAAGTACGAGACAGGATGTAGGACGCCAGTTGTCTTATCTGGTTGCAGAAGTACTGCCCCGACTCCTCTATCACTCGCATCAACCTGAAGATGGTAAGGCAATGCGGAATCAGGAGCATGAAGTACTGGGTAGGATGAAAGGAGGCACTTCAGTTGGTCAAAGGCAGCAGTACAGGTGGGAGTCCAGACAAACTTAATTTTTGGGCTTGTAAGATCTGAGAGGGGCGCTGATATGGCTGCAAAGTTCAGACAGAATCTGCGGTAGAATCCGCACATCCCTAAAAACCGCATGATGGATTTGCGGTCAGTTGGCTGGGGAAAGGCGGTGATGGTCTCCACGTTAGCTTCCTTGGGACGTGCAGTACCCTGACCCACCACATGGCCAAGGTAGGTCACTGATCCACGTCCAAAGCAGGACTTGGCTAGGTTGATGGTGAATCCAGCAGCAGCCAAGCGCTCCATCAGCCCGTCCAGTCTGGAAAGATGATCCTCCCAAGTATCTGAAATAATCACGATGTCATCTAAGTAAGTGTCTACACCTTCTAAATCCTGAATAGTATATGACATGACCCTTTGAAATGTGGCAGGAGCATTCATCATGCCAAAAGGCATGACTCTATATTGGAAGAGCCCAAAAGGAGTGGTGAAAGCCGAGATGATTTTAGCTCTATCGGTCATCCCAATTTGGTAATACCCCTTCTGCAAGTCTATGGTTGATACTACCTTAGCAGCCCCTACTTTATCTATTAGGTCATCAATTCTAGGTAGTGGATATGCATCAGGGACCGTCACTGCATTTACTTTCCTGTAATCAGTACACAGCCTACTACTACCGTCTGGTTTTGGGACTAATAAAGAGGGTGACGCCCAAGGTGAATGACACTAAGGACTTCTTCAACATAAAGTCAATTTCCTTTCTCATGATCTCTTGCTTCTGAGGGTTTAGACTGTATGGTGTTTGTTTGATAGGTCTTACTTCTGGTGAGGTAAAGATAACATCGTGATGATGGTCCTTGCAAAAGCCAGGGACATCCAATGTGACTGAAGGGTAACTTAAAAGCAATTTCCTAAGATCATCTCTACGTGATGGCGACATGTCCGACAAATATTGATCTAAGGTACATAATAGTTCGCCGTTCTTTGGGCTTCCACAAGGTGAAGGAAGATCACCAAACTCAATCACATCAGAGTCTCCTACCTTTTGGAATTCCCACGAGTCTGGTACAGAATGTGGTACAGTATTTACAGCTAGTATTGGGGTATTCTCCTCAAGCGGCCTTTCTATGTACGCCTTTATCTGGTTTAAGTGAACAATCCTTTGATCCTTCCTTCGATCAGGAGTGCGAACAACATAGTTTAGCTTGGAAAGTTTCTGAGAGACTACATATGGGCCACAAAATTTGTTTCTTAATGGACTACCAGGAATGGGCAGGAAGAGAAGGACTTTGTCTCCAGGACTAAATGTTCTACTTTCAGACTTGCGATCGTAGTGGGTTTTCATTCTTGACGGACTCTTCTCAAGGTTGGCCAGTGCTAGCGCTCTTACATTTGACATCTGAAGTTTTAATTAATTTATGTACTCTGCAACTGTGCGAGAAGGATGATCAGATACTTCCACAAACCAAGAATCTTTCAAGACCTTTAGAGGGCCTCTGATCTGACGCCCATATAGCAACTCAAAAGGGGAGTATCCTAGTGACTCTTGAGGGCACTCTCTAACGGCAAAAAAAAGCCAGTCAATGTTGGCATCCCACTCTTTCTCAGTCTCAAAACAAAACTTTTTTTATCATGGATTTCAGAGATTGATGATGGCGTTCTAGGCAACCCTGGGTCTGAGGTCTGCACGCAGTGGCTATCTTCTTATCTACCTCTAACTCCCTCAGTACTGCTTTCATTAGGTTAATTGTAAAATTTGACCCCTGATCACTCTGAATTTCTTTAGGAATGCCTACTTTTGTGAAAAGATGCAACAGATGGGACACATTAGTCTTAGCCTTGATATCTTTTAAAGGGAAAGCCTCAGGATACCTAGTTGCAGCACACATTACGGTAAGTAGATACTGGTTCCCTTTCTTAGTTTTGGGAAGAGGCCCTACACAATCAATTACTATTTTCTCAAAGGGCTCTGTAGTGACAGGGATAGGAGCAAGTGGAGCTTTAGGGATGGTCTCATTTGGCTTTCCTACTATCTGGCAAGTGTGACAAGACTTTACAAATTTGGTTACATCTTTTTTCATGTTAGGCCAAAAGAAATGAGCTAGGATCTTTCTGTATGTATTTCTCTGTCCCAAATGACCAGAGTTTCCGTCATGAGCTAATCCCATTACAGCAGATCTGATGGAGGTAGAGATGATTACCTGATGTACTATAGACCAAGTATCTGAGTCAGGCCTATCAGGCGGGTGAAAACTACGCATAAGGACCCCTTTGTGATAGTAGATGTTAGGGTTTTTCCCATTTATGGGTTTGTCATCAGCAATGTGCCTGAGCTTAGCAAGTGAAGTGTCTGCCTCTTGAGCTTGTATGAGGTTTTCCCTAGACATGATCTGGGTGAACAAGGTATCCTGACCTGAGGGTGAGAGAGAGTCATTAGACACTGCAGCAGTTTGTGAACGGGTGACAGCGCAAACCGGGAAAATATGTGGTTTCTCCTGATCTAGCTTTGCAGTAGGACTGTATAACATGAGTTTGTCTCTCACTATCATGTCAGGAATCATCCCATGTCCAGCCAAGTCATTTCCTAAAAGGAAAGTTACCCCCGGAATAGGAAGATCTGTATCCAAGACGGCTACTCTAACTGACCCCTGGATCAGGTCACTGCCTATCTGTATATCAGCCATGTCTGCAGTATGACCAGAGCTTAAAGATTTAAGTGTAACTTTTCCCCCAGTGTAGTGGTTCTCAACTGAAGGCAAGGCAGTCTTACAAAACAAGCTTTGGGCTGATCCAGTGTCTCTTAAGATGGTTACTGGGTAAGTCTGTGGGTCATCTGGAAGAGAGACAGTTCCAGGTACCTTAAAGGCAGAAAAAGGATCAGAAGAGGCATTCTGGGTATGTATACATGTTATAGGTGCCCCAGAAGGTTTTGTTTGTTTTTGAAGTCTTTGAGAAGTGGCAAGTGTGAGTTTGTATGCAGCAGAGGTCTTACACTTAGGATGTGTACACTGCATGATGTTATGCCCTGTCTGTTTACAATATGAGCAGAAGTCTTCAGACTTTCCTTGACTTTGAGATGGGCTTTTGGGAGCATTTGTTTGTGACATGACTTTAGACACAGGGTTATAGCTTGAGGAGAATCTCACATTTGGGGTTTTTGTCCTATCATAGCTTGGTACAACCCTATGGATTAAAGCATAGCCGCCAGCTAATTGAGCAGCCTTGGTAAGGTCATTCACTCCCTTCTCCTCTATATATACTAGCATACTGGGCGGTAACCTACGCTTCCACTCCTCTAGAACAACAAGGTTAACTAACTCTGTGAAGGTGGTGACTTTTTTAGCAGCTAACCATTTTTTAACCCATAATTTAGTGGCAATTTCAGCACGTAATGTGGCTGAGAGAGAGAGACAAGTGGTGGCAGGAGACTAGCGAGCGTATGACTGCTCCAGACCACCGCGGCGAACCTACTGACACAAATCTCAGCTCCCTCCTCCCTCTCTCACTCGCTACATACTCAATTATGTACTGAAAGTACCGAATTACCTGCTTTTTGCACTCGCGTTGCACGGTTATTGCAAGAAAACTATCCATCATACAAGGATCGTTATGGTGTCATTCGAAAGCTCTGTTTATGCCCTTTCAGGGATAGGTACTTGTTTTACGTTCTGGGTCTTATTTAGGCATGAAAATGATCACGTAAACAGCCCTATTTTGGCTAAAAACACCCCGCTGTGCGGTACACATAAATAAACCGCATAGGCCGCTCGTAAGGTGTTAAGCATCCTTAGTTTATCCATGGCAAACTCCAAAAAATGTATGTTTTTCTGGCTTGATGTAGTTCCGAAAAGTTCTACGGTAATGATCAGCGGTGATTGCATAAGCATCTAATATAGCGCTCTTTACAAAGTCATAGTCATTAAACGTCCTCCAGGTGATTGAAAGTTTTCTGAGCTCTTCCTACGAGTTTGGGTTGGAGAAGCCATGGCCATTCCTCTTTTGGCCATTTAAGGTGTTCAGCAGTTTTCTCAAACGTGGAGAGAGATTTCTCTGAGTCACTCTCGTCAAAGGGTGGTACTAGGGAGATGTTTTTAGATAGTTGGAATCTTGGCTTCTGGGCTTCCATTTCAGTCTTCTGCAACTGTAATTTCTCTTCTTTGAGGCGTTTTGTTTCTTCCAAGTTTTGAATTTTAGCAATTTCTAGTTCTGTCTTTCTCTTTCTCCCATTGTTGTGTCTGTCTTTCTCTTTCTCCCGTTGTTGTGTCTCAAGTTTCAAGAGTTCTAGTTGCCGATCTTTCTCTTTCTCCAGAAGCTGCTGCCGAAACTTCTCCCTTTCAAAATCTAGTCTGTCTTCTGACCACGGCTCAGATGGAGAGTGTTTCCCCTGGGAGTTTTCCTTTATGATACTCTGGGAATCTTCATCATTATCAGCCATTATCATTGAACTACTCATGGGAGTAAGTGAATCTACAGCTTCAGCAGGTAAGATTTCTCTATTTGTCAGTTCTTCTAGGACTGTTTTTCAGGATTTCCTTAGTGTGTGAACTCTCATAGCTTATGTCAAAGGAATAAGCTATAAACTTCCAATCATCCTTGGAGATCACCTGACCTTTAAGTTTGTCTATAGAGGGCTCTCGACAAAATTGTTTAGCATTAAACTTTGCCATTTTGATTTTAATTAGGACTAGATGAGGTGAGAAGATTACCACTCAATTTATACTAGACGGACAGCTAATGTATAGAGGATGGGGTTACTATAGCTTCACATACTGTATAATATAAAGACTGGAATGAACGGCAATATTGACTAATATGGACTCTCTTTATAGTTACCGGTAATGGTATATTACTAACCCTGGATAACTATTAACAAGTGCATACTATATGGACTAGGGATATTCCTAGTAGAGACGGGTTATCTAATAGTCAGGTTGACACTAATATCCCAAATCAATATGATTAGTGTGAGTATCTCCCACCTGTTGAGCGAACTATGGTCGACAACAGGAGGGTTGATAAGTAAGGACGACAGACAAGAACCTGACCATTAGTGAACCTCGTGAGACACGATTCCTTGATATCGAAACTAAAGGAAGAAGGCATGAGATTTATGTGCGTTAGGAGATCCTACGTCTAGTTACAGATATAGGTTAGGTGATCGTGGATGGTCTCCTATAGTTTTGATTTGCTATAAAAGACGATTTTAACTGGTCATTCCTATTCTGAAGAGATTCTACTTAAAGAGGGGTGACTCAGATAGGTGACCGATGTGCGAAAACGCTAATTTCGTCACAGGAAAGATTAAGAGATTGATACACAATGTCCACCACCGTCTGCCTAGTGTTAATGAACATGGATGAATATGAGGATTTGAGATGACGAGTGATCCTGACTATCTCGTAAACCACAGAACTTCCCCAACTTATGACCAACCTGAGCTATTACCTCTAAATGCACAAACCGACTAAAGGGAAAGGAATGTATTTAAGCATCAGGAGTAATATAATAATTCAGGCTAAAGATATCGTGACGTAAAGATAAATAATTAAATTTATGAATTTACTATGAACATTAGAAAACCCAATTCATATAATGAAGTGCAGAGATTAATCAGAAAAGATCCCGGACAGGCCCCCAATATGTTACAACCAAAAGTTTGGAGAGACTAGTGGAACTAGCTTAGTTAAAGATTTGGCCCCGAAGGAGTCTAGAGGGTGACCTTTAGGTTGAACACAAAGACTGAACTTTAGTTTAAGGGTGTTCAGTATGGATAAGTACTTTTATTAATTTAGTACTTGTATTAAGGTAAAGTCTCTTTAAGAGTAGTTCTCGTATTTTAATAGTTGTTCTCGTATTTAATCAGATTTCAAAGTAGTCTTCTGGATCTTATATAGGGTTAATCTTCCTCACTTAATTTAATCATTAGGGTATAAATATATATGGATAAGAAAAGAATACACCATTTTTGTTAATATAATAAAATAAAATTTAAGTAATATAACAAAATCATTATAACAAATATAACAAAATCATTATGGTGGACAGAAGAGGTAAGAATAGCTGTGGAAGAAAAGAAGAAAGCATATAGAGAGTGGTTGGGTAGTAGAGGGAATGAAGATTCCGAGAGACAGAAACGAGCGAGGTACGTGGAGAGTAAGAGGGTGGTGAAGAGAGTAGTGAAGGAAAGTAAGAGAAGAGTAGATGAGGAATTTGGAAGGAATCGGAGTGTAAAATGGAGGGAGAGTAAAAAAACTGTTCTGGAAAGAAGTCAAGAAAGTTAGGGAAGGTAGCAAGGGAAACCGTAAGGGTGTGAAAGATAAGAATGGGAGAATGCTAGCCGAGAAGCAAGAGAGAGTCTAAAGATGGAGGGAGTACTTCAGTGAGTTGCTAAATGAAAGGAATGAAGAGCCAGCAAACATAGCTGGATATGGTATGGGAGGGAGAAGAAGAGAAGTAGTGGAGGAGGAGGTGGGGATCAGGAGGTCAGAAGTGTGGGAAGCCATGAAAAGAGTGAAGTTGGGGAAAGCACCAGGAACAGATGGAGTGTGTGGGGAAATGTTGAGGTATGGTGGTGAAATAGTGATAGAATGGGTATGGAAAATGTGCAAACTAGCATGGGAGAAGGGGAGTGCACCCGATGACTGGAAGACTGGCATAATAGTCCCCCTATATAAGGGCAAAGGGAAAGAGGAGGGTGTGGTAACCACCGAGGAATATGTCTTCTAAGCGTAGTAGGGAAGGTATACAGTAGGGTAGTGATTGAGAGAGAGTGAGAGTGAGAATGGAGAAATGGATAGGCGACGAGCAGGGAGGTTTTAGGAAGGGAAGAGGATGTGTAGATCAGATTTTTACCCTGAATTGTGTTGTGGAGAAGTTCTGGAGAAGAAACAAAAGGTGTATGTTGCCTTTATGGACTTGGAGAAGGCCTATGACAGAGTGGATAGAGAAGGTTTGTGGAAAGTACTTAGAATATACGGAGTAGAGGGCAAGTTGCTGAAAGCAGTGAAGAGCATGTACGAGGGTGCAAAGGCGGCAGTACGTGTGGAGAGTGAGCAGAGCGAGTTCTTTGACCTGAATGTTGGTTTGAAACAGGGGTGTGTGATGTCCCCGTGGTTGTTTACTGTATATATGGATGGAGTTATGAAAGAAATACTATCAAGAGCAGTGGATGTTGGTGTATCGCTGAAAAGGGAGGGAATTGAGTGGAAGCTACCTATACTGCTGTTTGCGGATGATACAGTTCTGATGAGTGATAATGAATGGGAGTTGCAGGGTCTGGTAAATGAGTTTGGAACAGTGTGCGAAAAACGGAATTTGAAGGTAAATACGGGGAAGAGCAAGGTTATGGTCTTCGAAAGGGGTGAAGTCACAGAGTGTGAGGTGAAGCTGAACGGTCAGGCTATGGAGATTGTCAACTCTTTTAAGTATCTGGGCAGTGTGTTGAGTAAAGATGGGACTATGGATGAAGAGGTGCGGGAGAGGGTACAACAGGGGAAGAGGGTTGTAGGAACGCTAAAAGCAGTAACAAGAAATAGGGTGGTCAGTATGGAAGTGAAGAAGTCCTTGCATGACAGTGTGGTAATCCCGACACTGACTTACGGAAGCGAAGCATGGACGTTGGTTGAGAGACTCAAACCAAGAGTGAGAGCAGTGGAAATGAATTACTTAAGGAGTGCGTGCGGAGTTACATGGAGGGATAGACAGACTAATGAGGAAGTAAGAAGGAGGTGTGGTGTGGAGGTAGATGTGCTGGAAAGTGTGAAAAGGAACAACTTGAGATGGTTCGGCCATATGGAACGTATGGAAAGCGAGAGAATGACTAAGAGGGTGTACGAGAGCGAGGTGGAGGGACAGAGGGGGAGAGGTAGACCGAATATGAGGTGGAAGGATGGAGTGAGGAACTACATGAACGAAGGCGGTGCTGGTTGGGGGGAGGGGCGTCGACTGACTGGGGACAGAGGTGCATGGGGGGCGGTTCGTTCGTGGCCACCCCTTCGGGGATCACGGCATCAGGCAATAGATAGATAGATTATGTATTATATAATAATAATTTAAAGTTATAAAACAAAATAAAACAATTACAATGGTAATTAATATTAATGCAAAATATTTAATTTATACAAAATGAAAACAAAAAGAAAATGAAAATGAAAATATAAGTTATAGTCACGATATCTCCCGTAGTCAAACCGAAGGGGGGTAGTTCCTGGAGCTTTAAAACCACGCTCTCTGGAAGCGATATTCCCAAGAACGTTGCACCGAGAAAGTCTAAGATAACACTGACCCCACTCATTATTCCCGCCCCGTCATTGACTACGGTATATTTAATGTGACCAGAAAAGAAACTTCCACCCCCTGGTGTTCACGAGCAGAGATAGCATTGAACTTTAATTTGAATTACATATTTATTGAGTGAGACTTCGAAACTCTGCTCGATCAAAATGAGAGGGATAGAAGTAAGAAGGATATTGGGATGCGAAGTTTCGGGCCTCTGTTGGTTTGGTTGCTTGAAGCCCCGACCCCGATCTCAGACTGGTTGATGCGTTTGAAGGGTGGAAGTGAACCCGTACAGTCAGAGCCTATAGGTCCGTGACAATATATATATATATATATATATATATATATATATATATATATATATATAATATTTATATGTAAATATTGTTACGTATCTTGATCCTCAAGTGGTTAACTTGATGAATCTAGATAGCACAGAGATATATATTAAGGTATCAGTCAGCTGAAGGCAAAACAAAAGTAAAATCTAATAGAATAATTTCCTGTTGTTGCTTCCTTTCCTTTTGGATCTTAGGACTTGGTATCCTTTATTGACTGATACTCTTTACTTATGAAAAATACTGAAACTAATTAAAGTCATGTAGTATTTATAAAGAATTATTATTTAACCGAAGCTTAGTAGGCTATGGTTATGAACCGAAGAAGTTATAGCTAAAGAAGGACTATTAATTTATAAAAAGTCTTGAAAGATAAATATTAAAGTAAGAATATTTCTGTCTCTTACCCTTTTTGAAATGAATAGATAGTTTTCTTCTATGTCCTTTTATTTATATTTAATGTAATTATTCTTGGTTCTTGTCTTACGTTAATGGTATTATATTATTATTATCATCAGGGTTTATATCAAAGTCACATAAAAAGTTAGATATATATTTAATAATTAGTTAAATTTATTTCTTAACCACGTAACATTGAGGTTTGATTATGAGTAAATAAAGTTACAGGATCGTTTCATAGATTCGATTCAGGTCTCACTCAAATAATATGAAAAGCAAAATATAGTATGTTGAAGCAAAAGAATTTTCTTCAGCTTAGGAAATCACTAGAAGTAATATTATCACAGCCATGTTAGTCTAAGGCGATATTACTAATACGAGACAATAGCATCACCGTACTAAGCACCATTAAGCAATGTAAGCTTAATTCAAAGAAAATGAAAGAACTCTTAAGTATTAATATAAAACAATAGTATTACTTTCATCATAACCCAATTACTTAAAGAGTTGCTTTAGTCCACAAGTTAGGCAACTAAAATAGTTAAGCACATAATAGTAGCGTTAACGTTAATTCGCAATCAAATAGTTAAACACATAATAGTAGTGTTCACGTTAATTCCCAATTAAATAGTTAAACACATTACACACATTAAACACATCACGTTAATTCCCAATCACATATCTCACTAACCAACATAACATAAGTGTTTACACCGAACACACTTAACACACATTTATATAATCTGACTGACAGTCACAATCCCATTATAATACTTCACCCCGTCTTCCTCCAGCTGCAAGTTCACCTTCCCCAACTCCAAATGAGACTGATTTGAATGCCCACAACTCGGGTCTTATATACCAAACAATGATGGTGTAGGAACGAATCAGGAGGCGGCGGGTGGTGCCGGCGCCAATCATAGCTCCTCGAATCACATAACAGGTGCGAGGTCCATTCACAGCTCCTGGCGTCGATCATACGTCATAGCATCGGTCATCGAGGTGTGAAGGCTAGCATGCTGGTATGGGGGGAGATGGTTTGCCCACTCGCTCGTTCGCTAGTCTGCTTCACCACTTGGGTAGTTTGGCTCCTTGAACTCTAATTCTAACTCTTAAATTAACATACAGGGCTCCGTATGTCACACCTCCCCCCTAGAAAAGAGTTTAAGGAGTATAATACATAATATTAAACATAATACATAAATAGATTCACCACCAGATTGGCAACAGCAAGATTATAATGAGGATATAATAAGGATATCACCCAAAGTAGGCAAAGTCTCCAGGATACCACATCAGAACATAGCCGGAACGTAGCTGGAGCGTTATTCGAACTGCAAGGCATCTCACAGCTGAAGGCTTAAAAGCGCACTACAAAAACATGATATTTACCTCGCTACAAGGGAGAGCTAATTGCCAAAATCCTCTCATTAAATTATACTTACTGCTGCATGAGGCCAACTGGTAAATGCAATCTTTGATCCGTGGCAGTGGGTAGGTATCGTTCTTTGTGACAGCATTGACTTGCCTATAGACCCTACATAACCTATGGCTCCCGTCTGGCTTTGGCACAAGTATGACCGGACTACTCCACTGGCTTAAGGCCCTTGTGATCAGCTGGTTTGAAAAAATTAAGTCAAGCTCGACCTGCAGTATACTCCTGCGTTGTGGCGAGACACGGTAGGGGGATAGTTTAATGGGAGTTGCATCCCCTCCGTCGATGTCGTGCACGGCCAAAGAAGTAAGCCCCGGAGTATCACGGAACACATTGGGAGACTGAGATAAAACAGAGATTAGTTGGTTCGCTTGATCAGAGGGAAGATGACATAGTTTAGATGGTAATTCCCTCAAAGCCACTGAATTATACTGAAAGTTGGATAGGCTACATGACAAGTCAAAGTCTGCATGGATACCTTCAGGCTCTGGAACAGTCTGTTGCGGGTCAGTAAGAGAACTGAAGACTTTGTCCGCACCAGGCTGTTCACAGGTCCTGACATTCACTGCCACAGTGGGAGAATCTGGAGGAGAGGAATCAGGGGACCTATGGTAGGGCTTCAACATATTTATATGGAATACTTGCGTGGGCTTTCTCCTGTCTGGGGTAGTTACTAGATAATCGGTAATGCTCACCCTCCGAATGATCTTATATGGGCCCCTGAACTTGGCAGATAAAGGTTGGCCAAAAAGGGGGAGCAGGACCAAAACCTCATCACCGGGCTTAAACTCCCTCTCACGGGCTTTTCTATCATACCATTTTTTCATGGAGCTTTTAGCCACGGTCAAGTTTTGAGCGGCAAACTCACATGAGGATCTCAGCCGGGTTTTGAAATCTGAAACATACTTGAGGAGGTTTTGGTTCCCCTCCTGGCCAACTAGGCTATCCTGCAATAGTTGCAAAGGACCTCTTACCTGGTGACCGAAAACTAGCTCATTAGGGGAAAAACCCAGGGATTCAGTTGGAACCTCACGAGTAGCAAATAAAAGAAAAGGTACCCCCTTATCCCACTCAACTCCGGTCTCTGTACAATACTTACGTAACATTCCCTTTAATGTCTGATGATATCGTTCGAGAACCCCTTGACTCTCTGGGTGGTAGGTGCTAGACTTTACATGCTCGATACCCAACTCCTTCAGGGACTGCTGGAAAATGTTAGAGGTAAAATTAGTTCCTTGATCACTTTGCACCTCATGGGGGAAACCCATTCTGGTGAAAAATTTGAGCAGTTCCTTGATTACAGTTGGAGCAGAGGTAGTCCTTAAGGGTATAGCCTCTGGGTAGCGAGTTGCCATGTCCATGATAGTTAATAAATAAATGTTACCTTGGGAAGTCTTAGGCAATGGGCCTACAATGTCCACTACCACCCGAGTAAAAGGATTCTCGAAAACGGGCAAGGGCACCAGAGGATGTGCAGGCACCTTCTGATTGGGTTTTCCTGTCATCTGGCAAGTGTGACACACTCTACAACACTCCACTACATCTGCACGCATTCCTGGCCAGTAAAAGTGGGCTCTGATTCTGTCTAGAGTTTTTCTCACACCTAGGTGTCCTGCCAATGGTATACAATGTGCCATTTCCATGATATCTTTACGACAAGGTTTGGGGACTACTACTTGATGGACGTCCCAAGCCCCGTCATCGTTTGGTCTGTGTGGCGGTCTCCATCTTCGCCACAATACTCCTCCTTTGAGGTAGAAACATTCACCACCCTCCTTCTCACATTCCTCTTCACTCACGGACCTGGCAGCTAACTCCTTGCATTCACAATCATCTCTCTGTAGCTCTACCAGGCCGCTAGGACAATTTGGAGGGGTTTCATGGTCATCGTTAGGGTCAAGATGAGCCATAAAGGTGTCAGATAAATCCACCTCAGTCACATCATCAGGCACAGTTGGAGCATCATTCACACTCTCATCATCCCTTTCATCAACTCTTACATTCGGTACATTTCGGTCTGAGGGAACTGCTACTTGAGACATTGAACGTGTGACAGCACACACAGGGAAAACAGTTGGCATCTCCTTTTCGAGCTCACCGGTTAGTGGCTCGTTAACAGGGGAAAGTGACAAAATGGGGTCTGGTCGGACCTTCTCACCTGCTACATCATTCCCCAAAAGGAGTGTTACCCCCGGCACAGGGATATCTTGGGACCTACACAAAGCTATGGTGGCCTCACCCTGTAGTAACTCACATTCAATTTCGCCTTTTACCAAGTATGCATAAAACTGGCCTCCAGCACCTCTCATTACAACTGGTTCGCCAGGTGGGCACTCAGTGTAAGGATTCACCATGAGGGTGCTAGTAGAACCTGTGTCTCTCAGAATTTTTACCTCATGCATGCAACCATTTAATCTCACGTTGCCAGATGAAATAAAGGGACGGTAACTGTCCTGCACTGATGGTGAAATTATTATTGGTTTAACCCTTGTGGGTTGCACCACACATGCTACTACACCCCTGTCTAGATGATTTACGTTAGCTGCTAGGTACTCCTGTCGAGAGTCCTGCATTAAAGGAACTTTTGGTGCTAGGTACTCCTTCTGTCGGGAGTCTTGCATTAAAGGAACATTTGGTGCTAGGTACTCCTTCTGTCGGGAGCCCTGCATTAAAGGCACATGGAATTTGAGATACGGCGGCAACTGTCTGCCCCGATCTCTCCGTTTTTTTCCTTGGCCCAGCACTGATAAGCTAGGTGGCCTCTCATGCCACAAAAAGTACATACTTTAGGGGATACGGGAAAGTTCCCTCTTTGAGCATTACTATTAGTTTGGGGCCCACCTCTGTTACCATTGCCCTGAGTCGCATTTTTAGTTGGGGGAACATTTCTATTTTGGCTAGCTGGGGAAGACGTTATAGGCTTGTGACTGGGTCGGTCAGATTTGTGATTGGGATACTTAAAATTAGAACTAGAATTATCGTAGGGCTTCTTTCCACGAAATTTGTTGTTGAGCACGTATGTGTCAGCCATGTCAGCGGCGTCGGCAAGACAATCTACCTTTTTCCCCTTTAAATGATAGGATACAGAAGAATCAATTTTCCATAGGAAATTTTCTAACAGGACCAACTCCTTCAGATCGTTGTAGCTTGTGACTTTCTTACTCTTGACCCAATGATTGAAAGTTTTAGTCATGGTCCTGGCAAATACCTTATGGGTTTCTTCTACTTTCTTCTGGTTTTTACGGAAAGATTGCCTGTAAGCCTCAGGCTGCAATTGATAGGTTTTTAGGATAGCTTCTTTGAGATTGTCATAATCCTGCCTAACTTCTGCTACTTCTGACAAATACGTGGCTCGAGCCTGCCCTGTCAAAACAGTTTGTAACATAAAAGGCCATTGATCTCTTGTCCACTTCATACCTCCAGCAACTTCCTCAAACAAAACAAAGAAATCTTGCACATTATCCTCAGTGAAAGGTGGAATGACACTAGTCATAGTCAATCCCAGAGGGGGAGCAATTAAGGAAGCATTTGTATTGACATTTAGTTGAGCCGTACGATATTGATATTCACATTGTTCGGTCGTTGCTCTGGCTTTTATGCTGGCTTCTTCGATATTTGCTCTTATTCTGGCTAGTTCTAATATTTGATCACCGGTCAAACCAGGTGGCAATTGTTCATCAAGTTGGCTAGGTTTACTCGGGATCCCACCAACTGCTCCGTCACCCTCCTTGCCTTCTACAGGGAACAGGTGGGTTTTTATGGTCTGAGCCACCTCTACTTTAGACATGTTTGAGACAGTTAACTGGAGATGTGAGGCAAGCACTTTCAGTTCGGATTTTGACAGACAGTCAATATCAGGGGCTGTGGGTTCTGATTCTATGAAAACTCGAGCATCTTCTTCATTAATTAGTTGAGGCATGATTAATATTTGGTTTTTTAAGTAGTGAAACGTTAATGAAACTGAGTGAAACTGTATGAAACGAATCCTGGCAAGGTCGCCACTCTTCTGTTACGTATCTTGATCCTCAAGTGGTTAACTTGATGAATCTAGATAGCACAGAGATATATATTAAGGTATCAGTCAGCTGAAGGCAAAACAAAAGTAAAATCTAATAAATAATTTCCTGTTGTTGCTTCCTTTCCTTTTGGATCTTAGGACTTGGTATCCTTTATTGACTGATACTCTTTACTTATGAAAAATACTGAAACTAATTAAAGTCATGTAGTATTTATAAAGAATTATTATTTAACCGAAGCTTAGTAGGCTATGGTTATGAACCGAAGAAGTTATAGCTAAAGAAGGACTATTAATTTATAAAAAGTCTTGAAAGATAAATATTAAAGTAAGAATATTTCTGTCTCTTACCCTTTTTGAAATGAATAGATAGTTTTCTTCTATGTCCTTTTATTTATATTTAATGTAATTATTCTTGGTTCTTGTCTTACGTTAATGGTATTATATTATTATTATCATCAGGGTTTATATCAAAGTCACATAAAAAGTTAGATATATATTTAATAATTAGTTAAATTTATTTCTTAACCACGTAACATTGAGGTTTGATTATGAGTAAATAAAGTTACAGGATCGTTTCATAGATTCGATTCAGGTCTCACTCAAATAATATGAAAAGCAAAATATAGTATGTTGAAGCAAAAGAATTTTCTTCAGCTTAGGAAATCACTAGAAGTAATATTATCACAGCCATGTTAGTCTAAGGCGATATTACTAATACGAGACAATAGCATCACCGTACTAAGCACCATTAAGCAATGTAAGCTTAATTCAAAGAAAATGAAAGAACTCTTAAGTATTAATATAAAACAATAGTATTACTTTCATCATAACCCAATTACTTAAAGAGTTGCTTTAGTCCACAAGTTAGGCAACTAAAATAGTTAAGCACATAATAGTAGCGTTAACGTTAATTCGCAATCAAATAGTTAAACACATAATAGTAGTGTTCACGTTAATTCCCAATTAAATAGTTAAACACATTACACACATTAAACACATCACGTTAATTCCCAATCACATATCTCACTAACCAACATAACATAAGTGTTTACACCGAACACACTTAACACACATTTATATAATCTGACTGACAGTCACAATCCCATTATAATACTTCACCCCGTCTTCCTCCAGCTGCAAGTTCACCTTCCCCAACTCCAAATGAGACTGATTTGAATGCCCACAACTCGGGTCTTATATACCAAACAATGATGGTGTAGGAACGAATCAGGAGGCGGCGGGTGGTGCCGGCGCCAATCATAGCTCCTCGAATCACATAACAGGTGCGAGGTCCATTCACAGCTCCTGGCGTCGATCATACGTCATAGCATCGGTCATCGAGGTGTGAAGGCTAGCATGCTGGTATGGGGGGAGATGGTTTGCCCACTCGCTCGTTCGCTAGTCTGCTTCACCACTTGGGTAGTTTGGCTCCTTGAACTCTAATTCTAACTCTTAAATTAACATACAGGGCTCCGTATGTCACAATATATATATATATATATATATATATATATATATATATATATACTGTATATATGTTAATAGTTTTGTGTATGTATAAGCATGTGTGCTTGATAATACGATATGGGATATAGGATATGTAATGATCTCTCTCTCTCGCTCTCTCTCCAATAATCTTTAACGTCCTAGCTCACGGAAGAAAAAGTGATGGTTGGAGAAGGGCTTAAATATCAAAGTGGATAGTAAATTTCCGTGGGAAGCAAATTAATTAGTTTATAAACAGAGGTAAACATGACCTTCGTTACTCTACTCAGCCTACTGTACTCGGAGAGAGAGAGTGAGTGTATGGTGTGTTTTGAGACAACTAGCAACAATTCCACATTCGTATATAATAATAAACTACATAAAATATTTACTCAGCATAACAGTGGATTCACAGAAACACTTTTCCAACCACTGTTTTTAGGGCAACTCGGGTCTGGCAGCTTCTGAATTCCATTTATAGACGGCACCGTGTGCATTGTGCCACCTCAACCCCTTCTGTACCGGCGACCTATTTCTTATTTGATTTCAGCTACATTTGGACGGTTTTATGAAGCTTAGGAAGGGTATATGGTAGCTAAAATGAATAATTGAGGGTATACCCCCTTCCTAAGCCGAACAATATCGTCCAATATTTCGCCCGACTATAATAAAAAGGACGTCACCGGTACAGAGTGGGTTAAGTATCCTTCCTTCAGTTTATATGTCATAATATCAATGCCAAAGAACCCAGAGACGTTGTCTGAGTAAAGGTACTGATTAAAAGTGGCCAGAACGTCTCTTGCAAATCCGGCTAAACTCCTTCAATACCAACTAGCCATCTTCATTATATTTGATTTTGGTTAACGTTAGACAATACAGTTCAAATTAGGAGTGACAGGTCCGTCCTAAACTGCCATTATAATAATGCTTAGTAATAGCCAGAACAAAAGACACACAACTCATCATACAGAAAGGGTTAATATCCTCAAACATTTACATTACCTAACCAACGACCCGGTCCTAACTTCAAGACCAAATTAGTGGAATCTGCAAAGTTCACCAAATTATACCTTGTTACCTGGTACTTACTGTGTGTGTACTTTAACTTGAACAAGCACTGGGTAAATGGAGAATTATTTTGAACAAACACAGGAGGTCTTTTGTACTTATATATTTACTTACCTTTTGCGAATCTGTGCGTGTGTGTGTGTTTGTGTTTCTGACTTCACACTAAGGTTAGACTGATAATGGTGTGTGGTTCTTGTAACCTAGATGCGTTAGTCCGTACAAAATGCCAACAACATAATTAGTCAACTTTCTTTAATCTAACCTAAACTAACCCAGTATACATTATTCTGGCATTCAATAAGTACCAAGTCTATATAAAAATCAACCCTTCATCTTCTCTCAATATTCTCGGTGTCTCTTTTTCTTCTGCTCTCTCTTGCTAAGACAGCCTCCTAGAAGCTGGGTGTGCTCAACCGCCTCAAGTTTTTTTTGTTTTTGTTTTTTTTGTTTTTTTTGTCTATGTGATTGACGGAGGCAAAAGGCATAACTGCCTATAGCGAGTGCCTCCCCCATAGTTGAAAGAGTGACAGGGCCAAAATCAAGGGACGTTCGAGCCAAAATGCCTGGACACACGGAGTTTGAAAAAATTTAAGTCATAGGAAGTGGGAAAAGCTGATTCTGGGAGAGAGTTCCAGAGCTCAGCTGTTGAGTAGAAGAAAGTTTGAGAGTAACGTTTCACTCTTGGGTTGGAGAGTTGCACAGAGTAGGGGTGGGATTGAGTTGCAAGACGGGTACCACGTGCCCTACGTAAAGGAGGTGGTATGCACTGGGATAGCTCTGAGGAACACTGATTATTATAGTAGCGATAGAATAGCGAGAGAGATGCAACATTGCGGCGGAGAGAGAGAGATTGCAGAGAGTTGGTGAGTGGACGGGAGTTAATGATACGAAAGGCCTTCCTTTCAACCTTGTCTAGGAGAGCGGTGTGAGAGGAACCTCCCCACACATGTGAACAATACTCAATACAAGGGCGCACTGTGCCCCTGTACAGAGCAAGAAGCTGTGCAGGGGAAAAGAACCCCCTAAGGCGGTTGAGCACACCCAGCTTCTGGGAGGCTGCCTTAGGAAGACTGGTAATATGGTCCTTCCAAATGAGAGCAGAAGAAAAAGAGACACCAAGAATATTGAGAGAAGATGAAGGGTTGATTTTTGTATTGTTGAAGAATAAGGGATAGTCCGCTGGGAGATCCTGACGGGTAGATAGTTGGAGAAATTGGGTTTTGGAAGCATTAAAGTTAACAAGGTTTTCTCTGCCCCAATTGGAAATAGTATTTAGATCAGAATTTAAGAGTTGTATGGCTTCATTACGTTTGTCATTGAGGGATTGCTGGCTGGGGCATTCTGAAAAAGTAATGGAATAGTGTAAGGTTGAGTCGTCTGCGTATGAATGGATGGGAATTAAGGTACAGTTAAGGAGATCATTTATAAAAATTAGAAAGAGAATAGGAGATAGGACAGAGCCCTGAGGAACACCGGAGTTTATAGGGTGAGGAAGTGAACAATGGCCGTCCACAACCGCGGCTATGGAACGGCCGGAAAGGAAATTAGAGACAAAGGCACAGATGGAGGGATAGAAACCGAAGGAGGGTAGTTTAGAAATTAAAGATTTATGCCAGACTCTATCGAAGGCTTTCGATATGTCTAGTGCAATAGAAAAAGTCTCACCGAAGTCCCGAAAGGAGGATGACCAAGAGTTAGTAAGATATGAAAGAAGATCACCAGTAGAGCGACCCTTAAGGAAGCCATACTGGCGATCTGAGAGCAGATTATGAGAAGAGAAATGCTTAAGAAATTTTTGGAAGCAAGAATAGTTTCAAAAACTTTAGAAAGACAAGAAATGAGAGCAATTGGACGATAGTTGGAGGGTTGAGAGCGGTCACCCTTCTTTGGGACAGGTTGAATGTGAGCAAACTTCCAGCATGAAGGGAAGACGTTAGAGGATAGACAGAGACGAAAGAGTTTGCCTAGGCAGGGAGTCAGCACGGAAGCACAGTTTTTGAGAACAACAGGAGGAACACCGTCCGGACCGTACGCCTTATTAGTGTTAAGCCCAGAGAGGGTAGAAAGTACATCTTTTGAAGAGATTAGGATAGTAGGAATAAGTAAGAGAGAGGAGGGCGGAGAGGGAGGAATAGCACCGGAATCATCCAAGGTGGAGTTTCTAGCAAAAGTTTTGAGCGAAGAGTTTAGCTTTGTCAGAGGAAGAAGTGATGGTTGTGCCATCAGAGTGGGAAAGGGGAGGGAAAGACGAGGAAGAGAAATTGTTGGAGAGGTGTTTGGCTAGATGCCAGAAATCTTGGGAAGAGCTAGAGTTGGATAGTTCAGTGCATTTATTATTGATGAAAGAGTGTTTGGCAAGTCGAAGAACAGATTTGGCTTGATTCCGGGCAGAAACATATGAAGAATGAGAGTCTTGAGTTTTAAGGCGTCGGTACCGTTTGAATGCTTCCTCCTTATTGCGGATAGCAGTAGAACATGTGTGAGTAAACCAAGATTTTTTAGCATTAGTCTGAGAGATAGAGAATGGACTGTATGCTTCCATGCCCGATAGGATTACCTCGGTAATGCGTCCGAGGGTCCTCGGCCACGGAAGCAGAAATCATTCCATGGAAAATCAAAGAAGTACTGCCGAAGAGCCTCCCAGTCGGCAGCGCCAAAGTGCCACAAGCGCCGCCGGCTAGGAGGATCGGGTGGCCGTACTGGAGACATAGGACAGGTGACAGAGATAAGTTTATGGTCGGTACCCCTGCACAGCTTCTTGCTCTGTACAGGGGCACATTGCATCCTTGTATTGAGTATTGTTCACATGTGTGGGGAGGATCCTCTCACACAGCACTTCTACACAAAGTAGAAAGGAAATCCTTTCGCATCATTAACTCCCGTCCACTCACCGACTCTCTGCAATATCTCTCTCTTCGCCGCAATGTTGTATCTCTCTCGCTTTTCTATCGCTACTACAATAACCAGTGTTCCTCCGAGCTCTCTCAGTGAAAACCACCTCCTCTACGTAGGGTACGTAATATTCATCTTGCAAATACAATCCCACCCCTATTCTGTGCAACTTTCCAACTCAAACGATACTCCCAATCTTTCTTCTATTCAATAGCTGAGCTCTGGAACTCTCTCCCTGAATTATTTTTCCCCTCATCCTATGACTTAAATTGCTTCAACCTCCGTGTGTCCAGGCATAGAATTTTTGTTTGGCTCGAACGTCCCTTGATTTTGGCCATGTAACTATTTCAACTCTGGAGGAGGCACTCATCACAGCAGTTCTGCCTTTTGTCTCCCTCACTCACATAGAACAAAAAATACAACTAGGTTACTCTGTACGTGTGTGTATTTGGAGAGGTATTCAGATGAGAAATGGTGTTATTCAATAAATACAGAATGCCCAAACTTGGCCATAGTTAACTCTTTGGCTGTGGGATGTTTTGGGCTATTTAGGGCATATTCAGGCACTCCTGAATGATGAATCAAGCATCTGCATTAAATGAACTGTATTCTGCCGAAAACTATGTGAAAATAGCTTCAAAATGAGACCAGAACGGGCCTCGTAGATAGCCTGGTTCACCCGCAGCGGTGCCATAGAAACGCAGGAAACCCGCTATTTATTAGCACTCGCTCGCTCGGCAACACTGTTGTGAGAGGCAGTGAGAGACCCGCGCGAGACACAGTCTACCTCAGTGGGCCGCTGGCTGCTCTGAGGGTCGGAGGTGGGACCTTCACGCTCCCGCCCACTAACACTCGATTTTTAGGTTTTTACAGGCTTTTAAAGCCTGGAAATTGCTGCAAATTGCCAGGACGTTCCAGAGCATCACCCGCAGGGAAAGGGTTAATAAAAACACGACTATCAGGATGATGGACAGACTGGCTGGGTTGGGGAGAGAGAAGTAGACAACGGAATGCCATGGAGTAGTCTTAAGAGGAGGTATAGAAGAAAAGAAGTAACTAGGTGGGAAAAGCGAGAAAGGGATGAAATATAGCATATTAATGTAGGAGAGAAAGAGAGAGAGAGTAAGAGAGTGAGTGAGTGAGAGAGATAATCAAGAAGAAACATAAATAGGGAAGTGAGTAAAAGGAGAAGCAGGGAACAGCAAGAAGAGAGGGATAAATAAACAAGAGCTAGGCTACGTAGGGTATAAAGGTGAAATGTTTGTGGTATATTATATGATGATGGAAATCAGCGGTGATGGTCAGGGTGTGTGAGGGATGGTAATGTTATCACCAAGGAAACCCAGGCCTAATATCACCCTGGCAAAATATACACTGGTTGTAGGAGCACGGGTACATCACATCATCAATACATTATATAGATAGATAGATAGATAGATAGATAGATAGATAGAAAGATAGATGTACTTTATTTCCATTAAAGTTTATGTTAATCTTATAATTTAATTTGATTCAGTACATCGTGAGAGTATATGGGAACTTTTGTGAGTGAGCAATACCCGCGGCGATTGTTGATCTGGTGTCTGGACTGTATTCAGAAACAGATTGTGGTGGACATTACTATTCTTCCCTGTAAAATAACAATAAAGACAGGTTGTGTTCTTGCACCTTCACTTGTCAACACTTACACAGACTGGCTACTGGACAAATTACTCCGGCATAGACGCAGTCAATTGCAGATTTTCGGATCAATATTTATCCAATGATTAACAAAAATCAAGACATGAAGTGTACACCAATGCATAGTGAGTATGCAGTCACAAAAAATGCACATGTATAAATAGAGAGTGCCAGACAGCTGTTAAATCAGTGACGAGACATTTATCCAGACAATTGAAGAGGGCTCATGAAAAGAAGAAAACACACCTGTATGAATTGTGAGTCAGTGAACACATATAACATAGTAAAGACTGAGGTTATGGCAGCACAGTGAGTTAATTATGAGGTTAGTGAAAAGAGTGACACCAAAGTTACCTAATGAGTCCAAGTTTGTCAGTCTTTTGGCTTCGGGTTTATATTGGTGGTTCAGAGTTGTCTGGATCAATGGATGGCGAGGTCTAAACCAAACGGAGTTTTAGCTTAGTTTATTTATTTACTTTGTTAACTCACTCTCACACATTCACTCACTCACTCTCACTCACACTCACTCACTCTCTCTCTCTCTCGTGTGTGTGAGTGAGACACATTTTCATTTGCTAAACACGATTTTTCATGAAGATTATCGACAAAGTTTTGAATTGATGTACCAATGCCTCATCACCGTTGCAATTATTACTTCCCTAGGCTGTACATTAGTTCTCCTAATAACTAAGAATACAATGT
>CM064497.1:59533673-59874050 GCA_032716605.1 Paralithodes platypus | reverse complement strand
GTTTCTGAGTGGTATAAAGTACAGAAACTCCCGGTTAGGAGTTTCCGGGTGGTAAATACGTACAGGAAACTTTTTCGGTTAGAGTTTTCCGCGGTGGGGTGTAATAAGTTACAGAAACTCCGGTTCGGAGTTTCCGGGTAATACTTGGGCAAGGGAACAAAGAGGACATTTAGCTCAATCAGGGATACAGGAGCGCTACTCATGAGCATTCTTAGGACGATGTATAATTTCATCTAGATGTCCAGCTCGTTTTAAAGCTAGCAATTGATCTTGTCACTATCCTTCCAAGAGTGAGTTGACAGAGGCCCTTTGCTCCCCCTGTTCTACGCGCCCATTCTACCTTCCCGGTGCAACCTCAAGGAAGCCGGAGTGCGGAGCCCTGCTAGCTTCAAACCTAAGGCCCTTCCCATCATTATTCCACATGTTGGGGTAAGTAAATGGGGGATATAACTCTGGGATATAATTATTAGAAGGATTTCCGGCTCTGGACTAGTTATCCAGTCCAGGATAATAATAATTCTTAAAATGACCCAGCACGAGGAAGCACACCACAGAAGCCACGAACGAACACCACACAGAAACACCGAAAAGAAAGGTCCACAGAACCCGAAAGGACAAGATTACCGAGCCAGACAATTCAGACAGGGCCCAAGCACGAAGGGCTTAAGCAGCTCCAGGCCGAACCTAACCGAACCCTTCTAAAGCTGACAATTTTTCCACACATCACAGTACACTACCCCCTCGGGTCCTACACTTATAAATACAATGATGTATGATGAACAGGAATATACATTCATAATTAAAAACACCCATGCCCTGTCCCCAGGTTGAGCCAATGCCAACAAAACAGACAGCCATATATCTATGTATGTTCTTACATCCGACGAAGTAGATGTTTACTTGTTTCTTTTTTAAAGGGGGGGGGGGGGGGGGGGGGAAAAGTTACAACACCCAACCGACTGGCCCTCGAACTCGTATATCAATTTCCCTGATGAGTATAGATATATGTAAACCCGTGCTCAGGCGCCCCCTTGCATTGTTCGTCTAGTAACTAACTGTCTCTATAATATTAACTGCCACCAGTGTTGATACGACATAGCAGGCACTGTCCTAATGTCGTAATTGTGCCAAGTGCAGATCAACCATTGTCATCACCTTTTTAGGACGACGACTATAACGTCGTCGATTCATCTCTTTATTCAATCCTTAGTTTAAGTATTAATGTTAACATTCCCTAACATACCTTGTCTTGCCAGACAACAGTTTCTGAAGACTCATCGCCCATAAACATCTATGTATTCAAGCCCTTAGTTTTAAGGATCTTTATCCCGCATTGTGTTCACCTTTTTCCATGTATTTTTTTTTTTCTTTTCACAATTGTCATACGTATTCCACTTACCTCCTTCGGATCCACAGTCCACACTACGCCATATACTTCGTGTCCTACACCTCTTACCCGCCCGATTATACCTACACGATGATGAAACGAGAATATACATTCATATTAAAAACACCCATGCCATGTCCCTACGTCGAGCCAACGCCAACAAAATACGACAGCCATATATCTGGTTATGTTCTTGCATTCGAGAAGTAGATTAACATTAACTATAACTTGAGCTGGTCACATATGTTCGAAGCATTGCTAAGAATGCCTCTAAAAAACTGGGATACTCTGTACAGAGTTCGAGAATTCTTCACTGACGAGCAGTGGCCGTACTAATAAAAGTCATGTGAGTCTCAGATTGGATTAATGTTCACCCTGTGGGGTGGAAGTGGAAGTGGTTGCATTGAGGCAGTTGGACAAAATTTCAAATAAAAGCTATTAGATTAATCAATAACCCTGCAATCACACAGGACCTTCCTACATTATCCCCTCGAACTGAAAAGGAAAGAAACGTTGTATTCCCTTGGCATTATTCTACAAGATAGTTTTCACAGGCAATTGTTCCGAGGAACTTGCTTCAATTGTGCCGGTGCCGCACTCCACATCTTTCCCTGTAGAAACTAGGGCAGCTGAAGTGCCCCATGAAATTTGCACTATCCCTCCCCGTTGCCTCCACAATGCAGAACTTCTGCTTATTCAGATTCATTGATCGCCAAGAGATCTACTTACTCTTTTGGAATTCACTTCCCCCCTCGAATTGCTTTCAGAAACTTACAATCTACAACATGTTTAAATCCAGTTGTTACAAACAATTTTATGATGGAGGATGCCTTTAGGAACATGGACCCCCTTTTTGTTTTATGCTGTGTTTTTCCTTCCACTCCGTTCATGTGTCTCTTAAAAAAAAAAAAAAAAAAAAAAAAAGATGTGTATAAAGAGAAACCACATGTCCAAGAATCATTAAGAAATTAAGTACCACGGGTACACCAAGATATAGAAACCATTGCCCCCATAAGACTTAGACAGCACATGACTACAGATGTTAGCCACCATGCTGTAACGTAGCTTACCCCAACCAGAAGATGTATAGATAACCTTTGTTAACCAGTATCTATCATAGTAACCATCGAAACATATAACGCAGTACCCCTACGAACTGCCCCGCTTTCCTTTGGTCTATATTTCATAGAAAAACGCCACAGTTCCCAGGGACACCTAGACGTACAAGATCGTGTCACCTATATAGGTCCATACCCCACCCCACCTCGTATTGACGAGTAATAATACACCATGTTTGTTCCCTACTTTATCCACAGTCAAGCACACGCCCTACAGTTAACCTCCTTCTCCCCCACTGCCCCACAGTCCACATGATTCTATCTTTTCCCAGGAACTAATATACCACCCAGTATTTGCATCCCCCTGGTAGCATTTGGCTGTCGTACTTTCACTGTCCTTTCAAACTCCAATATCAATTGTAGCCTAATGCCACCCCAACACCAGAGACCTTAGGGTTCAAATTTTCCCTGTAGCCCCCTGAGCTTCCCCCCTCTCATTAAGATACCCGCTCCTTCTCGACTCTTGTCCGACCTAGCCTCTCTCTCATACCTCTTGGAAGATCCTTGATTTTCCGTTGCTAACGCTCGCCAACCTTTTATATCTTATTACTCCTACACCAGTCCTACCTTCACTTAAGTATGGCCCAGAACCAGAACAACATTTAGAACTTTACTAACCCCCGTGCATGCCATCTATTTTCTCACAACCCATCACAACCTGCACCCCATGGTCGTCGGTGCGAGGCTTCGCCGCCTCGCCAGTAATTAATTTCTGCATTGCCATACTTCCAGATAACGTCGGTAGAGTGAAGCAACCAGTCTCCACCACATACAGCAAGCCATGCAATTTACAGCCAACCGATTACAACCCAGCTAGCCAAGGCACCTTCAGTTTTGATATTAAGAACACCCACAGCTGTACTCATAAACAGAGGGTTATTACAAACAACTGGTTGATATGGCAAGCCCCTAGCCCACACGCCGCCGGACGGACCATCCCAGAGGGAGAGCCGCCCGGCTGTACCCCCTTTTTTAAAAAAACCCACACCGAGGAGGGAGACCCCCACCCCGCGGACGGGTGTACCTGACACCCTGTTATTTGACTTCCGGGTCATTGCCAGGTAAGCTCTAGGAATTCTTCCTATCAATGAACTAACCATGCATGTCTCACCCCCTTACTCACCTCTGTACCCCCAATAACCCATTCCACCGTTTGCATACTCAGGTAAGTCAAATTAGCACCTCAGGCTATGCAATAGAACGAAGACTGAGCAATATAAGAGAGATGCCCCTATCACAGCTGTCCCAGTCCTCGCCGCAAAGTAGATTCCAAGTCTTCCTCAACATAAATACTTCCAGTAATAGCCCAAAATAGTTAACCTTTTACTAAGGGCTCAGTTAATATCACAAATTGAAGGCTTCTCTATAGCCATGTGCCACAACCAGTAATCCACCATCTTACCTAGTCCCATATCTATTGAGAGTTCAAATAGGTCCCTCAGACTCGAAGATCCCTATTGTCCTACAGTTTGTCCCCGAACCGAAGCCTATAAACCTAGCTTCCGCCCTCCAGTCAAATCAGTTGAAAGTTAGACACCAACCCAGTGGTCACTACCCTGAAGTTAACCTCTAGCTCAGCCCTTGTGTTGCTTCCTGAGTTGAGAGATTTCCCCGAGCCGGGCAGACTCCATGGCAGAAGGTTAAATAGAAGAGCATGTCCATGTACAAGTCCCAACGTGCACCTTATAACCTTCACACAAATTAGTGGGTATATAAGTGTGTAGCCAGCACCGATCGCTTCCGAGATCCGACTTGAGAACTTCCTACATTGTTGGACCACCTGGACGGCCGAGGAACCAGTCGTTAGCCCCCTCCATCACCCGGGGGGGGGAAAGCAAGATAACTAGGACCAGGACCCACACAAAAATTACTCATTCAAGATTCATGTTACTAGGACTAAGTGTTTATCGTACCAGTTTCGACATTCACATTATTCAACTTTTCATATGCAAGTGGCTATAATCCCTTGCCCAGTGTAAACTCATCTTAACCATTCCCCTTTGGGACGTACTAAGCGTATCAGTGTTCATTAATTTAAAACAGGCGACATGACTCTCGTAATTACCTTATTCAGATATTAAAACCCTAGTGATATCTAGACGTTCGCCCACTGATTTGTGTTTCTATGTATTTCTGCCATAAGAAATATAAACCTTAGATCCAGTACCCCCATGAGGTTACTAGAGATTCCGTGTTCTAAAATATCAACGCGTGTCTAATTCTAACTGTGAGCTGCTACCTTGCGGCCAACTGCGACCAGCCAGTAATGAGATCTAATCAGTGACAAAATTGGAATACATAGAATATATTGAGGTCTTCCAGTAAAATAAAACTTTCCTAACCTAAAACCCGTGATCAGCAGAGTATACCTGAACGTTTGGGAAGTGGGAGACTAGGCCTCCATCCAGATCCACTAATGCTATCAGTTCCCTTCTATTATTTGTTTTGTACAAGCGAATTACTATCCTTTCCCATGCTCCTTTATTCACTTACTATAATTAAAGCGTTGAACGTGTGTCATGTTACCCAGTGTGTTTATTTTGTGTTCTCTATTTCCTCATACCTTGTATTGTGCATGCAGCCCTTATATACCCAGTCAGATAGAGCCCACATTGACCATAGTTAATCCTGTAGAAAAACAGGGCATAACATTGGCTGGCCCAGCCGGTGGGTTTCTTGGGGGGGGAATTGGGATAAAAGTGTTGCATTAACATTGCAAGTTTGCAACAGCCAGAACACGATAACATCATGGCACATCGTTCTCACATTCCCATTTTTCCCCCCCCCATTATGATGGAGAAAACTTATGAGATCGAAACATTCCAATAGGACAGTAGTGAAACCCGTTACTTGACCTAGTTTATACCACGAGCGCAGAAGAAAAATAGCCGTAACATTAAGCACCTGGGAAAAGCCGTTTTCCCCTGGTTGCCTATCAAGTGCACCCTGCTCTCACCTGGGACGAATTTCGCCCAAAATAGTGATAGAAGCCATTAAGCCTTCCGTTGGGATTTTCGTGGCCCACCAACTCCGTATCCAAGACACTAAATTCGAAGGTGATTTAGATGCCACAGTGAATAAGATTGCCCAAACATAAAATTTTCTTTCCCCACGGTTGACCAGAATCCAAAACATAGAAACAGCAAATTCTGGTCAACCTTGTGTCTATATTGCCCTCAGCAGTTAAAAGACCAGTGTTTCCGGTGTGCACGATTTCGGTCGGATAAACCAAAAAGATCTCATCCAAATCCGACGTATTTTGGCCGTGCCGCACTAGGAAGCATCCACCCAAATCGCTTGCAATCAAGAGGTTTCCCACGCAGCCGCAGCAACCCGACCACCAAAACTCCAAGAATTCCTACCCAGCCTCATCCTTCCACAAAACAGACCCACCTACCCTTCCGGCAAGCCCCAACCCAGTAGACCCCCCGGTTTCCAACCTACCCCAGCCACGCAGAATCTTCAACCGGAACAGGAACTACAACACCTACCAAAGTAAAAACCCTGACCCTTAGTAATTATCAACACCCCTATGATTTTCCCTGCCTGTAATGCTAACAGGTGTGCTTTCTATCAAATTCGTGAATCTGCCAAACCTCGCCCCTTTACTCCTCGCATTTCTGTCTTGTAAATGAAGAGGACGTTTTGGGACCAGAGGAAGAGATGGAAGAAAGACCACATGGAGAAATGGACCCCCTAACATGACCTCAGAGGATACCGAGGAAACCCTGGGAGGAGGTAGATTACAGATTCCCAGGATTATTAAAGTACCCCCCGCCCCAAAGATGGCCTCGGCGGGGGAACGCAATAAATGACCGCGACTGCCCCCACTTTGATTACATGGCCAAAATCAAGGACATTCCTGTCCGCTTGTTAATCGACCCAGGGAGCTGCCAAGTCATGTTTGGTTCAAAAATAACTATGATCCAACACCACCGACCTATTTGGCACTTTGTTAACCACCAAAGCAGAATCTAATCTCGATGACTGATACTTACTTAAATCATCCTAGGAGACACTTTGCCCCTATCAGTAACTACTTTCCTGCCCCCCATGCTCGTTGGTTAATCACACATTCACAGTATTTTTCCTCCAAACTGTAACATTACGATGGTTTCCGTTGGAGACTTGACCTCCTTCAAAAAACTCCAGGCCCAGGTCGACTGCGGGCCAAAGGCTTATAATCATTCAAAAAATTCCAACCCAAACCCTCTGACAAACCCATCCACGCCCAGAAACCCATTCATAAAACAAAAAAACACAACACCTTCCCCCTCAATCAAACCCTGATTTCAGGGTTACCAAATTGGCAGCTAGCACTAAGGTGACTCTAAACCCTCCCCCTTGCCCTGAGTCCCCTCAAAATCTCACCCCATTCAGTCAAACAAAATGCCTCAAACCAACGAAAGGAAAGACAAGTCCAGCAACTCCCTCTCGGTAATTCCCTCCATTCTCTTCATCGATGTCCCGGATAAAATCCTCCCATGTTTTCCAGGACAGACTCTGATATATGTAACCATCAATTCCATCCAATGTTTATTGTATACATATTTCCAGGAAAAATGCCGATCAAATGTTACCCAACAAAATTCCTTCCCCCCATGCCCCCAGAAATGTTCAGCTATCCCACAACCCCCAACAATTCCCCCTTGTGACAGTATTTCCTTAATAGCGCCCTTGCCACCCCACACAATTACACACCCCTAAAAAAATTCAACAACCCACACTTGACTCAACCCTCCTCATGCACAAACAAAACCCACCCGCCCCACATCACTTTTAACCAGACCTTGACGGCCACCAAGAAAACGTTCCCCACGTTCGTCCTGTTAACAAACACCACATCAATACACCCAGTTCTCCACCATAACCCATGTTCCTACTACACCTACACTTTTTCCCCACCAACCCTCCGCAGTCCCCCCAACAAATTCCGTTTTCTAACTCGCTCACGGGGGGGGCTCTCACCACTGCTGAAACACCAGCGCCCGCCTACGCGCCGTTAATCACCCCTACCCTCACGCGTGCCGACCGAGGGCCACAACCATGGTTCCCACCAGTGGCCCCCAGCAATGCCCAGCTAGGTCCGACACCCACCGATTCCACTTTGTGACAGTTTTCCGTCATCTAACAGTGCAACTCGCCGCACAGTCAGTCCAACGCTCAGGGGGGAACACGCCATGGAATACCCCATCTCCTTCACATACCCCCACACCAATTCACAACCCCTAGAAAACTATCACAACCCCACACTTGACTCGGCCCTCCATCATGCACAAAAGAACAAAACCATCCTAATCATATAATACTCTAAACAAACCGTCACTACGCGCCACCGAGACCACGCCTCCCCAAATTCCTTCTAACCACCACATATCCTAGTACTGATACAGTCCTCCATGACGCACACACCCATCTTCTCGACCGTGACATCACGCACGGTAAAGAAAACTCCCGGTCGCCATCTGCAACTTCACCCCAGATAGGTGTACCCCCAGAGCACGAGAGCCACACCTATTCGCCTCCGGAGCCGGACACACGCACCCCCATGCCCACACGGGAATTCTGTGAAGGCGCGGCCGTAGATCTGCGCACGCTCCCATGGGGCACACCAACCCTAAGCAGTCCTGTCACAAACAACTAACGTTTATTTCTCCAATACAATCCAACGCGCTCTCGCTTCCGCCCACACCGCACGACCAACTGCTAACAACAGGATCATGAATAACGACCGAGGAACGTCCTCTACACCACACGCCCCTCTGATCCCCCCACACGCGCCGTGTTAATTCCCCCACTCACGCGTGGACCCCCACCAAAGCGACCTTGCCCAAATTATAAGTATCACGCAACCTGCTCGCCAGGCAACCCCCCACCATCATTCGCCCAGCTGTAGTGTCAGGATAAATGCCCAATTCCCCCCCACCAAAAAAATGGGTGAACCTGCGGCCTATACCCCAAAACGCACATGATATTTTTTCCCCCACAAACACGTCCCCCAACCCCCATCTGTTGCCTCTTACAACCCGGCCATCATTCCGCTCGCATCAACCACATTCTCGTGGCAAATATCTCCGAAGGAATCCCTGACACTACCAAAAGGTCTCATTATAGGAGACCTCAAAACTTTCGATACCTCGCCCATAGATTTTCAAACGACACCCCTACCAGCCTCCCAAATTGCCCCCTCTCCCTGAGACCTTAGCTGACCACCAAAAAGAACGGCATGTACGACCGACTGCATGGAATTCGGTGACGTGTGTTGCCCAACAACCCACCGAAATCCGGACAGACTTATGTAGAACAAACAGCATTATTAACACCACAGGCCCCCCACATACTTACAACCTTTTTATGACACCATCCCGTTTAGAAAGAACCCCATACAACGTTGTCCGGAGGAGGAACGCCAAGTTCCAGGAAATGTTAGAGTGGCCGGGATTGCCACCCTGTCCATTAGCCCCTGTGTCTTACCCCTGTTGTCTTAGTCAAAAAGAAAGATGGGGGACAACCCGTTTTTTTTTTGCGTCGATTACAGGAGGTTAAATGACGTAAACCATTAAAAGACGCTACGTCTCTTACCACCGAAATAGACGATTCCCTTGACTCCCTACACGGATCCAAATGGTTCACTACCCTCGACTTGCAAGCCGGGTTATTGGCAAGTGCCTATCAAGGCCGAGGACCAAAAGAAACAGCATTTTCCACTAGTGGTGGCCATCACTATGAATTTAACGTCCTACCTTTTGGGCTCTGTAACGGACCCGCCACTTTTTTTTTTACTTTTTTTGTTTTTTCTTTTTTTTTTTTTTTTTCCCCTCCACCCCCCCTCCCCCCCCCCCCCCCCCCCCCCCCCCCCCTCCTCCCCCCTCCCTCCCTTTTTTTTCCCCCCCCCCCCCCTTTTTTTTTTTTTTGTTGTTTTTTTTTTTTTTTTTGTTGTTTTTTTGTTTTTTTTTTTGTTTTTTTTTTTCTCCCCCGCCACTTTCTGCCGTTTGGTGGAAGCGGTATTACATGGCCTAACCTGGGAAACCTGCCTAGCCTATCTGGACGATATTATTGTGTACTCACCAACCTGGGAAGAACACCCTCCTCAGGTTGAGACAAGTCCTTCAAAGAATCCGAGCCGCCGGGTTGAAATTAAAACCCTCAAAGTGCGAGATTGCCCGGAATAAGGTAGATTTCCTCGGACACGTGATATCTGAACATGGTATTGCGCCAGACCCAAAGAAACTTCAAGCCATACAAAACCCACCCCCACCCACCACTGTTAAAGGAGTACGTTCGTTTCTAGGTTTAGCCACATACTACAGACGTTTCGTCCCCAACTTTGCCACCATAGCCAGACCCCTCCACCAACTCACCCACAAAGACACCCCGTTCAGCTGGACACCTGAAAGAGACCTCGCGTTTAACACTTTGAAACAAAAGCTAATCCAAGCCCCGATTGTCGCTTTCCCTGACTACCAAAAACCTTTCCGTCTTTATACCGACGTATCTCTGTACGCCATGGGTGCAGTTTTAGCTCAAGTCAGAGATGGAGAGGAACATGTGATAGCGTATGCCAGCTCCACCCTCACCCAAACACAACAGAATTACGCAGCCACCAAGAGAGAGTGCTTAGGGATCATTTGGGCACTCAGGCACTTCTGGTCATTTGTGTTGGGTGCAAAACTCGACATAATTACCGACCATCAATCTTTACAATGGCTGCGTAGGTGCGAAACCAACTCAGCCATTTTTGTACGTTGGAGGGAGACACTAGAGGACTACGACTTTACCATACAATATCGTCCAGGCAAACTCCATACCAATGCAGATGCCTGTCACGTTTGCCAGTACCAAAAGACCCCCCCACCAACCTAGCCGCCTTACAAAACACTGAGTTGGTATCTACCCCCACCCACAGACATAATGCCCCCTCAGCCCCTTCCCTAATTCAATCTTGGGAAGCAAGAATCAGACCCCCCTGGATACCGTTAAATGTCTTCAGGGGACTGACTCGCTGGGGAGATCAACTTGCCACCGACACTGGTCACATAATCTTGGACCCCACCATTGCCCATGACTACATGATTGCCATCCACGAGGGAAACGGCATACACCTTGGACACAAGAAGATGTTAAAAATCTTCACAGACCAATACTGGACCCCCAACCCCTCCAAAATTGCACACGAGTGACAGAATCCTGCAAACCGTGTTCATTGGGAAAGGATAGATCACGCACCCCAGGCCCAGCTGGTACCTTGTCGGCTACCAAACCGTTCCAAGTCCTATCCCTGACATCATGGGCCCGTTTCCTCCTAAGTCTGGCAAGCGCTATATCGTCACATTTGTGGACGTCTATTCAAATTGTTTTATAGCCTGCCCAGCTAAAGACCACACAGCCACCACAGTCGCCACACTGCTTGCCACAGAAGTATTCCCTATATTCGGTCTGCCGCTTGCTCTTCTATCCGACAATGCCCCCGAGTTTTGTGGGCACGTTTGGCAAACAGTTCACCCAACAATGTGGCATTAAGATTAAACACTCATCCCCATACTGGCCTCAAGGAAATGCGATATGTGAACGCAGCCATCGCACCATCAACAATCAGTTGCGAACAAAAATGATTGCTTTTAACACCACAGACTGGCCATCACAACTAAAAATGATACAATGGGGCATGAACACCTGTCCCCGAGAAGACGGTATTTCCCCTCATGAACGTGTTTACGGCGTACCCCACCTGTTACTGCCATTCCACCACCACGCTCACCTTCCCTCCACCACCTCCACAATTGACCCATTGCAACATCTGCAAAACACCCTCCATACCGCCCAAACCTGTCAGGACACCAAAACTGATAACACCAATGACAAAAACCCTTTCGCAATCCATGACAACCGTAATGGTAGCCAACCTCCCTATCACCAACAAGTTAGGCCCTCGCTATGTCGGGCCCTACACCATCACACAAGTCCCAAACGCCTATCAAGTCACCATCGACTATCACGGCATGACTCGCACGTTCCGAACTAGATTCGTCCGAGCGTTTAAACCACACCAACCACAAGACAATACCCCACCCTACACGGCTGAACCAGAATTAAACACCCCTATTACACCATACACTCCAGCTATAAAAATCCCCACACAAACCCCTAAGGACCTAAGCCCTCCGACACCGAACAGACAGATCATTCCTCAACATATCCCCCGAACTAACCTCCACAAACCCCAAGCCCCCACTATCACACCCTCTTCCACCATGACACCTTCATTCGCTTCTGATAATCAAGTACCGCACCCCTTTCTCCAGATACGAAAGCCTCCCCCCTCAGCGCCGACCACAACAGAAAACTCTGCCGTCTAGCCCTGACATACCTTCCCCAGGCACCACACTAAGAAAACCACACACCCTACCCAAAACAAGTACACACCCACACACACCACTCAATCTACCTCAGTAGCCTCACGCTACAACCTACGCCCACGACAAAAACTTTTGAAAACCTCCAGGAAACACACCCTGCTAACCAAATTCCGTAGGGCTGCCAGACCACTAACCTCCTCCTCTTTCTTCTTCGTCGAATTCTCCTCCACAAAGGGAAAGAAGACGAGTAATCACCCCTAAACACCATAAACCCTCTAACTATAGCCCAGAAGTAACAACCCCCACCCCCGCAAGAAAACACATACCTTCCTCTTCAACCTCATCCCCTCTCAACCCCCACCAAACACCCATAAAACCGCCCACTTCCACCACCAGCAAATCACCAACCTCACCAAACGACACACCCCACACACGTCCCTACCCCCAACCCTCCAACTTAAATCTACACTCCCTACCCACCCGTCTAGCCCCCCCGCATCCGCCCGTTTCCCCTCCACGATCCCCACTACCTCACCCACACATCGACCAACCTCCTCATCTCACCGAACCCCCAACCAACCAACCCCTAAGGAATCCCCCCCCCACAAAGTCACCCCTGAGAGAACCCCCACATGTCCTTTACCTGTAAATCGTTACTCCCCTCAATAAAAAACATCGTCGAGCGACTCAAGCCCCACGACAAACTTCTACCTTCCCACCAGAACTGCCCGAGGTAGAATAATCAACAGACCCATCAGATTTAACCCTTAATTAGCGGCGAGCAACATAAGTCGAGTTAAAAAAAGCTGGACTATGTGGCGGCGCTCGACATAGGTCGAGTGGCAATTTCAGCACGTAATGTGGCTGAGAGAGAGAGACAAGTGGTGGCAGGAGACTAGCGAGCGTATGACTGCTCCAGACCACCGCGGCGAACCTACTGACACAAATCTCGCTCTCCCACTCCCTCTCTCACTCCTCCATACTCCTTACCGAAACTACCTATTACCTGCTTTTTGCACTCGCGTTGCACGGTTATTGCAAGAAAACTATCCATCATACAAGGATCGTTATGGTGTCATTCGAAAGCTCTGTTTATGCCCTTTCAGGGATAGGTACTTGTTTTACGTTCTGGGTCTTATTTAGGCATGAAAATGATCACGTAAACAGCCCTATTTTGGCTAAAAACACCCCGCTGTGCGGTACATATAATAAACCGCATAGGCCGCTCGTAAGGTGTTAAAGACGGTGAGATAAAAATAACACCCCGTTCAGACACTAAAGACCCAAGCCCCACAACACACACACACCCCTTCCTTCTCACACACCTCCGTCACACAACTTACCTAAACCTATCTTGCGCATTGCCTCACTAGACTTTGCCAGCCTACAACACCGCCCAAGAACACCAAAAAAAATCCAGACTCATGTTCCCCCTTCATCCCCAGCTCTGTTGTCAGACGTTAATCCCCCGTAGATTAGTAACCCATTCACCACACTAAACAGACCTCCTTTCAATCCCACACACCTCACTCCGATCCCCGTGGGGGAAAGCTACAAACCATTCATACGGAAGGTTAAAGTAAAAACCCCCACTGGACACTTAGCCCGTATACAACGCCCACATCAAGCCCGGGCAACAGCCCGCCACAACACAGAGGACACATTCTTACAGGTATACATTGACCTGCAAAAGAAACCTGACCGTCGCTCTCTTGCTTGGTGGAATCTTCTAAATACCCTTAAAATGACCCACCATGACTATGCTTCTTTTTACTTCACCCTTGAGGCTCGAGGACGAGCCTATAATGAAGGAGAGGGAAGTAAAATGCCCCAGAACGAGAAGCCCACCACAAAAGCCACGAACGAACACCACACAGAAACACCCGAAAGAAAGGTCCACAGAATGAAAGGACCAGCTGACCGAGCCAGCCAATTCAGACAGGACCAAGCCCGCAGGGCTAAGCAGCTCCAGGCCGCACCTACCGACCCCTTCTAAACTGACAATTTTTCCACACCTCACGTACACTACCCCCTCGTGTCCTACACTTCTAACTACAATGATGATGAACAGGAATATACATTTATATTAACTCCCCCAGACATATTATGTTCCAGTAAGTCCGAGGAGGCGGGAGCCCCAGGATCATTGCCACTGCCTCGCACTACACTCACAACAACACTGCGGCCGTTAGAATTATCGCAGGAGGCTGAGGTTGCCACCAACGGTTTTATCGTATGGTAACTTATCGGACTTACTGAGCTAATATGACGCAAAATTGAGTCATAAACTTATTGGAGAGGTATAGAGATAAGTCCATATGACGCGATCGCGTCATATGAGTTTTTGGTGGACTTATTCATATGACGCGATCGCGTCATATATGTCTGAGAGAGTTAAAAACACCCATGCCCTGTCCCCAGGTTGAGCCAATGCCAACAAAACAGACAGCCATATATCTATGTATGTTCTTACATCCGAGAAGTAGATGTTATATATCTTAGAAGTTAAAACACCCACGCCTGTCCCTAGACCTCGTATATCAATTTCCCTGACGAGTATAGATATATGTAACCCGTGCTCAGTCGCCCCCTTGCATTGTTCGTCTAGTAACTAAGTGTCTCTATAATATTAACTGCCACCAGTGTTGATACGACATAGCGGCACTGTCCTAATGTCGTATTGTGCCAAGTGCAGATCAACCAGTTTTCATCACCTTATTAGGACGACGACTATAACGTCGTCGATTCATCTATGTATTCAATCCTTAGTTTAAGTATTAATGTTAACATTCCCTAACATACCTTGTCTTGCCAGACAAAGTTTCTGAAGACTCATCACCCATAACATCTATGTATTCAATCCTTAGTTTTAAGTATCTTTATCCGCCATTGTGTTCACCTTTTTCCATTTACTTTTCCACAATTGTCATACGTCTTCCACTTACCTCCTTCGTATCCACAGTCCACACTACGCCATATTACTTCGTGTCCTACACCTCTTACTCGCCCGATTCTGCCTACATGATGATGAACGAGAATATACATTCATATTAAAATCACCCATGCCCTGTCCCTAAGTTGAGCCAACACCAACAAATCCGACAGCCATATATCTATGTATGTTCTTGCATCCGAGAAGTAGATGTTACAAGAGAAACCACATGTCCAGACTCATAAGAAATTAACTCCCTCCGACATATTATGTTCCAATAAGTCCAAGGAGGCGCTTGGCAAGTATTTTGGGTCTTGAATTTGGCTCATGAGTGTTGTCGAAGCCTTACATTTTTCGCGATTTCCATCCACCAGAATGCTGTTTATTGTGATGTATCATATATCAATGGAAAGAGGAATATTTATAGTACATGATAAAATAAAAAAAAATGTAAATAAATCGAAATATGAAAGTGTAAATGAGTCCGGAATACAATTATTTCCCATGCAATTGTCTTCACACCGTCCTAGCTCTAAATTGTGAGTGATGACCATATTTTTGTTTTGCTCAAATAATAGTATTTTTTCTCCTCTTTCCAAATCTGAAAACAGAAATTGTTTATCTTCAATAGTTCTCAAGCAGTGACCGAAACAAAAATATATATGATTTTGATTTATATGGTTTATAACATTTTCAATTTATTTCGTTGCTACGAAGTGAATGGTTTTAAATTTAGGCTGTATGAATACGGCAAATAATGCTGATGAGTATAAAACAAACTAGAAGTTCCTAGGACAAATACTTTTTGCGCTATGAATATTTGAAATGAAGAGCCAAAATGCAAATATTTACGCTTCACCCATCTCTGTTCCGGCGATGCTAGCCGGGTTCCGAGCTGTTCCCCACCTCGTGGTTGCGTTATTTGCTCGGATACGTATATAACTGTATATATCACCGGAATCGGAAAATTGTGCTCTTTCCAATGGTGAAAAACAAAAATAATATAGCATAATTGGTTCGCGAGCTATGCACAATTGTTTCCATGCAGTGACCGAAAAAAAAAAAATCTGATTTTGATTGATATGGTTTATAACATTTTCGATTTATTTCGTTGCTACGAAGTGTATGGTTTTAACTTTAGGCTGAATGAATACGGCAAATAATGCTAATGAGTATAAAATAAACTAGAAGTTCCTAGGACAAATACTTTTTGCGCTATGAATATTTGAAATGAAGAGCCAAAATGCGAATATTTACGCTTCACCTGTCTCTGTTCCGGCGATGCTAGCCGGGTTCCGAGCTGTTCCCCACCTCGTGGTTGCGTTATTTGGTCGGATACATATATAACTGTATATATCACCGGAATCGGAAAATTGTGCTCTTTCCAATGGTGAACACAAAAATAATATAGAGTAATTGGTTCGTGAGCTATGCGCAATTGTTTCCATGCATTGTTATTGTTATGAAAATATATGAGAATGTTTATACAGTTGTATATCTTTGCCACAATATACACCCTTTCCAACGAGAAGGGAAATGGCCCCTGGGTTGACACTGAAAAAACAAAAAAAAGCCAGGTAATCTTCAGGTAATAAATTCAGAAATAATTCTATTGTACACGTAAATAAAATAAAGTAATATATATATATATATATATATATATATATATATTATATATATATATACAGTATATATATAGACAGTATATATATATATATATATACATATATATATATATATATATAAATATATATATATATATAAATTATATATATACAAGGTGTCAAACAAAATATAAAGAATGGTAAATGGTAATGGTAATGTATGTGTGTGGATATATTTATATATATATATATATATATATATATATATATGGTGTCAAACCAGAGAAATATGTGCAAATTTCCAAGCCACCCAAAGAGGTACTGCACTGGACTCGTTATTTTTTTAGAGTGGTTTCCCCAGGAGGCCTATATCCACTGTAGTGCAAAATGTAGTAGAAATTGATTTTTTTTTTTTTTATGATGATGATGATGATGATGATGGTGATGATGATGGGTGAATGAAGGTGGGTGAATGAAGGTGGGCCCCGAACTTCGGAAGTGATGATTGAATGAATGAATGAATTATATATGGGGGGAGGGGGAATATTGGGGGAAGAGGGGGAGGGTGTATAATGGAGGAGGGAGGGGGCATTACTTAGATAAATACATAAATACGAATTATATATATATATATATATATATATATATATATATTATATCAATCTATGATTAGAAAAATAAAATAAAATACAAATAAAAAATAACCCTCCCCCACCCCAAAAAAAATAAAAAAATAAAAAAAATATAATATATATATATATATATGGGGGAGGGGGAGGGGGGGGGGGGAGGGGAGGTGACACTGGTGATATGGCAAGCCCCTAGCCACAGCCGCCGGACGACCATCCCAGAGGGAGAGCGCCCGGCTACCCCTTTTTACCCACCCGAGGAGGGAGACCCCCACCCCCGCGGAGGTGTACCTGACCCCTGTTTTGACTTCCGGGTCATTGCCAGGTAGCCTAGGAATTCTTCCTATCAATGAACTAACCATGCATGTCTAACCCCCTTACTCACCTCTGTACCCACAATAACCCTTCCACCTGTTTTGCATACTCAGGTAGTCAAATTAGCACCTCAGCTATGCAATAGAATGAAGACTGAGCAATATAAGAGAGATGCCCCTATCACAGCTGTCCCAGTCCTCCCCGCAAAGTAGATCCAATCTTCCTCCCATAAATACTTCCAGTATAGCCAAAATAATACCTTTTACTAAGGCTCAGTTATATCACAAATTGAAGGCTTCCTATAGCCATGTGCCACAACAGTAATCACCATCTTACCTAGTCCCCATATCTATTGAGAGTTCAAATAGGTCCCTCAGACTCGAGATCCCTATTGTCTACAGGGTCCCGAACTGAGCCTATAAACCTAGCTTCCGCCCCCAGTCAAATCAGTTGAAAGTTAGACACCAACCAGTGGTCACTACCCTGAAGTTAACCTCTAGCTCTGCCCTTGTGTTGTTCCTGAGTTGAGAGATTCCTGAGTCGGCAGACTCCATGGCAGAAGTTAAATAGAAGAGCTGTCCATGTACAAGTCCCAACGTGCACCTTATAACCTTCACACAAATTAGTGGGTATATAAGTGTGTAGCCAGCACCGATCGTCAAGAGATCCGACTTGAGAACTTCCTACATTTTGGACCACCTGGACGGCCGAGGAACCAGTCGTTAGCCCCCAACATCACCGGAAGCAAGATAACTAGGACCAGACCCACAAATACTATTCAAGATTCATGTTACTAGTACTAAGTGTTATAGTACCAGTTCGACATTCACTTATTAACTTTTCTGTGAAGTGGCTATAACCTTGCCCAGTGTAAACTCATATTTAACCATTCCATTTGGGACGTACTAAGCGTATCAGTGTTCATTAGTTAACAGGCGACATTGACTCTCGTAATTACCTTATTCAGATATAAAAACCCTAGTGATATCTAACGTTCGCCCACTGATTTGTGTTCTACGTATTTCTGCCATAAGAATATAAACCTTAGACCAGTACCCCCATGAGGTTACTAGAGATTCCGTGTTCTAAAATATACGCGTGTCTAATTCTAACTGTGAGCTGCTACTTGGGCATGCGACCAGCCAGTAAGAGATCTAATCAGTGAAATTGAATACATAAATATATTGAGGTCTTCCAGTAAAATAAAACTTGCTAACTAAACCCGTGATCAGAAGAGTATACCTGAACGTTGGAAGTGGGAGACTAGGCTCCATCCAGATCCACTAATGCTAGCAGTTCCCTTCTATTATTTGTTTTGTACGAGAATTACTATCTTTCCATGCTCTTTATTCACTTACTATAATAAACGTGAACGTGTGTCATGTTACCGTGTGTTAATTTTGTGTTCTCTATTCCTCATACCTTGTATTGTGTATGCAGCCTTATATACCCAGTCAGATAGAGCCCACATTGACCAAGTTAATCCTGTAGAAAAACAGGGCATAACAATAATCTATTATAACTATCAAGTCATAGTGACCGGAGTAGGATTTATGTGATCTACTACCGGGTTTACCGTCCTTACATGCCATTCTATATATTATTGACAAGTTATATGACAATATAATGAAATTATGATTGATAATACTGAACTATATGCTTGATGATATAAATAACTATACAAGCTGACTATCGTAGTATAAGTATAACAAATAGAGGTGTTCAGATATTAAAACCCGATTACCCAACTCAGGATTGGCAGATTCCGGTTTTCACCCTTCCACTCGGAGTTCCTATACCATCCTGGAGAACGAGTGCTGATTCCGGGGAATCGGCACTCCGGGACCTTCCTCCAGAAGTATGGCCCACCTCCGACACCTAGAGACTACACCTCTGCCAGGGACAGTACAGTGGTGCTCCATGTAGGGATGCTGTGAACTTCCCTTGATAGCACACTCTAAATGCCTATTTCATGTCACATGCATAGACAGGACCAATGCAGCATGGAATCCTTCAGCTTGTCAATTTTGTGGACATTATATACAACAATTTAACGCACCTGATCAATCACTTAATGCTCCTCTAGCAAAGCAAGTTCTATTGACTGGCTGGGAAGCCATTTGGTCCTACATTTCCAAAGTTTTAAAGAAAGTCCCAGCTCTTTCAGACCCAGACTCAGTCAATTTCTTAGATATTGTCATCTTACCTTCACAGAGGGCTAGTAGATCATCTACTCCACCTAGTAGTCGTAAAGTCTCTAGCAGGAAACGAAAGGTTTCCCTTAGCCCCAGACCCATTGTGAAGACCCTTGTGCTAGATCAATCCCCTAAATCACACACCAGTACAGCTGACACAGTGACGTTGTCCCCTGACCTTCAGCCAGAGACAGAAGTGCGAGTAGTTGAGTCCAGTATTGATCCTCCCAGAAAATCACTTGAGTATATTCAATCTTCTCTTCCAAGTTTTCGAGTCCACCAAGTACAGCCCTTAGCCAAAGTACCTGAGCCTCAGAGCCCTGATATTATCCAGGTTTTCGCTGATATACATTTATCTATCTATCTATTGCCTGACGCGGTGATCCCCGAAGGAGTGGCCACGAACGAACCGCCCCCATGCACCTCTGTCCCCAGTCAGTCGATGCCCCTCCTCCCAACCAGCACCGCCTTCATCCATATACTTCCTCACTCCATCCTTCCACCTCTCCTTCGGTCTACTTCTCCCTCTCTGTCCTTCCACCTCACTCTCATACACCTTCTTAGTCATTCTCTCGCTTCCCATATGTTCCATATGGCCGAACCATCTCAAGTTGTTCCTTTTCACACTTTCCAGCACATCTACCTCTACACCACACCTCCTTCTTACTTCCTCATTCGTCTGTCTATCCCTCCATGTAACTCCGCACGCACTTCTCAATAACTAATTTCCACCCCTCTCACTTTTGGTCTGAGTCTCTTCTCAAACGTCCATGCTTCGCTTCCGTAAGTCAGTGTCGGGATTACCACACTGTCATGCAAGGACTTCTTCACTTCCATACTGACCACCCAATTTCTTGGTACTACTTTCAGCGTTCCTACAACCCTCTTCCCCTGTTGTACCCTCTCCTGCATTTATTCATCCATAGTCCAATCTTTACTCAACACACTGCCCAGATACATAAATGAGCTGACGATCTCCATAGCCTGACCGTTCAACTTCACCTCACACTCTGTGACTTCACCCCTTTCGAAGACCATTACCTTGCTCATCCCCGCATTTACCTTCAAATTCCGTTTTTCGCACATTGTACCAAACTCATTTACCAGACCCTGCAACTCCCATTCAATATCGCTCATCAGAACTGCATTATCCACAAACAGTAGTATAGGCAGCTTCCACATTTCCCTCCCTTTTCAGCGATACACCAACATCCACTGCTCTTCCTAGTATTTCTTTCATGACTCCATCCATATATAGAGTAAACAACCACGGGGACATCACACACCCCTGTTTCAACCCAACATTTAGGTCAAAGAACTCGCTCTGCTCATTCTCCACATGTACTGCTGCCCTTGCAACTTTCCATCTACTCCGTATATTCTAAGTACTTTCCACATACCTTCTCTATCCACTCTGTCATAGGCCTTCTCCAAGTCCATAAAGGCAACATACACCTTTTGCTGCTTCTCCAGATACTTCTCCACAATACAATTCAGGGTAAAAATTGGATCTACACATCCTCTTCCCTTCCTAAAACCTCCCTGCTCGTCGCATACACATTTCTCCGCTCTCACTCTCACTCTCTCAATCACTACCCTACTGTACACCTTCCTTACTACGCTTAGAAGACATATTCCTTGGTGGTTACCACATACTCCTCTTTCTCCTTTGCCTTATATAGGGGGACTATTATGCCAGTCTTCCAGTCATCAGGTACACTCCCCTTCTCCCATGCTAGTTTGCACATTTTCCATACCAATGCGATCACTATCTCACCACAATACCTCAATATTTCCCCACACACTCCATCTCTTCCTGGTGCTTTCCCCAACTTCACTCTTTTCATGTCTTCCCACACTTCTGACCTCCTGATCCCCACCTCCTCCTCCACTGTCATAACTTGACATTAATTAAGTCTACCTTGATTTATTTTCCAATACGTTTTCTTTGATAGGAGTAATATAATTTCTTTCATTAATATGTAGTTTAAGTATTACATTCATAATTATAGTATCAAATTTAATTTACTGGTATTGATCAAGGTATATGCGAATGCATGAGTGTACTGTTACGACTGAGGTTTAAATATATCAGGGCTCTTATTCATTGGACTAGTAATGGCATAAATGCTACAACGGAAAGAGCTAGATCCAACCTCTGATGTATATTCCCAGTGAACAAAGAACACAAATACTCTCCAGAGTTCTATATGCAATAATAGGTTATCAAACTCTCAATAAATGTGCGTCTACTCTAGGCTTAATGTAATGTGAAAACAGCCTATTACTACCTATAACCGAAGGTACTTGGTTATGGTATGCAAAGTAAGGTGGTAAGAGAAGTTACAGCTTACGTTACTTTAATCAATAAATGTCAGGCACTCCTGCATGAAAGAAAGTGCACTAAAGTCCTTCAACACCAACAAGGAATCTTCTTTAAATGTTAGATGCTATCAAGATGCTCGAATCGGAAATGGAACCCAAAAAGGCAGGCAGCGGAACAATGCTCGTGCAGGCTATGCACACAAAAGGCAGGAGATATAATGCAGTCGGAGCCAAGAATATCCTAAACGCTACAACAATAATAATACTCACCACAATAATGCAGTATTCCTATCAACAAAAAGAGCCTAAGTCGTTTGTGTCTCAATACATCAAACTAGGCTGCGAAATGCTTGTGTAATCATAAACGGGTATGCATAATAAGAGTAATTGGTTTAATATACTTAATGTCTACTATGACTGATAAAGCCTAGCTAGAGTCAATGATACGAGATACTGGTGCGCATGGCATGCCGCATAGCCTAGTGCAAATCTCAAGTCTGTGCGTCAAATATTACGTTATAGGGAAGGGTAGCTCTCTTGAGAAACCTTAATACCGAAGTATTAAGCGTTCTCCTGGCGTACCTCAAAGACAAGCAACCGAGCCTAGAACAGTGCAGAATGGTATAGGCAAAAAGCCCTCATTCGTGCATGCTCTACTCTCAATGGCACACAGACTAGAATTTACCCAATCAACTCCAGTTCTCAGGTATGTCATGCAGCTTTTAACTAAAGCCAGCACTCATCGGAAACAATACCTTATAGTATCAGACTCCTAGTCTAGCATTATCTAATCCAGCAGAACACTAATAATTACAGGAAGCAGTACTGAACAATATGAATGCCAACCAATGCTTCGTGATCAACTTATCTTAACAACTAACATACATGGGTTATATAAGACCTTAACGCACAATACAACTGGCCAGCATAAAGCTGATTATGCAGAGTTAACCAGAGGGGGTATAATATTAATAAAAGGTGGTGAAAGATATGGAAAATGAGAGAGATAGGCAGAGGAAAAGGTTCTCAGGTGCAGCAAGGGGGACAGATATCAAAGGGATAAGAGGGATGCGTTCTAGAAACCAGATATGAGGGAGAAAGTAGCGAGAGAGCTGTATATATACTAGCATTAGTTCGAACCGCGTAGGAAAGCGGTAACAAGTCCTCTAGCCAATGCTAAAGAAGCTAGCTAAACATGACGTCACCTAGCATGGTAAAACTCCTCTAACCAGCCAGCCAGCTATGACATCATCGAGTATAGCAAAACACTGCGCGCCTCCCCACACTCTGTTCTACTCTCTCTCTCTCTCTCAAATCCTATCATTACTACTTAGTGATAAAACATATACTTTGCAATTAAATATATAAAGCCTTGACATGGGTGAAAACAAAGAGCCTTTCTGGACTGCCCATGACACAAGCTTTCATATGAAATAAAGCACACAACAATACATCAACTGTAGCCACATCCACTGCCCTGGCGATCCTAGCGAGTCACTGTATGACAAGCCATGCGGTTCTAACGGAGTGGTTAACGTCACCCCCCCCCCCCAGATTTTTCTCAGAGGCCCAAGGCTCACAAAAATCTGATTATAATAATAATAATAATAATAATAATAATACTTTATTTCAGACTCACACAGTACAGAGGGGACCATACTGGGGTCCATATATACCTTACGGTAACATAAATATATATAAATATATATAAGCTACTGTACATAGGCTACATAAAATAAAAACAAATTAAATAATACCCAGCTTGCTATCATGTAGTTCACAGCACTGCCTCAACCAAAAACAGTGGTCATCAAACTACTGTGTTACCAAAACCACTGTCCTAATTGTGTACAGTACCATGCCTCACATCATTTAGCTTCCGGTACAGTATGTTGCTACAGTACAGTATAGGAATATTGGTACTGTACTGCACTATGAGGATCAGTACCGGTATGCTAATTCTGTAGAGTAGCAGACCTGAAATCATTACTTAAGGTTAAATATAGAGCAACTTCCTCCAGTGTGCCTGGATCCTGGAGGTGTACACTATGCTTGGAGTTTGTAGCATTTTAATGATCCTGTTCTCAGAAGTGTTAAGGCGCTGAATGAATTTATATGTTAGCTTTCTAATGAGTGATTTGTAACAGTGTAAGTTCATATAGGCACATAGCGTACTTGTACTCTCATATTTTGAGAGCCCCAGAAACATTTTCATGATATTGTGATATGAGATACTTAGTCTATTCACTGTCATTTTCGTATAGTTCCACCATAGTTGTGCTGTATACATTGGTGAGCAGTAGGAGTTGAACAATGTTATTTTTGTATCCCATGTGCACATATGAAATTTTCTTAATATTGAATTTCCCTGCATGTAAAGTTGCCTTCGCTGATGACCCATATCCTCATCATCTGAGCGATCACATGAAATATAGTGTCCTAGATACTTTACTTTACTTACTTCTTCTATAATTTCTTCATACAAATGGAATTTAGGTAGCTTTGATTTCAATAGAAGGTTAGATTTAAATATTATGATATTGCTCTTTATAGGATTAAATTTGACTGAATGTTCGATTCCAAATTTTTCACATACTCTTAATAATTTATCCAGTCCTGCTCCAGAGGGCGCGATTAAGGCTAGGTCATCAGCATACATGAGATGATTTACAATGGTGCTGCCAATACAGCACCCAGTGCGAGTCTTGTTCAGCTCCAGACTAAGATCATCCATGTAGACGTTGAAAAGATACGGAGACAATATCCCCCCCTGCCTAACACCATTGGTTACGGCGAAAGAGCCTGACAGGATGTTGCCCCATCTTACACACATTTTTTGATTAGCATACCAGAAAATAAGTATCCTAACAATATAGCTAGGCACTCCCCTGTTAACTAATTTTTCAAATAAGGTTTTGTGACACACCCTATCAAAAGCCTTACTTGCATCAAGAAAACAAGAGAAAATTGAGCTATTTAGTTTGTTGTATGTATCAATCACTTCTTTCAGCACATATATGCATTGGTCTGTGCCGTGATTTTTCTTAAAGCCAAACTGATTGCTGCTGGTGACAATATATGCAGACATTCTTTCTAGCATTATCATTTCAACTACCTTACTCACCACACTAGCAAGTGCTACTGGGCGGTAGTTGTCTTTTGCTGTAATTTTACCTGATTTATCTTTAATGACAGGAACAAGTATTACGGATATCATAGACTCCGGCAGGACACCATGCGTAAATAGACTGGTGATGCAAGAACTAAGTTTATCTATTAACAACTTATCTGCATATTTAAGATGTTCTGCATATATACCATCCAGCCCACAAGCTTTATTTAGGTTAAGTTTTCTTATGGCATTCTCAAGATCACTTTCAGTCACTTTAATGTCTTCATAATTACTATCTTTCACATATTGAATTGCACCATTAGTAGACCTTTGGTTTACACTGTTAAGTAGTTCCTTAAAATGAGTTTTCCATAAGTCAGCAATGTTCTCTTCACCCGTAACCCCCTCAACACTGACAGGTAATGGTGTGTTACAATTTTGCATGGATCTGATGTCCTTCCAAAAACAGTTAGTATCCTTTTCTGCCAGACTCTTTGCAAGGGCTTCCTTCCTTAATTGGTTTTCATTTTGCTTAATAAATCTAATGGCATATTTGGTCCTAGCCTTTGCTCTTTTGTGAAGTTCAAATATAGGCCCCTGTCTAGGCTGACCTACTTCAAGCCAATGAGACCTAGCATCTCTGGAGGCCTGATACAGGTCAGCCACATAGTCTTGCCAACCTGGCTTATTGAATGAGGACTTATATTTACGGCTATTAAAAATACTTTCCCCCGCTTTTGATAAAGAATCTATTATACTATTGTAAAATTTAATAATGTCCTTTCTGTGTTGTGCATCACTACATTTTGGATCCCTGCATTGTGCTACACCATTACCATCATATTGCACCCTATTTAATAAGTCCTTGGTTTTATCACAGTACATTTGGCACTCTTCATTTGAGATTACATTCCATGGAACTTTTGCCTTGATGCTATTGCTAGTTTCTGTTATTTCCGGTGCTTTATTAATTTGGATTGTTAATTCTATAGGTATGTGGTCGTCATCCGTAATGTCGTATCTTATGGCCATTTCTGAGATAGAGTCATGAAAGTCAGAGCTAGAGATTGCATGATCAAGCCACGACCTGGTCTCCCATGCTTCACTAACATATATATAGCTATTTTCTGGAAGCAGGTTTTTGGAGGACAAAATTAAACCTTGCTCCTCACAAAACCTTAACATATGTTTAGCAAACATGGAACCACCCAACTTGTGAGGGGTAGCATTCCAATCACCTACCACTGAGTAACACGTTATCTCTAATTCAGAAATTAGGCCACCAAGCTCCCCTATTGTTAGAACCCATGCTATATCTCTACTTCCCATCACCCAGCGGCAGTAAAATATCTGGCACAGTTCTCAACAAAACATTTTACAAAATGATAACCCTCCCCAACACAACAGGTTAAATCATATGTAGTTATGCTCCTCAAGAGCGAGCTTCTCTAGCCCAGCATTCTGAGAGGAGTGCAACTCAGAATTAATGCTATAACATACTGAAAAAATTCAACTATCAAAGAAAGAGTTTTTATTTGATTTTTATGTTTTTTAATTTGTTTATTTCGGCTGCACTATAGGGGCAAGCCTAGTTTTTTCTTCTATACCAAACGCTCAACTCCTGCTTTACGACCCAATACGCTGGGCTACAACCGTGAGCCAACAAGCACCAAGCGCAAAATACTATTCAAACTAAAGCAGGAGGCTACCCGTGTGTCAATCTACCCAGGATCATATACCCTTGAAAGACAATCTGCAACCACGTTGTCACAACCGGCAATATGGCGTATGTCTAGGTTATATACCAGTAACCTTAGTGACCACCTGGTGAGCCTCATGTTCCGATTGTGAAACTGGTCCAAGAACTTGAGAGGGTGATGATCTGTGTAAACTACAACGACCGGACCATAGGCTGGAACATAGACCTCGAAATGCCCCAGCGCAAGCACAACCGCCAGCAGCTCCTCCTCGACAACAGAGCAGCTCCCCTGGGCTGAGTTGAACTTCTCCGAGCAGAAACTAACAGGATGCTCCAGCCCATCATCATCCTTTTTCACAAGGACGGCACCAGCCCCCACACCACTAGCATCCGTTGCTAGTTGGAAAGGTAGGCTAAAGTCAGGGGCCCTGAGGATCGGGTGAGTGCACAACAGGTGCTTCACCACTCCAAACGCCCTCTCACACTCAGGCGCCCACTTGACTTTCTTATCCTTCCAGTTATCCTCCACCTGAGCTTGACTGTCCCGTTCTCCTTCTCCACCTTGACTGCTAAACGTCATCACAGGCACAGTGAGAGGCTCAGGGGGGTGCCTCACATACTCCTTCATGAGATTAACGTGACATAACTGATTGCGCATACGTCTGTCTGGAGCGGCCCCCAAGCAATCCAGGTCCGACAGCCTCTCCACCACCCTATAAGGACCAGTGTACTTCGCGGATAAGGGGTGACCTACAAGGGGAAGTAGAATCAACACCTCCTGACCCACGCGAAACTCCCTGAGTTTAACCTGGAGGTCGTACCTGTCCTTCATGAGGGCCTGAGAGCTAGTCGAATTACGGCCAGCCAACTCCAGACTGCGCAACATCCGTTCTCGACTGTCGAGGACATACTTGAGCATAGAACAAGGTTTTTCTGTGCCCTCCCATATTTCTTCAACCATATGGAGAGGCCCTCTGACACGGTGTCCAAAGACGAGCTCATTAGGGCTGAATCCCAAACTTTCCCCAGGTACCTCCCGTGCAGCAAATAAAACACATGGCAGGCCAAGATCCCAACCATTCCCACTCTCAAAGCAACAACAACGAAGCACAGATTCCAAGGCTGAGTGCCATCGCTCTAACACACCCTGGCTCTCCGGATGATACGCAGATGACACAACCGTAACAATCCCATGCTGCGGCATTGCTTGAACAAAGAGGCTAGAAGTGAAGTTGGATCCTTGGTCTGACTGAATTACCTGCGGGTAACCATACCGGGAAAAATACACTGGCAAGCCTCGGACCACCGTCTTCGCTGACCCCTTTCTCATAGGGTACGCGTCAGGGTACCTTGTTGCTACCTCCATGATGGTCAGGGGATACTTGTAAAAATCTCCCGACTGTGCATCACTGTCCTCCTTCAACTCGACAGCACCGGTACCACATTCAAGAACCTCCGGGTCTTCTAATTGCAATTTACGAATGTCCGAAGGAGTAAGCTTATCTAAGTGTTTGCGAAACAACTCATGCCCCCCTCCTACATTGAATTTAGCCTCCCGTTGCTCTCTCTCTGTGTATCGTTGCTGTCTCTTCGTCTTTTTAAGCCCATCCTCTGCCTTCTTAGTAACAGTTAATGGGTCTTCTCCAGACTCGAAAATCGGTCCTAATAATGAGTTCCCGAGAATATCCGTTGATACTAAACTCTCAACCACATCAACTTTCAACCCCTTCTCGGTACCTTTCCTCCGCTTGTCTAAAGACTGTTGACCAGAATGTGACTCCCTGGATGCAAGATCTCTGGTGACAACACACGCCATAGGTTGCACCGGACACTTCTCAACCTACTCCTGCTCTTCCCTACTCACGTCGGCCGGCTTCTCGGCAACGACTAAGGGTGGAGCCTCAGAAGTAGGCCCCGCAAAGTCGTTGCCGAGAAGGAGGTCGACGCCCCCAACAGGTAACTTCTCCACAATTCCTACATCCAGGTCACGAGTCACACCATCAACTTCCATCTTCATTCTTACAAGCGGGTATGACCTTGTTGCATTTACCCCCTGAACCACAACCACCCGCGCCGTATTTACAGGTTTACCAGTGAAATTCCTCAACAATGTTTGCGATGCCCCAGTGTCACGCAAAATTCTCACCTCATGTCTTCTACCCCCCCACTCCACACAACCGAGTCCCCTGTGGTCACTAAAGGCATCACGGACAGGGAATAAGCCTTCCGGATCCTTCTGCACTGGCAGTGTATTTACCTCGGAAGAATTGCCTCGAACAAACTCCGATGTCCTCTTGAACACTCCAATGCCGTGAGCAAAAGACACGGCTGCCGGAGGAGGTCGACTAGGGCATTCATTTGCCTTATGACCCTCCTGGTGGCACTTAAAACACATAAATTTCGGTTTCGGCCTATACTGTGATGTAAAAGGCCCCTGACTTTTCTCATACGGCGTGGTTTTAGGTTTGGCTTCAGTTTTAGATTCATTGCTCTTTCGTTTAAATGTGTCATTGCTACGGGGAGGGGGAGGATAACGGCCCCTAGCACTTGCATCGTACTTCTGTGAGGACCCGCAACCCCGAATCAACGACAGCCATCGATCAGCCATTTCTGCTGCTTCGACTAGAGTTCTTGGGTTTTTCTCCTTTAAGTTCAAAGTTAGATCACCGCCCGTGCTCTTAAACAACTGCTCCAACATACTGCTCCAACATCATCAACTGCTTAACTCCATCAAACGTTGTTACCTTCTCAGATCGGAGCCAGTTCCCCATAGCATCGGACAAGTCCCGGGCGTGTTCCAAAAAGGTACTATCTCTTCCCTTAGTTACACCCCGGAACTTCAAACGGTACGTTTCTGGTTGCAGTTCGTAAGCCCTCAGGACAGCCTCCTTGAGATCCTCATACACAATACATGACTCCAAAGGTAATGCATCGTAGGCTTTAAGACCCTTGCCTATTAATCTAGAGGATACAAGTGCTGCCCATTTATTCTCTGGCGACTGGTGTTCCTGGCACTTCTTCTCAAAGCGTGCGAAAAATTCTGTTACCCCACTCTCATCAAACACCGGAACCAGTTTCAATAAGTGCAAGAGAGATTGATCATGAGCACGGTTACCAGCCCCATGTCGCTGTCCCGTTGTCTCTACTCGCGACTTCTCTACGTCCCTGTTGGCACAGTGCCTAGTCGACTCAGCTTGGATTTTTGCTAGCTCTATTTGCTGGTGACTTTTTCTCTCTTCTATCTTGGCTAATTCTATTTGCTGCTGATGCTGAAGCTGAAGCTCACATGCCCTTTGTTGCTGCTGAATCTTAGCTAATTCGAGCTGATACAATAATTCTGGAGTTAACCCTTGAGGAGGTGAAGGTGCTACAATGTTTGAAATTAACGGTGGTCCCTCCAGGAGCAACCCACCCTGCCAGTCACCACCCAACTGTGGAAGCGTACCCGGGGTCGGCAAACTACTGGGATGGCTGGGAGTCGAGTGTAGGGGAAGCATGGCCGAAGGGCTCTGAGCACTCAACCCATCTCGCTCACCAGTCACCCTGCCCAGTACACACGTTATCAAGTTATCCCTGGTAATGCTGCTAGTACCCGCATGACCGATAGTTGTGGCCAGGCATTGAAGACCGTACCGATCCATACCCTCCAACCGCTCGGCAGTAACAGGCCATTGCAAAAATATCCTAGCGTCCTCCTCACAGTTCACCTGATTAACCCTTTCATCATGCTGCTGTTCCTCAGTTTCGACATTACGTACTGTGTCTCCATTCTCCTCTGATCCAGTATAAGACATGATGCTCACAAAAATTTCTCACCTCAATATTCAGAAAAGAAGCACCCCAAACTCTTATACCTCAATATACACACAAAAATTCTCGGAAATACTCAAGGGCTATACTATGTTGCAAAAAAAAATCATTCTTGCTGATCCCCGAAAAATATTCCCCAATACAACAAATGTTCCCTGCTAATAAATGTAGGTTTACCAAATCCTAGGCAAGGTCACCATTTGTTACGACTGAAGTTTAAATATATCAGGGCTCTTATTCATTGGACTAGTAATGGCATAAATGCTACAACGGAAAGCGCTAGATCCAACCTCTGATGTATATTCCCAGTGAACAAAGAACACAAATACTCTCCAGAGTTCTATATGCAATAATAGGTTATCAAACTCTCAATAAATGTGCGTCTACTCTAGGCTTAGCCAAGAATATCCTAAACGCTACAACAATAATAATACTCACCACAACAATGCAGTATTCCTATCAACAAAAAGAGCCTAAGTCGTTTGTGTCTCAATACATCAAACTAGGCTGCGAAATGCTTGTGTAATCATAAACGGGTATGCATAATAAGAGTAATTGGTTTAATATACTTAATGTCTACTATGACTGATAAAGTCTAGCTAGAGTCAATGATACGAGATACTGGTGCGCATGGCATGCCGCATAGCCTAGTGCAAATCTCAAGTCTGTGCGTCAAATATTACGTTATAGGGAAGGGTAGCTCTCTTGAGAAACCTTAATACCGAAGTATTAAGCGTTCTCCTGGCGTACCTCAAAGACAAGCAACCGAGCCTAGAACAGTGCAGAATGGTATAGGCAAAAAGCCCTCATTCGTGCATGCTCTACTCTCAATGGCACACAGACTAGAATTTACCCAATTGACTCCAGTTCTCAGGTATGTCATGCAGCTTTTAACTAAAGCCAGCACTCATCGGAAACAATACCTTATAGTATCAGACTCCTAGTCTAGCATTATAATAATAATTTTTTTTTTTTTTTTTTTTTAAGAGACAATGAACGGAGGAAGGAAAAACACAGATAAAACAAAAAGGTCCATGTGCCTAAAGGCATCCTCCATTCATAAAATGTTTGTAACAACTGGATTTAAACATTTGTTGATTGTAAGTTTGTGGAAAGCAATTCGAGGGAAGTGAATTCCAAAGAGTAGTAGCTCTGGGGATAAATGAATTCTGATAAGCAGAAGTTCTGCATTGTGGAGGAGAAAGTGTAAATTCATGGGCGCTCTCAGCTGCCCTAGTTCTACGGGGAAAGATGTGGAGAGGCGGCACAATTGAAGCAAGTTCCTCGGAACAATTGCTGTGAAAATATCTGTAGAATAATGCAAGGGATGCAACGTTTCTTCGTATGGCTAATGTAGGAAGGTCCTGTGTGATTGCAGGGTTATTGATTAATCTAATAGCTTTATTTTGAATTTTGTCCAACTGCCTCAATGCAACCACTCCACTTCCACCCCACAGAGGTGAACAGTAATCCATCTGAGAGCGCACATGACTTTTATATATTACGGCCAACTGCTCGTCAGTGAAGAATTCTCGAACTCTGTACAGGAGTCCCAGTTTTTTAGAGGCATTCTTAGCAATGCTTCTAACATAATGTGTCCAGCTCAAGTTAGTAGTTAATGTTACACCGAGAATGTCAATACTAGGGGAAGTGGGAATATTTACATCATTAAAAAATATATGGGAGTCAGTGAGATTCTGTCGGTTAGAAAATTGAATGTACTTGGTTTTCTGTGCATTAAAGGAAACTAGATTCTCTTGTCCCCATTCATTAATTCCAGAAAGGTCCCGGTTCAGAGAAATTACAGTGTTTATTTTTGAATTTATAAGATCGGGTTGGGTGAAAGAATTGGTAAATGTGAAGGAACTGTGGAGTGTTGAGTCATCTGCGTAGGAATGTATTGGATTATGAGTGGTAGATATGAGATCATTGATATGAATGAGGAACAGAGTTGGGGCCAAAACTGATCCCTGGGGAACACCAGCATTTATTGAGTGAAATTGAGAATAAAGGCCATCTACCATTACACATATTTTTCTGTTATGAAGATAAGAAGAAATTAGTGGAACTAATGATGCAAGGCCGTAGTGTGACATCTTCGACAATAAGGATTGATGCCAGACTCTATCAAATGCCTTTGATATATCCAGTGCTATTGTATGTGTTTCACCATGTTGGTCTGTAGCTTGGTTGATTTTATGCGTAAGAAGGCAAAGAATGTCTGCAGTTGATCGACATCGTCTAAAACCATATTGCCTATCACTGATTAATTTATTATTCTCCAGATGCTTAATTATGTGATTATTTAATATAATTTCAAAAACTTTGCCAAGAGTGGAAGTTATAGCTATTGGTCTGTAGTTTGATGGATCTGAAGAGGCACCTTTTTTAGGAACTGGATGGATGTTTGCTTCTTTCCAGGGTACTGGGAAGCATGAGGTATGAGTACACAGACGGAAAATTTTTGCCAATACAGGAGCGAGCACCAAGGAGCAATTCTTAAGTACTATTGGAGGAATTTCATCTGGACCAGGAGCCTTATCTACTGAGAGATTCTGCAAAATAGTTTTGACATGTCTGGTGTGGATCTTAAGTGAGGGAATTTCAGGTGAATTAAAATTAAGTACAGGGACATCTTGATTTATTTCATCTAAGGTTGAGTTGGTGGAGAAAATATCTGCAAGAAGGTTAGCTTTACCTCGTGGGTCACTTACAAGATTGCCAGTCGGAGATTTTAATGGTGGAATGGATGAAGCAGTAGTGAAGTTGGATTTGAATGAGTTAAGAGTAGACCAAAATATTTTGTTATCATTTGGATTATTTAGAAGTTTATTTGCCTGCTTATGGAGAAAGTTTGATTTAGTTAGGTTTAATACAGTTTTGGCATGATTTCTGATGTTTCTAAAGTAATTAAAGGCTTCCAGTGTTTTTGATCTTGTGTATGCATTGTAGGCTATTGCTTTTTGTTCAGTTACTCTAGCACAATTATGGTCAAACCATTTAGGTGAATTAGATCTTTTACTGTACTTTTGATGAGGAATAAAAGTTTCCATTCCAATTTTTACAAAATCTTGTATGTGGCTCAAGGTGGAGTGTGCATCATTAGAAAAGAAAGAGGTCCAGGGAATATCAATAAAGAAACCTTGAAGACCCTCCCAGTCTGCCCTATCGTAATGCCATTTAGTCACCAAAACAGGTTCAGAGTGGGAAGGTGTGGTAGGTGATAGACAGGTGGCCTGTATCAGACAGTGATCAGAAGATCCAAGTGGGGACCTCACTGTAACATCATAATTTTCTGAATTGGTTGTTAAAAATAAGTCCAGTAGGTGGGAATTATGATTAGGATTATCTGGTACACGGGTACACATTATAATATAATAATAATAATTCTTTATTCCAGACACATAAGATAGATACAGTATAAATACAGTACGACCTAATGGTCCATATAACATACACTTTTCGTCAGAGCACAGATAATAATTATACACAAAGATATATTAATAAAGACACAATAAAATAAAAAATACAGTAGGCCTATTTACAGAATAGAGCACATATCACATTTTGTCACAATATAACACAGATAGGCTAACTAAGGCTATTGCTCAATGTTGGTTAACACCTATTGCACAGATCATTGCTCATAGTTCAATTAGACCTATATATTACATTACAGTACATACTATGTGTGCAACAGCTTCTGCCAGTGAGATATAATACGGGATTCATAGATATGATCACTAGACCAAAGAGCTACAATCAGCGTGTTACTGGAGGATTGCAGTCGCTGCGAAAAGCTGTACACCAGTCTCCTGATGACAGCCCGACAGCACTGCACATCCAACAGTGTGCACACCATACTAGTGCTTTCATATTTAGAGAGACCAATGAACATCTTGAGTATATTTTGATAGGATGTACACAGACCATTTATGGTGGCTCTCTTATACTTCCACCACAAATGGGCCGTGTACATAGAGGAACAATATGTCCGGAACAAAGTGACTTTAGTTTCCCAATTACACATGTGGAATTTTCTCAAGATGGTGTTACCACGTAAATATAGCTGTCTGCGCTGACGGTCGATATCTGCATCATCTGAGCAATCGTTTGAGATAATGTGTCCCAGGTATTTTATTTTGTTTACTTCTTGAATAATTTGATTATTGAGTGAGAAATTTGGCAGTTTACTTTTATACAGTAATTTTGATCTAAATATAAGAACAGCACTTTTCAGTGGGTTGAATTTAACACAATGTTTACTACCAAAAGATTCACATATATCAAGAAGTTTGCTCAGACCCGCAGAAGACGGTGCAATAATGACCAGATCATCAGCATACATGAGATGGTTGATGATTTTATTCCCACCATAACATCCAATCTGTCTTTATTCAATTTATCACTTAATTCATCCATATATACATTGAATAAGTAAGGTGAGAGAATACTACCCTGTCTCACTCCATTGGTTACTGTAAAGGAATCCGAAATAATGTTACCCCATCTTACATTAAATGTTTGATTGGCGTACCAGTACTTCAAGATTCTCAGTATATAGGATGGCACTCCCCTTGTTGCTAATTTATCAAACAGGATATTGTGGCAGACTCTGTCAAATGCCTTACTAGCATCAAGAAAGCATGCAAAAATAGAGCTGTTCATTTTGATGTACCCATCCACTAGCTCCTTCAGAGTGTAGATGCACTGGTCCGTACCAGGATTCTTTTTAAAACCAAATTGATTACTATTAGTTGAGATATACACTGAGATTCTGTCTAAAATGATTAACTCTAGTATCTTACTTACAATACTGGCAAGGGCAATAGGTCTATAGTTGTCTTTTGATGTAATTTTGCCAGCCTTGTCTTTAATTACTGGTATCAAGGTAACGGACATCATAGATTCTGGTAGGAAACCATGGATTAGAAAGCTGGTAAAGCAACTGCTGAGTTTCTCCAAGAGGAGAGTGGAGGAGTACTTCAAATGTTCAGCATATATACCATCAAAACCACAGGATTTGTTAGCATCTAGCCTACTTATTGCAGCCTTGAGTTTTTCACTTGTAACTTTAATTGTGTCATATTTTTCTTCTTTGTTACACTCTGTTGTAGCAGCAATGGTATTTCCTTGGTGCCCAACAGAGTTAAACAAAGTTTGGTAATGTGTTTTCCAAAGATTGGCTATGTTATTAGTACCAGAGATCCCATCTACACTAACGGGTAGAGGTGTGCAGCTATTATGCATTTTTGTAATATCCTTCCAGAAGGCCAATGTGTCTTTGCTAGCAAAGTTTTTGGCCAATGCTTCTCTTCTTAATACATTTTCATTGTTTTTTATATATCTGATTGCATACTTGCATCTAGCCTTTAGTCTGGTGAACATGTCAAAAATGGGTCCCTGTCTCGGTTTGTTATGATCCAGCCATACACTACGAGCATCTCAGGATGCCTAGTATAGTTCTGAAACATGGTCATTCCACCCAGGTTTGTTAAAAGAGTAATTTTTGTTATGCTTGTGAAATACTATGTCACTAGCCTTAGTAAGACAAGATATAATATTATTGTACAGCTTGCTGACTTCTTCTCGATGACTAGCATTAACACAATTGGGGTCTTCACAGGTAATGGCATCCTCACTGCCAGGATCAAGCTCAGAAAGGAGAGTGTGTGTTAAAGTGCAAAATTGCTCACACTCCTCTAACATTATTTAATCCAGCAGAACACTAATAATTACAGGAAGCAGTACTGAACAATATGAATGCCAACCAATGCTTCGTGATCAACTTATCTTAACAACTAACATACATGGGTTATATAAGACCTTAACGCACAATACAACTGGCCAGCATGAAGCTGATTATGCAGAGTTAACCAGAGGGGGTATAATATTAATAAAAGGTGGTGAAAGATATGGAAAATGAGAGATAGGCAGAGGAAAAGGTTCTCAGGTGCAGCAAGGGGGACAGATATCAAAGGGATAAGAGGGATGCGTTCTAGAAACCAGGTCTGAGGGAGAAAGTAGTGAGAGAGCTGTATATATACTAGCACTAGTTCGAACCGCGTAGGAAAGCGGTAACAAGTCCTCTAGCCAATGCTAAAGAAGCTAGCTAAACATGACATCACCAAGCATGGTAAAACTCCTCTAACCAGCCAGCCAGCTATGACGTCATCGAGTATAGCAAAACACTGCACGCCTCCCCACACTCTGTTCTACTCTCTCTCTCTCTCTCTCTCAAATCCTATCATTACTACTTAGTGATAAAACATATACTTTGCAATTAAATATATAAAGCCTTGACATGGGTGAAAACAAAGAGCCTTTCTGGACTGCCCATGACACAAGCTTTCATATGAAATAAAGCACACAACAATACATCAACTGTAGCCACATCCACTGCCCTGGTGATCCTAGCGAGTCACTGTAGGACAAGCCATGCGGTTCTAATGAAGTGGTTAATGTCACAGTACCTTAAGTATAAACTATATGAAAGATGTAAGCCCTTAGTTAAGATTCGTAGCTGAGGTCCCATATGTAAACAAATGAGATCTCACTTGCTGTATAGGAGTCAATCTGCCAACATGGAATATAATTAGTGATCTTCAATAATCTACTACATCCTCCACTCCCCTTCTTCAATACTTCGCTCTACATTCAGATAAGCCTTTTCTATAATCACTGGGACCCACATTATTTTATGAGTGCTTAATTACATGTTTTACATCACCCTTTTCAAGGTAATTATTTCCTATTTTGTATATAGCTCTTGTCTTCACAGTCCAGACAAGATATGGTCCTTCAACCTTTTCATACTTCCTTCTACACACCTTTCTGCCTGTCTATTTCGTTTTATTAACTTTTCCCCCATATAGGCCTATATTTTCGGCAACGCCTAGGCCACCCCTGCAGTATTTTATTCTAGTGCCAGACTTTAGCCTGGCTTTCTTTTTCGCGGCCGGGTGTGTTCCCGCACTAGGCCACATTAACGCAGGGGGTCCTTATGTTCTCTTGCCTTATTTTTTTGGCACTCTTGTGCCTATTTTCGCGTATGTGGCGGAGTGATAATACACGTTCGGCGGCTGCAGGCGGTATAGGTAGTGAATTTCAACTAGATCTGGCAGCATACCCTCACCCTCTTTTTTTTTTTTTTTCTATGTGATTGAGGGAGGCAAAAGGCAGAACTGCCTATAGCGAGTGCCTCCCCCATAGTTGAAAGAATGACAGGGCCAAAATCAAGGGACGTTCGAGCCAAAATGCCTGGACACACAGAGTTTGAAGCAATTTAAGTCGTAGGAAGAGGGAAAGACTGATTCTGGGAGAGAGTTCCAGAGCTCGAGTTGTTGAGTAGAAGAAAGACTGAGAGTAAGACCTGAGAGTAGGGTCTTAAGACCCTAGCGCTCTTGGGACACAGTTTTGTAGATCGCATTTACGTTGATCAACCAATATATGAAGATTCTTTTGTTGTACCTAAATTTGCAGTGCCAGGAGCTAGGGTTTCTACTATAAAAAACTACACAAGCTTGGAGGGATGTATTGAGGAGACGGCCGGAGGTAACACTGCTTGTACTGGGGGGTAACGATATAGTGCCTGGTGTCGTACCAAAGGAAGTGGCCCTCTTGTTGGAAGAATTGGCGCGGGAGGTGGAGTTAAGGACCGGGTGTTTTTGTCACATCATCGGAATCGAAAAGCGGGTTGCACCTCGATACATCCACACGGCCGAGTACAATAAAATTAGGAATAATATTAATTACCGTCTGAAAAGACGTAGTCCCTATACACGTACTCGGTACCATAGCATGGAAGTGCAAGACACAGAAATCGGCTACGATGGTGTGCATTTAAGCCCCGAGGGCCAAGATAGACTCTTCCAGCTCCTTCTGACCATCGCGAGGGGCATTTTTGCCACTACACATAAGGCACTTACTATTTACTGTTTTTCATTGTAATGGGTTATTGGTGATAACTTCACTTGACTTTCGGTGCGCTTGGCCTAGCCTAGCCTAGAATTATTTCAACATGCCTGCCACCCTGTCAGAACTTAAGAAAAAGAGAGGGATAGCAAGGGGCTGTTTGACTAGGCTAACTAGGGACTTAGGCACCTTCATTGATCGGGCAGATGCGTCCGAGGCGAAGGGCAAAGTTACCCTGATTTGCAAGCGCCTCAATGAGCTGGAGTCAGTCAATGACCATCTTTATGACCTTTATTACGAGACCGTTGACGTTGTGACTATAGCTGGTGACGATGACGAATACTCTAAGGCCATGGAAGCGATTGTGGCTAAACTAGAGACACTTTACAAAAAATCCCCTACTCTGACCAGCAGTAGTGCCACGGCAAAGGTAGCAGGGGTTAAACTACCTACACTTCATCTTCCCAAATTTAGTGGAGACCCGGCAAAGTGGACAGAATTCTGGGACCTCTTCCGCTGTACCGTACATGAACATAAAGAGTTGTCAGATGTACAACGTTTCACATATTTGCGCGGGCAGCTGGAGGGGGAAGCACAGAAGTTGTTGGGGGGATTTAGCCTAATCGCCAGTTGCTACGCCACCGCAATAGCCTTACTTGAGAAGACATATGGACAAAAAGACCGAATAAAATCTGCACACATTACAAACTTGTGTGGTTTGTCTGCTCCAGTTTATGAGGTAGGTGCGCTCAAGAAGTTCTATGCCGCTTTCGAGAGTACCATTCAATCCCTCAATACATTAGATGTCAGCGTCGATGAGATATGTACCGTCATCCTAATGAATAAGTTACCAACACCACTTCGTGAAAACATAAAAAGAGCCATGAAATCTACCCCACTCAAATTGCAGTCTTTGATAGAAAATTACCAGGCAGAGGTGTTCAATATGGAGGGAGTCACCAGTGAACCAGTACAGTATAATGCCACAGCTTCTACATTTTCCAGTGTTAATAAAAGTACCGGTAAAGTAAAAATGCAAGCCGAGCCCAGGAAATTCGCTTGCTATTTATGTAGTAGTCCGAAACATGCGTGGTACAAGTGTCCAAACTATCAAAGTAGTGAGGCTAGGAAAAATAGAGCAAAAAATCTGAAGTTGTGTCAGGGATGCCTCTCCAGGGAGCATGGGGGGCGCGGTTGCACAAATGCTAAATTAAGTCCCTGCCGAGTATGCAATGGCAGGCATTTCCGCGCATTATGTCCCCAATCTGCTGGAGAGGTAGCAAGTCAAACTACAGTTGCGACAACTGATCCTGCTCCAACCTCCACGACGTTGTCTGTAGCGTCAGAGAGAGGGACACTCTCCCAATATCAAAGAAGGAAAACCTTCTATTTGGTAGGTAGCCTCGGAGTATCCAACGTAGCGCTATATACTTATCGTATAATTCCGTTCCGCTCTGGAGCGGGCAATTATCGTAATCACTAGCGCGATTAAATCGATAACATCTAGAGTAGCACCTTACTCTCTCTACTAGGTACGTTGTACACACTTTTGAGGCTACTATTTTAAAGGAAATGAAAATATTGATGAGAAAGAAAAGAGAAAATTGCAGAACATTGTCCATCCTATCTGGCTCCTTAAGCCGTAGTCACGGGTCCACCGCACAACCCGACCGGGTTCATTAGATCATCCAGGTATCAAGTTAATTAGACAAGATTGGATGGGCAGGGGTACGGCGTGAGGGCGAGATACTATGACGTTGGATACTCCGAGGCTACCTACCAAATAGAAGGTTTTCCTTCTTTGGTATTGGGAGAGTGTCAAACCTCCCAATTTAGTAGTAGCCTCTACGTCTCCAACGTAGAGCTAGGGTAACAAATTGGAGGAGGGCATCCAAGCGAAAAAACACAAACTTAGCCCTTAGGAAATATCAGGACCATGGAAAGACCAACTTAAACAAGAGAGTTTATATAAAGAGTGTACAGACAGGTGCATATCAAGAGAGGTCAAGTACAATCAAGTCTGATTCCATGAGATAACTTAGCCTAAGACAAAGAATTATGCATTTCATAATGATGAATATAAATTCCAGGATGCCCCCCCCCCCCCCCTCCTTCTGGAAGAAAGCAGGACGACCCATACTGTAACAAGTAAATACCGGCATACGCCGAATAGGAGTACCGTACAGGATGTGACGAGAAACTACATGAGCAGTGTCAGTGACGAGCACTAAAAGCCATATGAGAAAAGTTCAGTGGTATGAGGACAAGACATACCGAAAGAATGTAGTATACTTAAGACTAGAAAGCATATCAAAAGCTTAGCCCAGTTATTAATCTTTAACATAGGTGCAAGTATGGGTATAGTGCAATACCCTTCCCTCCCCCCCAATAAGGAAGGACAGGACAGGCGAAGGACAAGAGACAGAAGGAACCCTGCAGGTAGACCCCGAGGGAACCTGCAGGCCCGGTCTGTCGGTGGACAACGACAGAGAGGAGGAGACAAACGTGGTGGGGGAAGACCAAAGCCCTGTGTCGGCAAAGTCCGGGCGAGAAAAATCAAGTAACACCTGAATGGACCAGCGTACGAACGGACGGCATGAGCTGTGCCCTGAACGTACGGGTTACTGGCCCGAAGAACCCGACACAGGCGAAGTCCCACAGCACGGCGATCAAGCCTCCTATCTGACGTAGGCGCCACCCGTAATGTCAACCCCGACACTGGCCTGGCCGAGTACACATACGGATGCAGGGTTTGAACCGGGCAGAACGGACGATGAACCCTACCACGTGTGGAAGCCGGTACAGGAAAGGCCTAAAAACGGGAGTGTCGCGGACGGTTGTAGCTACAAAACGAACAGATGGAGCCAAAGTAACTGACCCAAGGACGGGAGAAAACGGAAGCAATGCCGGGTCCTAGACATGGCAGCCATCTCCGAGACGCCGTCACCCGCCGCCAAAGCCAGTAGGAACAGTGTCATGGCATGGAAGTGGTCAGGCGCGGGGTAAATAGTGTAAGAGGCAGACGAGAGCAGCAGGAGAGCCTCCGCCAGAGACCACTGAGGAGGAATCTGACGCGGGGTAGGCCTAAATCCAAAGCAGGCCCGCATGAGGAAATCCAATGCCCTGTGAGGAACGACCAACCCCGTGAATGACTCAAACGGTACCCAAATGGCCAACAGGCGGGTCCTAAGCGTGGTGCATATGTTGGGACGCATCTCAAAAATAACCAAATGAGGTAGGGAAACACGAACGCCACCGATGTGTCCGTGATGTGTTGGTCATCCCAGAAGGAAAACCGTGCCAGTGAGAGACGGAAGTCTGCCACTGAGAATGTGTCCAGTGGAGAGGATTTGATAGTCAAAGATCGACTAAACGTCGGCAGCCACCCTGCCTCACAAACATCCACGATGTGAAGGCCAACGAGGTCCCGAGGCCACCAATCGATTCCAAGTGGAAATCGGGGAACGATAGGGGAACAGGACTCGGGCGCCACCGCCACATCTGAGCGTACCAGGCGTGTGCCGGCCAGATGGAAGTGAACAACCAAACAAAGTCCATGTACCCACTCAGCCTGCGGAGGACTGTGCACATCAAAAAGGGCGTCGGGTGGCGGAAACACATCGAATACGGTGTGTTGGAAAGACCAAACTACCCGGGTGCTCTGTCCCATCGACAGAGCAACCGCCCATAGGTCGGCAGGTTACATGCAGTGTGATGGTGGAAAGGAGTGCGTGGCAAAACAGGTACCCCGCCAGGACCTCAAGAACGAAAAGACTACGCAGTCACCTGACTCAGGGTGACAGGCGTGCTCGACCTGTCCCAGTCGAGGCCCGCCCACGGCACATCGTGCGACGGTGGAAGGCAGGACTCGGGAACGGCGACTAGGAAACCGAACCGAGGAACGAGGAGGAACAAGGAGAGCGGCGTGTACACAGTGTGCGGGAGAGTTCGCGGAGAAGATCCCACCCACCAAGGAAAAGAGGAGCAGAAGACCCCGAGTGAACAGGGGGGAGGCAAGGCCAGTCCGACGATGGTCGTAAAGACACGAGGGGCGACATGGAGACCGAAGGGTAAACCGCCGAACGTGACAGAAGGAGTCATCAATACAAGGCACGACAGGTCGACAACCGTTCACAACACCTCGCTGTCCGTCACGGAGACCAGAAAGACATGCGACAGAAAGCCCCGCTGGTGAGGCGAGACTTCCCGAATAATCCCAACCATGTGCATGGACAGAATAACAGAGGCGATGTCTGGGGAGACAGGCCGATGTCACGCAGGTCGCCGGAGTGGAAACGTGGACCGGCACCTCGAGGACAGACCCCGCCGTATTACCCAGCGTGCCCACGAACGACGAAGCTAAACCGAGAGTGGGGACGCAAGAGCCGGTAGGGGCCCCGAGTCTGGCGGCCTCGTTATGAGCCGGTCTGCCGACCTCAACGAAGAGGAAGCGGTTGAGGAGGGTCGTGACATCCCAGGCGGACGGGGAGCGAAGAGCCCCGCAGCAGCAAAGAGGGAAGACCCCTGCCATGCAGGTGCAGAGAAGAGCCCCTCCGGATGGAGCACAGAAAGCAACAGCGACATGCGGACCTCAGCCAGCGCCAGTGTACAGAAGGAAAACCACAGAGACTGGCGACAACGCACAGCCTCATGGAAGGGACACCGAATGAAGCCGACGGAGGCGATGGCGAGCTGCAGTCGCACACGCCCGAATTGGGCCCCACCCTTCCCGAGTACCCTAGTCGGTCGGGCTACAATAAGCCTGAGGGGAAGCCGAGCTAGGTGCAGTCGCTCGAAGAGGGTGGAGAGCATGCGAGCAGTGCGCCGCCAGGGCTTGTGAACACGTGCCAGGGCACCCTTCTCTGGTGGCGTGAAGGAACGTGGCATACGTTCAGAAAGATAACGTAGGGGCACAGAACCAGGCCCAAAATGGAGGTGAAACACCGGATGAAGGTATGAAGAGGCTCAACACGGAGGAGCAGCCGACAGGAGGGAGTGGTGAAGAACCCATCTCCGACCGAACCCCGAAGTCGACGCCCTCCGTCAGCCGCAAGCAACAGTAAAAGATAAACTATGGAATGACACTACTGAAACTCATAAGATGCCGACAGAGTGGGCGCGTGTAAGTCGTGTCGAGCAAAGGCTTCGAGCTGTACCTGCCAACTCGCAGGCACCGGGCGCACCCCTTGTGCATGTGTAAGAGCTCGTTCCGGGCGGGATGCCGCCACGTTCCCCCACGATGACGGCTTCCCGGAAAGGGAAGGGAAGCGACGTCCGTTAGGGACCTGAAACGTCCCGAGGGATGGAACGTGGACAGGCCGACCAACCAGCCCCAGGCTACATGCAGGGAGCATGACTAAAGATGTCGATGCCGCCTGGGAGCGAGTGGGAGGATGGACAACCGGAGCAGCAACCACAGGTAGAGCAGGTTATGTAGGCAAGAACACCGCCCAGTACGGAAGCACGCACGGAGATCATACAGGGGAAGAGACAGGGCGGCGTGGAGCCGGAGAGCGTCGGCAACGTGGTGAAGTAGAACGGCTTCTCCCCTACGACCTCGGAAACAGGAGGGACGTCCGAACGAGGCACCAGGGGAAGAGCGTTCAGGCACTAGGGAGACAGCAGAGGGAAGGGGAAGCATGGCACGCACCCCTTCGTCTAGGAAGCGCGGAAACCGTCGGAGGTGGTCCTTGACAGAGAGAGCGAAACCCCGAACATGTAGCTCAGAGGCGAAACCTTGCCTCGACAGCGTCCGGGAACGTAGGACGAGACCCAAAGGTCAATATCGACGAGACACGGTCTACACCTCCGAGGGTTAAACCCATCGCGGTTGGAGCACGAGACATGGGTAGGACTCTCCATGTCCCAACGGGCATGGCAGGACGGGAACCCCATGGTGTGCGCAGAGAGGAAAGGAAATCCTCACTGCAACCGGAAAGGAAAAATATACCGATGGCCCATGTATGAAGCGCCCCAGGCAGAGCAGGGGAAGAAGGCAGGCGGGCCACAAAGAGTTACCACAGGTAAATAGGAGGGACGGTAGTAAAGCGTCCCAAGAATACCGCCATGTACATAAGCATGGGGTGGATGGAGGCAAACCGGTCAGCAGTGGCCTCCTGAGCTTTGGGTGGAGCCACATCGATGGCCGGAACCGGACAGAGGAGTCGGAGATCGTTGGCTGGATGGTGAAGGAGAGCGACGACCCACCTTCGTTTCGGAGTCCTCAGAAACAGCCAGGACGCCCGAACGAGGCACTTGGAGGAAAGGCGATCTGGCGCCTTGTAGACGTCGGACGCGCACGCCATAGGCGTGCGCAAGGAGGAAGTGACATCCACATCGCAATTGGAAAGTAAAAGATACTGATGTCCCATGTATGAAGCACAGGAAATGTGTGCAAGCACAATATTGGTAAAAAACCCTTGAATCCTTGATAGGAGAGTACCCACTTCCCCTGGTGAGGAAGGGAAGGACGAAAAAGGGGGGGCCCTTTGAAACAGGCACGAGGGCGGAAAAGCGCACAAAAGTGGTCACTACACCCTGCAAATGGAGCACCTTTCATGAAAGTGAGTATCCCCCCCCCCCCCCGCTTGTGCGTGGTGAGGGGTGAAGAGGGACCCCCATGCGGAGGGTCAGGGAGAGACCAGGCGAACCACCAAGTGCAAAGAACCCCGTGCAAGTCCCGAGATGGAAGGCATGAAAAGCCTTATAATGGAAGAGGATAATAATAATACCCAAAGGTTGAAGGTACTGAAGAGAAGAAGACGCCCAAGGGTACCATCAGAGTAGAGTGGGAGCACAATCTGATGAAAAGGAGAAGTCCGGGAACTACTGCAACCGAGTCCCTATACAGAGGCAAAGCAAAGCACCCTAGCACCGACCCAGAGAGGAGTGGACCAGAATCCTTAACCCGTTGAGCCCCGGCTAGTTATAATATTTTGTTCACCCCCGTCCCAAGCCATTTTCACTTATTTTTTTTGTTTGCTAAAATGGAAGACAAGGATGAGAAATGAAAAAAAAAAAAAAAAAATCACCTCTGACATTTTTTTTTTGGGGGGGGGGGGCCGGTGGGGGGTTGGGGGGGGGGGGGGGAGCCTCAAAAAAATGTGTTGAGCCAAAATGGAAGAGAATGGTGAGAAATGAACACAAAAATAAAAAAAAACTCATTTCGGTCATTTGGGGGGCGGGGGGGGGGGGGGGGGGGTTTCAATAGTTCGTCTCCCCCACATGACCACCCGCCCGGGAGCACTAGGGTAAAAACTGAGTATGGAATTGTATGGCATACATCCTAAGGAGTATCTCACATAAATCTCAAGCCTCTAGCTCCCATACGACCGGAGTAATGAAGGTTCAAAGTGGCGGTGAACTAGGGGTGTAAACTATCCCCACTAAGCCCACCACCACCAGCCGCGCGACTGTCTCGGCCCGCTCACACCTACTGGCCCGGCTCCCACACACACTACGGTACCTCCCCCTCCTATTCTCCCGCCATTTCCTACCTTACGAGCCACGTAAGTGTTTTTTATATGTCGGACGCACGTGATGCGTCGCTGGGAGTTGGTGATCAAAGACTGCCGACGCAACACATGCGACGCTGGGTCTCAACGGGTTAAGAAGAAGGCCAAAGATTGCCCCCGAAACAGGAGGCGGGGCAGGAGTATCAGTCATGAGGTCATGCACAAAATAAAGATCAGAGATCCCAGAATAGGCTACAGGCACCAGGTCAGGGAGTAGCCTAAAAGCTCTCACTAGGCCTGGAGACTGGAGTCCCATCCAATGAAGGAGAGTGCCCCCCCCCCCCCCCCATTTCCCCCTGGAAGTTAAAGCTGAAGAGAACCCTCCAAAAGGAGGATCAGGAAGGCCATAGGGGAACCAGCAACAGGCCAAAGAGCCCCAAACCCCAGGTCAGAAAAAACCAAGGGGTAGGCTCAACCCTCTGAAGAACTGAAGGAAACCCCACCCCAAAATATAATGGAGACCGATACCTTAAGGCCGGTATCAGTGAAGAGATCCTGTAGGTCAGAAAGCACAGCCTGGTAAAAAGGAGCATTATAATATGTCGTAACGGAAGTGCAGGACGACCAGTCTAGGCCTAAACTGAGGCAAGAGGAGCACGACCGTAAACGGCAACATCCGTTCGAGAGCGGAAAAGTACCGACATCGAGCGGGAACGTCCGCGTTCCAAGGCGGGCGGAATCGTTCGGGTACGGACTCGTACGTTCAGGCGCGGGAAGTGGTATGAGACGGCAGTAGTGCGTGAGGGAAAAGGACCGTCCTAGAGCGGAGAGGCCCAGATGGGCCCCGCCGTAAGCCGAGGACCCAGGAAAGGTAGCCTGGCAAGTCACAGCAGGCGTGGGAGCGTCTGTGGGTAACAGACAGAGTGAAAACAGACCTCCGACATAGAACGGAAAGTCCCGTTCTAGAGCGTCCGTGGGTATCAGTCAGTGTGAAACCAGACCTCCGACATAGAACGGAAAGTCCCGTTCTAGATCGGAGGGACCCAGTGAGACCATGGGACCGTAAACGAAAGGTCCGACCTAGAGCGGGGAGTACCTGACCCAGGGCGGCAACCCATCGGTACGTCTGAGAGGTCTGTGGCACCCAGGAAGGTGGAAGGCTAGTAAAATAAAAGTCCCTTCCAAAAGCGGAGGGGCCCAAAGGTAACGCTCCTAAAGTCACATCAGGCGCGGGAGAGCTTGTGGGTAATCAAGTGCACGACCGTATTGGGGGGCAGTAGACAGAATAAAAACTTGTCAGATAAAAGCACATCAGATTGGGGTACGTTCGCGGTTTTGTGGGACTGAGGCCAGGTAGACAGAGCACTGGAGCCGTCAATCAAAAAGTGAGCATTGTATGCCAGATTGAGGTTGCCACAGTGTTGAAAGCTAAACGCCTCCCCCCCCCCCCCCCCTAGGCTAGGCCAAAACTCGGAAGTTAGCCTATTCGGCACTTGAGTCAGTAATATATGAAATTACAGGGAGCCACTAGGTACCGTAGTACCGTACCCTTGATGAGGGTAAGCAACAAGGGATCGTAGCGACAGGAATACAGAGCACTGGGGCCGCCGATCAATACAGGGGCATTTATGCCAGATTGAGGAGGCCACAGAGTTGTACACCAAATGCCCCCCTTCTAGGCTAGGCTAAAAAAGTTAGCCTATTCGGTACCTGAGTCAGATTAATAATGAATTGGAATAGGCTAGGCGAAAAAACGGAAGTTAGCCTATTCGGTACCAGAGCCAGTAATATATGAAATTACAGGGAGTCACCAGTGACTGCACCCTTGATGAGGGTAAGCAACAACTGACCGAAGCATCAGGTAGACAGAGCACTGGGGCCGTAATATCAATACAGGGGCAGAGTATGCCAGATTGAGGAGGCCGCAGAGTCGCAGTCTAAACCAAAACGCCCCCCATCAAGGCTAGGCTATAAACGGAAGTTAGCCTAATCGGTTCTGGAGCCAGTAATATATGAAATTACAAGGCGCCACCAGTTACTGTACCCTTGATGAGGGATATAATCAATACCGTAGGAGGGGCAGTAGACAGAACAAAAACTCATCAGAACGGGCTATGTTCGCGGTTTTGTGGGACTGTATCCAGGGAGACAGAGCACTGGGTCCGTCAATCAAAAAGTGAGCATTGAATGCCAGATTGAGGTTGCCACAGTGTTGAAATCCAACTCCCCCCCCACAGTGTGCCAAAATTCGCCCATTTTCTTCGTGATCCCGAACCTAACATTGAACAAATATTGATACTGAAATAGGCTAAGAGCCTGTGACTGTCCCGGGGCGGCCGGGAGCCCCGCTAAACCTGCCATTCTATTTCTACATTACACTCATCAAACGATAGTTGCTCTGCTCTACACTGTACTCTACATTGGCTATGATCTTAGAACTATTATATATCACCTGTATTGAAGTCCAAATGCAGCTACTAATGTAAATATAGACGGATAAATCCAGAGCTCGAGTCATGAGAGCGATTTGTTTACACTGTGAAAACACAACTTGTTCGGTTCGGATGAGGTGACTGACTTTAGCACCAATATAACAAATATATATTACAATAAGGAAACAGCCATCGTTCATAGAACGAACTCCTGGATGGGAGAGTCCGCTAAAACAAACAAACAAACAAACAACCAATGTACCCCTACACTCCGATGTTATATTGCGCCGAAGGCTGAGTCAAGACGAACACAACTACCGTAATTTTATTGGCACTCGAATGCTCAATAATATGTAGATTAAAGGATAATAATAGGTATTTATCTAAAACTATGTATATATTAACTAAACTACTCCATGTGTTTAATATATTGACTAAATTTCACTGAAATGAATAATGTAAAATATTAATTTAAGTTTGAATGTTAATTTTCTGATCAGATTTCATCTTAATTAAACTCTTACAAAATACAGATATTGTTTCGTATGTGCTAATTTTATGGGGTCTCTAATTTCTTAAAAATAGTGAATGAATATAAATTGTATGTGTTTGACAAAGAGCGCAAGACCTTGAGGCATAAGGTAAGCTATAAATTAGTACGATTTTATGATGAATTATTGGTTTTCAGGGGTATATATTTGGTTGGATTAATGGAAAACAACGAACGAATATCAGCACTGTTTTCCATTGTGGTGTTTCCGAGAATAATCCAATGATGACGTCAAATTAGCTTGCCGCCAATCAACTGTGGAACACTTGGAAATGTGTTAGCTGTTATTTACCGATATATTTGTGGAAAATAGAGTGAATTAAGGGGCTGGAATATAACATTGACTTCATGTGAAGTGCGAGTGCCCTACACATTCTAAAATTGTGCATATTAATCTTGGGGAACTCATTATATATAAGGTATAAGTTCAAGGTGATACTTTGGATAAACCTGACTTCTAGCAAGCACCAAACAGCGATTTTGTAAGTAGCCAAGCATATTATTTTGTCAGATAAGCCTAGGCCTACTTGTATTAGCCTAGGCCTATGATGATAATGATGATTTGAAGCAGAAATGAGTAGCCTAGGCTGAGGCTAGGCATATTAGGCTTAGGATAACCCATTATCCAACAATCTTAGGACTGCCCCCACTAGTGGGGCTATGTATAATGTATTGATAGGCTAATGAAGATCAAGGAAGATTTGAGGTTAAAGACAGTACAAAATAAGGTTAGCTAGGCAGCTGGGAATCTGGTTCTGGTAGGCTAAGACTCAGAGCCCACTCTTAACCCGGGAATGGCGAAGGTCCTCAATTATGGTAATTATTTAGAAGATGACCTTTTTTTCTAGTTATTAAAAACTTACTCTATGGTGTATTATATGATATATAGAAGCAATAGAACTGTTAAAATGACCTGGGAAGTGTATATTAAACTTAGCCTAGACCAACATTCCTGTTTTTTTTTTTTTTTTTTTGTAGCTAAGGCTAGGCTAGGCTAACCTAGCCTAGGCTACTCTTGAGTTTTGGAACACAGTAGGCCTAAGCCTAGGCCTATTTTAGATGTCTAACTTTTAAAATAATAATATAAAAATACGTAGGCTAGGCCTAGGCTAGGATTAATTTTTTGTTATCATTATACAGAAAGTTGTATCACTCAAAAAAACAGCGTCATTCGACACCCTGGCTAGGCTATAGCCTATGACAATAACAGTTTGCCGTCATGCCGTGGGATTAGGCCTATAGGGGTAGACCTGTCACTGAAGAATACTTTCGCAGTCTTACCGTTTGTTTTTGTTTTCAAGGTATAGGCTATAGGCAGAATAGGCTACAGTAGTATCTTATCTACTGGTATCTTATTTTATTGTAGTTTATATTATGAGTGGAAGATTTGCAATAACTTACCCTAACCAAAGTCCAAACTTAGTGTCCAAAGTGGGATCTGCACCCTGCCTCTATGTTCTCATTTTGTATACCGGTAACTTTTTAGCCAGATTACCGGTACAATTTAATAAGTGTACAGCCAGCAGCTAGGCCTACCGCCTACAGTGCATTTATAGATTTCCCGGAATCCCGGCCATGACTTGGGTATCACTAAAGAATCTTTCCGCAGCCTTATGTACAATTGTTTGTTTTTATTTCTTCAAGGAATATAGTACAGTAGTTTATTGTTCAATTGTTTATCATGTTATGAGTAGATAATTTGCATTACCTTACCCTAACCTAACTTTACTTAGTCTTAGTGTCCAAAGTGGGGGCTGCCACTATCCCCACAGTCCACACACCCGCTAACTAACATATATTATTGGTATGTCTTGTCATTACTATAACCTGACTTCATGGGGGTAACGGAGACTTGATTGAATATTTTCGGAATTAGCCTCGCAGAACCTTGAGTCTTTTAAAGTTGTGAAAATTAAAGTAAGTTTCTACGTTCCTACTGATTGTACTTAACCCGAGATGGGAATAGCCTACCCAGGTATTTTTTACTCGGCCCAGGGAAAATAATAGACAAACAAATGTTCTAATCAAAGTTTATTCTTGAAACTTTGTACCGGTATGTATTTTAACCAGTACTCTATAGTAACTCATGTATCATATGAAAGGATATAAATTAAGTATGTAATAGTTCTTGGAATGCAACAACAAATATACATGAAATCTTTATTGGACAAAAGTTACAAAACTAAAACAGGGGCTGCTAAGAATAATTTAAAAACCTGTTTTCAATGCCTATATTAGTGGACCTGAAGTGCATCTCTTTGAGACTGAAGTACAGGCAGCCAGCTCCCCTAGTATCCTGATTAAACACCAGTAAACATACATAACATCCCTTTTACTTACAATATTATTCATTCCTTTTAATAAATTTTGAGCATGTATTGTGCATATATTTACCTTCACATCTCAAAATTTCTCCGGCGGCCGGGGGGCTACGCCCCCGGACCCCCTGTTATGAAGCGGGGGGCTGCGCCCCCCGCAGACGCCGCGCAAAGTTGATCCTTGTAAGCTTAGAAAAATGATCCAGAACTGGATAATTTCTGTTTTGGCACCCTGTCCTGAACGTCGGTCCGAGCCTCCGAGGCTATTCAATAGTCTCCTAAAAGACATTCGTGACCTGACGGAACTGCATGGTGGAGGCATTCAAGAGGAGGCTGGACAAGTTCCTGGAGCGACTACCAGACGAGCCTCCCATTCCACACGGTACCTGCGAGGAGCTGGATCAATCAAACTCGATCCTCGACCAACTTCTGTAGCCGGATCGGGAGAGGTGTGGAGGCGGTGGACTACCAAGTTGAAGACACCTGTAGTCCCTGAAGTACCTGAACTACAACAAGGTAGAACAAGGTAAGGTAGGTCTTGGTCTAGGCCTACTTTACTTGGGTAAAATTGCTGTTTTGTCCACAGCCTAGCCTATTTTGTGGTGAAAATAGGCCTATTTTTGTCTAGGCTATGGTATTCAAACAATTATAGGCCTAGCCTATATCTATTTCCTCTAGAAAATTTGTTAACCTAGGCTAACTTACCTGGTAAAATTGCTGGTTCGGTGCCACTGCCACAGCCTAATAGCCTATTTTGTGATGAAAATAAGCTGTTTTTCCTCTTACATTTCGAAAACCATTACGCCATCAATCAGTACAATAGGAAAGGACCATAGGCCTACAGCTCAGCAGCTGGGAGAGTGTAGATAGCAGAGAAGGGGTGTTGTAGATAGAGGAAGATGTTGGAAATTTGGAATGGCTTTGGTACTGTATGTGTGTTAGTTACAGTTAGTATAGTTAGTACTGGTATAGCCTAGGCTAGGAATGATTGTGATAATGTGGCTCTACTATTCTAGACTCTGGCAGCCTATCTGCTTTGACATTGCCACTGACCCACTGGGCACTAGCTTGCTTCTGGCACTTCTGCAGCGCCAGTGCCGCTGCCATAGTGACTGGCAGTGTCAGTGAAGCCTTTTATCACGGAAATATCACCCCTGCTAGCCTGATTAGGCCTATCTGTCATCAGAATGATCTGATATTTTCTGAAAAATCTAGTATTTGCCTAAATTGAGTCCCGATTCCTTGTGACTGTAGAACTGTCGGATCCAAAACGACGAGCGAATTTTTTCTGTTTTGGGTAGCACTAGTTTTGAAGTTGAAGTTGAGTAGCACTTCGATAATCGGCCTCGATTTACACCCTGCCTGGGCGGCACAGTGAAATATACTCCACCACCCGCTCGTAACGTGATAAAATGCTTGCAATCAAACTTTCAAGCAATTATAAAATGTAAATTGTACTTACCAACACCCACACCAGTATGTTCTTCGTCAGGAACGTCTCCATTTTGCTCAACGGTCTGTGCAACATCAACCACAACATTTGCGACACGCAAATTATGCTTGGCGTGAAAGCCTGTGATCGGCATATTTTCGTCTTCTGAGTCATCCACACTATCAAAACTCTCACCCAGACCTTTCATGCTTTCATTCAACAGCCTATTAGAAAGTTCTGAAGAGTTCAGCATGATATCTAGTTCCTGGGTGGTGAGCCGGGCGTGATGAGTGGGCCGTGATGAGTGATGAGCCGGGCGTGATGAGTAGGGTGGCGCGACGCACTAAGGGCCACCGAATCAGACACGGGCAAATCTTGACCTTCCATTAACCCTCCTGGGTTCCATTAACCCTCCTGGGTTCCATTAACCCTCCTGGGCAGGCTCTCAAAATGACAGTGTGGGCTACCCGGGCGATCTGGCCGAAAAACGTCTAGGCCTAGGCTACCGTATTTTTGTTTAGTTTAACTGCTAGAAATTTCCCACGCATCTATAAATGTAGTGCGGTTTCCAATCTGGAGACTGGCGTTGAGTAGAGCTCTCTATGTCAACTGGTTCAGTTGTGATGACGATTTCAGTGGAGAGCACTTGCAGGCGATGTTAGCAATATGACGATCTTTTCACTACTGAAACAACGACATACAGACATACAATAACAAACGAGTCTTCTCTTTCTTGTTTTCGGAGGTGCGGTGACGTAACGATCGGCTTTGTTTACATGCATCGGACGCACAGCGTTCAAACCAAGCTGAATAGGCTTTCAAGCTTACAGATTTAAAAATGACACCCGGGCACCGGCCATTAATTCGTGGTGTCATTTTAAAATGACAACCGGGCCAGGAGGGTTAAGGCTGTTTGAGGGTTACTGAGTTTTGGTCACGCAGTGGGGATGTGTGGGTGGGACCTTGTAGTACACCGCCTGACCACCAAGTTTCGCTTTCCACCTAAATTAGGGCGGGAATACGCCCACGGACTTAAGTCGGGCCCCGCCATTTAGTCCAATTTTCTCGATACGGACTTATGTTGGGTCCCGCTAAATAAGGGTTAAACGTAAAATAGGGGCATATGAATAAGTAATAACGATATTTATGGTAAATTGACGATTTTCGTCGGGAATGAACCAAAATTTCTTTGCCTGGCGGGACGTTTTAAATACCATAGCTTCGCCGTTTAAAGGTTAATATCCAGAGGTTCTTCCTAAACTGAATATAATTATAAGGGCATCACCCATTCTAAAAGGATTAAGGCTATTCATAAGTGTGTAAATATATTGTATGTAAGTCATATAACAATAAAACATTTTGAATTTTGAATGTTTATTTTAATGGTCTTTGAATTCTGCATTTTCCTGCTCATTTCACCCTTTCAGGATCCAATTACAAATTTCTTTTCTGTTTAATGGCTATTATTAGAGGACTTTATTTAAATTAGGTAAAATAGATGGAATCAGAAGGTTAATACCGGTAATTGAAACAGTCATTGCCCATATATTTTCCACATATCTTTCCTAAACTGTATAATATCATCAATGATAGCCAGATTAAACTGTCCAAAAATTTCATACTTCTCCTTGGGTTAATCCCAGTCCACTTCCTTGTCAATACTTACCTCAGCCAATAGATCTGCCTTTGAGATAAATGTGTAAATATTTTGGTATTAACACCTTAACCCGGGAGCTGCGGGGAGACTCTTAAGAGTTCCCCCGGCGCACTGCGGGGAGACTCTTAAGAGTCAGAGAAAAAAAAAATCAACTTTTGACATCGAAAAAAATTTTTTTTTTTATATTTTTTTTTTTATTTTTTTTTTTTTTTTTGGCCCCTGGGCCATGCAAAATCTCAGTCCTCTACCTCCCCTCCTTCCCCACTTTCCTCCTCTCCTTCAGTTATCACCTATTTTCCCTGTTATTCCCTTATTCTGAGGTATATTTTCGTGCTAACATTAGAAATCCGATTGGAGGGTGTGGTCATCACTGATAGCAAGCGAGTGCAAGAGAGAGAGAGAGAGTATCGATCGACTGTGTCTCAGTGGCCTTGGGGGAAATTGGCGGGAAAGCAGATTGCCTCACCCATACATTATACAACTCGCGGGCTATATCTCCGATTTTGACCATCCAAACGCTGTTTTCACTCGTTTTATTGTTGTTTCAGGTTAATACCTTTATAATCAACCCATAATAGGCGCATATGGATAAGTATTAATGCTATTAATGGCACAATGAATATTTTAGTGACGGAAACACCTCAAATACGTCAGCACAGGGGGACGTTTCCAATTACCCCCATGCGCACTTCAGAGGTTAAGAGCGGGTGGAGGAGTATATTTGATGTGCTGCCCAGCGGGGGGTTTTACCGTAAACGAGCTTGTTTCCGTGCTCGTTTTCATGCATAAACAAGAGCCAGAGCATAATACAAGTATGTATTCCTGAAAGGGCGATAAATGAGCTTTCCAATGACACCAGAACCATCCTTCTACGATGGCTGGTTGTCTTGCAACGATCGTGCAACCGAAGGGCAAAATCGGTAAAATACCGTAATTTACTTACATTATTACGTGTGAGAGAGGGTGGAATACAAAGGCGTACAGCTCAGCAGCTCCACGGCCACCGTGGTGAGCGGTCATGAGGTAACCTACGCTCCTCCCACTGCTCCGCTCTCTCTCAGAGCACATTACGTGCTCAAAATTGCACTCGACAATAGCCGGGACCCGCCACATAGGCCACATTTATTTCACTCGACAATAGCCGGGCGCCGCCAAAGAAGGGTTAAGATGTCTTCCAAAATTAGAGGTTTGTTATCGCTCGGATCGAGACCTAAATGACACAAAAGGTCTTTGAAAGGTCAAAGAAAGGGGTTGAAGGGTCTTAAAATTGTCAACCTAATGGGGAGATTACTTTAAAATGTCAAACCTTATGGGAATAAACAGAAAAACAAACAACTCCCCTTAACCCCTTCTGTACCGGCGACGTCTTGTTTAATTGTTGCTATATTTAGGCTCGGGGTCGGGCGCCAGCTAGACTAGATAGTAGTCCATCAGGCGCCTGGCCCAGGGAGCCGGTGTAAATGAAGGGTCATGCCTGGATGTGAGGTGGGCGGTCATTGTGATGGTAAAACTTCGTTAAGTGACAGCCTGCTGAGACTGAACCTCTACAGGAGGTCTGGGACCTGGGAATATTTTGCTAGGGACCCCAAATGGGCCTGAGTCTGTGGGTCTTCTCCTGGGCAACCTAGATGTTTGCGAGTTATTTTTGTATTTGTTGTTATGATTTTGTGTTTTGTTGAGTTGTCCCTGTTCGGGCTCTGTCTCGAGTGAGCCACCCCCAGTTATGGGATATGTGCTTGAGTATATACTGTACATACATACGTACATTAAATATGTCCATGCTTGCCTGATAGGTGTGGTATCATAGGTTGTGGCTGCGTCTTGCCAAGTATATACTTGTAAATATATATCATTGTCTCCTCAACATCATCATCATTTTCCCCTGGGAAACCCCTGCTATAGGATGGCCATGACAGAAATGCCTCCAGGCTACTTTGTCAAGACATACTTCCTTTGCCCGTGCCACAATACCCCTTCCACTATGTGGAAGTTTTTCCTCAATATGTTTTTCCACTTTCTTTTCCTACACCATAGGTAGTCTTCCACTACTAGCTGCTCCACTCACCTAATTTACATGTATCTTTCTTGGCATTCTATCGTCATCCATTCTTCGAACATGACCATGAATTATGATTAAGAACGTCTTCACATTCGCTCCGGACCATACCACCTCAAAGTAGCCTACTTCTCTTTATCCACTTGACCTCTCCACATTAAATGCCCAGAGCTTGCTCTTCCATTCTTAATGACTCATACACTTCCTTATTACTTGATCCATCTAACCTACTCACACCAGCTGCCATTCAGAAAATACTCATCTCCACAGCTCTCAGTTTGGAGAGGTTCTCATCACTTGATGCCCAAGTCTTACTTCCATACGAGAGTGTTGGGAGTAGCACGCTGTTCCTCAGTGATTTTTTGTTCTTGACTATTCATTCTTCCTTTCAGAATACAATCAAGTTCTCCAAATATTTTTCTCCCTCGCACTCTTCTCTCTTTTATCTCACTCTCCACTTTACCATATGTGCACAGTACAGTTCCCTAATACTTGAAACTTTCAACCTCTTCTAGTGTGATGAATTATTATGTTCCTTCCAACAACCAACTATACTCCTAAAATCGATTAATGAAATTTACAAACACATGTGGCAGTCCGAGGATACTAACCCAGGATGCTCACACCGAAAATCAACATCTTATGCATCGCACCACGAAGACAGTTAAAGGATGGTGGACACTGACTACGATTGATTATGCAACTTCGAATCCTGCATATCAATCTAAGCATGTAGCCTACACACATCCCAACTGCAACTCACGTAGGCTATGCATATGTGAATGGAAAGAGCAATTAATGGGGCCTTTACCACTAGGGAAGTCCTCTCGATAAATTACCCCTGAACCAATATCAATTATTATGTTCCTTCCAACAACCAACTATACTCCTAGAATCGATTAATGAAATTTACAAACCATGTGGCAGTCCATGGATTCGAACCCAGGAGGCTGACACCGAAAATCAACACCTTATGCATCGCACCACGAAGACAGTTAAAGGATGGTGGACACTGCCTACGATTTATTATGCAACTTCGAATCCTGCATATCAATCTAAGCATGTACACACATCCCAACTGCAACTCACGTAGGCTATGCATATGTGAATGGAAAGAGCAATTAATGGGGCCTTAACCACTAGGGAAGTCCTCTCGATAAATTACTCCTGAACCAATATCAATTATTATGTTCCTTCCAACAACCAACTATACTCCTAAAATCGATTAATGAAATTTACAAACACATGTGGCAGTCATGACAGGTAAAGGTTATCGAATTACTGGACTAAAACAAAGCTAAAGGTCAATCACATAAAAAGGGAATCAAATCATGTTTACCAATCAATCACACAGCACAGTAATCAGGTACGAAGCCGGTAAAAATGGTGGACAAGGTGACGGTTAGGCTAACTCAAGGGATAGTAGGAAGGCACCATAGCTCATCCTTATTTAAGGATAGATGGTATTAATTAATCATGTATAATTATGAAGAAAAAAAGGGCTTAGCTGTCAGTCGTAAGTCGGGTGAGAGCGTCGATGAAGAAATGATGAGTTGTTGTTGACTATTGTAGGCACTAAAGCACTGCTAACGAAAGTGTAGCCTACTGATTCTGGTGAAATCTATCTGAGCTCTGCCGGCTGTCTCCCAGCACGGCCCCCAGCAGAACGCTGCCGGCTCCAGGAAAAATATCGTACCGCACTGATGATACGATTGTCTAAGGTACTAATATATACAGTATATGGTAATCTACATATATCCTACAATGACCCCATAAATATTATGATATAACATAATAGGTCTTTAACACTCCTCGAGCGGCTAGGTCTGTAACTTCTACTACCTGCCAAGCGGGTAGTTTTACCCTAAACAAGCTTATTTCCGTGCTCTTTTTCATGCATAAACAAGAGCCAGAGCGTAATACAATTATGTATCCCTGATACGGCATTAATTGAGCTTTCCTTCTACGACCACGGGTTCTCTTGCAACGATCGTGCAACACGAAGGAAAAATCCCTAAAATACGGTAATTTCCTTACATAATTCCCTGTCTAGCGAGCTGGTGGGTGTGGATGTGTGTGGAGGGAAGGCCAGTGCCGGCGCGGGAGCCGTGCCGAACGGTCAGAGTCAACCTATGCTCCTCCCACCGCTCGTCTCTCTCTCAGAGCCAATTATGTGCTCAAAATTGCTACCGACTTAAGGCGGGCCCAGCCACATAGTCCTTGGTTCACTAGACCGCCTTAAGTCGGGCCCCACCAAAGAGGGATTAATATAATATACCCTAAAACTTACGATAATCACGGTATGATATATTTCCACCATCTGGTCTACCGTGACAGACGACATGACATTCCTAACTTAAATACCTAGGAATAACCGTTATAACCTAACTATCATGATTTCCACGATACACTCCCCCCCAACAAAAGAACCTGAACCGCACCTTAACCTACAGTTGCCCAGAGGCTATCCTTTGACGCCACATGTTGATGGCGCCGTCAGCAGCACGTCTAGAACGAGTCCCGATCCGAGGTGGATCACCAGTCAATAGTGGTGGATCAGCCTGTACAGAATCCCCGGATCTAGCAGTATCAGGCGGAGCATTGGATTGTGATGCAGAGTCAAGCTTCAAGGCGTATAAACGTGCGATAGGACGAACAATGGTCCCATTGGCAGTCCGAAACAGCGCTACTCGCTCCACTGAATCACCTCTCTTGTACACTTCTAGCACACGGCCCAACTTCCAGTACATGCGAGGACCTTCGTCATGGATCAGAACCACATCACCAACCGAGGGTGCCGAAGGTTTACCTGTGGTTCGAGAATTCCTTTCTCTCAGAGATAGTAGATACTCGCGAACCCACCTTTTTCTAAAATCCTCGATAATCTTAGAGATGTACTGGTACCGCCAGGATACAGCTGCTTCAGTATACAAAGAAGGATCCTCTAGCTCCACAAGTTACTGAAAATCGGATGGAAATTTTGGCGCCTTTCTGGTAAAGGCGGAACTGGTCCAGTCACATAAGGTTTACCTTTCAGTCTTTGGCATATCACACAATTCTTCACTATATGTCGAGCTACTTGTCGAATCCTTGGGATCCACCATCGGAGACGCAAATTCAATATAATATGATGGACACCATAGTGTTTAACTTCTCCATGTGTGCGTTTTACCAACAAATATGTGACATGATGTTGTGATGGCATAAGGATGGGATTGTTCGTGTAGTCCTTTACACCCGACCACTTCAGGCGTCCCCCACACCTGATGAGGTCACTATCCAGGTGTAACCTCAGTTGATGCACTAAGTTAGGTATTTTCATCTTGGCAGAGCTTCTTAAAGATTCTAATTCTTGGAAAAAGGTTTCTGCTTGAACCAATGTAATCATTGTTACTTCAGCTGCTTTAAATTCATCAACATTGATGATGTGACCCATATTGCAGTGTGTGCCTTCTACTTTACTTTTGGTGTTGGATATAAATCGCAGCACCCAGGCTACCACCCTTTCTAATTTATTGTAGTCACCGACCCTTTCCCACTCAACTATCGGACTCGGTGTGTCTTTCGGTTTTGGTCTGTCACTGTTTCCAATGACAGAAGTCCCCACCTATCAGCTTCCCATTCCGTCCATTCTTTTTCATGGAGCAGCCACGATGGACCATGCCACCATAATTCGGACTTTACTATCTGGGTTGCTGTAACTCCCCTAGTTATAAGATCACTGGGGTTATCCTTTGTATTAACATAGTGGTAAGCGTCATCTAGTAGTAGGGACCGAATTTCATCAACCCTATTTCGCACATACACGGGCAGAGACTTTTTGCTATGAACCCAGTTCAGTGCTATTTGACTATCACACCATACGTGAATGGCAATTATGCTTAGTTCCTTCTCGTATGCTGTGTGTACATAAGACACCAGACGTCCTAGTAGTAGCATGGCAGTCAATTCCATTTTGGGGATAGTTACCCTTTTTACCGGTGCTACTTTAGCCCGGGCGATAACCAAATATACCCCAAGTCAAGTAACGACATAGATAGCAACCCCTTATGCAGTGGCACTGGCATCACAGAACGTGTGCAAAGTAACATCGCCGAATGCTGCCACTTTACGAGGTAACTGTATAGTACACAGGATGTCATACTCTTTTAACAACGATACACCTTGATTGTTTAGATCTTCGGGTATCATCCCTTCCTATGTTACGTCTCCAAACTTCCTGCATCAGAATCCGAGCTCTTATTGTAACGGGTAATGCTAAACCCAAGGGATCAAAAAATCGCGAAACTTTGCTCAACAGGCTCCTTTTTGTATGCGTCTGCACCTGCTGAGTAAAAGATTTTGTTTGAAAGGTTAGTGTGTCTTGGTTTGGTTGCCAGTCAGTGTTGCCAGATTCAAAATGCAGAATTATCGTATTGTGACCAAAAAATTATGGAATTTGCACCAATATTATCGTACACACTAATATATTATATACATATATATTATATATATATATATATATATATATATATATATATATATATATATATATATATATATATATATATATATATATAAAAGGAATGTTGTTAAGCATTTATAAATTCAATTCGTAATGCCCAACATAGATTCAACATATTAAAGAGAAGAGATAACAATAATAATGGTTTACAGGTCTAATATTAATTGCTCTTTCCATTCACATATGCATAGGCTACGTGAGTTGCAGTTGGGATGTGTGTACATACTTAGATTGATATGGAGGATTCGAAGTTGCATAATAAATCGTAGGCAGTGTCCACCATCCTTTAACTGTCTTCGTGGTGCGATGCATAAGGTGTTGATTTTCGGTGTGAGCATCCTGGGTTCGAGTCCACGGACTGCCACATGCGTTTGTAAATTTCATTAATCGATTTTAGGAGTATAGTTGGTTGTTGGAAGGAGCATAATAATTGATATTGGTTCAGGGGCAATTTATCGAGAGGACTTCCCTAGTGGTTAAGGCCCCATTAATTGCTCTTTCCATTCACATATGCATAGCCTACGTGAGTTGCAGTTGGGATGTGTGTACATGCTTAGATTGATATGGAGGATTCGAAGTTGCATAATAAATCGTAGGCAGTGTCCACCATCCTTTAACTGTCTTCATGGCGCGATGCATAAGGTGTTGATTTTCGGTGTGAGCATCCTGGGTTCGAGTCCACGGACTGCCACATGTGTTTGTAAATTTCATTAATCGATTTTAGGAGTATAGTTGTTTGTTGGAAGGAGCATAATAATTATTACTTTAATACAAATGAATAAGTTCTTCCTAAGAAATGATTACAACATTTTATCTAGTAGGCCTATTGATTTAAATCATTATGAACTATTCTTCCTAATCCTCGGTTGTCTCAGATGTGTTATATGGTTCCCTTTCCAATTCTGATTAATTCCTTACTCCCTTTATTCATTTATTAAATATATGTATGAAGCAATGGCCCGCAGTACTAGATCGAGTAGTACTAGTACAAAATGAACCGCAGTACTAGTCGATCCCTTCGACGAAGGACTCGAACGTCGGATTCGCACGTGAAGGTGGTAGTACCAGTTGCTTCCTTGTGAGAATCTCTCGTGCGATGCCGTCGGACGTATGGTTGGTAAGCCTGTCAAACTCGCCGCGGTGCATTTCTTACGGTTGGTATACCTGAGGAACGTTTTGTTTACAAATTACTGCCTCGGGCAGCCTCACGGGAGTACAGACGGAATCGAATCTTAATAAAGTGATGTCCCTGGTGTATTATTTACCCAGTTTATTGCATTAATCTTATTATTCTGTATTTAGGACATTCTCAATTGATGAAAATAAGGTAGCCTAGGCCCTAGTGATTCCCCAGAGGACCATTGAATTTCTCTTAGCCTAATTTCCCTTCAACCACCAATCAATTTTTGAGTTTAGGAATAGCCATGGGGTTGTGGTATGGATTTTCGCTGAATAATTGGGTTGTGCTTGGCTCTCTGGAAAAGTGGCTTGGTTATAATATCAAGCAAGCTTTTCTGTTATATTCAAGCCTAGCCCTGTTCACCTGTTCCAAGTAGATCTAGGCCTATGGCCATAAATTGTGAAATCTAACCTAGCCTATCTCTAACTCAAAAAGGGCCAGAGCTAGGATAGTGGGCTGTAAATTGCCATAGGCTATCTATCCCCTGGCTGACCCTTCCCAAATGGGAAAGGTAAAGCTTCGAGTCCTCCATTTCATAGTAAGAAATGCTTAAATTGGACATAGGCTATGAGCAATTTTGATGAGAATTTAGCCTAGGCCTAGCCTATATTGTTAAAGTAATTATCTTGATATATTAAAACTACTGAAAACAGGGTAGGCCTAGCCTAACCTTAAGAGGTTACCAGGGTTGGATTTTGGACGATGGGTTAGGCATGAGAGGCTAGTGGATTATTTAGTTTATAATAACCATGGTAACCTAATAAAACTAATCTATTTTAGCTATCCAAGCGAGGTAACCTCCGACTCCGAGTTTTTCCAAAAATTTAGCAGGGAGTGTTTGGATCACACAATTGTTCTCATCGGCTTTAGACATCTAGGGATAGTCACCTATCCTAGCCTAATTATAGAAAAAGATTTCATGGCTAAATAGTATTTTTTAATCTCCATGGGACTTGCATATTTAATCAACATGTAGCCTACTCTTTAAACAATGCAAAATTGTTGGCAAATTAATATAGCCAAGGTTAGGTTAGCTAATGGGGAAAGCGATTTCTGAGTTAACCTAACCTACAAATTTGGAAGAGGCCTAGGCTATGATAGGTTTCTTGAAGTAGTGTAGCCTAACGATACTGCTTACCACATTTTACCACAGCTGCACCAATTTGCCCCAAGTTTTATACTGTACAGTTCTGCTACATGAAAAGTGCCAGGTTTTAATCTAGTACCATTCAGTGGCAGTGCAGCAATATCATAAAGTTTCGGGTTTCAAGTTAATAGTAATGTGATCACCCCCTTTGACTAGGCTAATATAGAAAACCATTTATTTTCAATACTTATTCTGCATCAAATTGACACCTGCCCTGTCTACAGTACCAAAAACAGAAAGTCTAGTAGGCAGGTTTACTTTTATAAATGACTAAATATATGATGCTTGGACAATTATAGGTACCGCATAAAGAATGAACAATATATTTCATATAATTTATTGCAATTCTTACATACATAGGTACCCGTTATATAATATTGTATCATCTAATCACAACTTCTGTTGTATGCTTCCATATGGATAGGTCCTTAAGACCGCTTCATCAGATTTTATTCGCCCAATTAGCCTACTACCCAGGTAAGAAAATTCACGACATTACATTATACTTGCTTGTATTTTTGGCTTGGAATCCTCATTTGGTGACCATTATTATCTATCTATTTGAGGCATAGGCCTATTTCCTGAAATAAGTCTTGCAATTGACGAGGATGGGTGTGAATGGGATATGCCGTGTGTGGGCCAGTCAGCTCTGCAGACTCGTTATCTTATGTTCATTTATGGAAGTATTTCAAGTAGGCCTAGCCCAATCAGGGAGAACATGTTAGTCCCTATTTATTGCCTACTTTAGTAGGGTAGGCTGATTAGGCCTATATTTTTTAATCCAATAGGCCTAGCCTATGTTAAAATAGTCAACGATGGCCTTTTTACCTAACCTAACAAAACATAATTATAGGCCTAGCCTAGGCCTAGTTAAAAAGGCTGTCCAAGGTCTCTTCAATTTTTACCACTTTTGCTTTCAATATCTGGGACTTGTTAACCTAGGTACCCTATTGTTGGCTATTTTAACATAGGTTAGGCCTATTGGATTAAAATATATAGGCCTAGCCTAACCTACTAAAGTAGGCTATAAATAGGGACTAACATGTTCTCCCTGATTGGGCTAGGCCTAGGCCCACTTTAAATACTTCCATAAATGAACATATATAACTAGTCTGCAGAGCTGACACGCCCACACACGGCAGATCCCATTCACACCCATCCTCGTCAATTGCAAGACTTATTTCAGGAAATATGCCTCAAATAGATAGATAATAATAGTCACCAAATGAGGATTCCAAGCCAAAAATACAAGCAAGTATAATGGAATGTCGTGAATTTCCTTACCTGGGTAGTAATTGGGCGAATAAAATCTGATGAAGTGATCTACAATTTGTCAAGGCTGGCCGACATAGGCCTCAGGTGAAGGTGCCTGTACAACGGCTCCTGTCAAGTTCAACATCGTCATTGAAGATATATCTAAAGTCTTTGGAAATGTGCTAATTGTAACCCATATTAATATATATTAATAGTTTCGTACATTATGCAATTGATTTGTATTAAAGAATGTCTTCTGTAACCTTTAATTTACGAATTGAAACAATAATACACATAATAAAATTCAATTAGCAAACGAAGGGATCCGACGACCATCGAAGAGAAGGGTCGAAGGTCCTCTTCAGATTCCAATAATATTGGACGTAAACGGTCGCGGCGACCGTTTACGAAAGCATTCGCTCAGCCATACAAATCCCAAAGAATGTTTCTATACTACGAATTTTGAAAGGAAGGATACCTTCGAGGGAAGGGAACGTTTGGTACTGCGGGCCAATGTGATTATCTAAGAGATTTATTTGGATGTTCAATAATTCCCTGAACTCTCTCCCAATTTATGTTGCATCTTGGTTTAATTCATATAATAATAAAGTATTTTTGTTGAAATCGTAAAATGATCGTACGAAATGTACGATAATGAGAAACACTATCGTACATCATACTAAGGGTCAAATTATCGTACATGTACGATAATTATCGTACGTATGGCAACACTGTTGTCAGTTCATCCCCAAATTTCTGGTCTCTTCCTGGTCATGAGACGCCGTCCCGTCCATCTGAATAAGACACTGCAGAGATTCACTATTAGTAACCCACTCGGGGAGGTGCAGGTGTGCCTCTGTAAATAACCAACGGGTTTGCCAGTAGGTTTGTAGCAGATCATCCTGATCATCGCTAGACCCCTGCAAATTATCTATATACAGACCGCGAGAGAGTTTTTCTGTGTCCTCTACAGTGTCAGACAGATGCTTCTTGATGGTGGCGTTAAGCAAAAATTGGGAGCATGTAGCACCAAAGAGTACAACCCTAAATCGATAGGTGACTACCGGGCCTTCGGGGTTGTTGATGTCCTGGAACCAGAGAAACCGAGTAACGTCCCTATCAGCCTCATTAAGCTATACCATTAACTCTCCCAGACATATATGACGCGATCGAGTCATATGGCAGAGTGAACCAAAAACTCATATGACGCGATCGCGTCATATGGACTTATTATATTGCTAGAAAATAAGTTTATGACGCAATTGAGCCGGTTTTTTGGCTGGTAAGTCCGATAAGTTAGATGTACATGTGGAAAAATCTAGCAACCCCCTAGCGTCCCTGTGAGGGCCCCGCGGTGGTAGAGAGAGTCAGTTTCTTCCCATCAGCCAGCCTAGTAGGTGGGTGTGTGCAGCCCTTTAAACCAAGGGGCCTCCATTTTGCCCAGCCTGGCTGGTATTACCACCCTAATATAACCCAAACGAAGTGCTATATCGTTGGGTTATCGATGGATTATTGTGTTATTCTTATTTAGGGTATAAAAACCATGTTAGTGAAGTGTTTTGCTAGTCTGGTGTACGTGACCAAGGTGGGCTCCATGAGGGGCCATGGTTTCGCTTGTTTGTGGATCACTTTCATACCATATTGAGTCAATTATATTGCTATTTATCACTTTGAAGTAGTGTATTTTACTTGTATAAGTGTTTATAGTGAAAACACTTTTATTACTGATCGAGCATTCTCTGGTGTAGGCTACGTGACCAAGGTGGTGGAGGGAGGGGCCATGCTTTTTGCCAAACGTTTTGCTTGTTTGTGGAACACTTTCATATAAATATCAGTCAATTATATTGCTATTTATCTGTTCAAGTAGTGTATCTTACCTTGTATTAGTGTTTCTTAGTGAAAAAACTTTCATTACTGGTCGAGCATATGTCGCCATGCTCCCTCAGCCCTGTGCATTTTTGTTCGATAATTTAGTGGTGGAAAGTGCTTGCATTTTTGCTCGATAATTTATTGGTGGAAAGTGCTTGGGAGGTAAGTTTTTTATGGGCAAAAGCACTCTACATATACGGCTTGGTGGCCACGAGGGAATCTCAGCAGTGTGAGTAAGTACAGTCAACATTTTTGGTGGTGGTGGTGGTGGTGGTGGTGGAGATGGTGGTGGTGGTGGTGGTGGTGGTGGTGGAGATGGTGGTGGTGGTGGTGGTGATGATGGTGGTGGTGGTGATGGTCGGGGTGGTGGTGGTGGTGGAGATGGTGGTGGTGGTGGTGGTGGAGATGGTGGTGGTGTTGGTGGAGATGGTGGTGGTGTTGGTGGAGATGGTGGTGGTGTTGACACCAATAGGGTAGGGTCCCTTTTCTGACCGTGGGCCAGGTCAGAAAATGAACCCAACCCAATTTGTGTCAACACCACCACCATCCCCACCAACACCACCACCATCCCCCCCACCACCACCACCATTTTATTATTTTTATTATTTTTGTGTTTAGGCCTATTTTTTATTTGTATATTATATTTATTATTGTATCCCTGTTATTCCTGTGTATGGGCACCCATAAAAAAAGTATTTATCTATTTGTATTTCATTATATTTTTGCTTTATTATATTATAATTTATTATTATTATTATTATTTTTATTATTATTATTATTATTATTTATTATTTATTATTATTTATATTATACCCACATATGTCCCCCACCACAAACTCTTATTATATATAATTTATATTATATAATATAGATATATATATATATATATATATTTATATTTATATATAGATATATATATACTATATATATGTATATATATATAATTATATATAGACTATAATCTATATAATATATAATTCGGTGTTTGATGTATTTATCTATGTTACCCCTCCCTCCCTCCCTTAACCCACCCACAAAACTCCCCCCTCCCCCCCGCCCCTCCTCCCCCTCCCCCTCCCTCCCCCCCATTATAAACCTCCCCCCCCCCCCCTCCCCCCCCTCCCCTCCCCCCCTCCCTCCCCCTCCCCTTCCCCCTCCCCCCATATACAGTATATATATCTATAATAGTGTGTTTTTTTTGTTTTTTTTGTTTTTTGGGTGGGGGAGGGTTATTTTTATTTTATTTTTCTAATTGTAGATTGATATAATCTATATATATAGATAATATATATATATATAATATAATATAATTGTGTTTATATGTATTTATCTATCTGTTATATGCCCCCTCCCCCTCCCTCCCCCCCCATTATACTACCTCCCTCCCCTCCCCCCCCCCTCCCCTCCCCTCCCTCTCCCCCCCCCATTATACCTCCCTCCCCCTCCCCTCCCCCCCTCCCCCCATATAGATATATATATAGATATTTTTTTTTTTTTTTTTTTTTGGGTGGGGGAGGGTTATTTTTTTATTTTTATTTTATTTTCTAATTGTAGATTGATATAATATATATATATATATATATATAATCTATTTATATATATATATATAATATAATTAGTCGTGTTTATGTATTTATCTATGTTATGCCCCCTCCCCTCACCCTCCATCCCCCTCCCTTCCCCCTCCCCCCATATATATATATATATATATATAGATATATATATATATAATTTTTTTTTTTTTGGGGGGGGGGGGGTTGGGAGGGGTTATTTTTATTTTTATTTTATTTTTCTAATTGTAGATTGATATAATATATAGATATATATATATATATATATAATATAATTTGTGTTTATGTATTTTATCTGTTATGCCCCTTCCCTCTCCCCCCACCCCCCATTATACCTCCCCCCCCCTCCCCTCCCCCCTCCCCCTTCCCTCCCTCTCCCCCTTCCTCCCCCCCCTCCCCCCATATATATAAATATATATATATATATATATATATATAATTCTTTTTTTATTTCTTTTTTTTTTGGGTGGGGGTGGGTTATTTTTTATTTTTATTTTATTTTTCTAATTGTAGATTGATATAATAAATATATATATATATATATATATATATATATATATATTATAATTTGTGCTTTTGTATTTATCTATGTTATGCCCTCTCCCCCACCTTCCCCCCCCATTATACCCCCCTCCCTCTCCCATTATACCTCCCTCCCCCCTCCCCACCCCCCCCTCCCCTCCCCTCCCCATATATATATATATATATATTATTATATATATTTTTTTTTTGGGGGGGTGGGGGGGGTTATTTTTTATTTGTATTTATTTTATTTTTCTAATCGTAGATTGATATAATATATATATATATATATATATATATATATATATATATATAATTCGTATTTATGTATTTATCTAAGTTATGCCCCCTCCCTCCCCCATTATCACCCTCCCCCTCTTCCCCCATTATACCCCCCTCCCCCCATATATAATTCATTCATTCATTCAATCATCACTTCCGAGGTTCGGGGCCCACCTTCATTCACCCATCATCATCACCATCATCATCATCATCATCATCATAAAAAAAAAAAAAAAAAAAAAATCAATTTCTACTACATTTTGCACTACAGTGGATATAGGCCTCCTGGGGAAACCACTCTAACAAAATAACGAGTCCAGTGCAGTACCTCTTTGGGTGGCTTGGAAATTTGCACATATTTCTCTGGTTTGACACCATATATATATATATATATATATATATATATATATATATATATATATATATATATGCTATATATAATATATATATAAATATATCCACACACATACATTACCATTACCATTTACCATTCTTTATATTTTGTTTGACACCTTGTATATATATAATTTATATATATATTTATATATATATATATATATATATATATATATATATATATATATATATACTGTCTATATATATATATATATATACTGTATATATATATATATATATATATATATATATATACATTACTTTATTTTATTTACGTGTACAATAGAATTATTTCTGAATTTATTACCTGAAGATTACCTGGCTTTCTTATTTTGTTTTTTCAGTGTCAACCCAGGAACCATTTCCCTTCTCGTTGGAAAGGGTGTATATTGTGGCAAAGATATACAACTGTATAAACATTCTCATATATTTTCATAACAATAACAATGCATGGAAACAATTGCGCATAGCTCACGAACCAATTACTCTATATTATTTTTGTTTTCACCATTGGAAAGAGCACAATTTTCCGATTCCGGTGATATATACAGTTATATACGTATCCGACCAAATAACGCAACCACGAGGTGGGGAACAGCTCGGAACCCGGCTAGCATCGCCGGAACAGAGACGGGTGTGAAGCGTAAATATTCGCATTTTGGCTCTTCATTTCAAATATTCATAGCGCAAAAAGTATTTGTCCTAGGAACTTCTAGTTTATTTTATACTCATTAGCATTATTTGCCGTATTCATTCAGCCTAAATTTAAAACCATACACTTCGTAGCAACGAAATAAATCGAAAATGTTATAAACCATATCAATCAAAATCAGATTTTTTTTTTTTTCGGTCACTGCATGGAAACAATTGTGCATAGCTCGCGAACCAATTATGCTATATTATTTTTGTTTTCACCATTGGAAAGAGCACAATTTTCCGATTCCGGTGATATATACAGTTATATACGTATCCGAGCAAATAACGCAACCACGAGGTGGGGAACAGCTCGGAACCCGGCTAGCATCGCCGGAACAGAGATGGGTGAAGCGTAAATATTCGCATTTTGGCTCTTCATTTCAAATATTCATAGCGCAAAAAGTATTTGTCCTAGGAACTTCTAGTTTGTTTTATACTCATCAGCATTATTTGCCGTATTCATACAGCCTAAATTTAAAACCATACACTTCGTAGCAACGAAATAAATTGAAAATGTTATAAACCATATAAATCAAAATCATATATTTTTTTTTTTCGGTCACTGCTTGAGAACTATTGAAGATAAACAATTTCTGTTTTCAGATTTGGAAAGAGGAGAACAAATACTATTATTTGAGCAAAAAAAATATATGGTCATCACTCACAATTTAGAGCTAGGACGGTGTGAAGACAATTGCATGGGAAATAATTGTATTCCGGACTCATTTACACTTTCATATTTCGATTTATTTACATTTTTGTTTATTTTATCATGTACTATAAATATTCCTCTTTCCATTGATATATGATACATCACAATAAACAGCATTCTGGTGGATGGAAATCGCGAAAAATGTAAGGCTTCGACAACACTCATGAGCCAAATTCAAGACCCAAAATACTTGTCAAGCGCCTACTTGGACTTATTGGAACATAATATGTCGGAGGGAGTTAAAAAAGCTTTCTCTATGTTGCTTGTAAAAGATAACTGTCCCAGCCTAAACCTTAGTAGTTATTGTGCCAAATCGGACACTAGTGATGGTCCTGTCAATAGGCAATCATTTAGGCTGGGATTATTACCTTGTCGGGCCGAGGAGTAGTACACCACCCTTATTGGCGTGGTGACGCTGTCCTTTCATACCCCATGATTGGCCAAATAGTGGACTCTCCCCCTTCTCACCGGCTCCTGGACATCAACAAGCTCAATATACCCTCGGTCCAGGTAGGGTACGATGCCCAATGCAGACGCAAAAATGGGCACTATTTTTTTTATCGAGTTGCTTCTGTCAACCTATAACAGATTGAAAATTGGGGGTAGGGGGGATAAATAGCAAAAAGGCTATATTATTAAAGCAAATCAACAATTTTCTTGTATCTCTTACTGTCTTCGTGGTGCGATGTATAAGGTGTTCATTTTCGGTGTGAGCATCCTGGGTTCGAGTCCACGGACTGCCACATGTGTTTGTAAATTTCATTAATCGATTTTAGGAGTATTGTTGGTTGTTGGAAGGAACATAATAATTCTTTAAGAGAGGGAAGACAAATAAGAGATGCGTCTCCATTTTTTCACAAAACCATAAGGAGACGCCCCTGGACCTAAGGAGACGCAGGTATGTTTAAAAGACAAAAACACACATAAAATTATATAAGTACTTACCTCATGGTACTTTTGGTTGTAAGTTGACAATGCTAAAGCAATAAAACGGACTGACATAGGCCTTATAATATATATTATTAGAGAGACATAAAATATTACTAAACATACTAATTGCTCATTGTAGGCCAATAACAAAACAGTTTAGAGGATGCAGGGAAGTTATATATGAAACATTCATGCTAATAGGAGGTTTAAATCAAGCACCAGTCGCCAACCCGGGCATATTTGGGGAAAATAGGGATAGGAAATGTGCGGAGGGCCTGGAAATATAGTCTATTTTTTCATCACTAGGCTGACAGGGCCCACACAAACATTTAACTTCGTGGCAAGAACATGCTTAATGTGATTTTGAATTGCTGAGGGGGTAAAAGGGGTGTGGGTCCTTAGGGCCAGCAACAAATTCTGGAGGTCCAATAGAGACACATTTTTCAAACTGTTGCCATACCTCACTGGTAGAAAGCCATTCTTCCCACTATGTATGGTGTAATTAGGGTCGAGTTTCCTTCACCCAGGATAAAAGAAAAGGTTATTATGTTTAATAATGTTAACAAAATAAACACACATTTACAAGGACCTACGGAGACGCAACCCAGCTACCCTAAGCAGACGTGTGCGTCTCTATAAATGCGTCTCTATAGGGCCCAGGGTTCTAGTTAAGGCAGCTTCGTCAATGGTGAAGGAAACTCAACCTTATTTATACCAGACATAGAGGAGAGTATGCTATGTTACCAGTGTGGTGTACGACCTTCTGGCATCAATTTGAAAAAATGCGTCTCCATTGGATTTTACTATTTTTGCTGGACCTATGGGGACACACCCTCACCCCCCTTCAGCCGTGCAAGTAAATGCCTTTTGATCATGCAGTGTTATACATCAACTCATGCACTATCAACCTGCAGTAATAGAAACGAGATTCAAATTAGGGAACTGTAAGAAATTTAGCTTTTTCAAAAAACAAAAATCCTTAGGTTTTCGCAAGGAATTTGCGAAAACATGATTTTGTATTAGTTCATCTCATCTCACACAATAACATATGAAAATAATAAGCTGGTACTATGTGAGCATATTAGGTGATAGTTAAAGAATATTTTGCCCCACCATTCATGCATCTATCTACTCATCCTATGCCTGTGCAAGTTTTTTTGTTTCAAGTGCGTCTCCTTTGGGCAATGCGTCTCCATTGGTACTCGTACCCTAACTGCGAAATACGTCGTCGTACGCCTTGCAAATGCTCGGCTCACTAGCCAACTTCCGCTGTAGTGCGCGCAGGCAACCCAACGCCAAACCGTAGTTGGTGGGCGGGCAGGCTTATCTCTTTAGACCTCCAAGGTAAACTAACTTCATATTGCTTTTCTGCGGCACAATAGCTCACAGAGTCCTCAAACTTTCTAATCGCGATTTCCGAGTCATAGTCAGTCTTCATAGGATTTATACCCATGTATTATTCCACACATCTTCTTAAACCCTGGGTATACTATATCATAATAATAATCAACACCGAGCAGAATATGCACCTCTGATAGATCTCATACGGGGTCTGACAGATGAATACCTTTGTGGCGCAGGACTTGTTCTAACTTCATCATCCCCACAGACTTATATTCCGGTAGAGTGTCTACTACGATACATTTCATGAAGTATCTTTGCCTACGGTAGATATAAGAAACCTCTGCTACCTCATATTCCTGTTTGTCGGTAATTCCCGTAAAGCCTGCAATCGTAGAGTCTCAGCCCCCACGATATTATGCTTTAATCCCTTTAAAACGGACCTCTTAATAAAAGACCGTTGGGACCCTTGGTCCAGAAGTACCCTACAAACAGTATCACTGTCACTACTCTCCATGGGCATCTTTATAGCGGGTAAAGTAGTGGTGTCCTTCACACTATACCCAGTGTCAATGTTGTAGTACCCTCTGACTTATTATCCTTAACCTTGTCAACTGCAGGACACAACTTATCAAAGTGATGTCCTTTACAGTGATGGCAAGGTTTTAAATAGCTGACAGTGCATTGTCCTTGTTTGCCATGATCTTTACCCAGACATCCTACACATAGCTTTAACCTTTTAGCTTGTTCAATTTTAGCTTCATTTGTCTGGTATTTCCCACAAGAACTCCACTTATGCTTATCGCTGTTACATAGTTTACATACAGCTTGTGGTTTCTTGTGTGAACCTTCCTTTTTTCCTTTGGTGCCCACTGTCATGCTAACTGTCCCCCTCAGATCAAATGATTCACCCCCTCCCGACTGACTTAAGGATCTCCCACTGTTCAATTGCAAATGCTAATTTCTTTACTGAATGAGGTTTTAAACTCACAAAGGCCAAATGACCTAACCTTATCCAGTATTGCCAGTGGAAGCTTCTGTCTAAGAATAATCACTATCATCTTATTTGAGGTCAGCCCTAAGGTCTCCAAAGATCGAGTGTGACACTCCATTTCGGCCCTAAATTTGGCTAACTCTTCTACCTTATATCTAGGTTCTGCCAATTTAATTAAGGCAACGACATGGGCCACCTGTAGTTGTTCTCGATCACCATATGTGGATTCTAGTAACTGCACTGCCTCTTCATAACTCTCTCCCACTACCGCGAAACCTTCTATTAAGTGAAAAGCCTCCCCTTCTAATTGACCTTTAAGATAATGAAACTTCCTTACATTATCCAAATCTGAATCATGTACGGTAGACTTAAACATGTCCCAGAACGCCAACAATTCTGTCAAGTGCCCTCCAAACTTCGGCAAGTTCAGCTTGGGGAGATTCACTGAGCGCCGTGGGTCCGTGCATCTGGCAGCGTTCTGTTCACCCTCCTGTCTACCCCGCGAGAGCTCGCTGTATCACACGCCGCGCCCGAAACACAGTTTTGTCATACACAGAGCGGTTTTCACATTCGGTTGTTATCTCTTCCTCCCCACTCACACTTGCCAATATTGTTTCGCTAAGAGCACTTTTACGATCATAGGTATTTTGGATGTTGTCCAATCCAGCTCCCAGGTCCTCAAGGGCCGCGGTAGTGGTGAAGGTTTCCATGTCAGATATGAGCCTATTCATAACCCCCCTTAGTCCAGCTCTCTGGTTTTTGAAAGCCTTATCTGACATTTTCCCTAATGGTTATTATGGTCCTATAATATTGGCTAAATACTCAACGAAATAATGAATAACCGTCAAGTTATTTATAGACTAGCCTAGTATGGGAAACACTAAATAGCAAACTTATATGACTAAAGTTAAGGATACATTACAGTAGGGTAAGACAGGGTAATTTCGCCGAAAATCGCGTATTTTGACAAATAGAAACTGCCACAAATGGAATTTTTAAATGTTTTATTTTTTATCTATACATTCAGCCTTTCTGCTATAGATGCCCAAAAAACGAAAACAAAATCTATAATGTTTTGGTCATGGTGCCGAATTTTTGAAAAAAAGTCACTCGCGGCGAAATTACCCCGCCCTACTTTACGCATCATTTAGCTAGTAAACTAAATAACATTATATGATTAATGGCCAGACAAAACACTAGCACGCAGGTAAAAACAATGAAAACATTCACAAACACAAAACTGAAACTAAACATGCCAATAGAAAAATGTTGCACGCACACACACACAACTGAACAGGGCGGGCAGAGATGCAGGTGTGTCACACGTGTAGGCCTATGCGCCTTTGTGTCTATTGCGGGTGTGGATGTGTCTAGTGCGGGTGTGGAGTTGTGGACATGTAGTGCGGGTGTGGACATGTCTAGTGCGGTTGTGGACGTATTTATTAGGCCTACAGGTGTGGAAGTATTTAGTGCGGGTGTGGACGTGTCTCGTGTGGGTGCGGCGTGTAGGTTGCTAGTACAAAGTACACTCGGCGACCACAAAAACGGACCCCCCCTTACCGGCCCCGGTTTTAAGACTGGGTCCTTTCTGGATGGCGACTCACACAAACTATCACGGAGGTTTAACAGACGGACGAACGCACACAGACTGTGAGTGATTCGAAGCTTTGCTCTTTTTTCGTGATCTGCTTTTATTTTTCTACTGTTTGGTAACCATTTAAAGTGTGGATTGTAAGTGATGATAAAATTGTGTCTATATTTCTAATTCTGTTAGATACCACATTCAAAATAACATTACAACAACCTAACTGGAGGGAGAAATCCTGCACGGTGGAGCTAAATATGGAACTGCAAATGAATCTTCAAACCTTCGCCAAACAGCTATTGCCGAGCTGACGACGTGAGTAGAAGTAATCCTGCATCGTTTGATTTCATACAGATCCTCAAAAGGTAGCATCATGCTTATATCTTGTTGTGTTATTTATTATATTATGAGTGTGTTGAAATATGTTTGAAATAACAACTTAAACCGCTAACTTACTTTATATCGTTATTGATAATATTTTACACTTTCAGAATATTTCGCCTCTACTACTGCCTACTGCCTTCTCTCCTAGCATCACATCATGCCTGTGACTGGTGCATAGTTACAACGGGTTCTGTCAGTATTATGAAGTTATTATTATAGGAAGATCTTCACAATGGTGTAAATCATGGTTTTTGGTAATGCAACAACATTCTTACACAATGCTAAATCCTAGTATAATCTACAATCTCATTTTTCTTATTATTTACATTCAGCTGTTGAATATCTTACACTAAATATGTTTTTTCTTTGAATACAGTAATGGAGGCTCAACCACGACGTACTGTGCGACCACCACGAACCAGGGCGAATCGTCCAGAGGTAATTGAGCGGCGAACCCGGATTGTGGCTTACTACGAGGCTGGGAAGGGGATTAAAGAAATTAGTCGCCTTCTCGGCATATCCAAAAACACAGTAAAGCGTTGGGTGAGGCGCCATGAAGAGGAAGGACACGTCCTCACCAGACCACGGCCAGGAGGACCAAGAGTCACTACCCGGGAGAACGACCAACAAATCCTCCAGGAAGCAGAGACTGCCCCTCTCTCAAACGCAGTCGCCATCACAAGAACAACAGGAATACAGTGCCATCCAGTGACAACAAGGAGGAGGCTGAAAGAAAGAGGGTTACGATGCTTCATCCCTGCCCGAAAGGACACCTTGACTGACGCGCACAGAGAGGAGAGAAAAAGGTTTGCCGAGGCGAACATTGATCGTGGCGACGAATTATGAAGGTCGGTTATATATACTGATGAAAAGTGTTTCTCATCTGTCGCTGCATATGGCCGTCAGTGTTGGCGAGTGCTCAACACACGTTACCAACGCAGAAACATCCATGAAACAGGCTACAGTGGACGAGTGATGACCTCTATGCACGGATGGATGTGGTGGGGAGGTGTCGGCGAGTTGGTCGACATAGAGGGACAGCTGGACAGCCAACAATATATAACATATTAGAAACCTCCTTTATCCCGTCTGTCCATGCATATGCCATTCCTGAACCCCAGCCTATATATATGGTGCAAGACCGTAGCTCCATACATACGAGCCTAGTGGTAAGGCATTGGTTTGAGGCTCACCCAGAGATTGTTCTATTGGATTGGCCACCTAAGGGAGCCGACTGCAATCCAATAGAGAATCTCTGGGCTTACATGGTTCAGGAATGGGGTGTGGAAGAAAAAAGAAAGGAGGCAGTGAGGCGGAAGGCAAGAGCTGTGTGGGAGGGCATTAGAAATAGGCCCGAGATAATGTAGTAAGTTGGTGGACTCCATGCCAACCAGACTAAGAGAGGTTATTGAAGCGGATGGGGGTTGGACACATTATTAATAGTATGTGTAGTAAAATTTACTTAATGTTAAGTATTATTATGATTCAATTTTTCTTTTAAATATTATTATTGTCATTTATGATTTATGGGTATGTAAATATGACACTATCAATATAATTTAAAATGTGTGTATGTAAAATATATTTATTTACATAGTAATTATACTCATTATATACAAAATAAATCTTTACCGGGGGTATGCTCGCTCACCTTGTTACTGACATTACTTATTTCTATATATTCTCCATAATAAAAATGTGCAGTAATAATGTATAAGACAGTTTTTCTTCCACAATAATCACTACCATAATCTTAATACCATTATCATATTGCTACAACTGTCATCATTATTCCTATCAATACTACTATCTATATTAATACAACTATCATGATATCCACTATCATCGCTTCCTCTATCGTTATTACCTCTATAATCGTTATGCCTATCATCGCACACTATCAATACTCAGACTATACCATTACCACAGCCATCACTATAATTACCCACTGGTATCACTATCATTACTCCCTCTACCATCACTACTATATTCGCAAATAGCAGTATCGTCATTAATCCTGTCATCTCTAACACTATAATCACTAACACTAAAATCACTTTCATTATCATCATTATTTTGTCATCCTCATCACAAACACTATCATCACACTGAGTAGGGTGTCTCAATATCATTACTAACACTCTCACGACTTGCAAAAGTCATCACTAACACTATTACCCCTCCCATGACCATCACGCTTACTACCACTGTCACCACTATCTCTATCATCACTTTATCATCACAAGCACTATCATCAGCTACCGTTATTGTTACAACCACTATCAACATTATCACTGTTTCTATAATCACTATAAGGTTTCCCATTACCATCATTAACACTATCATTGTTCAAACTATCATTAATTACTACAACTATCACAGCCATTATCATAACCACTGTCATATTTACCACTAGCATCACTTCTATTACATTCATAATCTAAGTATTGATTACAGCCAAGTTTACAGAGACATTTTAATGCAATACTTAATAAGCTTCTCGGCTTAAACTATATCTGTCTAGTAAATTACAAAATTGGTAGAGCCTGGTTGCAGAGGCTTATATACTTTATGCAATAAGTGTGTCAATGAATAAACGAGTAATTTACCTTATTTTATGAAATTTCATTAATATATGGAATCCGTTATGTATGCGCTGTGCATAGCTATGTATTTATGTTGTTAAGTTTTACTCTTTCATAGCTAGTAATAGCGTATGTGGATAATGCAGAATTTTTCGTATAAGCATACAAAAGAAGTCAAGAACACACAAACACGCAACCACTGGATGAAATCAATATGCGCTGTGAAGATGTTTTGTTTTCATATGACACAGTGAATCAAATCTCTGACTGCTTCACAGGGTGAGTGTGTTCGTGCGTTTGTTATCTTGTGAGCCGTCGTGTACAAAGAGCCGTTCCGTTTTCTTTCCACTAAAATACGGGGGTCCGTTTTTGTGGTCGCCGAGTGTACCAGGCAGCAGCTGATGGCTACTGCCAACACTGTGTCACACGCAAACATACAAACAAACATACACACATATAAACCACCCACAAACACCCCCACACACACCCGACCATACCGTCAGATGCGCCGCTAGACCCGGCTCCAGGCCCCACGAAACTACAACAAAACCTAAGCCAAACAAGATCTACAACCAAAGCCAAACTATCTATACAACCTAAACCAAACTTGCTCTACAACCTAAACCAAAACTGCTCTACAACCTAAGCCAAACTGCAGCCGAATCCATGCAATATGTTCGGAGATATCGGCGTTTGAATGCAAATTATTAGCGCTGCGGCGAAATTACCCTACGGCGAAATTACCCCGTCTTACCCTACTCACAAATTCATCCGGCAACACTCCATACTTAACACCTTAAGAGCGGCCTATGCGGTTTATTTATATGTACCGCCCAGCGGGGTGTTTTTAGCCAAAATAGGGCTGTTTACGTGATCATTTTCATGCCTAAATAAGACCCAGAACGTAAAACAAGTATCTATCCCTGAAAGGGCATAAACACCATAATGACACCATAACGATCCTTTTATGATGGCTAGTTTTCTTGCAATAACCGTGCAACGCGAGTGCAAAAAGCATGTAATTAGGCACTTTCCCCATACAATTCCGTATATAGCGAGTGAGAGAGGGAGGAGGGAGGTGGGATTCGTGTCAGTAGGTTCGCCGCGGTGGTCTGGAGCAGTCATACGCTCGCTACTCTCCTGCCACCACTTGTCTCTCTCTCTCAGCAACATTACGTGCTGAAATTGCCACTCGACCTATGTCGAGCAACGCTACATAGTCCAGCTTTATTTAACTCGATTTATGTTGCTCGCCGCTAATTAAGGGTTAATAGGTCAACAATCAAACAAATGAGAGAACAAAAAAAATATAAAATAAAATAAGTCAGTCAGTGGTCTGATATCTGAAAGAAAACATTATTGAGGAAAGGTGATAGGAGGGATGCACGAGGCAGGCAGAGAGACACTACCCCGGTGTCACGTGTTACGACCGGGGCTACGAATAAAACAAGGGCAGTTAATGATTGGACTAGTAATATGGCACTATGCAACAACGGTACGCTAGATCCAATCCCTCGAACTTATATGCCGGCAAACAAAAACACCTATAACCTCCAGAGTTAATCAGCGATAACGGGGTATCCTTAACTGGGCATAAATGTACTCTACTTCAGGCTAACCCACACTGGTATAGCCTGATAACAAACAAGATGCAAGTTACGTTAAAATGCATGAAAGGGAAGCTATGGAAAGATAAATTAACCCGTTGAGCCCCGGCTAGTTATAATATTTTGTTCACCCCAGTCCCAAGCCATTTTCACTTCTTTTTTTTGTTTGCTAAAATGGAAGACAAGGATGAGAAATGAAAAAAAAAAAAAAAAAAAATCACCTCGGATATTTGGGGGGGGGGGGGGGGAGCCTCAAAACAATTTGTTGAGCCAAAATGGAAGAGAATGATGAGAAATGAAGAAAAAAAAAAAAAAAAAAACTCACCTCGGTCATTTGGGGGGCGGGGGGGGGGGGGGGCGAAAGTGCGTCTCCCCCGCATGACCACCCGCCCGGGAGCACTAGGGTGAAAACTGAGTATGGCATTGTACGGCATACATCCTAAGGAGTGTCTCACATAAATATAAAGCCTCTAGCTCCCATACGACCGGAGTAATGAAGGTTCAAAGTGGCGGTGAACTAAGGGTGTAAAGTATCCCCACTAAGCCCACAACCACCAGCCGCGCGGCTGTCTTGGCCCGCTCACACCTACCGGCCCGGCTCCCACACACACTGCGGTACCTCCCCCTCCTATTCTCCCGCCATATCCTACCTTACGAGCCACGTAACTGATTTTAATATGTCGGACGCACGTGATGCGTCTCTGGGAGTTGGTGATCAAACACCGCCGACGCATCACGTGCGACGCTGGGTCTCACTGGGTTAAATCACTGCAAGATTTAAATAAGAAGATGCTTCAATACAGTTACTCTAAACAACAATAAACTCTTCACTCCTATCTGAAAGAAAGTGAAGTATAGTCCTACAGCATAGACCCTGAAACTTCTGAAGAAAGTCTGATGCTCATAAGATGCTCGTATCTTAAATTATATAAAGGCAGGAGGCAGGACACCACACGTGCAGACTGAATACACTAAAAGGTAGGACATATAATGTTAACTGACACGAGAATATTATAAATGCGCAACGGCAGTAATGCTCGACACTAAAAGAAGTACTTCCTCATCAACGAAACAGTCTGCTATTGTTGTGCAACTCAACAACAACCTAGACTAATAAATACTGTGAATAATAATGCGAACATATCAAAAGAGCTTTTGTCCTAACTAGTGTCTACTCGGCGAATAAAATCTAGCTGGGATATCAAGGTAGGAAACTGTGGTTGAGCAAGACAGGCTCATAGCCTATAGCGTCGTCCTTAAAGCGGTATGATTACAGTTACGTTAATGACGGGGATGCTCTCTTGGTAGATCCAGATCTCAAGTACCTGGTTCTACCCTGGTGATCCCTCTAAAGTCAAGCAAAGAGGCAGCACTGTGTTATAAGGTAGTAGGCTAATGCCCTCTTACAACACGATGCTGCACTCACAAAAGACACAACCCAAAAGGACAACCTAGGCTACCACAGAAATCGTCGAAGTCGTGTAGGTATAAGCAAACCATACACACATCGGTGACAACGACAACAGGAGCCTTATCCCAGTCTAGCATTAAATAACCCAGCAGAGCACTAATGATCATGAGGGAGACACACACAAAGAGTCATCAAACCTCCATAAACTAAGGACACTGAGGGAGACACACACAGAGTCATCAAACCTCCATAGACTAAGAACCCTTATAGCCTATTCTAATACATGGAAATATATATGAGAGCGACGCACATAATACGATGGGCCGATATGAAATCGTGTACAGAACCCAAAGGGAGTGCGGTGACGTTAAAAGATTAGAGGAAAGAAAGAAAGGAAGTTGAGTGAGAGAGACAGTATCAAAATGGTGGAGATATGGGGGACAGTTGTAAAAAGGATGTTAGTCGTGTGCGTCCCTAGCCTGCTCCGAGGATGGTAGCTCCACGGGACCCTCAGGATCCGACAAAGGCATGGTGGTCGGCCAATCAGAGGCCGATACGTCACAAGGCAGCATGCCCCTAGGACGCGCCAAGAACCACCAGCCAATCAAAGACGAGAGAAAGCCCGCGCGGGCGGGAAACTTCTCCGAGCGAGGAGGAGGGAGGAGGGAGGCAACACTCACTACCCCCTCGCTGCCCGCTCGTTTTCTCTCTCAACTTCATACTACAATGCATCTTATATTCTACTCATGATATAAAATACTTCCCGTTGTCACAGACGAAAATAAAGACCACCACTGGACTGTCTGTAACAATGCAAGTACTATGAAAGAAAGAACAACATTCTCTGATAAATGTAGCCCATTTCACTGCCCTGGCGAGCGCTAGTGGCTAACGAGAGGCGATTCTGCCAACGCTGGTCGGCGTCACACCCCGCCCAAGATATGGGACGCTCAACATTAGGCGAGCACCATATCTGACAAGGTAGAATGCCGACAAGACCTGCCACAACCAGCCACTCCACCAGAAATGAATGCAAAGCTCAATAATAAATAAAACAACATTTTAGCCTAAATAAAATCTTATAACCCCTCCCAAACATAATAGTATAATTTTAGCATGCTATGCTCCCTGAGCGAGCTTCACAGAGCCCAGCCTACTAAGTGAAAGACAGGTTCAACTTAGGACTTTAGCTATAACATTGGCAACTTACAATTAACTATAAAAAAGAAAGAGTTTTTATGTGATTTTTTTGTATTTAATATTAATGTTGTTTTTGACGGCTGCTCTACAGGGGCAAGCCTGATTTTTCGCCACTCAAACCCACACACCTGTGGTGATCTACGTCAGATCCTCCACCCTCAACAAACAGTCTGCAATCACATTCTCACAACCGGCAATATGGCGAATGTCTAGATTGTATTCTTGCAACATGAGTGACCAACGTGTCAGCCTCATATTCCGGTTGTGGAATTGGTTCAGAAATTTAAGAGGGTGGTGGTCGGTGTAAATCACCACGACTGGCCCGTAGGCAGGAACATATACTTCAAAGTGCCTGAGCGCCAACACTATTGCCAGCAGTTCTTTCTCTACCACAGAGTAGTTTTTCTGAGCAGAATTAAACTTCTTGGAAAAGAAACTGACTGGATGCTCCAAACTTTCCTTGTCTGTCTGCATTAAGACGGCACCAGCCCCTACACCGCTGGCATATCTGTTGCCAGCTGGAATGGTCTTTCAAAGTCAGGGGCCCTGAGGATTGGGTGAGTGCATAGTAGGTGCTTGACCAGCAAAAAAGCCCTTTCACACTCAGGTGCCCACTTGAACTTTTTCTCTTTTGCTAGTAAATCTGTCAGAGGAGCTAACACAGTAGAATAACACCGAATGAAGCGGCGATAGTAACCGATCATGCCTAAAAATGTCATGATCTGCCGCTGGACGGCCTGGGGAACTGGTTAATAGCCTGTATCTCTTGTTTGGGGGGGGGGGGGGGGGGGGGGGGGGGGGGCACACCTGGCCTAACCCGACCACAAACCCAAGATATTGCACAGTTGCCCGGACAAAGTCGCACTTGCCCAGATTAACCACCCAGCTGGCCTCACTAAGCTTCCGAAACAAGGCTTCTATGTGCTCACAGTGACACTCAAAGTTGTCATCGTATATTATAACGTCATCTAGGTAGACAGTGCAGTTAGGAATGTCAGCTACTAACTCATTCATAAGACTCTGGAGGTTGCTGGGGCATTTATAAGGCCATACGGCATCACATTGCAACGGTAGGTGTTCCCATCAACCACAAACCCGCATACCCCCTTCGCCCGCTCAGACAAGGGCACCTGCCAATAGCCTTTCACTAGGTCTACCTTAGTTAGAAACTGTGCCTTACCAATCTTGTCGACGCTATCATCAACCCGGGGAAGGGGATAAGCATTGGTGGGAGTCAACTCGTTCAATCTCCGAAAGTCAATGCAGAAGCGAACCTTCCCGTCAGGCTTGGGCTGCAGAGTGACAGGAGATGTCCACCTAACTGCTCCCTTCTCAATCAACCCCCGTTCTAACATATACTCTAACTCCGCTCTGAGGGCTGGGAGTTTAATGGGTGGAATTCTGTAGGGTACTGATTTAAAGTGGGGGGGGGGGGGGTGATCTCCCACGTCCATGTCATGCACCACTCGAGTTGTGAGGCCTGGGTGCTCAGCGAACACAGTGGGGTATGAAGCAAACAGGCGCTGCACGGCTACACGCTGTTGCTCAGGCAGGTGCACTAGAGCATCGTCAGCCACCTGTCTGGAGTTCCCCGCCCACTGGTCAGCAGAGACATGACACTCCCAGTTATCTTCCACCTGAGCTTCACTGTCCCTCACTCCTTCTCCTCCATGACCGCTGCAGGTCAACACAGGGACAGCAAGAGGCTCAAGGGGGCGCCTCACAAACTCTTTCACCAGGTTCACATGGCACAGCTGGTTCTTTTTACGCCTATCTGGAGTAGCCACAAGATAGTCTAGGTCAGAGATCTTTTTCACCACCTTATAAGGACCAGCGTACTTGGCAGACAAAGGATGACCTGGCAGAGGTAACAGAATCAACCCCTCTTGCCCCACCTTAAACTCCCGGAGTTTCGCCTTCTCATCGTACCTGTCATTCATAAGTGCTTGCGACCCTACCAAATTCCTACCTGCCAACTCAAGGCTTCTCAGCATTCTCTCTCTGCTCTCGAGGACATACTTTAACATGGAACATGGTTTTGCTGTGCCCTCCCAAATTTCTCTAACCATGTTGAGGGGGCCTCTGACCTGATGTCCAAAAACTAACTCATTGGGACTGAACCCTAGGCTTTCACCAGGTACCTCCCGAGCAGCAAATAAAACATAGGGCAACCCAAGATCCCAATCTTTGCCATTTTCAACACAGTAACAACGCAACATGCTCTTCAGAGTCGAGTGCCACCTCTCCAACACCCCTTGACTCTCTGGGTGATAGGCTGAAGAGACAACTGTACTGATACCGTGCTGCTGCATGGTCTGTTTGAAAAGGTTAGAAGTAAAGTTGGACCCCTGGTCTGACTGCAATTCCTGCGGGTACCCGTACCTAGAACAGTACAATAGCAAGTTACGAGCAACAGTCTTAGCAGTACCATTTCGCATGGGGTATGCATCCGTATAACGAGTGGCAACATCCATAATGGTGAGGAGGTACTTGTTGCCTGCACTAGTAGGGGGTAGAGGGCCAACCATGTCGATTATAACCTTACTGAATGGTGGTCCGATAACAGGAATAGGGTGTATCGGAGCCTTGGGAATACACTGGTTTGGTTTACCTACTATCTGGCAGGTACTGCACATTGCCACCCATGACGCAACATGTGCCTTCATCCCTGGCCACCAAAACAATTTCGCCAATGCTGCTACCGTCTTACGTACACCCAAATGCCCTGCCACCGGTACATCATGTGCCAACCTCAGTAGGCTATCACGGCACACACACTAGGCACTACCAACTGGTCAACCACTCTCGACCCACCCTCCCAACTCCGTCTAGGATCTAGAAAACGCCTGTACAAAATACCCCCCACTCGAAAGAAGTCCCCCGGCTTTGCAGCCCTGTCCTCCTCCAGTTCGATTGCACCGTTACTGCACTTCTGAAGCTCAGGATCACCCAACTGCAGCCGACAGATATCCGAAGGAGCCAATTTATCGAGATACTCCCGGAGCAACTTATGGCCTCCCCCGGTACTAGAGTGTTCGACCCTATCCTGCTTTTGCGAGTAACGGTGCTGTCTCGGAGTTTTCACACGCCCTTCCTCCTCAACAAGTGTGGCAGGTTCTGGGGCCACTCCGGACCTTAACATAGGTGTTAATACTGAGTCGCCAAGGAGAGCCGCTGGATGAAAACTCTCAAAACTTTTCCCAACTTTAGCCTTCTCCTTTCGACCGTTCCTCCGCTGGTCTAGAGACTGAGGAATAGGCTGTGACACTTTGGATGCACGAGAACGCGTGACAACACACGCCATCTGCTGTAGTTGACACCTCTCGACCAACTCCTGCCCCTCCCTACTCACGTCGGCCGCCCTCTCGGCAACGACTAAGGGTGGAACTTCAGAAGTAGGGACCGCAAAGTCATTGCCGAGAAGAAGGTCGAGGCCCTCTACTGGCAGTTTCTCCACGATTCCGACATCCAACTCTCGTGTCACACCTTCTACCTCCAGCTCCACTCGGACCAACGGGTATAACTGTGTAGCATTGATACCCTGCACCACAACTACCCATGCCGCGTTTATAGGTTTGCCTGTAAACATTTTCATCAATGTCTGGGAAGCACCCGTATCACGCAAAAATTCTACTGCATGCTTGCAACCAGCCCAACTCACGCAGGCGTGCCCTCTATGGTCACAAAAAGTATCGCGGACAGGTGTCAAGCCTTCCGGACACTTTTTCACTGGTTGTGCTCCAGCCTCTGACCATTTACCCCGGGCAAACGCAGACGACTTCAAAGACACTCCAATGTTGCGAGCCAAAGACACGACTGCTTTAGGTAGCTTGCTAGGACAGGATCGTGCAAAATGCCCCTTCTTGTGACAATGAAAACACTCTAACTCCCTATTGGGCTTCCCTTGAGGTGGGGAAGGGCCCGGACCCTTCTTAATCGGGACGGTATTAGGTTTATGGTCAGACTTAATATCATTGCTCTTGTTTTTATTGTTATATGGTGTATCACTGACTCGGGGGGGTGGAGTGTTGCGCCCCTTGTTATCTGCATCGTTCCGTTGTGCAGACCCGCACCCACGAATCAGCGATAGCCTAAGGTCAGCCATCTCAGCTGCCTCCTGTAGAGTTTTAGGACGTTTCTCTTTAACACCTTACGAGCGGCCTATGCGGTTTATTTATGTGTACCGCACAGCGGGGTGTTTTTAGCCAAAATAGGGCTGTTTACGTGATCATTTTCATGCCTAAATAAGACCCAGAACGTAAAACAAGTACCTATCCCTGAAAGGGCATAAACAGAGCTTTCGAATGACACCATAACGATCCTTGTATGATGGATAGTTTTCTTGCAATAACCGTGCAACGCGAGTGCAAAAAGCAGGTAATTCGGTACTTTCAGTACATAATTGAGTATGTAGCGAGTGAGAGAGGGAGGAGGGAGCTGAGATTTGTGTCAGTAGGTTCGCCGCGGTGGTCTGGAGCAGTCATACGCTCGCTAGTCTCCTGCCACCACTTGTCTCTCTCTCTCAGCCACATTACGTGCTGAAATTGCCACTCGAGTTATGTCGAGCGCCGCCACATAGTCCAGCTTTATTTAACTCGACTTATGTTGCTCGCCGCTAATTAAGGGTTAAGGTTCAAAGTCAGGTCGCCGCCTGTGCACTTGAAAAATTGCTCTAGAAGGACTAACTGCTCAAGCTCTCCGAACGTCGTCACCTTCTCTGACCTCAGCCAATTTCTCAATGCATCAGACAGTTCCCGGGCATGTTCTAGAAAAGTGCACTCACGACCCTTCGTAACACCCCGGAACTTCAACCTATATGTCTCTGGTTGTAACTCGTACGCCCGCAGAACAGCTTCATTCAGTACCTCATAATCGATGCAAGACTCCAAGGGCAACGCATCATATGCCTTGAGTCCTTTGCCAACCAATCTAGAGGAAACAAGGGCTGCCCACTTAACCTCGGGCCATTGGTGCTCCCGGCACTTCTTCTCAAAACGCAGGAAAAATTCGGTGACACCCGACTCGTCAAATGCAGGGGCTAACTTAAGAAGGTGCGATAAAGAGTGATCAAGACCTCGATTCCCAGAACCAAGACGCTGCCCTGTCGACTCCACCCGAGACTTTTCAAGATCTCTGTCTGCACAGTACATGGCCTTTCTCTCCTCAGCCTGAATCCTGGCCATCTCAATCTCAGATTCATGCTTTCATTGCTCAAGCTCAGCCTCATGCCTACGTTGCTCAGCCTGCATTTTAGCCATCTCAAGCTGGAAGATCATATCTGCAATTAAACCTTGTAGACCCACCCAGTGACAAACCACGCTGCCAGTGACTATCGGCCTGTGGGAACGTACCCGGCTCCGGAGCCCGAGGGGGCGCCATGGTAGGAGTCGTCTGGAGTGGGGGCTCGGACGAAGGTGCCCCAGCTCCCGCTCCACCCGAAGCCCCACGCTCCCCGCCGAGCACCCAGGCCACCAGGTCACCTCTCGACATGCTGCTAGTGCCCACATGCCCCATGACCATGGCCAAACACTGGAGACCATACCGATCAATCCCCGACACCCGGTTAACAGTAATAGGCATCTCCAGTGTGACCCCTGCCAGCATTGGCAGAATCGCCTCCCGGTAGCCACTAGTGCTCGCCAGGGCAGTGAAATGGGCTACAGTCTATCTAGCCTTTCTTGTGAATCGTCATCACAGGCAGTATAGAATCTTATTTTGCCTGATGTGTATTTTATATCGTAGAACATGGCATGCATTGTAGTCAGTATAGAAGGACTGTGGATCAAGTGTATTTTATATCATGAGGTGCATGTCCTGCAAAACAAAGGAGTACAAGCGTCCAATCAGTGGCTTGTCTAGCTTGTAACACTGAGGATCCAAACAGTGGTTTAGAGGGAGGGATCATGGAATTACTGCCTGGAACTAATGTCCGTGGCAGTAGGGGACAGATGGGTTAGTAACTGAGGGGGGGAAAAAATACAGTTATTAATTTACAAACGCAGTCAGTCGGGTTGTTGATGCGAGATATTTGTCTAGGCGGAGTTTAAATGAATCAACGGTGATGCAGTCTATAACGTTTCGGGGAAGCCCATTCCACAAGTTGACAACTCGATTGAAGAAGAAATTCTTAGATTCGTGTGAGTTAAATGATTTACCAATAATTTTGCAACCGTTTCCCCGCGTGTAATTAGATTGGTCGATAGTGAAGTACTTACTACAGTTCATATTGTCGATGCCTTTGATGATTTTGAACACTTGAATTAAGTCACCTCTTAATCTGCGCTGGGTTAAAGGAAATAGATTTAATTCTCTAAGACGCTCTTCGTATGGCTTGTTCTTTAGGCTAGGTATAATTTTGGTAACTCTACGTTGAACTCGTTATAGCTTGTTTATATCTTTTTGGTAATAAGGGCACCAGGATTGAACGCAGTATTCCAGAAGAGGGCGGACTAAGGAATTGTAAAGGGTTAGGATAACTTCTTTGGATTTATGCTCAAATGACCTGCCTATAAAGCCAATTATTTTGTTTGCCTTCTTAACAACTTCTGAACATTGTTGACTCGGTTTTAGGTTACTCGATATTGTTACTCCCAGATCGGTTTCTCTGTTTACATTCTTAAACTATTCATCGAATAGTTTGCTTTCTCATTTAGGTATCCGATATGTAGTACTTTACATTTATCCGCATTGAAACTCATTTGCCAAATTTGGGCCCAACATGACAATTTATCTAGATTGTGTTGCATATCGTCAACTTGTTCTTTTGAGAGTACGCTATTTGCAATTTTTGTATCGTCAGCAAATTTTGAGATTGTACAGGTGAGACCCTCATCTATGTCGTTGATGTAAATTAGAAAGATAATTGGTCCTAGTACCGATCCCTGGGGTACTCCGCTACTTACATTGGTCCATTTAGATGCCTTACCGTTTATGACTACTCTTTGCTTTCTGTCGCTGAGCCAATTTTCTATCCATTTCAACACACCGTCTTGTATTCCATGCGCTTTTAGTTTTAGCAGTAAACGTTTGTGGGGAACTTTGTCAAAGGCCTTTTGAAAATCAAGGTATATAATATCTACAGCTTTACTCTCATCGTAGAGGTTGAGGATATCGTGGAAGAAGTCTAAGAGGTTTGTTAAACAGGAACGTTTTTTACGAAAGCCGTGTTGAGTATCTTTAAGTATGTTATTTTCCTCTAAGTGATTTACGAGTCTGTCTCGTATGACCGTTTCTAGCATTTTACATACAACTGAGGTTAAGCTAATTGGACGATAGTTACTGGGTAGGGATTTGCTGCCTTTTTGAATATCGGTGTTACGTTGGCTAGCTTCCACTGATCGGGCATAGTTCCAGACTGCAAGGATTTATTGAATAGTAATGTCAGTGGTTTGGAGAGCTCATCCTTAGCTTCCTTTAGAACTCTAGGCGAGATTGTATCAGGTCCAGGCGTTTTATTTACCTTGAGTTTATCTAAACAATTCAATACTTCTCTCTCTGTAACGGTGATATTGCTTAGAACATCTGAATTATCAATCTGAATCGGTGATGGTGTAGGGATATCACGGAGGTCTTCTGTTGTAAAAACTGATGCAAAGAAGGTATTGAGGGCATTACTCATTTGTACTTCGTCTTTGGTGTATTCTCCATTTTCATCGACTAACGGTCCAACAGTTGAAGTAACTACTTTTTTCTTTCTGATATAACTATAGAATTCTTTCGGGTTTGTTTTACTTTGATTCGCAATATGTAACTCTAAGGTCTTTTTACTTTGCTTAATTAGCTTTTTGGCTTTGCATCGTAGCTCTACAACTTTCAGCCGTTCTTCGTCATTTTGTGAGGATTTTAATCTATCATTAGCAAATTTTTTAGCAAGCAGGCAGTTTGAAATATCTTTATTCCACCATTTGGGCTTATTATTATGGCCTGGACGCCGTATGTTCGATGGTATGCAGTCTTGCACTGCTGTTAGGTAAGTGGTTTCGAATAACTTCCAAGATGTATTTATGTCGTTATTGTTAATTAAAAAGCTCCAGTCAGTTTCTTTAAACATAGCTCTAAGTTTATGGAAGTTTGCTTTCTTGAAATTAGGGACTTTTTCGATGCTACTATTTGGTTCGTTACTAGTAAACTTTAAAGTGAAAGTTATCGTACGATGGTCGCTGTTACTGAATTCATCACCAACATTCAAATTCTCTATTAATTCTTCTTTTGTTGCAAGTACAATGTCAAGAAAGTTATTACCACGGGTTGGCGTTCGAACAAATTGATAAAGCGAACTCTCTTGCAAGTTCGTATACAAGTCATGTCCGGAGTGTGAAGTAAGAGTATCGCCCCACTTGGTCACAGGTAAATTAAAGTCGCCAAAAATTACGGTATCTTGTGAGTTACTTACATCTGCAATTTGTTCGTAAATTTCTCGGTCAGTTTGCACTGATTGAGCTGGAGGTCTGTATATTAATGCAAGTATTATTTTTGTACCTTTATTATTCTTTATTAGTACAAAAGATGCGTCGACGTTCACAATTTGAGGTTTTGACAAGAGGGTAGGGTTAAGACTTTCTTTGATATAAAGTAAAACGCCACCTCCATTTCGATTTATTCGGCTTTTCTCAAACATTACATAACCGGGAAGTGAATACTCTGCTAAAAAGTCTCTATCTTCTGTATTGAGCCAAGATTCTGTTATGCCAATCACATCATAATTTTCTGTAAACACTAGCTCCTCTAAATCTGAAAATTTATTGCGTATGCTACGAGCGTTTGCATAGAAAACCTTTAAATTTGTGATTTTAGAACTCACGGAACGCTCTTTAATAATATTTTTGGTTCTTGTCGGATCTACATTTATGTTCATGGCTCTCCTCGGTCCTCGCTGTCTTCGGTCCTTATCGCTGGTGGTCCTCGGTTGCCTCTGTTTTTTTCTTGGCGTTGGATGATTTATGTCACTGCTGCTTCTTCTCGGATGGCGTTTTTTGATCCATGGCTGCGGACTGCTTCGTGTAGGAGACGACCCATGCGTGCTGAACCCACAGGGTTTAGATGAGTGCCATCCTTGCGGAACAGAGTAGGCTGGTTGTAGAAGTTGTCCCAGAGGTTGATGAATTCAACTTCTTCCCTCAGACACAAATATTTTAGTCGGCTATTTGTGCTGAAGGCCTTGTCGTAGAATTTGTCAGGTGCGTCGATCTTGGGGAGAATGCCTGAGATGATATTCCTTGACTTGTTTTTGTAGTGCTGGATCATCTTGCGATATTTCTCCATCAACTCTTCGGATCTGGTGCGCATGACGTCATTTGAACCAGCATGGATGACAAAAAGGGTATTTTCATTTGCATCCTTTGTGGTATCTTTGAAGGCTTCCACAATGTCGTCCAGTCCAGCTCCTGGGATGCAAAATCTTTTTCGTTGATTTGGGACTCTGTCGCAGAACTCTTCGACCTGTCCTCGTAGGATGGAATCCCCAACGAGCCTGGTCTCCTCTGGTTCGTCTTCCATCTCTACCAATATCTCAAATCTGTTTGACATTGTGACTGGTAGATGAGACCTTTTCTGCGTTGGCCGTGCACCGTTCCTCACTGGTGTAAATCCGGAAACCTGTGGTGGCGGGACTCTACGTACAGGTCGGGGAGAGGAGTGGTTAGAACGGGGGCGAGGGGTTGGTACTGTTCGTGCTAGCAGGCTTCTTGCACGAGGAGTGGGGGAGAGACTAAGGTGAACAGGGCGGCTGTCCTGGTTTGATGTCGGCTCAGGTTCGTCAGAAGCATCTGCTGCAGTGTCTACTGCAGGTGTTGGATTGTTGGCAGATGACGTTGGGGCGGTGGTGGATGCTGGAGTTGAAACAATTGGAGTTAGTGATACTCCAACGTTGAGTGTTACACATTCTTGGTGTGATTCCAGCTTCCTGGTGAGGGCGTTGATCTTGTTGTGGGCTTCATCCAATTTTGCTGTCAAATCCTCTCGTTGCTGGCAGAGTCGGCAGACTTGTGGATCGACAGGAGCAAACATGGAAGCACCAAACCTACCGGCGCAGTTCGTACAGGCACGAGGCATGGTGACGATCACTTTCTTCAGATCACTTCACTCACTTAAAAACACTTAACTCACTTTAAAAACACTAAACTCACTTTAAAAACACTTCACTCCCTTCAGGTCGCTTCACTTACTTAAATAGGCCTAACCGAAAACAAAAATGTTGAAATACACACAAATAGGTTATCAGCGGTGATAGCCTAACCGAAAATTAAAACAAAACTAAATTAAATTTGAATACGCAGTGATAGCCGAACCGAATATTTTTTTATGTTTATTTAAACAGAAATAGTGAAGGAGAGAGAGAGAGCGAGCGAGCAGGGTGGGGGAGGTGAGTGTTGCTTTTCCTCCTCCCTCCTCCCTCCTCCCTCCCGGAGGTTCCCGCCCGCGTGGTCCTTTCTCTCGGTTTTGATTGGCTGGTGGTTCCTGGCGCCTTCTGCAGCCCTGCTGCCTGGTGACGTAGCGGCCTGTGATTGGCTGACCACCATGCCTTTGTGTGTGATCCAAGGGGTCCCGAGGAGCTACCTTCCTCAGAGCTAGGCGTAGTGTGCTAGGTCCTACATGTCCCTTGCAATTCTGTCCCCCATATAACCCTCTATACTACTATCTTTCTCTCTGAACTTCTTCGGTTTCATACTTCTCTCTTTATTCAATTACTTATCCCTTCTGGTTCTGCATACGGCTTCCATAGTCGTCCAGTCGTATTACCAGCACCAGCTCTCCATATATGTATGCATTAGTTTTAGGGATTATTAGTCATAGTCAAATGGTACCATAGTGTTGGGGTGCTTCTAATTATTGGGCTGTTCTCTCTTATTATTTAATGCTAGACAGTGGAAGGTATTTTTGGTCGTTGTCTGAGTTATGTATGTGGCAAGTCAGAGCCTGTACAACATCGACGAAGCTAGCTAGCCTGTAACTTGTGCATATTTTCCTTTGCGAGTGTAGCAGTATACAAGTGAAGGGCTTTTGCCTACTCTCACCTGTATGATTGCTACCTCATTTTGTTGACCTTTGTGGAGCGCCAGGGCTAGACCAGATACTAGAGATCTGGACTTACCAAGAGAGCCTCCAAGTCACTTAACGTAACATAAGGGAAATCTGTTCAAGGGGAGGCAGTAGGCTACGAGCATGCTTGCGCTCGGCCTAGCTTCTTAGTACCTTTTTATGCCACTGCTAGACTTTATTAGTGAGAAAGACAGCATCGTGCTTATTAACCCTTTCCGACATATTACGCAATTTTGAGCCTATTAGGGATACTTAAAGCCTTTTTTACCATCAGGGGTATTTAGAAACCTTTAGTTTAGTTACTTCAACCTCTGCAGCTGTCTTTGAGTTAGCTGTGGGCAGAAAACTAATTTTGGAGAGGTAATTATAAGAGTGACAGAACTCTATTTCTTAATGCTAATCAGGCAACCTCTGCGTCATATGTGCGTGAAAGGGTTAACTTTAATTGTGTATGCTTTAGGAATTATTCACGCTTTATTTTAGCCAAGGTTGATGCATAGTGCACAACACAGTTTGGCTATTACGTTGGCTACTGAAGTACTGTTCCTGAGTAGTTATTATTAGTGTTGTCACAGAGTTGTCGCACTCCCTTGTTGTATATATGTATCCTACTTATTGGTGTATTTAAGATACACGCTTTGGTGTCCTGCCCCTGCATTTATTTATGTTCTGTATTAACGAGCATCTTAGAGCATCAGACCTTTTCAGAAGATTCCATCTCTGATTGCTGTAGGACTAGACTTCCAGTGTTTTCATAGAGCATTGTGGAGTTTAGTGTTGAGTACAGACTCACACTAAAGTTAACTTAAGCATATAATTCTTTATCTAATCTTGTTATAGTTTATTCAAGCATTGTTATTACTTAAGAGCATTTTATTAACGTAAAGTACTCCTTTTTGAGAGTAGGCTTTGCCATCACCGGAAAGCCTTTGTAGAAGTGCACTAAACCCCAGTTAATTGATACCCCGTTATCCAGGAGATTAGCTCTGGAGGGTTTAAGTATTTTGTTCGCCGGCGAAATAGTTCGAGGGTTTGGAATTAGCGTACCGTTGTTGCAGATATAGCCTATCATCTAGTCCAATATTGAGTGCCCTTGTTTATTTCGTAGTGCCGGTCGTAACACCAGAAACTTCCTTGCATCCTCCTCACTAGTTACTACTCTAATGCCTTCTAACAAACCCAGCTGCTGCACCTCAGAGTCTGCTTCCCGTACTGTGTCCTCACCGTACATAGATCCGTCGTTCGACATAGTGTCCACCAAAAATTCTCGACGTGCTATACTACGTTGCCAAAAAAAAAAAAAAATCCACATGTCCAAAATATTCCTCAAAAACAAATGTCCAACAATCCTGCAATTCTTTCTAAGATACTAGGCAAGGGCACTATTTGTTATTACTGCAATAACAACAAATGGTTCCTGGTTTCTACTAAAATAAGATACTAGGCAAGGTCGCCATTTGTTACGACCGGGGCTACGAATAAAACAAGGGCACTTAATGATTGGACTAGTAATATGGCACTATGCAACAACGGTACGCTAGATCCAAACCCTCAAACTTATATGCCGGCGAACAAAAACACCTATACCCTCCAGAGTTAATCTGCGATAACGGGGTATCCTTAACCCAGTGAGACCCAGCGTCGCACGTGATGCGTCGGCAGTGTTTGATCACCAACTCCCAGCGACGCATCACGTGCGTCCGACATATTAAAATCAGTTACGTGGCTCGTAAGGTAGGAAATGGCGGGAGAATAGGAGGGGGAGGTACCGTAGTGTGTGTGGGAGCCGGGCCGGTAGGTGTGAGCGGGCCAAGACAGCCGCGCGGCTGGTGGTGGTGGGCTTAGTGGGGATACTTTACACCCTTAGTTCACCGCCAATTTGAACCTTCATTACTCCGGTCGTATGGGAGCTAGAGGCTTGAGATTTATGTGAGACACTTCTTAGGATGTATGCCGTACAATGCCATACTCAGTTTTCACCCTAGTGCTCCCGGGCGGGTGGTCATGCGGGGGAGACGAACTTTCGACCCCCCCCCCCGCCCCCCAAATGACCAAGGTGAGTTTTTTTTATTTTTTTCTTCATTTCTCACCATTCTCTTCCATTTTGGCTCAACACATTTTTTTGGAGGGCCCCCCCCCCAAAAAAAAAAAAAAAATATCCGAGGTGATTTTTTTTTTGTTTTTTTTCATTTCTCATCCTTGTCTTCCATTTTAGCAAAAAAAAATAAGAAGTGAAAATGGCTTGGGACTGGGGTGAACAAAATATTATAACTAGCCGGGGCTCAACGGGTTAACTGGGCATAAATGTACTCTACTTCAGGCTAACCCACACTGGTATAACCTGATAACAAAAAAGATGCAAGTTATGTTAAAATGCATAAAAGGGAAGCTATAGAAAGGTCAATTAAATCACTGCAAGATTTAATACAATAAAAAGATGCTTCAATACAGTTACTCTAAACAACAATAAACTCTTCACTCCTATCTGAAAGAAAGTGAAGTATAGTCCTACAGCATAGACCTGCAAACTTCTGAAGAAAGTCTGATGCTCATAAGATGCTCGTATCTTAAATTATATAAAGGCAGGAGGCAGGACACCACACGTGCAGACTGAATACACTAAAAGGTAGGACATATAATGTTAACTGACACAAGAATATTATAAATGCGCAACGGCAGTAATGCTTGACACTAAAAGAAGTACTTCCTCATCAACGAAACAGTCTGCTATGGTTGTCCAACTCAACAACAACCTAGACTAATAAATACTGTGAATAATAATGCGTACATATCAAAAGAGCTTATGTCCTAACTAGTGTCTGCTCGGCGAATAAAATCTAGCTGGGATATCAACGTTAGGAAACTGTGGCTGAGCAAGACAGGCTCATGGCCTAGTGTCGTCCTTAAAGCGGTATGATTACAGTTACGTTAATGACGGGGATGCTCTCTTGGTAGATCCAGATCTCAAGTACCTGGTTCTACCCTGGCGATCCCTCTAAAGTCAAGCAAAGAGGCAGCACTGTGTTATAATGTAGTAGGCCCTCTTAAAACACGACGCTGCACTCACAAAAGACACAACCCAAAAGGACAACCTAGGCTACCACAGAAACCGTCGAAGTCGTGTAGGTATAAGCAAACCATACACACATCGGTGACAACGACAACAGAAGCCTTATCCCAGTCTAGCATTAAATAACCCAGCAGAGCACTAATGATAATGAGGGAGACACACACAAAGAGTCATCAAACCTCCATAAACTAAGGACACTGAGGGAGACACACACAGAGTCATCAAACCTCCATAGACTAAGAACCCTTATAGCCTATTCTAATACATGCAAATATATATGAGAGCGACGCACACAATACGATGGGCCGATATGAAATCATGTACAGAACCCAAAGGGAGTGCTGTGATGTTAAAAGATTAGAGGAATGAAAGAAAGGAAGTTGAGTGAGAGAGACAGTATCAGAATGGTGGAGATATGGGGGACAGTTGTAAAAAGGATGTTAGTCGTGTGCGTCCCTAGCCTGCTCTGAGGAGGGTAGCTCCTCGGGACCCTCAGGATCCCACAAAGGCATGGTGGTCGGCCAATCACAGGCCGATACGTCACAAGGCAGCATGCCCCTAGGACGCGCCAAGAACCACCAGCCAATCAAAGATGAGAGAAAGCCTGCGCGGGCGGGAAACTCCTCCGAGCGAGGAGGAGGGAGGAGGGAGGCAACACTCACTACCCCCTCGCTGCCCGCTCGCTCTCTCTCTCAGCTTCACACTACAATGCATCTTACATTCTACTATCTATCTATCTATCTATTGCCTGACGCCGTGATCCCCGAAGGGGTGGCCACGAACGAACCGCCCCCATGCACCTCTGTCCCCAGTCAGTCGACGCCCACCCCAACCAGCACCGCCTTCGTTCATGTAGTTCCTCACTCCATCCTTCCACCTCATATTCGGTCTACCTCTCCCCCTCTGTCCCTCCACCTCGCTCTCGTACACCCTCTTAGTCATTCTCTCGCTTTCCATACGTTCCATATGGCCGAACCATCTCAAGTTGTTCCTTTTCACACTTTCCAGCACATCTACCTCCACACCACACCTCCTTCTTACTTCCTCATTAGTCTGTCTATCCCTCCATGTAACTCCGCATGCACTCCTTAAGTAATTCATTTCCACTGCTCTCACTCTTGGTCTGAGTCTCTCAACCAACGTCCATGCTTCGCTTCCGTAAGTCAGTGTCGGGATTACCACACTGTCATGCAAGGACTTTTTCTTCACTTCCATACTGACCACCCTATTTCTTGTTACTGCTTTTAGCGTTCCTACAACCCTCTTCCCCTGTTGTACCCTCTCCCGCACCTCTTCATCCATAGTCCCATCTTTACTCAACACACTGCCCAGATACTTAAAAGAGTTGACGATCTCCATAGCCTGACCGTTCAGCTTCACCTCACACTCTGTGACTTCACCCCTTTCGAAGACCATAACCTTGCTCTTCCCCGTATTTACCTTCAAATTCCGTTTTTCGCACACTGTTCCAAACTCATTTACCAGACCCTGCAACTCCCATTCATTATCACTCATCAGAACTGTATCATCCGCAAACAGCAGTATAGGTAGCTTCCACTCAATTCCCTCCCTTTTCAGCGATACACCAACATCCACTGCTCTTGATAGTATTTCTTTCATGACTCCATCCATATATACAGTAAACAACCACGGGGACATCACACACCCCTGTTTCAAACCAACATTCAGGTCAAAGAACTCGCTCTGCTCACTCTCCACACGTACTGCCGCCTTTGCACCCTCAGACATGCTCTTCACTGCTTTCAGCAACTTGCCCTCTACTCCGTATATTCTAAGTACTTTCCACAAACCTTCTCTATCCACTCTGTCATAGGCCTTCTCCAAGTCCATAAAGGCAACATACACCTTTTGTTTCTTCTCCAGATACTTCTCCACAACACAATTCAGGGTAAAAATCTGATCTACACATCCTCTTCCCTTCCTAAAACCTCCCTGCTCGTCGCCTATCCATTTCTCCGTTCTCACTCTCACTCTCTCAATCACTACCCTACTGTATACCTTCCCTACTACGCTTAGAAGACATATTCCTCGGTGGTTACCACACACTCCTCTTTCCCCTTTGCCCTTATATAGGGGGACTATTATGCCAGTCTTCCAGTCATCGGGTGCACTCCCCTTCTCCCATGCTAGTTTGCACATTTTCCATACCCATTCTATCACTATCTCACCACCATACCTCAACATTTCCCCACACACTCCATCTGTTCCTGGTGCTTTCCCCAACTTCACTCTTTTCATGGCTTCCCACACTTCTGACCTCCTGATCCCCACCTCCTCCTCCACTACTTCTCTTCTTCTCCCTCCCATACCATATCCAGCTATGTTTGCTGGCTCTTCATTCCTTTCATTTAGCAACTCACTGAAGTACTCCCTCCATCTTTCGACTCTCTCTTGCTTCTCGGCTAGCATTCTCCCATTCTTATCTTTCACACCCTTACTGTTTCCCTTGCTACCTTCCCTAACTTTCTTGACTTCTTTCCAGAACAGTTTCTTACTCTCCCTCCATTTTACACTCTACTCATGATATAAAATACTTCCCGTTGTCACAGACGAAAATAAAGACCACCACTGGACTGTCTGTAACAATGCAAGTACTATGAAAGAAAGAACAACATTCTTTGATAACTGTAGCCCATTTCACTGCCCTGGCGAGCGCTAGTAGCTAACGAGAGGTGATTGTGCCAACGCTGGTAGGCGTCACACACGCTCCAGCCAACGCTTAGTTAATCCTGCTAGCTTGTTATATAGTTGCTGGTTCGCGTCTAGGTCGAGATGGACACTGTCCCTGTTTAGTGTCACGGACAAAAAACGGTGGCGAGTATCTACGAGCCGGCACCTCAGGATGCGGTTGACTGAATTGCGGATTGCCTGATACTCATCCGCACTGAGGCCCCGTGCTCGTGTCCGGCTTTCTAATGACACTATCTTAGTGTCGCCCCCCGTTGCCTGCTCCAGGTCCAGTGCCACCCGCCTAATTTGGTCGGCTAATTCCCTAGGTTGAACGCCGGGGCAGATGTAATTTCCGCATTTGAATAGATATGCGAGTCGGGGACGGAATAACATCAGTCGTCCCCACTCGACCGATGCACATAGCCGATCAATGTTGGCCCCAGGGACCCCGAAGAATGAAAAAATTAAAGTCCGATCCACCCCCGATGCCCGGTATTCGACAGGTCCTTTTTCTGCTGCCCGTAGGCGATTGACATAAGAATGTCCAAAGACCGCAATATGGTCAGGTATCGGCGCCACAGTGGTAGGACGAAAATCAACCCCCACTCCACCTAGATCCCTGGACTTGCATGCTGGCTCGTTTCCCTTACTCATTACTTAATTTGTGGTCTTGCTTAGAAGTAAATTCCCAGGTCTGGGCACCAATATGATGAATGACAGGTAAAGGTTATCGAATTACTGGACTAAATCAAAGCTAAAGGTCAATCACATAAAACGGAAATCAAATAATGTTGGGATTTAACTTACCAATCAATCACACAGCACAGTAATGAGGTAGGAAGCCGGTAGAAATGGTGGACAAGGTGACGGTTAGGCTAACTCAAGGGATAGGAGGAAGGCATCATATCTCATCCTTATTTAAGGATATATGGTATTAATTAATCATGTACAGTCGGTCACCTTGGCCACCTATGGTAATTTCGCTGGGAGTCTTTCGCTCTGATACTAGTAAGATCGCTCACTCCCCCCACCCTAAATCTGTTGCATATTATGTCCCATAGATGGCGTAGTTAGATTTGCGCGGGGTGGGGGGGGGTATTATTGTGTAGAAAAGATTGGTTATACAAAACAAACAAACAAACGAACAAAAATAGTGTATTAGCCTTTTGTACAATTTGATCATGGGCGATTTACATATTAATCTTATTTAATATACAGTATTTTACTATCATTTAACTTTTTACAAAGCAGTTTACAAACATTTACTGGCCATGAACCTTTGTTATTTGGCCTATGCCTATTAACTCAAGATAATCGTATTCCGAAAGTAGATTAGTCGATGAACTATCGTAGGTATATATAATAAAGAAAATTACTACGGTATGTATTCTATGCCATCCAGGAAAATTGGTATGTCAAAAATTAAAATGAAGCTGGCAACCGTATTTTATGATTGATTGTATTAACGATCTGTTGCACAGCTATATAAGGACTGAAATACTCTGCATCATCAAACTTCCGTTACCTCACTGTAGACGTGTTTGCTATTTTGACCTCTTTTGTCTCATGACAGAAAGTTGAAAATGGTATGGCTCAATTCCTCGCCACCCTAACACCTCTGAAAATGCCACACTTACAGGTGTTCAGGCATGCCAACATGTGTCACGATATCAATATATACCCTCTATCTTTACTGGCCTTAACAATATAATGGTTTTGACCCACCTGCGTTGTCTTTCAATGCTAACAAATAACAGGTGCTTGATGTGCTTCTTGTGAAGTTGTTTTGATTAGAAAAATTTGCAGAATATAACTGTTGGTATGCCTGGAGACAATATATCCTTGTGACTTGCATTGGAAACCATTATTATAGTTATACTAATTAAAATACAAAGGATTACTGTGGTAATTTGATTTGGAACTTGAATAAATACTATATTTAAATAAATATATATTTCTCTTCTTACAACATAACTTATATGTATATATTTCTGAACTATAATTACTACACTATAACACGCCACAAGCATATGCAAACAAGCAAGCATGCACACACGCACGCATACGCAAACGCACATAATGGCTATTGTTATGTCCACCCACTATTACATAAGGTGTCACGCAATATATGCTTATGATATATATCTCAATTGCGTAGCATACATTTAATACTGTTGCTAAATAATGACTTTGCTAACAGTTCCATGTTACAACCAAAAATAATTATCTATAAAAAGCATATTCACTCCGATAATGCTTATTGAGGCACACAATATTCTGAGTGTGTGTGTGTGTGTGTGTGTGATTACCAATTATGCCAAGAGTAATGCTTAGTTGACGTAGTTTGTGTTTCCGAGGTTAGAGAGTGATGGTCGACCAATGACTATCACTGTTGTCAATTGCATCAGAATATGTTATTAGTTGTCTGAGATTGCACAGCATATAAAAGAAAAGACAATGCTGTATTCGTTTAACCCTTCCAGCCCGGGTGTCCTTTTAAAAGGACACCGCGAAAGAAGGGCAGGAGCCGGGGTGTCCTTTTAAAAGGCGACTGCTTGAAAGCGTGCCTCAAAATTCGCGCGGCCAAATTTTACTTTGCAGGGGCAATCGCAGCGCCACCAAGCCTCAACTACTACCGTTATCAGTTCCTACGTAGCCGCCATAGCGAGTAATACCAAAAACATAAATTCCGACGCGTCCGATTCGGTGCAACCTCCCACGCGCCCCACTGCTACTCCACTCGCAACTTCGACGCCTGTAGCAACCGAGAAGAAAGCTCAACGAAAGATAGTGAAGCGTTTGTTGAGTGATAGTGCTATACAGCGAGAACTTTTTGATATTGAAGAGAGCAGTGGCGAAAGCTTGGTGGACAAAGAACAATTTATAAGTGCAAGCGAAGAAGACGATTTCGTTGGCTTTGGAGATGACGATAATGTGGATTTATTTGAGGGGGGAGACAGTAGTGATGATCCTGATGTGGAAGTGTTTCAGGAAGGTGCTATTGAACTTCCAAGTGTGCTAGAAGCTAGGCCTACCCCCTCGCCATCTTTGATAGGTCAGCCTAGGCCTAGGCCTAAGCCTTGCCCTAGCCCTACCACAGGACCTTCCCCTTTGTCTGCCCGTACGCCCTTGAAAGTGGGCAAATATTTTTATAAACAATCGCTGGTGAAAAGTGCAGCTAAAAAAGCATGCAGGGCAGCCGCAGAAAAGGCTAGGGAAGCTGAAGAGAGTGATAGTGATGCCGACCCTGGTCTAGCAACCACCCGCATTCCTTTGTCCCGACGCCTTGAACTGTCGGCACAGTCAAGGCCAAGAGGAAGGGCATGCCAGGCTACCCAATCAAGACGAAGATGGCGGACATCTTCCACAAGAAGAGTGGCCCCATCCTCTCCATCCACTGGCATGACCAGCGGAAGGTCAACCTCCTCAGCACATGCCACAAGGCCGAGATGGTCGCCATAGGGAAGGTGGACCGAAAAACCAAGAACCCCGTCCGGAAACCAGCTGCTGTCCTGGATTACAACCTCAACATGCGCCTCGTTGACAAGTCCGACATGCAGATGGGCTTCATCGACTGCCTGCGAACATCTTGCAGGTGGTACAAGAAGTTTATCCTGCATACGGTAGATATGTCGGTCCTCAATGCCTACAACATCTACCGTCTGAGGACTCCAGGAGCCAAGAAGTAGAAGTCCCTGCGGAAGTTCCACAAACAGGTGATACTTGAGCTCCTGGCTAAACATGCGGGTACACCAGGGAGGCCACTACAAGGACCAGGCCAGCTGGACAGAACGGGGTGTGCTGACTTTTTCAGGAAGCACCAGCTCAACGCCCTTCCATTCCAGGGTCTTAATACTAAATCCAGAGTGCAGAAGAGGTGCCTTGTGTGCAGCCACACAACAAGAAGACCCCGCAAAGCCACAAAAACCACTTGGGAATGCCTCGAGTGTCAAGTTGGACTGTGTGCTGGCACCTGCTTCAACGACTTCCACACTCTAACAAACTTTTGAAGTGGAAGTGACAACAGTGAAAGTGACACTCAAATGTAGGCTAAGAATAATAATATAACTAAGTATAAGTGAAAAGGACACATTTAAGTTGTTGTTGTTGTTGCTGTTCCCCAAGCTGCCTGGCCGAACAGCCCCAAGGCCCTGAGCAAGGCCAAGGCCATAACCGAGCGCCTCCACAGAACCCTCCCTGCCGACCACAATAAAGCCTGGGTGACCAAAGCCACTCCATGGCGTGGAGCTGGGGAGGGTGAGGAAACTCCCGGGAAACCAAAACCCCACCCAGGGCCCTGTGCCCCTCAGCAATTATGAAGAGAAAGCTGAGGGGCAAAGGAAAAACTTAATGTGATGCTTTGGCTTCCAATCTTGGTAGATTGGTAGGTCAATCCACGGAAGAAACGCAGTCACTTGAGATCTAGAAAATATATAAGTAAAAGGAACAGTCAGAGTAAGCTATGGGTATGGCAGAGATCGCTCAGTTCTCACTCTGATAGAGCAGCCCATCACCATCACATTTAAGTAATAATAAGTGCCTTCAATAACAATATGAACAAGTGAAAGTGACACTAAAATATATATTTCTAACAATAAATAAGTGAAAAAGACACTATCAATAAGCCTAGTCCAGTGAAAGTGACAGTATAATAATAATAAAACTAAGTATATGTGAAAGAGACACACACAAGAATAATAAGTGCCTTCATAACAATATGAACAAGTGAGTGACACTATATATATTATTAGCTTACCTAACAATACATAAAAGTGAAAATGACACTATCAATTATCAAAGTCCAGTGAAAGTGACACTATAATCATAATAATAATAATACAACTAAGTAATAAGTGACAGAGACAAAAATAACTTCATGTAAATAACTTTATTGAGTGAAAATAACATAATAACTATAATAAATGACATAATAAACAATAAAACACTATCAAATCGCTTCTCGGCGTAATTGCGGGTGGAGCGACGAGTGCAACTGGGCGTCGTAGCCGGGGCCGCGGTTGAGTGTTCGGACGCGCCGAAGTAAATACGCGGCAAAAGTTACCTCCACTTCCATCACCATCACTCCGGAACCAGTTGAGCTAGAGAGCTCTACTCAACGCCAATCTATGCGGCACGGTAAGGCGCCCATTTCTATATATGTTTGATTAATCTAGTTAATAATATATTAAGCGAGATTAGCCCTAGTTTACTTTTGTTGATTTTCGGCCAGATCGCCCGGATACGAGCTCTGTCCTTTGGAGAGACAGCCCGGGCCACGAGGGTTAATATAAATGGTACATATTAAAAAATAACAAATGTAAGGTAGCTTTCTGAAGTCATGAGAGTAGGCGAAAATCTATACTATATCATTAATTATAGCATACTTATCCCCACGACTTATGTGACACAAAATGATAATATGGATTTTAAACAGGTTATAATTATTATATAGGCCAATAGTAGATGCAAGTTATCAAATATGACAACATTCGATGGCGGGGTCACGCAAGTATAATGTGTCTAACACAGAAGGAAAAAAAATGCCTTATATGGTGATAATGACGTTATATGTGGACTTATTTTACTCCATATCATTATATATGTATCTGCTCTTTTGCAATCATATTTACAAGCAGCCTCGTAAGGATCAGTTGATATGTTGTTGCTTGTTTTCCTTTTTACTTATTTGTTAAACGTGACATGTTGGGTAGACTTATACAAATTGTGTCACAATCGTATGATAATAATCAGATTATTTCCTTGGGTCACACCTATCGATTACTTTACATAATCCGTGCCTGATCTATATTTAGGAAAATGGACTGAAACTTGTATTTTGCCTTATTATTTTGCATTATGCTTATAATCCTGTTAACAATATATTTGTGTCGTGCATAACTTCACATTTTAGCATGATTCGTTGACATTCCTAATCTCTCGCACAAATATATATGAAAAATCAAAATCGTCAGGCTCCACATTGGTGAAATAAGGTTGGCTAATGTATGATGGCTACTGTCTGCATAACATGTAATTCTAAATATTTAAATATTCTTCTGAAGTTATATACTTTTAACTTTTTTGTATTGGCATATACAATAGATTTAATGATTATGGTAACGATTTATACAATAATGTAATTGTATTTAAAGCTGCACTACAAACTATTATTACATCTAGCAAACTCAAAATGACCACTCACATTCCTCTATACAGAACGAAGACCCATTCATTCATACAGACTTACACTAATATATCGCTATCGCTCGCCAGGAAAAAATCGACACCTAAATGACACGAACATAAAACTAATGAGGCTAAACTTGAGAAAGAAAGGGGAACAGAAAAAAGCCCCATCTCCCCTTAACCTCGTATACTTTAGGCGATTATTCCTATTGTAAACAGATTTGGTTCTCTGAGATAATGTAATCGTAGGATAGGTTTAACCCCTTCTGTACCGCGACGTCTTTTTAATTTTATTCTAGCTATATTTAGATGATTTTGTGCAGCTTAAGAAGGATCTGTGGTAGAATAAAGGGTTAATTGAGATAGTTCAAAGCCGCTTAATTGCTAGAGGCCCTTTTTAAGCTGAAAAATATCGTCCAATAGTAGCTAGAAGAAAATAAAAATATGTCGCCGGTACGAAAGGAGTTAAGAAAGACTGAGTAGAACTATTAACACAATTATGTAATTTAGGTGGTCGCCACGTTTTAAGGATAAACGGTTTACGGATAAAGGAAAAGGACATATTGATATTAGGGAATATTACATAGAAACACACGAACAATATACATGAGAATGGAAGTGAATTACATAATAATGACGAAATACGGTAGAAACTCTTATAACTCAATACCTCTTACATTGAAGGCCTTCGATATGTCTAGCGCAATAGAAAAGGTTTCACCGAAGTCCCGAAAGGAGGATGACCAGGAGTTAGTAACATGAAAGAAGATCTCCAATAGAGCGACCCTTAAGGAAGCCATACTGGCGATCTGAGAGTAGATTATGAGAAGATAAATGCTTAAGAAATTTGGAAGTAAGAATAGTTTCAAACACTTTAGAGACGCAAGAGATGAGAGCAATTGGATGATAGTTGGAGGGTTGAGAATGGTCACCCTTCTTTGGGACAGGTTGAATGAGAGCGAACTTCCAGCAAGAAGGGAAGATGTTAGAGAAGAGACAGAGACAAAAGAGTTTGCCTAGGCAGGGAGTCAGCACGGAAGAACTGTTTTTGAGTACAACAGGAGGAACACCATTCGGACCATACGCCTTCTATGTACTAAGCCCAGAGAGGATAGAAAGTACATCTTTAGAAGAGATTAGGATATTAGGCATAAGTAGGAGAGAGGGGGGCTGGAGAGGGATGAATAGCACCGGAATCATCCAAGGTGGAGTTTTTAGCGAAAGTTTGAGCGAATAGTTCAGCTTTGTCAGAGGAAGAAGTGATGGTTGTGCCATCAGAGTGGAAAAGGGGAGGGAAAAGCGAGGAAGAAAAATTGTCGGACAGGTTTTAGGCTAGATGCTAGAAAGCTTGGGAAGAGCTAGAGTTGGATAGTTCAGTGCATTTATTATTGATGAAAGAGTGTTTGGCCAGTCGAAGAACAGATTTGGCTTGATTCCGGGCAGAAATATAGGAAGAATGAGATTATTGAGGTTTAAGGCGTCGGTACCGTTTAAATGCTTCTTCCTTATTGCAGACAGCAGTAGAAAAAGCCTGAGTAAACCAAGAATTTTTGCACTAGTCAGAGAGAAAGAAAATGGAATGTATGCCTCCATGCCCGATAGGATTACCTCGGTAATGCGTTCAGCACTCTCCGAGGGTCCTCGGCCACAGAAGCAATATTAATTCCATGGGAAATCAATGAAGTACTGCCAGAGAGCCTCCCAGTCGTCAGCGACAAAGTGCCATAAGCGCCGCCTGCTAAGAGGATCAGGTGGCCGTATTGGAGAGATAGGACAGATGACAGAGATAAGTTTATGGTCGGAGGAGCCCAAAGGAGAGAAAAGATCGACACTATAAGAAGAAGGGTTAGAAGTTAGAAACAAGTCAAGAATGTTGGGCCAATCTCCGAGGCGATCCGGAATACGGGTAGGTTGCTGAACCAACTGCTCTAGGTCATTTAGGATAGAAAAGACGTAGGCTTGTTCACCAAGTTGGTCAGTAGAATTAGAGGAGAGCCATTTGTGGTGATGAACGTTGAAATCTCCTAAAATGGAGATTCAGAGAAAGGAGAAATGGCTAGAATGTGTTCCACTTTAGAGTTTAGATAATCAAACAATTTGGGAAAGTCGGTAGAGTTAGGGGAAAGACAGATATCACATAAAAATTTATTATGAGAATGACAGGAAAGTTTGAGCCAAAAAGTGGAGAATTCAGAGGAGCCACAATCGGAAATACGAGAGCAAGTGAGTTTGTTGGGCAAGTATGCACATCTGCCTTTGGCTTTGAAACTAGGATAGAGAAAGTAGGAGGATACAGAGAAGGGGCTGATGGCAGTTGCTTCAGACACCTGAGTTTCACACCCACTAAATATGTCAGCCTTGGCTGGGATCGAACCCAGGTTAAGCAGATTCACACGTGAGCGTGCTTTCCACTTGATCGCCGTGGTTCCAGTGCTGAATGAAATTATCAAGCACTAGTCTCAATAAAATGTATGATTGCAGCCAAAGCAATAAGGGTGAACCATGGTCGGGAGGTTCATGGTCGATGTATGAACTATTAACACGGATATTATATGCGATTGTTGTTACAGGAATGAATGGAGGAGGTTTGTTAGGAAGAACATATGAAGGTATTTATAACCTTAACAAACCTGGAAGGTTTATCAGCCCCAATGTTGTGAAGAGACTTTGTTGGGGAAGTGTATAATTATCAGCTGAGGTGAAGTCAATGGTATTGAGGCCTGGTGAATGTTGTACCGAATGTTAAGATACTTGCTTTGGAAGGTGTTTATTGTATTCATTTTCTCCCGGTCATAATTGTTCCCTTTCTAATGTCCCTTGCTAATCCTCCCCATCTATTTAACGGGAATGAAGGGTTGGCTATTGACTGTCTGACTGCCTGTTACACTTTCTGTGGTAACATTAGCATGACCAGGTGCTGTCTGTTATATACTAATGACTATACTGTTTCAGCGACCAGGTAGATGTCAATAGTTCCAGCTGATTGACTTGTGCGACCGTGATTATTTAAATCTTTAAGAATTAATAATTACTAAAGGACGAGACATTGAACACTATCACATGAGTTAATCAGCTAGACTTATTGACAGCTCACCTCAGCATAGCTGAAACAGAGTATAGTGATCCAGCAGCCCACATAATGGACACATTAACAATACCCAACAGGGTTTTACAAACTAATGGTCCTCGGAGTCACTGTCCTACAGATATGATCTGCCATCACCCACAGTGGTTACAGGAGAATTCGCCCCGAAACCAAGTCGCCCCGCTCTTGGACAACGAGTTCGCCCGTTTATCCCCCCACCACCACCACCACCACCACTCCTGGAGCTTACCACTTATTTCCATCCTTCCCCCAACCCCTGAGGTCTTCTGTAGTAAAAACTGATGCAAAGAAGGAATTGAGGACATTACTCATTTGTACTCATTTGTTAGGTTAGGTTAGGTTAAGGTTAGGTTAGGTTAGGTTAGGGTTAGGTTATTTTAGGTTAGGTTAGGTTAGGGTAAGGTTAGTTTAGGTTAGGTTAATAGGTTTGGTTTGGTTTGGTTAGGTTTGATAGATGAATAGAGGGGTAATTCTTCAGTACCCCTTTAGGGTGGAGGGGGGACATTAACGGGGCGAACTCGTGGCGGGGCTACTTCTCAAAGCGGAGCGAACTTGTTTCAGGGCGAATTCTCCAGTATTCCTCACAGTGCACTCGGTTTATGATTACGCATATAGTTATTAATGATTATATAGGGTGACAGTCTCTTATCTAACTTATACATTTTACTTATACTCATACAGCTGCCACGTAGAATTGTGATATAATTATGGTCTCTTCAGGCCTAGCGTGGTTGCTAAGTTTCAGTATATCTTAAATAGTTCCTACGCATGTTTTTCTCTTCCAGAAGCCAATAGGTATAAGTCATAACATGATTGGTTGTTAAAATATCAGTGGATATATCTTTTTCATGAGCTACCCTGGCAACCTGTAACAGGCTGATTTAGTTGCGAAAGATAATAATTGGTAGAAAGTGCGGTCCCTGTGACTCTCCTGCCAAACCACTATTCCTACACAGAGAGAGAGAGAGAGAGAGAGAGAGAAAGATAGCTAGAGCCATAACATATACTGATATGCGCGTGCATGCAGTGAAAAATTAGTGTTTATGGAAACACAAGTGTGTGTGTGTGTGTGTGTCTTTGAAAGATCATATTAGCATTGTTGACCCTCCTGGCCCGGGCATGTCCTCCAAAGGACAGTGTGGGCTACCCGGGCGATCTGTCCGAAAAACGTCTAGGCCTAGGCTACCGTATTTTTGTTTAGTTTAACTGCTAGAAATTTCCCACGCATCTATAAACGTAGTGCGGTTTCAAATCTGTAGACTTGCATTGAGTAGAGCTCTCTAAGTCAACTGGTTCAGTTGTGATGACGATTTCCGTGGAGCGAATTTTTCCGCGATGTTGACAATATCGGAGCTTTTCAGACACTAATTTCGTCTGACGTCCCAATAACATTGATCCGACGTCTCCTTATTGTTTTCGGAGGTGCGGTGACGCAACGATCGGCTTTGTTTACATGCATCGGACGCACAGCGTTCAGACCAAGCTGAATAGGCTTTCAAGCTTACTACCTGTTAACAGGACACCCGGGCTCCTGCCCTTATTTCGTGGTGTCCTTTCACACTGACACCCGGGCAGGAAGGGTTAAAAAGTTTCCCAGAGGTTAGGTTTGCTCAATCGTCTGTTACCCCCTTATCCCCGTACAGCCTCTTTCTCCGTACAGGGACACTGTTGTAAGCGTATCAGGTATTGTTCGCATATGAAAAATGCCTCTGAAAGGGTGCAGTCAAAGGCATGTAATCTCTACTGTTCTCCACCATATTGTCTACAATATCTCCACATTGTGAAAACTGCATGTATATTACTGTTATGCCATTATTATAATCAGTGTTCTGCACAGCTGTCCCAGCGTATACCTCTCACTCTGCAGAGACAGAGGGCCACCCGCTTCGTAACTCATTCCCACCACTCTTCTGCTCACCATCCAAAGCCAACAGTTAACTTAAATTTCCCCGTAATTCCAGTGCACCTTGAATATGGTTCTGTACTAAGCATTCTGTTCTGACTGGGGTAAGGGGGACAATAGGATGTCAAATTGTTTATAAGTAGTTTTGCCTCTTGTTTCTTTCATACGCAGAGAAACAATTTATTAGGTAAAGGGAAGTGGAGATCACATCAAACCTTTGATTGTCATATCGAGGAATTGGGTTGCTTGTAATGGGAATTTACATTACATAGGTGAAGTGGCTCTGCGGGTCATTTTTTTCATATGTTTAGATGAATATAATTATAGAGTAAACATTACCGAATACTAATTATTTTGATTAATAAATACTCTATCCACAGATATTAGAGTCAAGCTTTCGTGTATAAGTCTCTTCGATGTATTCGTCCATTTAGTTCGTCTCTCCCTTTCCTTCTCGCTCTCTCTCTCTGAACGGTTTAATTATATTTGCATTGCTATCCAAATGTATATGCTAATAGCAAACACCTTTATCATACATATCAACATTGGGAAATGCAAACCACTAAAACTTCTCTGGGGCTACTTTGAAAGTATATAGCGTTTTCCAATGACATTTTAGTAGGACCTATTTTTCTAATAAGTTATAACGACTTTAAAGTTTGTAGCACTTATTTCCGAGCAAATAATTTATTTGTTTCTATTTAAGTAGGTTACCAGTTCTAAAGTCTGATATTTTTGTACTGTATTTTAGTCATATATATATTTTTTCTTCTCCAAACTCCCTTCTCAAACACAAAATACACATCTGGAGAATATCATAATTATATCAATATATATTGCACTGCTTTTACTGCTGAATGACCTATTTTCTCTAACAGTGTAGGATTCTTTGGTGTAAGCGACTAGTTATGAAAGCTGTTATTTTGGTATGGGAATTTCACTAATGACGACTAGATGGATATGGATATGCAATACGTCATTATGTTATTTTAAGTAACAACACAATGCTACACATAATGCTGTATTTGAAGAAAAAGGCATGAGACAGAGAGGTATGAGGAGCCCCAAAACAAATGCCGCAAATCGACAATACGGGCCAGCCCGGGACCTCAACAAAAATTAAGAGACCAACATTAACCCAAAGAAGAGCAAATGAACATCAGCTAAGGAAAAGGCTAATCTATAATGTGGATAGATATAGATAGATAGATAAATAGATAGTGTGAGTGAATGAGTGAGAAAGAGCTGTGTTACTAAATAGATAGTGAATCTAGCAATCCCTACAAATTGGTTTGTAAACAATAATTACACATAAACATATATTTCTTAAAGGCAGATTTCACTAGCAAAATCAATTTACATCTTAATTAATATCAAGATATAAAACAGTAACCATAACACTGGTGAAATAATTCACGTAACCCCCCTCCCCCACCCTACATATTTCCAACTTTCCCTACACAATACCCCCCCCCTTCTCCATGTAGCCCACCCCTCTCCTTCCCAACAAATCTAATGATGCCATCTATGGGACATAATATGCAACATATTCAGGGTGGGGTGGAGTGAGCGATCTTAGTAATACCAGAGCGAAAGACCCAGCGAAATTACCATTAGGTGGCCCAGTCGGAAAGATGACCGACTGTACATGAAGAAAAAAAGGGCTTAGCTGTCAGTCGTAAGTCGGGTGAGAGCGTCGATGAAGAAATTATGAGTTGTTGTTGACTATTGTAGGCACTGAAGCACAGCTAATGAAAGTGTACTGATTCGGATGAAATCTATGTGAGCTCTGCCGGCTGTCTCCCAACACGGCCACCAGCAGAACGCTGCCGGCTCCAGGAAAAATATCGTACCGCGCTGATGATACGATTGTCTAAGGTACTAATATATATATGGTAATCTACATATATCCTACAATGACCCCATAAATATTATGATATAACATAATAGGTTATGTTAATCATTATATGATTATAGTTACATCATATAATAACTTACGATAATCACGGTATGAAATTTTTCCACCATCTGGTCTACCGTGCCAGACGACATGACATTCCTAACTTAAACACCTAGGAATAACCATTATAGCCTAACTATCGTGATTTCCACGATATCTAGTATATTATACATCATGTTTATTTTACAACATTGCTCATGTTTTTTCTTGATTCTATGTTTGGCCTTAACGTCTATAATTTAATTATTTCTTCTCTCAAACACCATTACCTTACATTTCCCTACATTGTCCTTTAACTTTTTATTTTCGTATACCCTGTCGAAGTCTGTGACCACGCTAAAGTTCTTCCAAATTTTCCGCCAACAGGACTGCATCGTTCGCATATAGGCATGGTAACATTTTCCACTCTCTTCCCTCCGATTCCAGCCAAGCTCCTATACCCAGTGATACCGACCTACATTTTCTAACCCTTCCATCCATGTATAGGGTAAGGTGGGGTAAGATGCCCCCCCCCCCCCCCCCCCCCCCCGGGGCTAAACGCCCCTCCCCCCTCTGTTTTGCCCTTCTTGTTTACTTCTCCCGCCAATCAGCTGATTGGGTACTCAGTTCCATCCCTCTGCATTCACAGGAACTAATGGCATAAACAAGGAACATGTATACTGGCTGCAGGACGACTTTCCTTGTTTTTGCATCATTTCATGCAAGTTTTCAGTGGCTTTGGGGTTACCTAGCTAGTTAATGAATAGTAAATGTAAAGTTAGCTTTATGGTTATGGAGGATTGCTAAAGGATTTCTAGATTATATAGCACTCGATTTTTGTCAGCCTATGTACATGTTGAGAGACCAGTGATATTTCAAACATGATAATGGCTCTTGGGGTAAAAGGCCCCTCTTCCTCTGGGGTAAGACGCCCAGGGGAATTGACCTGTATATTTGTCAAAATTGTGAGTCTGATATATAACTTTTCTATCAGTAGAGCCTACATATGTTATTTTTCATACTAGTACAAAGCCATTCAATTCATATTAACACAAGAGAAAAGAAATCTTTAGTTCCACTTTTTTCTTCCTTGAAAGGGCATAGACTGTTATGTTCACGTGTTAGTACAAATGGATGTTTGTAATAAGAGGAAGAAATACATTTAATGTTCTTATAAAAGGAAAAATATAGTTCCATTTATGTTTGTTGTGACTTGATGTTGTACCCTGTAGGGCGTTTTACCCCGTATGTGGGGCTAATTTTTTTCCAAAGTCCATTTTCACAAAGTCACGAAGTATGATAAGATGGTATAGTAGCCTACACATCGTAGATTGGTCATAATGTAAGCTTTTCAAGGAAACCCTTTATCAAAATCCTACTGCAGAAAGTATGGCTTCTAGACATAATTCTTCCTTAGATAAGGCATTTTACCCCACCTTACCCTATATTAAACAAGCAAGGTGACATGACACATCCCTGTCTTACTCCTACATTGACCTAAAAATACTCACTTAACTTATCACCTACATTCATTTGCCATTGCATCCGTATACAAAGATTTTAGTGCCATTAGCAGCTTTCCTCCCACACCATATACAGTACTGTTAGCAAATCCCACAGGCCCTCCCAATCAATTTTGTTGCATACTTTTTCATAATCCATGGCTGCTGTATAGTTTTCTGTACTTGGCCAAATACTTCTCTGCCAACAATCGCATTGAGGCTATCTGGTCAATGCAGCCCCTGCCCCTTCTGAAGCCTCCCTGCTCTTCCCCTATTTTATCATCTTTTACCTTCTGCAGTCTCTCTTTTAGTAATCCTGCATATACCTTACCAAGTATACTAAGCAAGATAAGTCCCCTATAACTCTTACATTACTCTTTCCTACCCTTCCCTTTGTACAGGGATACAATTACTGTTTTCATCCAGTCCTCTGGTACACTTTCCTTTTCCCATGCTAATTGACATAACCTATGATTTATGTCTACAGCTTCATCTCCCCCCATACCTCAGATGTTCACCTGGGATGTTATATACGCCAGCAGCTTTGCCCATTTTAAGTCTATTAATTGCTTCTTTTATTTCTTCTTTGCTTATCTGTTTTTCGTCTAAACGGTTTATTCTACCCCTCTCCATTCCCATGCTTGAGATAGTTGCCTTTCCCCTACTCTTTACAGCTAAACTACTAAAATGATCTTTCCACATATCTACCACACCTTCACCCTCCACCACCTCCCGATTCATGTTCCTCATTCTACCACCCGAGACTCTCGGTCTTCCTCCCTTTGGCTTCTTTCCCAGTTCTGCAGTATGCGTTCTTGTCACTCAGATATTGTTCACTAATCATCTTCCCATATTCCTTATCTGCCTTCCTTTTAGCGTCTTGTATCGTCCTCTTCTCTCTGTTTCAAGTTCTTAATTTCTTGTTTCCTCGAATCTAGTTTTTCTAGGTATATTTTTTGAAGCATATTCTTTCGCAACTGTTTCTTCTTTTTCACTATTTCTTCTATCTCTTTGCTAAACCATGCGTTACCTTTCTTTTTTCCGTTTTAATGTTTTTCTTGCCACATACTTTCTCAGATGCTTTGATTAAGGAGTCTTTTGTACCTCTCCATACTTCGTCTACAGTATTTCCTAGATCTATCATAACGTCCATGTCAGTTACAGTCTCTTTCGGCATATCCCTGTATTTTGTTGCATTACATTCTTCATTTAGTTTTCTCACATATATTCTCTCTACTGTCAGTTTTCTCTCTTTCTTCTCATATTTCCACTCCTTCCTTATCATAATTTTCGTCAGCACTGTATGGGGATCTGATCCTGTATTAGCATACCTCGTACTGATTTCATATCTAAGATTCTTCCTCTTAGCCCAGAATCAATCATGGCGTAGTCAATTAGATATTTATGTTCCTGCTCACCTTCACCTCTGTCACTCTGTGCCATGTTTATCTATGAATATGACGATGCTCAAAAAATGTGTTAGCCCTAAACAATATTTTCTCTTTGTACATACTTATGGAAGAAAATCACCATTTATATTCCTACCTTCCACACCCCATTTACCCACTATACCTTCTATCTCCGCATTTCCAACTCTGCCATTCATGTCACCCAGTATAATTACATTTGTACACTCTTGCCTTTCTCTTATAGGCTACACTTACTGACTTTATTCCAAAATTTTATATTTTCTTCCACTCCTTCCCCAATTCCTTGCTTGACAGGTGCATACATACTCATAACAGTATATCGATCTATTCCAATCTTGCACTCACACAACATAATTCTCGAATCCACGCATCCATAGTCTTTCACACACTTCCTCAACCTGTCTGACAACACCATAACTACCCTTTCCTTTTTCTTTCGCTTATATCCTACATCCATACATGACCAGACAACCCATCCTTCCCCTTTTGATTATGTGGGAAATCATAAGTTCCACACATCCGTTACTGTAGGTTTGTAAGGTTTTGGTGCTGGCAGCCATGTCATTTTTAACATAAGTTATGACTTGGTATAGCAGTGGTATAGCAGGCCCCCTAGCCTACATCATCAACTTGTCAATTAACACCAACACTGTATACCTGCTGAACTGAAGGAAGCTATTGTAACCCCTCTATTCAAGAAAGGATATAAACTAGAAGTTGGCAACTACAGACCAGTTAGCATATTATGTATTGTATCTAAAATCCTTGAAAGAGCGGTATACCCATATTGAACACTAACTCAAACAAAATTATCTATTCTATAACTTTCAATCAGGTTTCAGATGCATGTACTCGACAGACTGCTGTCTCATCCACTTAATGGATCACATTCGTAAAGAAATGTCTAAAGGTAACTACACTGGTATGGTTCTTCTTGATCTACAAAAAGCGTTTGACACAGTAGACCATGATATCCTATGTAATAAACTACAAGCAATGGGCATAGGGTCTGTGAACTGGTTTAAATCTTATCTTAGTGGTAGAACCCAAAGAGTCAAAATTGATGATAATATATCTGATCCTATGCCAATTAACTGTGGGGTCCCGCAGGGAAGCATCCTTGGTCCCTTACTCTTTCTCTGTTATGTGAACGACATGGAACTGAGCGTCTCATGTAAAATATTAATGTATGCAGATGACAGCGTGCTTCTGGTTTCAGGAAAAGACCCAATAAGTATTGCCGCTTCACTTTCCAAAGAACTAGAATCATGTAGTGAATGGCTAGTGGACAATAGACTATCTCTTCACCTGGGCAAGACGGAAGCCATTTTATGTGGAACAAAATGAAAACTGAAAGACATTGTGGGCTTCTCGGTCAACTGTAATGATATTCCTATAACAACAGTGTCACAAGTTAAATATCTCGGACTAAAACTGGACGCGAGTTTGTCAGGTGAAACAATTTTGGAATCTATCCTGAGTAAGTGTAGAGCACCTATAAAATACCTGTATAGACAGGTGGGATGCTTGCCCGCGGCGACCAAAAAGACCCTCTGCCAAGCGCTTGTTCAATGTCATTTTGACTATTCTGTGTCATCCTGGTACTCTGCATCATCTAAATCAGCACAACACAAACTTCAGGTCACTCAAAATAAAATGGTTAGGTTCATGCTGAACCTAGGACCCAGATCACATGTTGGCCAGGAACAACTTCAGTCACTAGGTATGCTCAATGTCTCTGACAGGGCCAAACAAATCAGGCTCACTAATGCCTTCAACATTTTCTATGACAGAGCTCCAGAGTATCTATAGAATGATTTTGTTAAAGCAAATGAGAGGAGTGGACATAATACAAGAAACAGGATGTTTAATGTTAAGGTCCCGAGAATCCAAGGACAGGGTAAGCAAACATTCTTCTTCACTGCTATCAAAGACTGGAACGACCTACCCCAGTCAGTCCGTGAAAAGAGAACACTGTATTCCTTCAGACGTAGCCTGAAGGAACACCTGAACCGGACAGCTGCGAGAAGGGAGCACCAAGCTTATGTCTACTACTAAATATGACATACGAGATAGACAAACCAAACTGAAATTATTACTGATGTAGCGGTGACTTTATGGTTGCCCTTTTTACCTCTTACCTTAATTGTCCTTGATTATGCTTGTAGTTGAGGTTTGCACTGTAAAAACATGTTGAGAGGTAATTTGTTAAGGTATTGATTTGAAGTAAAGACACTGTTGGGTTTTCTAGGGTTTATTTACCAACAAAATATATTATGCTTAATTAGGGGCTGGTTTGAGTTATTGATTGTCTTTGTAGGTATTGTAGCTACCCGACTGGGAAATACCTACAGCTTTGCACTATATTATAAAAGCAATTAGATTGAGTTATATTCCTGTGATTATAATCTTTCCTGTAAAAGAATAAAGAATAAGAATAGCGAAATATATAATGGTACACAAACTAATTATCGCACTGTATCGTACTGTCACTGTATATGTCACTGTATTAATTACCACGGCCGCAAGAAGGGTTAACCTTGCTAATGGCTGGCTGTACTGCTACTGCTCAATGCCTGGGGGATCGAGCGTGCCGGCTTCTGACCAGTGTGGAGTCATACGATACATGTTGCTTGCAATCATATTGGAGTTGCTGCAATACTTTAAGAAGACCGTGGGAATGCTTGCTTACTCTGCAAGAATTGTACCAAGTCCTTTTATAGGTGGGGAGATGATCTGTCTATAGGGAGATCATTCCCAACTAGAATGTACAGTAGTATACTTAACCCTTAAAAAGCGGCTCACCACATAAGTCGTTTTTAATAAAGCTGGACTATGTGGCGGCGCTCGACATAGGTCGAGTGGCAATTTCAGCATGTAATGTTGCTGAGAGAGAGAGACAAGTGGTGGCAGGAGACTAGCGAGCGTATGACTGCTCCAGACCACCGCGGCGAACCTACTGACACGAATCTCAGCTCCCTCCTCCCTCTCTCACTCGCTATATACGGAATTGTATCGGGAAAGTGGCTAATTACCTGCCGTTTGCACTCGCGTTGCACGGTTATTGCAAGAAAACTAGCCATCATAAAAGGATCGTTATGGTGTCATTCGAAAGCTCTGTTTATGCCCTTTCAGGGATAGATACTTGTTTTACGTTCTGGGTCTTATTTAGGCATGAAAATGATCACGTAAACAGCCCTATTTTGGCTAAAAACACCCCGCTGGGCGGTACATATAAATAAACCGCATAGGCCGCTAAAGAAGGGTTAAGTAAGTGAATAACTGTTATAAGGGTGTGAGTTATACAAGTGATTATATGAGTTACCCTAGAGTGTACAGTCGCTCAAAATGCGCTGTTACACTGATTGCGGATTACTGATATTTCCTATAGGATGTAAGGTATCTTAACCCTTAAAAAGAGGCTCACCACATAAGTCGTATTTAATAAAGCTGGACTATGTGGCGGCGCTCGACATAGGTCGAGTGGCAATTTCAGCACGTAATGTTGCTGAGAGAGAGAGACAAGTGGTGGCAGGAGACTAGCGAGCGTATGACTGCTCCAGACCACCGCGGCGAACCTACTGACACGAATCTCAGCTCCCTCCTCCCTCTCTCACTCGCTACATACTGAATTATATGGGGAAAGTACCGAATTACATGCTTTTTGCACTCGCGTTGCACGGTTATTGCAAGAAAACTAGCCATCATAAAAGGATCGTTATGGTGTCATTCTAAAGCTCTGTTTATGCCCTTTCAGGGATAGGTACTTGTTTTACGTTCTGGGTCTTATTTAGGCATGAAAATGATCACGTAAACAGCCCTATTTTGGCTAAAAACACCCCGCTGGGCGGTACATATAAATAAACCGCATAGGCCGCTCTTAAGGTGTTAAAATAACCCCCTAGAAATACTTTCTCTAAAGTATCTATTTCTTTATCCTCCCCATTTCCCCAGCTAACCTAATCGCACAAGGACCCAAATGGAAATACGCCTAACGGCCTTATTGGGCTATCCTTAGTTGGAATTATGCAAGGCTGGTACATGTCATATTTGTAACATACTATGTGGTACCAACTCTGTAAATTGCTAACTGAATAAATATTATTATTATTATTATTATTATTATTATTATTATTATTACTCCTCATTGTGTGCCATTTTACCTATCTGTCTTGAAAGAGGTATAATTTTTCACTGCAATTTGTGCATTTTAATATTTTAATTTAGGTTAAAGGTGATAAAGCATCAATAAATGGCTTCCAACACACACATAACCTATTTAGGAGGCACTACAATAGGTTAGCAAAGGGCAGGGATGAAATCAGTAATAGGAGCATATAGATATACAGTAAACCCTCACTATCTCGGACTAATTGGGGGGAGACCACTTCCGAGATGTCCGATTTTCCGAGATGTCCGAAGTCCGACTTATGTCCGACTTAAGAGAGGGAAAATTCCGAATTAGAAGAAGAAAGTCCGCGTCACCAGAGAAATTGAGATTTTTTTGTTTTTATCTATCTATTTAATGCATCTATCTCCCTTATACATATATATAACTATGTCTTATTTGATATTTTTTTAATCTATGAATCAATTCTAATACGATGGAATTGAAAACAATATTACCCTTCTAACACACAAATAATAAAATTAAAACGAGTAAATACAAATGTCTCCTTTGTCTTTCAGAAACATAAGTCCGTCTGTCTCGTATATGTTAGTATTTTATCGCTCGCTCGCCCCTAGCCACTCTCTCTCTATCTATTTATCTCTAATGGGTCTAACTAACTTCCTTATACATTAACCCTCTCCGACATATGACGCGATTTTGAGCCTATTAGGGATACTTTAAAGCCTTTGTTACCATCAGGGGTATTTAGAAACCTTTAGTTTAGTTATTTCAACCTCTGCAGTTGTCTTTGAGTTAGCTGTGGGCTGAAAACTAATTGTGGAGAGGTGATTATCAGAGTGACAGAACTCTCTTTCTTATTGCTAATCTGGCAACCTCTGCATCATATGAGTCTGAAAGGGTTAACATAACTATGTCTTATTTGAACTTTTTGTAATCTATAAATAATTTCTAATGCAATGGAATTGAAAACAATATTATCCTTCTAGCACACAAATAATAACATGAAAAAGAGTAATATAAAAGTCTCCTTTGTCTTTTCAGAACCAATTAACCCGTGGAGCCCCGGCTAGTTTTGTAATGTTTGCGCACCAGAACCCGGCCGGTTTTCAAAAAATGGTTTTATTCCAGAAACAATAGCGAATGGGTTAGGAATGAAGGAAAAACCACGAAAAACCGCTCAAAAAATGGTCCTACAGAGCCCCCGAAAACGGATTTTATAAGAGTAAAAAATTGAAGGCAATTATCCCAAAAAAACAGGTTATTGCGCGCTCGCGCGCACGCACGTGGACTTTGAGAGTTTTCAATCATCGGCACGGTTGCGTGGGATACGTACACAGTTCCCATACAAATCTGAGCCCTCTTGAGTGGCTACACCTGAGGTTACGGTCGGCGCAATTAGGGTGACGCGCCAGGCGCGTCTCTGGGGCTGTGCGTTACATACATCGCCGACGCGTCAGGCGCGTCGCTGGGGCTGTACGGGTTAAGTCCGTCTCATAATAGTTCGTGTTGTATTTATCGCTCACTCCCCCTCTGCAACTCTCTCTTTCTATCTATCTATCTCTCTAATGCATCTACGTAACTCCCTTATACATTAACATAACTATGTCTTATTTGGACTTTTTGTAATCTTTGAATCATTTCTAATGCAATGGAATTGAAAAATATAATATCCTTCTAGCACATAGATAAACAATACATAAGATAGTCAAAATATTTCAACCCCTCTTGCTGTGCGAGGCGCCGAGGTTCAGGGACCGAAGATTTACGTTTGAGATTTTTTTTTTTTTTCCCCACGGTATACACAAAATGACATGTAACATGTTTTTAATTGACATTTGTGTCACTTTTGCTGATTAGGAGTTGGTGAAAAAAAAAATCTTTAATTCCATCATATCGGAAATGATTCACAGATTATATAGAGACCAAATAACATACACTTTTAAGTGTGTTCAATAGTTTGCATTATCAATAGGGTGTAGCACAAGGCTTATCAACATCATCATAGTAACGGGGTCGGGGTTGAGGCCGGGACGGGGAGGGGAGGGGAGGGAGTAGGCCTACAGCGGCGGCGGGGATTTTTTGTTTTTTTATTTATTTTTTATGTGAAATTTATCATATTAATGACAAATATGACCCTTATTATGTTTTCAGGGACAATACAGTACATATTAATTAATATTAGCACAATAATTAAAAGGCACAGGCTTCAATTCATCCTAAAATCACTTAAAACCGAGTGAGAGAACATTGTAAACCGGACACAAATCCCGTCCAACTCGGAAATTGCCGAGATATACAGGGACATCTCCGAGAGGCCTATGCCATTCCGAGAAGTGCGGGTTTCCGACAATTAGAGGTCCAAAATGGCGAGGGGTTACTGTACTGTATCGTGATGAAGCCCGCGTGGTCTCAGCACCGCACATCACTCCACCCAGGACATCCAGCATAAAACTCCAGCGAAGAAAGGGCCTCTCAAAGACGGAGAAATTGACAAACTTCTCACAAAGTGAGAAAGTTGATATGAAAACTCAATCCAACCTCAGTGCTCACTCGCACACAATCCCACAGGCCGAAATGTGCAGCCCTGAATAAGAAACCTGGAAAGCTGAGCTAACACAAGTCTCCCACAAGCAAACATAGTTAAAATATAATAAAATATCTGACTATAATACTAATAAAACAGTCTGGTAATGCAAATTGATTCTCAGAGAGGACCAAGCAAGGTATTATTATTATAACTGGTGAATGGCAAAGTAAATACAGCTAATATTGCACCCTGACTTACTTAAATACTTCCTAACCAGTTTCAACACCTCCAAATATAATAAAGACTTACTGTGCAAGGGACAAGGACGATCAGAAGAGAGACGAGAGAGTGCACTAAGGGAGTGAAGGGGGCACACATGCACTCTGTCTGCTCACCAGTCCAGAAGAGGGAACATGGCTAGCAGAGAGGGACACATTGTTTACACTGAGAGAGGAACAAGATTCGCAAGGGACGGAAGCTTTAGAATTCTTCTTCATTACATAATTTCTTAATATTGTTATCCAATTCAAATGATTTTATGTGACTAATGTATACACAATTTGTAATTTTTATAACAAAAAACTTATATAATTGAATCTGATTGAAAATGATTGAAAATCTAGTTTATTTATATCACTCCCAACACCAAACACCTCTGACTGAAATACCAGAAATTCATCTTTCCTGGCACCTTGGAATCCACGAGAGCGCTGGTTAAACGAAACTCTACTGCATTGATTGAGTTGTTGTTGTTGTTGTTCCCCAAGCTGCCTGGCCGAACAGCCCCAAGTCCCCGAGCAAGGCCAGGGCCATAACCGAGCGCCCCCACATTGATTGAGTTGTCGTAGAAAAAACATTTTGCATTTTTTTACAAGAAAGGGCGATGATTGCTGGTATAAACAATGCAACATGAGTATTTGTGTTACAATATATTGATTATTCTTATAAATACCATTGTTTTATATTTGAGTATTTTTTCATTATGTGAGGTAAATATGACAACATTCACATGACTACATGAATGTCTGAGCCTTAAGAAACTGCGGGAAGTTCAAATGATATCCTGGATTCCAGATAGATCGTAACAAATTGGCTCCATAATTCACATCCTGATCCTGTATTAACCCTTTCACGCACGTATGGATGCCAGGGTTGCCGATTAGCAATCTGAAATAGATTTCTCTCAATCTTATAATTACCTCTCCAAAATTAGTTTTCTACCCACAGCTAACTCAAAGACAACTGCAGAGGTTGAAGTAAATAAACTAAATGTTTCTAAACACCATTGATAGTCACAAAGGCTTTAAAGTATCCCAGAATAGGGTCAAATGGCGTCCTGTGCGTGAAAGGGTTAATATGTCAAATTATATTGTATCCTTCCAGTATGTTTCAGCATTTAAATGGTAATTTGGCTAAACTGAGCCTAACTCAAACTTTCCACTACGAGATATCCTGTTATATAATGGTATATGAAATATTTTGAACTAAGATAAATTTCACCAATTTACTAAGGATTCACTGTAACATATACTGTAGATAATTATATATGTACCGTAGCTGGCACCAAAATTGTCAGGAAACAAAGTTCATATAACAGAAATAGTTAATCCTTTATTTAATTACATAAAGTACAAATTATAATGAAAAGGTCACTCAAGCTCTCCCATTACTAATATATTTTGTTATCCAAACTAATTTAACACTTTCACTACACCAAGATGAATTCTAATTTTGTGTTGGCTATCATTAGACAATTTTTATGCAGTTTTGGAAGGATCTGTTGGAGTAAGAGTAGTAATATTTGTTTAATCGTGTGTATCTCTTGGATTTCTTGAGATTCTTCATAATATTTACGATATTGTCTAGTGAAAGGCAAACACAAAATGAGAAATCAACGTTTTACTGAAGGGATAATTACACCATATTAAAATATGGTGTGATGGGCTGACCCTTTGTCAGAGTGAGGGTTGGTGTTCTCTACTTCCCATAGCTCCTTCTATCTTTTTCTCCTTCTGCATCTCTAATTTTTTCAAATGGTGTAGGGATGCGGCGACCCCAACGCCCGCCACTTTCTGGTGCAGGTAGCCTCCTCTGTGGTGGAGGGGTGAGAAATTTCCACCACCGCTTTTCTCCGGCGAGACGTAGAAGACGGCTAAAGGGGATCGGGGGTGGGGGGCCTGGTATCCTTCTCCCCTTAAATAAATCTACCAAAAAAACGAGACAGAGATAGGGGCGAGGGAATGCGTTCGTGGTCCCGGACCCTAAGAATAGGAGCTTTGAATGTGCGTGAATGTAGTACGAATGAGAAGCGAGAGGATATTGGAAGGTTATTTGAAAGAAGGATGTATGATGTCCTTGCACTGAATGAAACAAAGATGAAAGGAGAGGGAGAAGTGGATTTTGGAAACGTGATAGGTAGAAAGTCTGGAGTAGACGAGGGAGTCAGGGGGAAAGAAGGAGTGGCTATTATTGTGAAGGAGGAGTTGAGAGAGTTTATTAACCCTTAATTAGCGGCTCACCACATAAGTCGAGTTAAATAAAGCTGGACTATGTGGCGGCGCTCGACATAACTCGAGTGGCAATTTCAGCACGTAATGTTGCTGAGAGAGAGAGACAAGTGGTGGCAGGAGAGTAGCGAGCGTATGACTACTCCAGACCACCGCGGCGAACATACTGACACGAATCCCAGCTCCCTCCTCCCTCTCTCACTCGCTATATAAGGAATTGTATCGGGAAAGTGGCTAATTACATGCTTTTTGCACTCGCGTTGCACGGTTATTGCAAGAAAACTAGCCATCATAAAAGGATCGTTATGGTGTCATTCGAAAGCTCTGTTTATGCCCTTTCAGGGATAGGTACTTGTTTTACGTTCTGGGTCTTATTTAGGCATGAAAATGATCACGTAAACAGCCCTATTTTGGCTAAAAACACCCCGCTGGGCGGTACATATAAATAAACCGCATAGGCCGCTCGTAAGGTGTTAAAGAGTGGAAAGAGGTGACATCAAGGTTAATGTGGGTGAGAATGCGGTTTAAGGGTGAAAGGTGGGTTTTTGTAAGTGCGTATGGACCAGGAAGTGAAAGAGAGTTAGACGAGGTAGAGGGTTTCTGGGAGGATTTGAGAGATTGTCTACAAGGGTTTGATGAAAATGAAAATGTTATAGTTTTAGGGGACCTAAATGCTAGGGTAGGAAATGAGCCTGTTGAGGGAGTCATCGGTAGTTTTGGTGTGGATGGTGTAAACGAGAGTGGAGAAAGACTGAAAAATGTATGTGAAGAGTGTAGATTGAGTGTAGGTAATACGTTCTTCAAAAAAAGGCGTATACACAAGTACACCTGGCATAGACTTGTGAGGGGAGAAATTGTAGAGAGGGCATTGATGGATTATGTGCTGGTGACAAGGGAAAGATTGTGTAGACTGCTGGATGTGAATGTGATGAGAGGTGAGGCGGAGGGTATGTCAGATCATTACCTGGTGGAGGGAAAGCTAAGAGTTAAGAGTTACAGGAAAATAAGAGACAAGCGTGAAGTAAGAGAGGTAATAAAAGTTAGTGAGTTAGAGAAGAGTGAAAAAGAGAGGGAGTACAAGGAAAGACTAAATGAAAAGTGGATGGAAGTGAGAGAGATGGAAGAGAGAGAAGGTGAGGTTGAATGGCAACAGTTAAAGGAAGGAGTGAAAGCAAGTGCAGAGGTAGTATGCGGCAAAAGGAAAGTAGGAGGCAGAGGTATCAGGCAGGGAAGCGAGTGGTGGAATGATACGGTGAGAAAGGCAGTTGAGGAGAAGAGACAGTGTTTTGAGAGGGTTTTACAGGATGGTAGTGTTGAGGTATGGGAGAGGTACAAGGAGAAAAGGAGAGAGGCAAAACGGAAAATTAGAGAAGCGAAAAAAGATGCAAACGAAAGGTGGGGTCAAAGGTTGAGTGAGAATTTTGAAGAACGAAAGAAGATGTTCTGGAAGGAGGTAAATAAAGTAAGGAAAGGAGGACAAAAGAGGGAAGAGTCAGTGAAAGATGAAAATGGAGAATTACTAGTGGAACCAGTTGAAGTGAGGAAAAGATATGCCGAATATTTTGAATCTTTGTTAACACCTTACGAGCGGCCTATGCGGTTTATTTATATGTACCGCACAGCGGGGTGTTTTTAGCCAAAATAGGGCTGTTTACGTGAGCATTTTCATGCCTAAATAAGACCCAGAACGTAAAACAAGTACCTATCCCTGAAAGGGCATAAACAGAGCTTTCGAATGACACCATAACGATCCTTGTATGATGGATAGTTTTCTTGCAATAACCGTGCAACGCGAGTGCAAAAAGCAGGTAATTCGGTACTTTCGGTACATAATTGAGTATGTAGCGAGTGAGAGAGGGAGGAGGGAGCTGAGATTTGTGTCAGTAGGTTCGCCGCGGTGGTCTGGAGCAGTCATACGCTCGCTAGTCTCCTGCCACCACTTGTCTCTCTCTCTCAGCCACATTACGTGCTGAAATTGCCACTCGACCTATGTCGAGCGCCGCCACATAGTCCAGCTTTTTTTAACTCGACTTATGTTGCTCGCCGCTAATTAAGGGTTAAATACAAGAGATGGAAGAGAAGCAGTGATTGAAGCAGAGGTGGATGGAGATAGGTTACCCAGGCCACCCAGGTGGCAGGGAATGAATGAAAGGATTGAGGAAAATGAGGTGAAAGAAGCAGTGAAACAAATGAGAGCGGGAAAAGCAGAAGGTTTGGATGGTATTGCTGTGGAGTGTATAAAGAAGGGTGGAGATGTGATAATAGATTGGTTGGTGAGACTGTTCAATGTGTGCTTTGCTGTGTCAATGGTACCAATAGACTGGAAGAGTGCATGTATTGTGCCATTGTACAAGGGGAAGGGAGATCGGCAGGAGTGTTCAAGTTATAGAGGTATTAGTTTATTGTCAGTGGTTGGAAAGCTGTATGGCAGGGTGTTGATAGAGAGGATAATAAAGTGTACGGAAGTTGCAATAGGAGAAGAACAGTGCGGTTTTAGGAGGGGAAGAGGGTGCGTGGATCAGATGTTTGCAGTAAGACAGTTATGCGAGAAGTATTTAGAGAAGCATAAGGAGATATTTTGGGTATTTATGGACTTGGAAAAAGCGTATGATCGTGTGGACCGTGAAGCAATGTGGAAGGTGTTAAGGATTTATGAAATAGGAGGAAATTTGTTAGAAGCAGTTAAGAGTTTTTATGAAGGGAGCAGAGCATGTGTAAGAGTAGGAAATTGTGAGTTGAGTGAATGGTTTGAGGTAAAGGTAGGTTTGCGACAGGGTTGTGTAATGTCACCATGGCTGTTTAATATGTTTATGGATGGTGTGGTGAGGGAGGTGAAAAGGAGAACTATGGGAAGAGGATTGGGTTTAGTAGGGAAGAATGGTAGAGATTGGGAGTTGAATCAGTTGCTGTTCGCTGATGACACAGCATTGGTGGCGGATTCTGATGAGAAACTGCAGCGGGTAGTCAAAGAGTTTGGTGTGGTTTGTGGAAGGAGGAAACTGAAGGTGAACGTCAATAAAAGTAAAGTAATGGTGTGTAATAGGGGAGAGCATAGGGTGAATCTAGATGTGAGGCTGGATGGGGAAATATTGAAACAAGTAGAGTGTTTTAAATATCTAGGAGGAACGATAAGCAGGAGTGGAGGTATGGAAGTGGAGGTAAAACAGAGTGTGTGTGAAGGAAGGAAGGTTTTCGGAGAAATGGGAAGTATGTGGAAGACGAGAAATCTCGGAGTGAAAGTAAAAAGTGCACTGTATCAAGGAATTGTTGTGCCAACAGTGATGTATGGGGCTAAGACATGGGCTCTGAAGAAAAAGGAGAAAAGAGGGCTGGATGTGATGGAGATGAGCTGCTTGAGGAGCATGTGTGGAGTTACTCGTAGAGACAGATTGAGGAATGAAGAGATACGTAGGAGAGTGGGGCAGCAGGAACATTTGTCAGCCAGAGTGGACAGAAGGGTGCTGAGCTGGTATGGTCATGTTGAACGAATGGGAGATGAAAGGCTTACAAAGAGAATATGTGAGTCAGGTACAAGGGGAGATAGAAGGGCAGGAAGACCCCCATTGAGATGGAGAGACTGTGTAAGAAAGGCTTTGGATGATAGAGGAATGACTATAGATCAGGCAGGGGAAGTGGTGGTGGACAGGAGTGAATGGAGAATGCTTGTGAATAGTTGAGTGAACACATGGTCATTTGGAGTAAGGGGTCGGGCACAAGTTGGACTAGATAATAGTCCATCAGGCGCCTGGCCCGGGGAGACGATTAATATGAAGGGTGCGCCTGGAAGTGTGGTGGGAGGGCTTGTGGCTTCGGCTCCGCTGCATGTCTGCCTGCCGAGATCGGAACCTCTCCAGGTGGTCAGGGGCCGGGGGAGTGCTGGAGCGACCTTGGTGACCCTGGTCTCTGGGTCTTCTCCTGGGTGACCTGGATGTGTGTGAGTTTGTGCTTTTTATCTGTGTTTATGTTGTTTTTGTGTTTTCCCTTTTCTTGCTCTGTCTTGAGTCGTCTACCCCCAAAATGGGGATTGGGCCTGAGCATATAGATAGATAGATTAAAATATGTGAATACCAATACAATAGTGTAATACTAATATCAATAAACAAAACTGTTACTGATAACTTCCTGAATTTAACAATAAACAGTCTAACAAAGCTTTGAGAGAGCTCAATAACTGCCTTAACCCGCAGAGTGCCAGACAATTATTGACCCTATGCATCTGCCAGTTGCAGAGGATTTTTTTTTTTTTTTTTTTTGGCTAAATCTATCAAGTTGGGTGAGAAAGGAAGGATAATGGTAGAAGAAAAACAATCCCCTTGTCCATTTTTGCCAGAAATCAGGTCCCTGATGGTCCCGAATGTAGCTAAAATTTTCAGAGTTAATCATCGACTTTTATGGTATCGGAAAGTATAGGTAGGAGGGTGGTTTGGGGGATGGTGGGGGGAAGGTAGAAGCGTAATTGACTGTGTTACAAATATGAAGCCGATTGGTGAGGTAGTTTCGCCACCACGGATTTTCCTTTTTTTCTTTTTATTCGTACGGATACGCTGGAAGTGGGTGGTGGGAGGCGGTTGGGGGTGTGGTGGGGGGAAGGCAGAAGGGTAAGGGATTTGTCACACAAATATGGAACCGATTGGTGCAGTCGTTTCGCCGCCACAGATTTTCCTTTTTTTTCCTTGTGAGGCGACCGATATTCAGCGAGTGGGTGGGGGGAGGGGGTTGTGTTGGTGGTGGCAAAAAGACAGAAGGGTAAGGTACATGTGGTAGAAATATGAAAGCCATAGGTCCAGTAGTTTCACTGGTACAATTTTTTTTCGGCGAGTCCGTATATATACGGACCTGGCACTGGGCGTGAGAAGACCCTAGTCCGTATATATACGGACCTGGCACTCTGCGGGTTAAATAACAATAAGGACAACTTAAAATAACTCCACTCCTTGTTCAATATGATACAAATGAAACCCCAGATATTATTACTCATCCATAAAATAACACATTACCATTAACCAACGCATCTTAGTATATTTTATTCTCGATAGTTGATTGTTTCATTATAATATATAAGATGTAAGTCTAGTGAGAGTGGGAGGAGACGAGCGGGGGAGAGAGACCGGCTGGGGGAAGTTGCTTCGCGCGGAGAGTCCAGCTTGGGACGAGCCTGATGTTGCCATATGCATTTGATTGCAACGTTAGGCTTAGTTTCGACTCACGCACGGGGTAGACGATTTTGACCCGGCAAATGTGTTGAGTGTTACCAAGCCTGGGATGTATTCTGCATGCCTAGGGCGGGGTCCAGACAGATTCAAGACTCAGAGCTCACCTCACTGTCGTACCCTTCGGACCCCCTTGATATCTATCCCTCTCAACCCCACTTAGAAACTTTCTCTCTTACTATGTATACCTTCCTTCCACTACTTCACCAATCTATTTAATTATCCCATCCCCTTGATAGACCTTATATCTATTATTGTATTAACGACGAGCTCTCAGATAACTAGATAGGATTTTGGGCCTTATGCAGAGACGTAATTGTTAATGAGACCTAGGAAGCTTTTTTGTTGTCTCATATTTGGTGGTTTCATGCTTGCTAGTGTGTTCTTGTGTCAGGTTAGCAGGGGCTAGACCGGAGGGGAGGCTTTTTGCGATCCTTTAAGTAAAGTCTGCTGGTGCGAGTCCTGTGGACCCGCACGACTTTACTAGGATACCCGTGGGAGTCTGGGGGCATTTTCTTGTCTGTGTCCCTGTGTGTCTAGTGTTGTGTTGTGTGAGGGCCCTTGCCTAGTCCACTCAGCACTGCGCTAGCACGTCTTGCTTTTGTTTTAGGGTCGCCAGGAGAGAGTCAGATACTTGCGATCTGAGTCTGTCAAGAGAGCACCCTTTCAATTAGAGTAATTTGGCGCACAGACTTGGGAACGTCCCTAGGCTAGAGCAGGTGGCTCAGCCCGGGTATCCGAAGCCTATATCCTTCCAGCTAGACCTCTGCCACCTGGCAGATTAACAGCTAGGGGTTTATTATTTCTGTATGCTTGTTATTGTGCCACAGTTTACCGTTTTGTGAGCATTGTGAGTCAGGGTGGGGCTTAGAGACTCTGTCCGAGCAGGCTTGCCCGACTAAGAGTGAGAAGCACACCTGTATGTGGTTATGTTGCGAGTTGCTGCCTTTATTTAATTATACCTATGCCATTATACACTGTAGGTCCTATCACTAGTATTTATTCCTGCTTATGAGTTAAGAGTTCTCTAAATCCGTAACGTACTTTCTCTGCTAAGCATCAGATCCTACAGTAGCCACATGCAGTTTAGAACCCGCATCTTGGCTACCTGTACGATGTTTTGAGGACTGTTTGCTTTCGCCTTCTTTCACGCAGGGGTGATTAGTTGTATTAATTAACGTAACGTTAAATGTACTTTCTTCTAGTTTGTTATTAAATTGTTTCTGCAATTTAATTCCGTTATCTATCTTTTCCTTGAAGCTTTAAGTCAACTTAATTGTGTGATCTTTTATATAGCCTGCTTGACTATCAGCAGTCTATAGTGTGTGCACCCTGTAACCGAGTCATAGGATACCTCATTGTCCAGGCAGGACTCTTGACGGTTTAGGGTGGTTTGTTGCCTGGGTTTATAGATAAGGGTTGGATCTAGTGTTTTCCGTTGTTGCTTGTTGCCGCATACCTAGTCCCATAGAAAGAGCCCAGTGTTTATATATCCCAGGACGTAACAAATGGCGACCTTGCATAGGATTTACTGAACAGAGGAATATAGTGGTCATTTGTTTTGAGATTCCTTATGATTAGAGGAATACAGTGGACATAGTTTTTTTTTGGAGCAACCAATATAACACATTAAAAGACTTTAAATAACATTAGTATATACATACTTGCATAGGAGATAAGGCACATTCTATAACCGTGATAATTACTGCAGTACACAAACATGTCTAATACATCAGAACACAGTGATGGGTCAGGTCACGATACGGGCTCGGAGGGAGAAAGACCTGTGGAGTGGCTAGTCGATAGCGAGGAGGGTGCTAGAAGATTTTTAGAGGTGCCCCTTACCGCTGCTAGGGTGTTAACCCTTATTTAGCGGCGAGCAACATAAGTCGAGTTAAATAAAGCTGGACTATGTGGCGGCGCTCGACATAACTCGAGTGGCAATTTCAGCACGTAATGTGGCTGAGAGAGAGAGACAAGTGGTGGCAGGAGACTAGCGAGCGTATGACTGCTCCAGACCACCGCGGCGAACCTACTGACACAAATCTCAGCTCCCTCCTCCCTCTCTCACTCGCTACATACTCAATTATGTACTGAAAGTACCGAATTACCTGCTTTTTACACTCGCGTTGCACGGTTATTGCAAGAAAACTATCCATCATACAAGGATCGTTAAGGTGTCATTCGAAAGCTCTGTTTATGCCCTTTCAGGGATAGGTACTTGTTTTACGTTCTGGGTCTTATTTAGGCATGAAAATGATCACGTAAACAGCCCTATTTTGGCTAAAAACACCCCGCTGTGCGGTACACATAAATAAACCGCATAGGCCGCTCGTAAGGTGTTAAAGCTGAATAAGTATGGCTTAAAGTGTGTGGCAGGTCTTCAGGGTCACCAGGGTTTAAGTGGCATGAGGACAGATCAGCTGAGGACTTTGATATTGGGTTTAGAAGGGAGAGACCGGGGTGGAGAGGCGACTGGGGGCCCCGGTCCCCAGCCCCCCCTCCACTCTACCCCCATGTCAAATGTCAGGGTGCCTGAATTTAGTACATACCCCCAAGTTGATGGTCAATGGCAGCGTGGAATTCAATCACAGGGACCCTCTCCATTAAATGCACCTTCCCCTCCTCAAGGGTTGACTCCAGATTTGTTGTTTCGGCTTGAGATGGCCAAGGTTGAGGTTGCTAGAGCTCAGGTTGAGGCTGCTAGAGCTCAGGCTGAGGCGGCAGAGAGAACAGCTATACGAGAGGCTGAACTGCAGGCAGAGTCTACTAGGTATCGGGCTGACAGGGAGCTGGAGAGATCTCGAGTGGAGGTAACAGGGCGAAATATTGGGGGAGGTAACAGACTTCTTTCACGCAGGGGTGATTAGTTGTATTAATTAAAGTTACGTTAAATGTACTTTCTTCTAGTTTGTTATTAAATTGGGTAATTTTCTTGAAAAGACTCGCAGCCTTATTTGAGTTTTTTTTTGGCCATTTTTGTTTGGCAATGGTAGTTTTGATGCTATTAGTTATAATTCCACTGTAGGAGAAACCCTATATAACCCCATTATCCAACAATCTTAAGATAACTCCCCCCGATAGTGGGGAGGGCTATGAAGATCAGGGAAAATGTGGGGTTAAAGTAATATAGTAAAATAATGAAGAATAGGAATGTGTGAAATGCTAAAAATGCCACAATATCCGAAATCCGAACCAAGTTTTGTCGAAACTTGGCTCGGATTTTCAATAATTTCAGAGACTCAAAAGAGCATTTTCTAAAAATCCGAGCAAAGTTTTGTCGAAAGTTGGCTCGGATTTTGCATAATTTCAGACACTGAAAAGGGCATTTTCTAAAAATCCGAGCCAAGTTTTGTCGAAAGTTGGCTCGGATTTTCAATAATTTCAGAGACTCAAAAGAGCATTTTCTAAAAATCTGAGCCAAGTTTTGTCGAAACTTGGCTCGGATTGTCCATAATTTCAGAGACTCAAAAGAGCATTTTCTAAAAATCCGAGCCAAGTTGTGTCCAAGGTTGGCTCGGAGTTTCCATAATTTCATAGACACAAAAGGTAACTTTGAAAATATGCAAGCAAAGTTTTGTCCAAAGTTGGCTCGGATTTTGCATTAATATCAGAGACACAAAGGGTCACTTTTTATGGTAACATTCAAGGAGATTACACCAGGACTCTTCTTCGCTCTGGCCAGGTATAGGCTATCCTAGTGTTTACTATCGTATACCCCTTTGAAAGGACATTAGCCTAACCTAACAACCTTACCTAACCTAACCTAGTATTATGGGTGCCTAGGCTATAGCCCTTTGAAAGGACATTAGCCTAACCTAACAACCTTACCTAACCTAACCTAGTATTATGGGTGCCTATACCCCTTTGAAAGGACATTAGCCTAACCTAACAACCTTACCTAACCTAACCTAGTATTATGGGTGGGGGCTGCCGCCCCCACACCCCCGCTATTTGACATCTTTTTGGTATTATGGGTGCCTATACCCCTTTGAAAGGACATTAGCCTAACCTAACAACCTTACCTAACCTAACCTAGTATTATGAGTGGGGGCTGCCGCCCCTACACCCCCGCTATTTGACATCTTTAGACAGATTTTTGGTGTATTAATACCAGTCAACTAACGTACTGAGGCCAACATCGCAGTGAAGGACTACATCTTGAGAAGGTAATTTGTTTATGCAGAACCAATACACAATATTGAGGACTTTGGGAATGGGGATGTGGGCATTTTCAAAGAATGTGTCTTTCACAGCACTAACATTATACCTACATCGTGATTTCCTGAGTGCATGGTGAACGTATTCTTTATTCCGTTTGTCACATCTAAACTTCTTTTGTTGTCTATTTTCACTCACTTGCAATTCACTGCCACATGTACTACACTTACCAGTTGCCAAGACTAACTTATGCTGAACAAGAAAATCCCATGTAGCTTCCTTGGTTCGCAAAATGTCCCCCAATTTCTGACAGGAGAGACTACAACCTGCACAAGCGGCTATGACAGTTACAAATCTGCCGGGCTGTTTGACGTTTCTGCCAGCTGAGAGAAGGAATGGCAACAATATGCGCCGATTCGTGTGCAAGAGCAAATATATGTAATAATACTAAAACTACAAGGGAAATGGGAAAGAAAAATGCCAGAAAGGATTGAACAAATACCGGGAAAACTATGAAACATAAATACAAGCACAATGTAATGTTGCAAATGTGTATATTAGACATACAGTAACATCTTTGTAGAACATAACACTTTACCGTAGCGAGTGCATTCCATTGCGAACACGTCCGTAGCGGAGCTCGCAAGATTGCGGGAGTGACGAAGAAGAGTTTGTTTACGCGTGGGACTCTATTTTTATAGACATAATCGAGAGTTACAAAACTTATCAAAACTATTCTACCACAACGGAATCTATGTGAGTATATTATAAGGATTCCATAGAGCTTCACTTTCCCTAATAAATTATGTATAATAACGCTGCGAGTCTATTCGGGATAATTATCTTAAATTGTTTCTGCAATTTAATTCCGTTATCTATCTTTTCCTTGAAGCTTTAAGTCAACTTAATTGTGTGATCTTTTATATAGCCTGCTTGACTATCAGCAGTCTATAGTGCGTGCACCCTGTAACCGAGTCATAGGATACCTCGTTGTCCAGGCAGGACTCTTGACGGTTTAGGGTGGTTTGTTGCCTGGGTTTATAGATAAGGGTTGGATCTAGCGTTTTCCGTTGTTGCTTGTTGCCGCATACCTAGTGCCATAGAAACAGCCCAGTGTTTATATATCCCAGGACTTAACACAACCTTGCTACGAAAATTAAATTTTAATACCATACTTTTATATTAGGTTTTTCCGAGGGTTTAACACATTTTTGTATGATCTTTAGAGCTATCGATAACTGGAAGTACCGTATTGACAACCTTGCTACGAAAAAGACATTTTAGTACCATACTTTTTTATTAGGTTTTGCCGAGGGTTAAAACAAATTTTCTTATGATCTTTAGAGCATAAATTATAGATTCAATATTTAGGTAAATCTACAGTTATACTACCCCTCACCACCTCTCCCCTTCAAAACACACCTTTTAGAGTGTTTTTGGATGGTTCAGCAGATGCGGAAACTGGGTAAAAACTTATTTTGATAACAATTTATCACCAACCAGATAAGAGTTTTTCAGGTAATTTGTTGTTGTTTTTTTATTTTTTATTTGATATACAGTGTTGTTTAATACCGAGGACCGTCGCATTTTAGTATTTTCAACATTAGCCTAACCTAACCTAACTTAACCGAAAACTAACCGTCGGTCTAAACCCAGCTCACGTTCCCTGTTTATGGGTGCACGACGGTCTAAACCCAGCTCATGTTCCCAGTTTATGGGTTCGCGAAGGTTTGTAATACTTCAATGTATCTATTGTGACGTTAACCACTCCGTTAGAACCGCATGGCTTGTCCTACAGTGACTCGCTAGGATCGCCAGGGCAGTGGATGTGGCTACAGTTGATGTATTATTGTGTGCTTTATTTCATATGAAAGCTCGTGTCATGGGCAGTCCAGAAAGGCTCTTTGTTTTCGCCCATGTCAAGGCTTTATATATTTAATTGCAATGTATATGTTTTATCATTAAGTAGTAATGATAGGATTTGAGAGAGAGTGAGAGGAGGCGCGCAGTGTTTTTTGCCATGCTTGATGATGTCACGGCTGGCTGGCCTGGGATTGGTTGGAGGAGTTTTTTACCATGCTTGGTGAAGTCATGTTTGGCTGGTTTCTTTGTCATTGGCTGAAGGAATTGTTACCGCTTTGTCTACGCGGTGCGAGCTAGTGCTAGTATATATACAGCTCTCTCGCCACTCTCTCCCTCAGATCTGGTTTCTAGAACGCATCCCTCTTATCCCTTTGATATCTGTCACCTGAGAACCTTTTCCTCTGCCTATCTCTCTCATTTTCCATATCTTTCACCACCTTTTATTAATATTATACCCCCTCTGGTTAACTCTGCATAATCAGCTTCATGCTGGCCAGTTGTATTGTGCGTTAAGGTCTTATATAACCCATGTATGTTAGTTGTTAAGATAAGTTGATCACGAAGCATTGGTTGGCATTCATATTGTTCAGTACCGCTTCCTATAATTATTAGTGTTCTGCTGGATTAGATAATGCTAGACTAGGGGTCTGATACTATAAGGTATTGTTTCCGATGGGTGCTGGCTTTAGTTAAAAGCTGCACGACATCCCTGAGAACTGGAGTTGATTGGGTAAGTTCTAGTCTGTGTGCCATTGAGAATAGAGCATGCACGAATGAGGGCTTTTTGCCTATACCATTCTGCACTGTTCTAAGCTCGTTGTTTGTCTTTGAGGTACGCCAGGAGAACGCTTAATACTTCGGTATTAAGGTTTCTCAAGAGAGATGGAGAGACTGTGTAAGAAAGGCTTTGGATGATAGAGGAATGACTATAGATCAGGCAGGGGAAGTGGTGGTGGACAGGAGTGAATGGAGAATGCTTGTGAATAGTTGAGTGAACAAGTGGTCATTTGGAGTAAGGGGTCGGGCGCAAGTTGGACTAGATAATAGTCCATCAGGCGCCTGGCCCGGGGAGACGATTAATATGAAGGGTGTGCCTGGAAGTGTGGTGGGAGGGCTTGTGGCTTTGGCTCCGCTCCATGTCTGCCTGCCGAGATCGGAACCTCTCCAGGTGGTCAGGGGCCGGGGGAGTGCTGGAGCGACCTTGGTAACCCTGGTCTCTGGGTCTTCTCCTGGGTGACCTGGATGTGTGAGAGTTTGTGTTTTTTATCTGTGTTTATTTTTTGTTTTATGTTGTTTTTGTGTTTTCCCTGTTCTTGCTCTGTCTTGAGTCGGCTACCCCCAAAATGGGGATTGGGCCTGAGCATATAGATAGATAGATAGATATATATATATATATATATATATAGGGAATGTTTGTTCTAAATGGCGTGTGTACGAATCGGTGACGTCTATAGGAAGGTATTGACAACCATGTTAGGAAAAAATCAATTTTAGTACCATATATTTTTATTAGGTTTTGCCGAGGGTTGAAACTAATTTTAATATGATGTTTAGAGCATATAGATTCCATATCTGTCTTCAAATATGTCAAAATAATTGGTGACAAATAAATGGAGTTATACTACAATTCTTTTATAAAAAACACTCGGAAAATTTGTGGTATTAAAATACAAAAAATCCATTTGTTTTTTTCCTGAGGATAAAAATTATATAGCAATGAAGCATATGGTGATAGGAACCCAAAACTACCATTATAAATGTGTTGCGTCTCCTATATATTGACCAAAATACATATTGTCTGAGGGTTAAGTTCTTTTAATAATCTCGTGAACAAACTAAAAACTTTCCCATAAGCTACCCCAAAGTACCTTACCTTACCAAGAGGAGGACTGTCAAGGTGATCCACCTGTGAAGGTGGAACAACCTAGTCCAAAGACTAGGTTGTTCCAATTGCCTTGTTTACATTTGCCACGCTGCACTGCTATCCTTTTTAAGGGGGTCACTGTTTTTTTGTTTTATCTTTCTCTCCTTTTCCCTATTTCCTTGGCTTGTATCCATTCGGCCCCATTCAGCCAAATGTTTTAAGACATTTATCCCCATCCAGGTGTCGATATCTTCCTATGTTTGGAGAAATCAGGCTTCGCCGGAGAAATTTTTCTATCGAAAAAATTTCAAATTTAGCTTGCTGTCAAAACAAAAATATATATATACTGGCTCGCTACCGCTCGCCAGGAAAATATTGACACCTGTATGGGGGTAAACGTCTTAAAACAGTAGGCTCAATGGGGCCGAATGAATACAAGCCAAAGAGAGAGGGAAAGAAAAAAAAACGAGGTGGCCTCCCTTAAGGTACCCCAAATAGATTACCTTGCCAAGAGGAGGGCTGTGAAGGTGGTCCGCCTGTTTGGTCTAGTTTGTGCCAATTGCCTTGTTTACATTATCCACGTTGTCCTGGGATTCTTTTTACGAGACGAACGCGCGCACAGGTATTACGTCAGCCCTTTAGATAAATCTACAGTTATACTACCCCTATTTTGTCGCTATTCTGTTGGAACTAATGGGTTAATATTATTAGTAGTAGACTTAGAATGGTTTGATAATGCGCGGAAATGTATATTTGACTTGAAATAGATACATTGAAGTATTACAAACCTTCGCAAACCCATAAACAGGGAACGTGAGCAGGGTTTAGACCGTCGCGCACCCATAAACAGGGAACGTGAGGGGGAGTTTAGACCGTCGCGGAGGGGGGTTAGGTTAGGTTAAGTTAGGTTAGGTTAGGCTAATGTTAAAAATACTAAAATGCGACGGTCCTCGGTATTAAACAACACTGTATATCAAATAAAAAATAAAAAAACAACAAATTACCTGAAAAACTCGTATCTGGTTGGTGATAATTTTTTATAAAAATATGTTTGTTTCCAGTTTCCGCGTCTGCTGAACCATCCAAAAACACACTAAAAGGCGTGTTTTGAAGGGGGGAGGTGGTGGGGGGTAGTGGGGGAGGGGTAGTATAACTAGATTTACGGCACTTTATTGTGTACCGTCACGAACACTCACTTTGGCTACCACTGGACGCTTTTATGGAGCTTAGGAATGACCTCTTGGAATGAAAGGGTTAAAAAAAGGAATGCAATGGGGCCTCAGACTATTTTACTTTTCCTTCTTGAGGGAAGTTAAATCGTCTAATTTAGTGGTGTCTCCAATTATATTACAAACAACCTTCTTGAGCGGAGTAAAATCGTCTAATCATCGCCAGAATTAACAGTTTAAGGGCGTCACATCGTCAATTAATCGTCTAATAATCACCAGAATAAACTGTTCATGGGCGTCGTGATCCTGAAGGAGGTTCAATAGACAGGATCTTCACACAGAGTACTCGCACACTCACCAACAACACCACGTGGCTAATCGGCTTTCAACGTTTTGGGTTTTGTTGAACTATTTTGAAATTATGATGTAACACTTTGAAACAGTCCCTTGAGCGACATAGACCCAGTTAGTGTATTAGCTTTATTTGTAATGTTCATGGTTTCAAGTTGATCATAAAGATGATTCGATTCTCTTCTTGACTCCTTGAACTGATGGGCCGGTTTTCTGGACAACTTTCTCCCTCGTGTTTAGCCCCACTAGTTTTCAGATGTTAAGATGTTTACCCCATTAGTTAGTCGATGTTAAGACCTTTCGCCCCATTTCTTCGTCAATATTTAGACCTTTCGTGCTACTTAGGTGTCGATTGTTTCCTTGGCGAACGATAGTGAGCCTGTAATGTTGGAAGAACCGGCCTTTGGCCGGGAAATTTTTCTACCGAAAAATGTACAAATTAATCTAGAAGGGGGATCTAATAGATGTTTGTTTTATATTTGATGGAGGTCTAGGGGACAAACTAGAAAAATAATGAATACATGCAAAAATCACCCAAAAAGTTAACCATCTCCCCTTAATTGAACCCTCGAATTCCATGTACTAGATAAAGAATGAACAAAATTATTCGATTCAGTTCAAGATGGCTTCGAAAATTTTAAGCCACCATTTATTTCTGTGTATATATTATGGGACAGTATTTCCGGAAGTTGAAACAAATATTAATATGATCTTTGCAAACATCCTTATTCTATAATAACCTTCAAATATTGAGACATAATTAATGATAGTTTAGGTAATAAGTATCCCAAACAAATTATTATATGAGCAAATAAATACGCCCATTAAAATGGGTGTGCAAGTATTATGGTTCATGACTGTACACTTTGAAATATTAATGGTGGCTTAACATTTTCGAAGCTATCTTGAACTGAATCGAATCTTCCTGTTAATTCTTTATCTGAAATATGGCGTTCGAGGGTTCAATAAAGCAGTTCGAGGAGTCAAAGGAATATTATATACTCAGTTATCTAGTGTGGCAGAAAGGAAGCAAGCAATCAACACTTTGAAGCTCCACTGTGGCCATCTAGTGCGACACATATGAAGCACCCAACATCTCGAAGCTTCAATCGATAATCTCGGGGCCTCGAAAGAGATACATAACCTAGGTCTTCAGTGTAATTAACCCTTTCTGTACCAGCGACGTCAGTTCTATTATTTTATAGCTATATTTAGACGATTTTATGCAACTAAAGAAGGGTCCGGTAGCAAAAAGGTTAATTAAGATAGTTCGAAGCCTGTTAATTGATGGAGGCCCTTTCTAAACTGAATAAAACCGTCTAAATAGAGCAAGAATACATTTAAAAATACGTCAACGGTACGGAAGCGACGTCGGTTGTATTTTTTTCTAGTTATATTTAGACGATTTTATGCAGCTTAGGAAGGATCTGTGGTAGTCAAAAGTATCAATTGATATAATACGAAACCTTATCATTGCTAGAGACCCTTCCTAAGCTTAATATAATTGATTAATAGTAGCCAGAAAGAAATAGAAATTATGTTGACGGTACAGAAGGGGTTAAAGGGAAAGGTTATTTTTCTGGACCCCCTTCTCCCTCATGTTTAGCCCCACTAGTTTTGTATATTAAGACGTTGGTTCCATTAGTTTGGCGAATTTAAGACTTTTTTCCCTATTTCTTTATCAATATTAAGAGTTTTCGTGTAATTTAGGTGTTGATTTTATTCCTGGCGAGCGATAGCGAGCCCGTAATTTTAGAAGGAAGCGGTCTTCGGCCGGGACATTTTTCTATCGAAAAATGTACAAATCTATCTTGAAGAGGGGTCTAGGGGGTGTTTTTCTAAGCCAGATGGAAGTATAGGGAGGAAACTAAACAATATATAAAGGAAGTAATAGACCAGCAGGGCGGGCCAATTTCGATCCTCCCTGTTTTACTCCAGTATTTTGTAGATTTTAAGACGTTTCACCTCATTAGTTTGGCGATTATAAGATGCTTCAACCCAAATGTACATATTTAGCTTGAATGGGGTCTGGGGGACGTTTTTTAGTTTGAAGGGGGTCTGGAGAGGCGTGTTTCTAAGTCTTGGGGGTGAGCTAAAAACACATTGTTCAAAAACGGTTAAAACAATGAAACCCCTCAATAATAATTAAACAAAATATCATAATAACCCCCGAGACGTTGCACCTAATAGTGTTAACAATATATTCAATTATTTTTACTGACTTCCTTTATCGTGGCTTCTGATTATAATTATAATCTATTAATTATAGTTAGGCCAACAATCATCATCACTAACCTCTCTAACTCAAAAATGACGAGCGATCAAGCTAATATATCTACCATTTAGGAGGAGTTACCCAGGGAATAGGCGTGGAAATTTATAGCTCATTTACTCTAGCCTATTTCGAGTTACATGAGTTAGGAGGTCACGATTTCTTGCCTACCTATAATGAATGGGCTTATTTATTAATTTATTCAATTAGTTATATTAGTTAGGTTCGAATCCTTGGAGTGCCACATGTATTTGTTGATTTCATTAATTGAGTTTGGAAGTGAAGTTGGTTGGTGAACAAATATAATTTATGTCTCCATTTTTATTTGTTTATTTATTTATTTATTTATTTATTTTGATTTTTTTTTTTTTGGGGGGGGGCTTCTGATAAATATTATCAGCAAAACGATTCGATCCCCTAAAAGGTTTGTCAGACGTGGGATTCGAACCCACGCCCTCAGAGAGGACCAGAATGCCCAACCCCCTCTACCAGAAGGGATGATTTACCTTGAGTCTGTCGCCTTAGACCACTCGGCCATCCTGACATACAATGCTTAACCCCTTCATTACTGTTAATATCCTTTTAATTATATTCTGGGAATGATTAGACTATTTGTTTCAGCTAAGGAAGGACTTCTAGCAATAATAAGGTTTGAACTATCTCAATCAACCCATTTAACAACCACAGATTCTTCCTAAGCTGCTTACATTTTTCAAATATAGCTAGAAGGGTTAACCCAAGAAGTGCGATAGAACTCACGGAAGTATGTGGATAGCGAATGCGATAGGCCTCATGGAAGCAAGACCATGAAAAAACACTTCAAAAATGCCCCAGGGGCTCTCAAAACAAAGGAATGTGGCATTAGGGGAGATAATTTCTCTCTCGTACTTCCTTCCACTCATCCATATGTTTCTACCCCCCCTTCCCCTCCTTCCCCACCTTTTTCCCCCTCCCCCTCTCCTCAAGCATCACCTTTTTTTCCTCATATTTTAATAATTTATTGGTTATTTTTTTGCGCAAATTTCTCTCCCGTAGTTACGTAGCACAAGTGAGTTACATAAGAGACTTCACCCGCACGCCTCAGTATAGAGAGAGTGCTTGAAGAGGGAGGGTATATTATGTCTCGCCGCCTCCTGCTTGAGGATACGACCAGGCGGCGAATATTTTTGTTTTTCACCACCCAAATGCTTTCCCCACTTATTTTATCACTCTTTAAGATTCATATGTTCATCATATTAATAAAATAAGAGCTCATGGAAAATAAATAATGCTTTATAGGGTAGATATAATGAATTATGTTAGAATATGGGGTAATTTATTCGCATATAACTACGTTCGCCACAGGCCACACGAGCGCTTGCCGGGTTAAGGGGAGATTTTCACTTAATTTTGTTTTTCTGGATGCCCTTCTCCCTCTTGTTTAGCCCCATTATTTTTGATATTTTAAGGCATTAGTCCCACTAGTTTGGCAACTTTAAGACCTTTCACCCCATTTCTGACACTTTTAAGACCTTTCGTGCCATGCAAGTGTCGATCTTTTCCTGGCGAGCGATAACAAGCCTGTACTTTAGGAGGAACCGGCCTTAGGCCGGGACATGGGGGGTCTTGGGGGTGTTTACTAAAGCTTGATAGAGGTCTAGCGAGGAAACTAGGAAAAAATAAATATTAAAAAGAAAAGGAAAATAGAAAATAGTAAATGGTCCTGGGCAGGTCATATATTTAGAAGAAATTATAACAGATGGACAACTGGAGCAACAGAATGAGAACCTAGGGATGGAGCTAGAGGAAGGGGTAGACAGAGAACCAGATGGAGGGATGAGATCCCAAAGTTTTCTGGGGTGGGATGGAACAGACTAACATCTGACCGGTTGGAGTGGAAACGTTTGGGAGAGGCCTTTGCCCTCAGGTCAGGTGAAGGTATTGAGGGATAAGCCTTTACAACAGCACTTCGTATCTACATCCCACTTTTCCTATTTTTTCTGAAGAGTGTAGAGAGGGGAGAAGCAGTGTTGAAGAGAGAGGAAGCTGTTGGAGTGGCTTTGTTATGTGTGTTATTAGTCTGTATAGTGTAGAGAGGGGAGAAGGGGTGTTGGAGAGAGAGGAAGCTGTTGAAGTGGCTTTGTTATGTGTGTTATTAGTCTGCAGTGAACTAACTCAGGCTGATGATGATGATGATGAAATTTGATCCCCCAAAAGGTTTGTCAGAAGTGGGATTCGAACCCACGCCCTCAGAGAGGACCAGAATGCCCAACCCCCTCTACCAGAAGGGAAGATTTTACCTTGAGTCTGGCGCCTTAGACCACTCGGCCATCCTGACACACGATACTAAAGGAAATATTTTGACATATAGTTTATTTTTTTCTGAACTCTCTTCTCCATCATAGTTAGTCACATTAGTTTTGAGAATTTAAGACGTTCGCCCCATTAGTTTGGCAATATTAAGACCTTTCGCCCCATTTCTGGCAATGTTATGACATTTCGCCACATTTCTGGCAATTTTAATACCCTTCGTGCCATTGAGCGAGCCTGTAAGTTAGGAGTATGTGTGTATGTATGTGTGTGTGTGTGTTGAATATACTGTATATATATGTATGTGTGTGTGTGTGTGTGTGTGTGTGTGTTGAATATACTGTATATATATGTATGTGTGTGTGTGTGACTGTGTGTCTGTGTGTGTTGAATATATATACATATATATATATATATATATATATATGTGTGTGTGTGTGTGTGTGTGATTACATTTTCAGAATAATGATAATAGTGTGTTATGTTTGATAATTGGACACACTGCAATATATACATTCGCTTCCTGTAGTTCGTCTTTAAGGGAGTAGTGCTTGTTATTGGGGCTATATATCTTTTGATTTATGAATTTTTGAGTTTCCTTGCTAGACCTCCATTAAGCTTAAGAAAACACTCCCTAGACCACCTTTCAAGATAAATGTGTACATTTTTCGGTAGAAGAATGTCCTGGCCGAAGGCCGATTCCTTCTAAACATACAGGCTCGCTATCGCTCGCCAGGACAAAAAAAAGACACCTAAATGGCACGAAAGATCTTAATATTGACAAAGAAATGAGGCGAAAGGTATCAAAATCACCAAACTAACATAAGAACATAAGAACATAAGAAAATAAGAGTCTGCAAAAAGCCGATCGGCCCACACAAGGCAGATCCCTGTTACACCCAACCCCAATTACATAACAACATAAGGTCATAAGATCGCGGGAAACTGCATATGGCCATGCGGCCCACATGAAGCAGCTCCCACTCACACCCAGCCCACATCACCCATATAGTAGGGTCATTTGCTTGGAATCCGTGACCATTTTGTTCCTACCTTTTTCTCTCGATGGATGTGACAACCTGAACCATTTTAAAGGAAAATTAGCTCCTATGCCCCTCTGAAAAATGACGGCTAACTCTGCTGGAGCCCAATATTCAAAATGGCCGCCAACGCCATCTTGAAAAACATGAAATGTAATATCTCTGGCATCAGATGAGCTACAAGGACGAATGAGGTGTCCCTTTTCACTAATTCTGGCATTACAAATCCACTGGAATGGTTATTGTATTGTATTGTATTGTATATTGTATTGTTATTGTATTGTATTATACTAATTGTACATACTAATCTGCCACTTCACTGTCACTACATGATTCACTGTATGAGCCACTATCAGAATCACTGTCCTCACTTTCGCTGTTATCATCACTGTTGTTCTCTGCCTGCGGTGTATATCTAATATTACTTTTTTACTGTTTCAGATGGATCGCCTGCCCATCTGATGAAAATCGCCGACTTGTGAAGAGACCGAAATAATGGATAATAGAAGAGAGAGTGAAGAGTTACCAGACAAGACATTAAATGAATACGAGTGCATTTTACTCTGTGGTAAGCGATGTACCGCAGATGATTGTTTGGAAAACATTACACCTGAGAAGTGGGAATCCATCCGGGAAAAGTCTTTACAATGGAAAGAACATGATAATTTCAACATATACATGAAAATGTGGATTGGGAGAAGGGACCAAAGGGTCACCACATGCATAGCACTTGTTACGCATCATTATCCAGCAAGCGCAAGCTCTCTCAAGCTGAAAAACGCAAACACAAATCCGAGGAACGTCTTGAAAGAGATGAAGCATCAGATCAACAAGACCCTTCCCCAGAGGCCAGTGCACCTAAAAGGCGCCGCTCCAGTATTGGTGTCCTTCACGATAAGACTCAATGTGTGTGGTGCATGAAAGGGGCATACAAGAGTAGTGATCGTGACAAGCAGATTTTACTCCTATCAACAGTAGATGCCTGGACTAAATTCAAGTTACATACTGTCCGTCTGGAAGATGAGGTCATGAGATTGAGACTTGACACTCTGATTGCATCCATCCCAGATAGTCAAACAGCATTTGGGTTGGAAATCTGCTACCATCGTGCGTGCTGGCGCAAATATGTAAGCGACCACAAGCCCCTTTCAGATGAAAGCACTCAACATCTGCAGCGTGTAAACCTCCGAGAGGCCCAAGCTCTCTTCTTTCATCATATTCGTCAAGTCATCTTCAAAGACCATGAAATTCGCACACTGCAAGGCCTGCTGCAGGACTATAAGCGCATTATCTCAAATCACGGACATAACTCAGTAGTAAAATCCAGCTACTTAAAGGAAATTCTCGTCAATGAATTTGGGGAAGACATCGGATTTCATGAACGCATTCAAAAGAATGTGAGTGAACTGGTATATGATACAAAAGCAGCAGGTACATTCATCAAGGTGGCAATATCTTCATTGGGTGTCAGCAATGATCAGTTGGTGATGAATGTTGCGGCACGACTCAAAGAGCAAGTCATCAGGACAAATACTATTCCCTGGCTCCCATATATACACGAGTTGGAGAGAGAAGAAGACCTCAGTGAGCTCCTGCTGAAGCTGCTCACAGGGCTGAAACACCCAAATAAGTCTGCAATTGATGACAGTCCATCCATCCGATCGATTGCATCTATCCTCACAAGCTACATCACTGGAAAACGCACTGCATTTGAGATAAATCTCTCTGTCTTGCTACATGGACTGACCAAGAGTAGGGAGATAGTCGACATAATGCACAAAGATGGACTGGGCATCAGTTACAATGACGTACTTATGCTGCGAGATTTTTGGGTGGTCAATGACCTCAAGTGCTCATCTGATTGCCCCTTCGAACTAGCTGAGGGTAAGCCTGCTATCGCTATAGTCGACAACGATGACTTCAAGAGCGACTCACTGACCGGTGCTGGCCAGTCACACCGCACTAATGTCATGTTTGTGCAGCCAGAATCATTTGATACAGAACTTCCTTCCGAGAATCACAAGGATAGACCAGTTCCCGGTGCCAACTTTGCATCAAACCTCTCGACAACTCTCAAAGAGCTCGGAAGTGAAATACAAAAAGTCAACCCATACAAGACAGCGAAGCGTGGGGAACCACCTCTCAGGAAGCCACCAGCTGATCAAAGTACTCCTCCTCCTGACACATCGGTGCAAAGAATTTGTGATGTGATCCATGCATTGGCCGGAGCGCAAGATGACCGAACGAGACCTAAGCCAGAAGAACAGACTGTGCCTGGGTTTTCAGGGTTTCATGCCAGCATGTCAAATGAAGATGAGAAGAGTCGAGCAATATACCACATGACCTATCCCAACCCACCCAGTATGACAATTCTCAAGGATGTGATGTGTAAGCTTGCAAAATCAATCGAAGAAAAAAAGATGCCTTTTGCAATAATTGTTGGTGATCATCCTGTCTACATGCTCATGCTAGAGTTGAAAAGTGAGAATGCTGAGCTGTTCAGCAAAATCTTACCATTCATGGCACCCTTCCACATCCAAATGTCGTTCATCTACACTATATACAAGAGGTTTAAGGGATCTGGCATCTCAGATGTGTTGGTGGCAGCTGGTGTTATAGCAGACGGGTCTGTTGATCAGGCCCTTCGTGGAAAACATGTTAAGCGTGGGGTTCGCTGCTTGCGACTATTCTACGAGACTCTGGTCCACCATGTCATAGACAAACGTTTGGAAGATTACCCTCTATCTGAAGAAGTAAAGGCATCCCTTGCCAAGCTTCGACATCCGATTGATGCACAGGAACTTGCAAATGAACATGCAGAGCTAGAGAGAAATGCTGAGCTGAAGGACCTCATTGATGCTCTCTTCAAGGACTTTGAGGGTGCCCCACAAGCAGAATACTGGATGTCATTCATGGAAATGGTTGAGGTTCTAACTCAAAATATCCATGCAATCAGAACAAGCAACTGGACTGAGTTCAAGTCCTCACTCAAGCTCATGCTTCCTTTGATGCAAATCTATGATAATGACAAGTATGGTCGGCATCTCCCCAATTTCACCGCAGTGCTTGATACCCTTCCTGTCGATCAGGCTGCATTCATGGAGAGTGGTATGTTTGCACAGTCAATGACAGGAAAACCATATTCGTGTGTCGCCCTCGACATATGGATAGAGTCAACAATGAATAAGGGCTCTAAGCTGAAGTCTGGTTGGTTGGCCATTCTGAACAATGAAAAGCAGCTCCTTTCAAACACTCGGAATGTGAATAACATCAATCGGGTGAGAACAAAGGTCCATCGCCATGCTAATCGCAAGAAACAAGGAAAAGGGAAGCATGCTGATTGCTCGTCGAGTAAAATGAAGAAGGATGAACAAGCTGTACAGGATATAAGCGCATGTCTCACTGCATTCAAGTGTGATCCATTTGACCATACAAACAAGACACTTCGATCCCTACAGTCAGGAATCCCAGCCTCAGACGCTTTCGCTGCCGACTTGAAATCGGCAAAGGAGGATGGCACAAGCAAACTGAAGCAGTTCTTGAATGAGAGAGTGTATTCCAAGACCATGTCTCTCAACTACAGAGTTCCCCGTAGCAAGCGTTTGAACTTTTCAACTCAGGAATTGAAGAAAGCAGATGGTGAGAACCTGAAGGGAAAGACTGAGGAAATGGAGCGTAATGCCCTGGCCTCTGTTCTCGGACTGGTTGAAACGAGTGGTGCCCTCAAACTTCAAGAAGTCCTGCAGCATCGTGTTACAGCCGAGTGCCTTTCCATCTTCAACGTCAATGGAACCATCCGTAAGGCACAGAAAAGCAAGCTTCAACAAAAACTAACTATGACTGTCATTCCAGAGCCTGATGTATACACGTCTATTATTGATATGGGCCTCATCTGGCGCCTAACAACTCCTACCATTGAAGACAGAGAGAAGGGAGACGGTACCAAGTATACCTGGGGAGATTATGCAGAGAAGTTGGTGCACTTTGTTCTAACGAGACACAAGCATGCTGAGCGCATCATTTGCGTCAATGATTCATATCATCAGAATTACACGATCAAGGACAGTGAGATAATACTGCGCCAAAAAAAACTGACAATCAGCAATGTCTTCATGAAGACAGAAGATAAAATTCCTTCTAGTAAAGTGTTCCATGCTCTCCTGGGTTAACCTGAGAACAAAATCCGCCTTCAGGCATTTCTTCAAACGGAATTCCAGAGAGCAGCAGCAACAACTAGCACCGAGATCATCTACTGTGTAGTTGGCAGCACTGCAAAGAATCTCGCCACAGGCAAGCTTGTGCCAGAGCTCACATGCTCCCATGCAGAGGCTGATACGGCAATGCTCACCATATATAGTGTGCTCCGGTCAAACAGCTACACAGTAGCTGTCGTTCTTGACACAGAGGACACAGACAACTACGTGCAACCGGCATATGTTGCTCAGATGACAACAGGAATCCTGTGTGTGAAACGCAAACATCAGCTTATCGATGCCCGATATTTGTGCAGTGAGGCAATGGTTGCATCCATATTACCACTTCATGTCCTCACTGGGTGTGACCACAACTCTGGCTTCCATGGAGCAAGCAAGAAGCTCATCGCAGATCGTCTGAAGAAGTCTAAAGAGGCACACGACCTGCTAGCAGCATGTGGTACACAGCTCCTAGTCACAGAACAGGTCATCAGTGATTTGGAGCGGTTTGTCATTCGATATGTCTATGGTGATACCAAAAGCAAGACCCTGGGAGATGCGAGGGCAGCGAAGTGGAGAGCTCAGAAGAAAAAAAGCACTATCCGACTTGTGCCTGACTTGGACAGTCTCCGTCCACACTTGGAGCGTGCAAACTATCTTGCATATTTGCAAAAGCATTACCAGCTCCAAAGTCACCCCTCACCGATCGGCCATGGATGGCATCTTGTAAATGGCCTATGTCTGCCTGTTCGTTCAACCCAGCCCCCACTTCCCCCATCCATACCACTACCTATAAATCCGCAGGCAGAGAACAACAGTGATGATAGCAGCGAAAGTGAGGACAGTGATTCTGATAGTGGCTCATACAGTGAATCATGTAGTGACAGTGAAGTGGCAGATTAGTATGTACAATTAGTATAATACAATACAATAACAATACAATATACAATACAATACAATACAATAACCATTCCAGTGGATTTGTAATGCCAGAATTAGTGGAAAAGGACACCTCATTCGTCCTTGTAGCTCATCTGATGCCAGAGATATTACATTTCATGTTTTTCAAGATGGCATTGGTGGCCATTTTGAATATTGGGCTCTAGCAGAGTTAGCCGTCATTTTTCAGAGGGGCATAGGAGCTAATTTTCCTTTAAAATGGTTCAGGTTGTCAAATCCATCGAGAGAAAAAGGTAGGAACAAAATGGTCACGGATTCCAAGCAAATGACCCTACTAATATAGGAATCCAACTTATGCTTAAAGCTTTCAACTGTTTCTGAGCTAATTACTGTTCTGGGCACTGCATGCCACATGTTAACAACTCTATTACCAAACCAGTGCTTTCCTATATCTTTCCTAAATCTAAACTTATCTAACTTGAAACCATTTGAGCGGGTTATGTCGCCGTTCTTTAGCTTTAATACCTCATCTATATCGCCCTTATTTAAACCTTTTATCCATTTAAATACCTCTATCATGTCTTCCCTACATCTTCGTCTTTCTAACGGAACGAACGTCTAAAATCCTCAAAATGTATATGCTAAACACGAGGGAGAAAGAGGTCCCGAAAAAGCGACTACCTCCCCATTAATACTCCAGGATTGCAATAATCTCAGGAACCACCAGCACTGCCACGGGAATTTGGGGTATAATTGAAACTTAAGTTAGCCCACCTCGCTTTTCTCTCTTTCTCTCCCTCTCTCTTTGGCTTGTATCCATTTTGCTCCATTCAGCCTACTGTTTTAAGACGTTTACCCCCATCCAGGTGTCAATATTTTCCTGGCGAGCGGTAGCGAGCCAGCATATATAATTTTGTTTTGACAGCAAGCTAATTTTTTACATTTTTCGATAGAACAAATTTTCCGGCGAAGCCGGATTTCCCCATACAATGCTGGCTCGCTATCGCTCGCCAGGAAGAAATCAACACTTGGATGGGGATAAACGTCTTAAAACAGTTGGATGAATGGGGCCGAATGGATACAAGCCAGGGAAAGAGAGAAAAGGAGAGAAAGATAAAAACAAAAATAAAACCGGTATCACACAAGCGCTTTTTCCCTCAACACTGGTCTGGCAGCTTATGAGGTCAACATTTAATATATTTCTGTCACCTACATTCATCTACCATCAGTCTAGCTTCCAATACCAGTGCAAAATAATCCAGAAATGTTGACCACCGAATGTTGACAATAAAAGCTCTCATGTGATACCGGCTTTATGCGTTCGACTGGTTTGGCGAGAATCCTACTTCCCACAGATTATATTCATACTTTGCATCTGTGACTCGGAAATCATTATCAGTGTAGAGATGAGCTGTTCATTTATTAACGGATTATGAATATGCATGTATTCAGACTGAGTATTGCAGTGTTATTCGTGTTTTATTTATGTGTCAGTCAGTCAGTCAGACAGGCAGTCAGGTTAGTTAGTTAGTTAGTTAGTTAGTTAGTTAGTTAGTTAGTTAGTTAGTTAGTTAGTTACTATGTATGTATGTATTGTACACGTACAGTATATACTCAGGCACATGCCCCATAGCTGAAGGTGGCCGACTAGAGACAGAAACCAAACAAGAAACAACATTTAAAGTTCCAATTCTTAGGGTCCGGGACCACTTTCGCGTTCCCTCGCCCCTTTCTCTGTCTCGTCTAGTAGGTGAATTTTACAAGGGAAGAAGGATTCCTAGCCTTCCTCATAATATTGCTTATAATTGTGCTGGGGCGACCTTTGTATTATGTAATATTTGATGTGTTCAATGTAATGTAGGTGACACTAGGAAAGCAGAATATTTAATTTGATGACTGTCCATTTGTCAAGTGTTATCAAATAGTGTGTGTGTGTGTGTGTGCGTGTGTGTGTGTGTGTATGTGTGCGTGTGTGTGTGTGTGTGTGTGTGTATCTAATGGCATTGGCTCTATTGTGGGGAGTTACTGCATCACATATTTTTAGTGGGTATTAAAATGCCAAACACACCTCATACCTCATAATAATGCAATTCACATTTGCAGCATATGCAAATAGGACATAGCCGATACAGAAGGAGTTAAGCACATCGTATTATTAGCAGGGTTGAAGCTTGACCAATGTAGTACAAACGAAAACAAGCAACAACATATCTACTGATCCTTACGAGGCTTCTTGTAACTAAACTATAGATCCTATGTGAACACAGGAAAGGATAGCACAGTATAAAGTGCTGCTATTCGTTTTTTAAACGCAGTTAACCCTTTCAAGCTCCAATACGCATTTCTGTTCTGTTTATGGATAATATTAGACTATTTTATTCAGATTAGTAACGGTATATGGAAGTCAGAGGGTTGATTGAGATAGTATTTATCTTTTTAATACCCACATATACTTCCTAAGCTGCATAAAATCGTCTAATGATAGCCAAAATAAACTGCTGAAACGTGTCTGAGCTTCAAAGGGTTAATTGGCGGTTAAAAGTGAGATACTTATCTAGACGATTTTTGAAAGTTTGAACTGTATTACACTCAATGACACTACTTGGTATAGGTAGCGCCAACGAACTTGACAATAATTTTGATCCCTGACCTCTCTGTAACTCAAAAGGGCCTAGAGCAAACTGGTTGTAAATATCCACACCTATTTCCTGATGGACTCTTCCCAAATGATAGAAACGTTAGCCTGATTGCTTTAATAAATTTCGAGTTATAAGAAGTTAAGGGGTTAGGATTATTGTCAAGTTCGTTGGCGCTTCCTAAAGTCCATTCTATAAGTTTGCCACTCGATTAAAAAAGAAATGCTTCGCCTCATAGGAGTGAAAAGGCTTTCGTATATAATATTGTAAATACGTATCAGTAATACGGTATCAAGTCTGACGTAAATGGGGTTTAAAAACGTTATTTAGTATTTTGTCAAAGCTTGCAACATTATGTGCACTATGATATTTATCTTTTTGCACATACAGTATTTTCCACTGTGGCAACTTGTTTTCATTACTATTCATAATTCATAGGAAATACAGGCCTTTTGTGTAAATATGTAAAGGTTCATATATTTATTACTATTCATAATTCATAGGAAATGCAGGCCTTTTGTGTAAATATGTAAAGGTTCATATATTTATTACTATTCATAATTCATAGGAAATGCAGGCCTTTTGTGTAAATATGTAAAGGTTCATATATTTATTACTATTCATAATTCATAGGAAATGCAGGCCTTTTATGTAAATATGTAAAGGTTCATATATTTATTACTATTCATAATTCATAGGAAATGCAGGCCTTTTGTGTAAATATGTAAAGGTTCATATATTTATTACTATTCATAATTCATAGGAAATGCAGGCCTTTTGTGTAAATATGTAAAGGTTCATATATTTATTACTATTCATAATTCATAGGAAATGCAGGCCTTTTGTGTAAATATGTAAAGGTTCATATATTTATTACTATTCATAATTCATAGGAAATGCAGGCCTTTTGTGTAAATATGTAAAGGTTCATATATTTATTACTATTCATAATTCATAGGAAATGCAGGCCTTTTCTGTAAATATGTAAAGGTTCATATATTTATTACTATTCATTATTCATAGGAAATGCAGACCTTTTGTGTAAATATGTAAAGGTTCATATATTTATTTCCCAACTAGATGATGAAGCCAATGTAAATATGGATGAAAACAGTGTTTGAATAATACTGTATATAGAGGTAGGGTACTGCGTTGCTGTGGTATTTTACTTTAATCCTGTGTACACATATTATTTAGTGTGTACATTCGCGCTAATAGGTCATGTCTTGGCACCAAGTATGTTTTGATCTATACTTGGTATCAGCAATATCTAAGCTTCATTTCTTCATATCGAGTGAAATATACACACATGTTCCTACACTTACCCACCCTATTCAACATCCGACAGACATTAATACAGCACAGAGCTAACCAAACATAATGACAGCTGGGACGTGACTTATTTTTATATGTTAACCCTTAAAGTACCAGGGACGTCCTTTTTATCACATTAGGGCAACTACTAGATGATTATATTCAGCTTAGGAAGGGCCTCTAGTAATAATAAGGCTTCAAACAATCCCAACCAACCTTTTTAACTGCACAGATCCTTCCTAAGCTGCATAATATTGAATATATATAGCTAGAATACAATATAACACACGTCGCTGGTACTCAAAGGGTTAATTAATTGTGCATGTGTGTATATGCATAGGTGTGTGATGTGTTCGTATGTGTGTGTGTGTTAAAGGTCGGGGCTCATGGGTTGAGGTAACCATGGACAAATAATCGCCAACCTGCATAATTATCTTGTAAAATGCAATGTCACTGACATAATTATTAACAATGGTATAAAGGATTTTGAAGATCGTCTATACAGGGCCTGTGACGGCATAGTGACGTCACACCAATATCCTTAGCCTAGACTGGATGGTGGACTTACACTCTTGTGACGTCACAGGCCCGGTATAGACGATCCACAAAATCCTTTATACCATTGTTAATAATTATTTCAGTGACATTGCATTTTGCAAGATAATTATGTACAGCTTGGCGATTATCATTCCATGTTTATCTCAACCCATGAGCCCCCCCCCCCACCTTTAAAGGCTATGTATACAGTATATGTGCAACTGTGTATGGAACTGTTATATTTGTGAGTGTCAATGTGTGTGTGTGTGTGTGTGTGTGTGTGTGTGTGTGTGTGTGTTACAATCACATCCGTTTCTGTGTATGTTGTTTGGTCAGGTGGTGGTGGAAACAGGAAAGAGAGAGAGAGAGAGAGAGTGAGAATACCAGTAATAATGTCACATTATTTAATTTGTAGAGTAATGAGTTAGGCCTAAATCTGATGCTAACCTTGTAGTTTTAATAATTAGATATACAAAATCATAAGGTATATAATCATATTACATGTATAATATATCTCTCTCTCTCTCTCTCTCTATATATATATATATATATATATATATATATATATATATATATATATATATATATATATATATATATATATATATATATATATATATATATATATATATATATATATATATATATATATATATATATATATTCCAACCTGTACAAAATCAGCGGAGTGTAATAGTTATGTTGTGAACCGACCAACTGTCAAATGGATCACACAACAGCAGCGTAACGAACGAAACCAAAATGGGAGAATATATCATCTTTTGCATGGTCCTGTCGAGAGAGAGAGAGAGAGAGAGAGAGAGAGAGAGAGAGAGAGAGAGAGAGAGAGAGAGAGAGAGAGAGAGAGAGAGAGAGAGAGAGAGAATAAGAAGATATAAATTTACATAGAGTCAAGCACCGGTACACTAACAAGAGAGAGAGAGAGAGATAGAGAGATAGAGAGTGAGTGTGTGTTGTTATGAATATACCAAGCAAATACATACCATATAGGACAGTGGGAGTACCGGTACAGTTGTTAGGAAACACAGTATCAGAATTTATTAAAACATGTACATTTTCGAGATCCATTGAATTCCTACCTATCTATCTGTCTATCTATATATGGTCAGGCCCAATCCTCACTTTTCCTCTGTCTTGAGTCGGCCACCCCAATTCCTACCTACATCGCATATTTGAGTTCAGAACAGTAAAATTGATAAAAATACGATTTGTTTATATTACTTATTTCCCTCTCGCTTCGTATTAATGAACAATCAATACTATTTTACGGATCGAATCCCGGTGGATCACATATGCTTTCATTAATTTCATTGGAGGTGTTTGGTGTTGTGGTGAAATTAATAAAATATAGAAGAGCATTAACTATATCTTAACCGTGGGTAGTAATTTTAGTATATGGTTCGTCCCTGGCGAATTTAAGACGCTTCGCCCTATTAGTTTGGCAAATAAGAATTGGTGGTAATCAATAATTTTAGTATAATTATGGTTCGTCCCTGGCGAACTTAAGACCTTTACCTTTGGATACCTTTGGATGTGTTCGCCGCTCCTCTAGCGGCACCAAGGAGCGCGACGCCCCTCGTTATGGGTGGTGATTTGGTGCAGTAGACTGTTTGAAGCGACAGCTCGCTCCCTTGCGAGGATGGGCTCATCTGGCACTTTTTGCAGTTCGACATCTAGGGCTCTCTTGAAGTTGTCTAACGAGATGTCCCTCATGTCTCTTACTCGCCGTGGGAGTTTGTTGAAGAGACGTGGGCCTCTGTGTGATAACCAGCCCTCTCGCAGAGAGCCCATAGCACCCCTGTTATTCATCCGGGGGATTTCGCATTCCCAGCCTCTCCTATCACTGAATTTCATGACTATCGGAGTATGTAGGTTTGGTACTAAACCCTCTGCGATTTTCCATGTGTATATTATTAGGTAACGTTCTCTTCTACGTTCCAGTGAGTACAGATTCAGTGCTCTTAAACGCTCCCAATAGTGTAGATGTTTTATCGAACTTATATGCGAAGTGAAATTTCTTTGTACACTCTCTACGTCATTTATTTCACCTGCTTTGTATGGGGATGTTAATACGCTACAGTATTCAAGCCGCGGTAGCACTAGAGATTTGAAGAGCGTTATCATAGGCAATTCACCGCGTGTTTTAAAAGTACGCAGAATCCAACCCGTTAGATGTTTCGCAGCCGCCACTTTGACCTGGTTATGTACTTTGAAACCCATATTTTCAGACATTAATACCCCAAGGTCTTTCACACTGTCTTTCCGTTCTATTATGTGGTTAGATTCTGTTAAGTAATTTGTAATTTCTTTAACACCATTATTATCTCCGTACCTTATTAATTGGAATTTTTCCTCATTGAATTGCATGTTGTTTTCCCTGGTCCACTGGAACACTACATTCATGTCTTCCTGCAGTCGGCCCGTGTCCTCTTGTGTGTTTACTATCTTACTTAATTTTGTGTCATCAGCAAAAGACGACACCGTACTGTGTCTGGTGTTGGTATCTATGTCGCAAATTAGTATGAGGAACAGAAGGGGCGCTAGCACTGTTCCTTGGGGCACTGAGCTTTTGACATCCGAAGGCTCAGAAGTGACTTGGTTTACTGCTACCGATTGTTTTCGGTTTACGAGGAAATTGTATATCCACCGTCCGATTTTCCCAGTTATACCTTTTGCTTTCAGTTTGTGGGCTATTATACCATGGTCACATTTATCAAATGCCTTAGCAAAATCAGTGTAAATGACATCCACGTTTTTCTTTTCTTCTAGCGCTTTAAGAATTTTGTCATAGTGTTCCAAAAGTTGTGAGAGACATGATCTTCCCGCTCTAAACCCATGTTGACCGGTGTTGTGTAGTTCATTTGCCTCCATGAATGTTGAAATTTTGCTTCGCAGGACTCGCTCGAAAACTTTAATGATGTGAGAGGTTAGAGCTACCGGGCGGTAGTTTTTTGGTAGTGCTTTACTCCCTCCTTTATGCAGTGGGCAATTATTGCATTTTTCAAGCTATCTGGTATGTCACCAGTGTCTAAACTCCTTCTCCACATTATAGCCAGGGGTTTTGAGAGGTTTTCCTTACATTTTTTCATTGGGATCGAATTCCATGAGTCCGGGCCTGGTGCCGAGTGGGATGGCATGTTGGAAATGGCCTCTTCTATGTCTTTTGGACCGAAATCAATATCCAGCATCTGAGGGGTTTCCGTGGGGGAGGTTTCCATGAAAAATATATTTTGGTCTCTGATGACTTTTGTTTCATCAGGCTCACTGAATGCCATTTCATACTGCCTGCTTAAGAGTTCGCTCATTTCCTTTTTGTCCCCTGTGAAAGAGCCGTCCCCTTTGCTCAGTGGGCCGATGTTTGATGTTGTTTTAGCCTTTTGTTTGGCGTATGAAAAGAAGTATTTGGAATTTTCTTTTATACCTGCAATAGCTTTCCTCTCCTCTTCCATATGTTGTAGTTCATATGATATTCTTAGCCTTTGTTCAATTTCCACAATTTCTCTATCTATTTCGACCTTTTGCCTATCCTGTAGATTTTGATGTGTGCGTCTTTGTGTGAGTAATTTTCTTCTGTACAGCCTCCTCCTTTCCCGATCTTGTTTGCTTCTTCGTTTTGTTTGTCTTGCAGGTATATGGTGGCTACAGATTTGGGTCATGGTTTCTGTTATTAAGACTAGACATTCTGCTGGTGTCAGGTTATCCATTAAATCTTCCCAGTCTATTTCCTCCATTTCTTGATTTACCTCTTCCCACCTAATGTTTTTGTTATTGAAGTTAAATTTACTGAAGGGGCCGGTTTTTGTTCTCGATTCTGAGGTTGTCTGTACACTTTCTAAGGTTGTTTTGATCTCAATTAATACATGATCTGAGTATGTTGTGTCCGATATGTTAATGCTGTGTACTAGAGAGTCGTTGTTAGTGAAGACCAGGTCTAAGATATTGTTTTCCCGTGTGGGTTCAGCAATATGTTGGGTAAGACTAAAAAAATCACAAAGTTCAAAAAGCTCTCTCGTATTAGTATTTGCTTCTCCGGTGTTATTTGCCACTAACTGGTTTTCTAGTTGTCTCCATTTAATGTTTGGTAGGTTAAAGTCTCCTAGCCATATGATATTTGGTGTTGGGTTCCCCAGGGTTTCCACTTCTGATTTTATTTTGTTGAGCTGGGTTTTGAATTCTTCTCGGGATGAGTCTGGAGGCCTGTATGTAACAATAACTGCTAAATTTAGGGATTCTATTTTAACTCCAAGTATTTCCACCACTTCATTACTGTTATTTAGGAATTCAGTACATATCAGTGAGTCATGTATGTACAAGGCTACACCTCCATGTGATCTATGCGTTCTGTCCGCCCTATGTAGGTTGTAACCCGGAATCCATACCTCACTATCTTCCTGATCTTTAATGTGAGTTTCTGTGAGAGCCGCAAATATAGCGTTTCCTTCTTCTAGCAGGCCCCTAATAAATGGTACTTTGTTCGTGGTTCTATTTTTTAGGCCTTGGATATTTGCAAACAAGATTGGGGAGGGATTGTTTGGAGTACTATGTGTACCTAATAGTCTTCGGGATGTATTGGCCACTCTTGGGAGGCCAGGAGGTGCTCGAGGTGTTCTATGTGCTCTTCCATCTCCCTCAGTCTCTTCATCTTCATCTGCCCTTTCCCTCCTTGCCTTTTTCCTCTGTCTCGTCCTCGCATAGCTAGAGAGTTTTTTGGGCTACCATTCGTGTTAGGTCTAGCATATCTCCAAGTCCCTTTAATATGAAAAGCTGGGCATTTCATATTGTAGCAGGTCTTGTTCTCAAGTGATGTCTTGCAAAGGGATGGGTGGTGGTATTTGCAGGTTTTACCAAATCTACATTTTCCATGACTGGTTATGTTGTTGCAAATTTTGGGATGAGCAAATCTACATGAACTCCCATTATATTCGCCCTTTTGACCAAAGTAGCACCTTCTTTCCAGATAATATCTGCACACTGGTGTAGACAACCCCAGTAGGTGTGGCTAGGGCTGCAAGGGGTTATGTGGTGAGCTAAGTGTGGTTGTGGGTGATAGTGGGCTTGGTGTATGGGTGGGTGAGGCCTGCAGGGGGGTGGAGTTACGGGTCGGTTGTAGGTGGGCAGGTGGCAGTGGTGAGGGGGGAGACGATGTGGAAGGGGAGCCTGATATGGGGGCTTGTTGCATCCTACGTTCATCCTGCAATTTTATTTGATCAACAGCAGTAGGGTGGTCAATGGCCATAGATGGGATTAATGTGGGTGTTTTCTGGGTCTGGGGAGGTGTGGGGAGATGTGCGACAGGGTTTGTGTATATGTAGGGTGCGAAAGGTTGTTGTTCGGCAGGCGATGTGTGTTGATGTGCAGGAGGCAATGTGGGCATTATCATGGGAAGGTGTGCGTGTGTGGGTTGTGATATTTGTATGGGCCCTGAGGCCCCAATAGTTCCCCATTTTCTGTGAAAGGTAGCTATGTCTTGGCTATATTTCCGTCTATCTTGTACTTCTGTATTTTCTACAGTCTGTATGACTTGCCATGTGATATCGAAACAACTATCGCAGAAATGGAGGTTCTTCCCTCTTGTATTGTACGCCTCATTTATTGGTGTCAATCCTATGCAAATCCAGTGATATGGTTGCTTGCATATCCGACATGCGGTGCCTTCATGGATGTGTATATTCATCTTACAACTCGTACAGTTGTCTCTGGTAAACATTTGTGATTTTTTTTTTTTTTCGCACCCACCCTTACATGGGGGAGAGAGAGAGAGAGGGGGGGGGGGGGGCTTGGAGGACAAGGAGGTGTTTGTTACGCGGTTTGTGGGAGTGTGTGTGTGTGTGTGTGGGGGGGGGGGGGGGGGAGTGCCACTCGTTTACCCTCGTTATGTTTAAACTTTAAGTAACTTTAAGTAACACTTTCAATAATTATCTTATGAAACAGAATTCTCACTGCCCTAACCACTTTTCCCGTTTTTGGTCGACTGTTTAACGGAATATACGGCACTCTAGGAAAATAACGAACTTTCCAGGCTACCTACAGTATATATAGTATCTATTATAATTTTCATATTTTACCTATCAACTTGATTCAACACTGCTCAGGTTCGAATTTTCACCACATTTGAGAAGAGAGAGAGAGAGAGGGGGGGGGGGGGGCTTGGAGGACAAGGAGGTGTTTGTTACGCGGTTTGTGGGGAGTGTGTGTGTGTGTGTGGGGGGGGGGGGGGGGGGAGTGCCACTCATTTACACTCGTTATGTTTAAACTTTAAGTAACTTTAAGTAACACTTTCAATAATTATCTTATGAAACAGAATTATCACTGCCCTAACCACTTTTCCCGTTTTTGGTCGACTGTTTAACGGAATATACGGCACTCTAGGAAAATAACGGACTTTCCAGACTACCTATACCTGTATAATATAGTATTTATATAGTTATTATTATTATTATCTATTTTAATTTTCATATTTTACCTATCAACTTGATTCAACACTGCTCAGGTTCGAATTTTCACCACATTTGGTTGCGTGGGAGATCTTTCTCTCCAATAACGTCACTACTAACCAGTATCCCGCGGGATAGTCGAAAAATCCCGGACCGCGACGGATGTGACCCTCCTCTCTGACGTTTGACGTTTCGCCCTATTAGTTTGGCAAGTAAGAATTGGTGGAAATCAATGGTGTTTCTTCTGAGTGGATTCCAGTGACTTCCGGAGTTCCACACGGATCTGTCCTTGGTCCACTTTTGTTTAGCATATACGTCAATGACATCAATATTGGTCTGTTGAGTGTGATCTCCAAGTTTGCAGATGACATAAAACACACACACTCTCTCTATCTGTCTGTCTCTCTCTCTCTCTCTCTAAATCTCTCCCTTTCTATCTATCTATCTATTTTTCTTTTTCATCTCTCTCTCTCTCTCTCTCTCTCTCTCTCTCTCTCTCTATCTATTTTTCTTTCATCTCTCTCTCTCTCTCTCTCTCTCTCTCTCTCTTTTAGCTAAACATGCACATCATATCATTTCCCCCTTTGTCTTTCCATCCACCCAATCTCTCTCTCTCTCTCTCTCTCATCCTTTGTCTCTCCATTCACCCAATCTCGTTCCATCCATCAATCAATTAACTTTTGGCTAATACGGTTTAAGGGGGTAGTGCTTGTTTTTTGGTATATATATTTATATATTAATATATTTTTGAGTCTCTTCGCTAGACCTCCATCAAGCTTAAAACACACACCCTAGACGAGGCCACCGAGAGTACCAGGCCGCGTCGACCATACTGTGACGTCAGCAAGGTGGTGCTACATTCACTGGACCGCTCTGTCTCCCAAGTCTATAATTACTCTCCCTTTTATATTTTATCAGTTTAGTTTTAAATTAAAGTACACATAAAACTATATTTATCTTTTACTGTGTACGCAAAATTATATTATTATATATTATGCCGATATTATAACAACATACTTTGGTATTTACTGCAAATTACACTCATACCTTGAACAAGTATTTGTACAAGATGAAAACGTGTTACAAGTATAATCACTATTACTTTTTTCCTATTGGAAAATATAATACAAAATGCTATTATACATTATTATATTTTATACACAGCCAATAAAGAGAGCCTTACTGGAGAGCCAATATAAGCGACATCCACTATTATTCGTGAAAAAATACATATAAGTAACTAACTAAATGTATTGCTATATAAATTAATATAAACATATAACTAATGTAACACACACAAACACACATATAAAGGAATGACCTATGTACTAGGCCTAATCCAATCTCCGTTCCGGGATTATACTTTTTAAATCCAATTCCCTTACTTAACCACACCTGCAGACACACTCACCTTCACAATCACAATCACACACACACCTGCAGTCACACAAACACACACACACACACACACACACACACACACACTCACAAACACACACACACACAATACAATAATTATACAATACAGTACACATAGTCTATTTGTCTAGGATTTGAAGCTTTCTCTTCATGCCTACATTCTTATTAGCTCTGGTAGCTGCTGGGATGTTATTTTTTTTAGCACAGTAATTATTGAATATTGTATTTGTAGAAGCATATACCACCATACTTTCTATTTTGTCGGTGTTATGACCATTTTCACACATATCATTTGGGAACAGGAGATCAACATCTGCTAAAGCCGTAACTGTGTGCGGTGTTGCTATATTTCTTTGACTAGTAGCATTTCGAAAGGCAGGAAGTTGAACAAGTTTGTTAATAACAATATAGTTATACATGACCATGTTGGCTGTAACACTATCTGGGTAAATAAGAGAACCTCTGCTAATTCCAGCAATGTAACTTAGATTTTCAGGGATGTCTTCACCACTATCTGAACACGTAATTATTTCTTTACATGCATTACATTTCATTTTCTTTATCACAGAGTATCAGCAATAGCCAGCTAAATAAACTATCATTGGGATGATGTCTTTACACCTAGCAATATCCTCCTTACAAACTTCAACATTCGTATGACATAAACCAAAATCAATTTCCTCATCTGTTTTTACTTCTTCATAATTAATGTCTTCAAAATTCCTTAACATGGCCTTCTTGTCGAGTATGGGTAAACTTAGTTTTAACACTGACATCATCCGTATCTTCTTTTCACACTCATATATTTGGCGTACAGAAATATTGTAATTTCCTCCTGCTAACTGCCGATAGTGACCAAATCTTGCTTCCAAATGGTCTGTTTGAAATGTTCCTGTTAGTATGTAATCCATCTTCAGTTCGGTTATCCAATAATTTGTAATTTCTCTAACAGACACACACACACACAAGGACACACGCACTCCTCACCACACACACGCACTACTCACACACATACAGTGCACACACACACACGCACTCACTCTCACTCTGTTTTTAACTATCTATAGTATCTATATATTTAACTATATCCATCTATCAATCTATCTATATATCCTCCTTACAAACTTCAACATTCGTATGACATAAACCAAAATAAATTTCCTCATCTGTTTTTACTTATTCATAGTTAATTTCTTCAAAATTCCTTAAAATGACCTTCTTGTCGAGTATGGGTAAACATAGTTTTAATATAGGCTACTTATAAAGTATTTAGAAGGGAGAAATAATTTGGAAACACAGCGCGATCTTCCCCATATCTCACTCAAATGTATACTGACCTGTGAGGGTAGTGCGAAAATGAACCCTACCTTTGGCTACGTCACAGAATTTAAAGGTCCCATCCAGGCGGCCTGGTACTCTCGGTGGCCTCGCCCTAGACCCCCTTTCAAGACAAATTTGTACCGTTTTCAGTAGACAAATTTCCTGGCCGAAGGCCGATTCCTTCTAAAATTTAAGGTTCGCTTTCGCTCGCCAGGAACATTTTTACACCTAAATGGCACGAAAGGTGTTAATATTGACAAGGAAGTGGGGCGAAAAGTCTCAATATCGCCAAACTAATGGAACGAACGTCTTAATATGTCAAAACTATTATGCCAAACATAAAAGAGAAGGGGCTCCAGAAAAAGCGATTACCTCCCCCTTAATGGCACGACTCGTCAACAAGATAAATTAATTAATATCCGTTAATGCATCTCTCATTTATCGGCTATAATTCCTTCTCCCCTCTTTTATTATTTTATCTCTTCAACAGTTCCTTCGTTATTGTTGTCTTTATTTATTTATTGTCTTTATTAATTTTATTGTCTTTATTAATTTTATTTATTTATTGTCTTTATTTATTTATTGTCTATATTTATTGTTTTAATTATTTATTGTCTATATTTATTAATGTCTATTTTATTTTTTATTTTATTTTTATTTATTGTCTTTTATTTATTGTATTTGGATTGGGTTTGATATTGAGTCGGTAATGGAAATAATAATGTAAGTCGATAATGCGTGAGGGCGGGGATAATATGTTCGCTTAATGCGCTGACGCGATTTTTGAGCCTATGAGGGATACTTTAAAGCCTTTGTTACCGTCAGGGGTATCTATAAACCTTTAGTTTGTTTACTTCAACCTCTGCAGTTGTCTTTGAGTTAGCTGTGGGCAGAAAACTAATTTTGGAGAGGTAATTATAACAGTGAAAGTAATCTATTTCTTTTTGCTAATCTGGCAACCTCTGCGTCCTATGGTCGTGAGAGGGTTAATAGACAGACTTGCATAATTAGAAAAAACTGAGTTTTTTTTTGTTTTTTTTTCTATGTGATTGAGGGAGGCAAAAGGCATAACTGCCTATAGCGAGTGCCTCCCCCATAGTTGAAAGAGTGACAGGGCCAAAATCAAGGGACGTTCGAGCCAAAATGCCTGGACACACGGAGTTTGAAGCAATTTAAGTCATAGGAAGAGGGAAAGACTGATTCTGGGAGAGAGTTCCAGAGCTCAGATGTTGAGTAGAAGAAAGTTTGAGAGTAACATTTCACTCTTGGGTTGGAGAGTTGCACAGAGTAGGGGTGGGATTGAGTTGCAAGACGGGTACCACGTGCCCTACGTAAAGGAGGTGGTATGCACTGGGATAGCTCTGAGGAACACTGATTATTATAGTAGCGATAGAATAGCGAGAGAGATGCAACATTGCGGCGGAGAGAGAGAGATTGCAGAGAGTTGGTGAGTGGACGGGAGTTAATGATACGAAAGGCCTTCCTTTCAACTTTGTCTAGGAGAGCGGTGTGAGAGGAACCTCCCCACACATGTGAACAATACTCAATACAAGGGCGCACTATGCCCCTGTACAGAGCAAGAAGCTGTGCAGGGGAAAAGAACCCCCTAAGGCGGTTGAGCACACCCAGCTTCTGGGAGGCTGCCTTAGCAAGACTGGTAATATGGTCCTTCCAAATGAGAGCAGAAGAAAAAGAGACACCAAGAATATTGAGAGAAGATGAAGGGTTGATTTTTGTATTGTTGAAGAATAAGGGATAGTCCGCTGGGAGATCCTGACGGGTAGATAGATGGAGAAATTGGGTTTTGGAAGCATTAAAGTTAACAAGGTTTTCTCTGCCCCAATTGGAAATAGTATTTAGATCAGAATTTAAGAGTTCTATGGCTTCATTACGTTTGTCGTTGAGGGATTGCTGGCTGGGGCGTTCTGAAAAACTAATGGAGTAGTGTAAGGTTGAGTCGTCTGCGTATGAATGGATGGGAATTAAGGTACAGTGTTAAGGAGATCATTTATAAAAATTAGAAAGAGAATAGGAGATAGGACAGAGCCCTGAGGAACACCGGAGTTTATAGGGTGAGGAAGTGAACAATGGCCGTCCACAACCGCAGCTATGGAACGGCCGGAAAGGAAATTAGAGACAAAGGCACAGATGGAGGGATAGAAACCGAAGGAGGGTAGTTTAGAAATTAAAGATTTATGCCAGACTCTATCGAAGGCTTTCGATATGTCTAGTGCAATAGAAAAAGTCTCACCGAAGTCCCGAAAGGAGGATGACCAAGAGTTAGTAAGATATGAAAGAATATCACCAGTAGAGCGACCCTTAAGGAAGCCATACTGGCGATCTGAGAGCAGATTATGAGAAGAGAAATGCTGAAGAAATTTGGAAGCAAGAATAGTTTCAAAAACTTTAGAAAGACAAGAGATAAGAGCAATTGGACGATAGTTGGAGGGTTGAGAGCGGTCACCCTTCTTTGGGACAGGTTGAATGTGAGCAAACTTCCAGCATGAAGGGAAGACGTTAGAGGATAGACAGAGACGAAAGAGTTTGCCTAGGCAGGGAGTCAGCACGGAAGCACAGTTTTTGAGAACAACCGGAGGAACACCGTCCGGACCGTACGCCTTATTAGTGTTAAGCCCAGAGAGGGTAGAAAGTACATCTTCAGAAGAGATTAGGATATTAGGCATAAGTAAGAGAGAGGAGGGCGGAGAGGGAGGAATAGCACCGAAATCATCCAAGGTGGATTTTCTAGCAAAAGTTTGAGCGAAGAGTTTAGCTTTGTCAGAGGAAGAAGTGATGGTTGAGCCATCAGAGTGGGAAAGGGGAGGGAAAGACGAGGAAGAGAAATTGTTGGAGAGGTTTTTGGCTAGATGCCAGAAAGCTTGGGAAGAGCTAGAGTTGGATAGTTCAGTGCATTTATTATTGATGAAAGAGTATTTGGCAAGTCGAAGAACAGATTTGGCTTGATTCCGGGCAGAAACATATGAAGAATGAGAGTCTTGAGTTTTAAGGCGTCGGTACCGTTTGAATGCTTCCTCCTTATTGCGGACAGCAGTAGAACAGGCGTTGGTGGTATAATGGTTTACATGCTTATGTTCTGGGTGTGGTGTCCCGAGTTAGAATCCCGGGAGAACCATATGCTTTCATTAGTTTATTCAAGTGCATTGGGGTTTGTAGTTGATGATTAATGTTAAGAACAGGGTGCTAATTAATAGGTGAAGTCCACAATTTCTTATGATTGGGCTATAGACTATGGCAGCCGACTATACTATCAACTACAAAGTTCGTTCCCTCAACCTGCCACTGTGTGAATCCGAAACACCTGGGGTCGACAAACGAAGCATTTATTGGGTGTAAATGGCGCTTCTTTCAGATGCTTCGTTTGTCGACCCCCAGGTGTTTCGGATTCACTCAGTGGATCCAAAACACACACAAAAGGCGCGTTTTCGAGAGAGAAAAAACGTAGGTACTGTACACCCAGGTATACCTAGGTCAGCTCAATTTTCCCGAGTCCCTGTACTATCATACACAAAAGTATCCTTACTCTCGTGAATGCTGAGTTTCATATAGTGGGATACGATTCGAGCAGTTTCGGTATAGTTGGCAAGCCTGGCTGTCTGATATTTCACAAAACATCTGTTCCTTATCATATTGTATCAATCAATGCTATACACCGTAATATCAGGAATAATTCCATCAGTGGTATTCTTGTATTTATCTTCACAAAGGCATAACGTGTCACCATTTGATAATACACTTATATCTAGAGCACCGCTTAGCCCTATAATCCAGGGGGCGGAGCCACAAAACTTTACGACGTCGGTAAGCTAAGATTTCGTTCGGAAACGTTTCTTCATGGCAAGGAATAAGACTTGGCACTGCTGCGAAATCTCAATACAAGTTCATATTTCAGGAGGAAGAAAATGTTCCACTGCATTCGAAATGAGCCTGATACACTTCGGCGAGGTCAGTAATGCAAAGATACGAACAAGGTCGAAATCGTTAAATGCCTTGTGGATCCGCCCCCTGGGCTACCAACCCATCCTACGCTCAAACAATATGTTCCATATTACTTCGTCCATTGAGTCTAAATGGTGCGTGTCATTTTAGTAAGGATACTTTTGTGTATGATAGTACCTAGGTGTACCTGGGTCGACCCAGTCCCAGTGGATGTTTTCGCGAGCCAGTGACGTCATCTGGGACTGGGTGTACCTGGGTAAATTCGGCCCTGGGGACCGAGTTGGGCTGGGTTGGACTGGGTTGACCTTTGTATTGCTGACGTCACTTATGACAACAAACAATATGGCGGAAAATGTCGGGTATGGTGAAGAGCTCGTCCCCAGTGTTGCGAGTGCTTGGATTTGTTCTCAAGATCTTGGCTTTTTTGCCCAGACCATGCGATCTTAGAAGTTTTAGTAGGGATCTAGTATTTATTTAGTTAATATTGTTTTTGAGGGGATATACCTTGTCCTTATCTACCACATTGATATGTTATTGTTTTTTTATCTCATATTGCATGTATTTAAATATTTTTTCTCATGTCATAGTAAAATTCAGAATAGAGAAAACAAAAGTAGAAAATCCTCTATCAGTGCCTCTTTATTGGAGCAGCCATATTGAAATTCCTTAGCCAATCAGAGGTCCGTAATCCAGCCTGGCTAAAGTCAGGCTCAATTTTCTCGATCTTTAGGTCAGACCAGTCTCAAAATCGCGAAAACAGAAACAGGCCTGGCTGGACCTGGGTACACCCAGGTCGACCAAGGACCACAAAAAGCTCGCGAAAACGCGCCTTAACCCACCCTCACAAACACACAATACTACCGACACACAAACACACCCACAACACTACCAATACACACACACACACACACACACACACACACACACACACACACACACAAACATAACAAACACCCAATACTAACATACACACAAACATAACAAACACACACCACTACCAACACACACACACACACACACACACACACACACACAACTGGGACAACTTCTACAACCAGCCTACTCTGTTCCGCAAGGATGCCACTCATCTAAACCCTGTGGGTTCAGCACGCATGGGTCGTCTCCTACACGAAGCAGTCCGCAGCCATGGATAAAAAAAACGCCATCCGAGAAGAAGCAGCAGTGACATAAATCATCCAACGCCAAGAAAAAAACAGAGGCAACCGAGGACCACCAGCGATAAGGACCGAAGACAGCGAGGACCGAGGACAGCCATGAACATAAATGTAGATCCGACAAGAACCAAAAATATTATTAAAGAGCGTTCCGTGAGTTCTAAGATAAATTTAAAGGTTTTCTATGCAAACGCTCGTAGCATACGCAATAAATTTTCAGATTTAGAGGAGCTAGTGTTTACAGAAAATTATGATGTGATCGGCATAACAGAATCTTGGCTCAATACAGAAGATAGAGACTTTTTAGCAGAGTATTCACTTCCCGGTTATGTAATGTTTGAGAAAAGCCGAGTACATCGAAATGGAGGTGGCGTTTTACTTTATATCAAAGAAAGTCTTAACCCTACCCTCTTGTCAAAACCTCAAATTGTGAACGTCGACGCATCTTTTGTGCTAATAAAGAATAATGAAAGGAGAAAAATAATACTTGCATTAATATACAGACCTCCAGCTCAATCAGTGCAAACTGACCGAGAAATTTACGAACAAATTGCAGATGTAAGTAACTCACAAGATACCGTAATTTTTGGCGACTTTAATTTACCTGTGACCAAGTGGGGCGATACTCTTACTTCACACTCCGGACATGACTTGTATACAAACTTGCAAGAGAGTTCGCTTTATCAATTTGTTCGAACGCCGACCCGTGGTAATAACGTTCTTGACATTGTACTTGCAACAAAAGAAGAATTAATAGAGAATTTGAATGTTGGTGATGAATTCAGTAACAGCGACCATCGTACGATAACTTTCACTTTAAAGTTTACTAGTAACGAACCAAATAGTAGCATCGAAAAAGTCCCTAATTTCAAGAAAGCAAACTTCCATAAACTTAGAGCTATGTTTAAAGAAACTGACTGGAGCTTTTTAATTCACAATAACGACATAAATACATCTTGGAAGTTATTCGAAGCCACTTACCTAAAAGCAGTGCAAGACTGCATACCATCGAAAATACGGCGTCCAGGCCATAATAATAAGCCCAAATGGTGGAATAAAGATATTTCAACCTGCCTGCTTGCTAAAACATTTGCTAATGATAGATTAAAATCCTCACAAAATGACAAAGAACGGGTGAAATTTGTAGAGCTACGACGCAAAGCCAAAAAGTTAATTAAGCAAAGTAAAAAGACCTTAGAGTTACATATTGCGAATCAAAGTAAAACAAACCCGAAAGAATTCTATAGTTATATCAGAAAGAAAAAAGTAGTTACTTCAACTGTTGGACCGTTAGTCGATGAAAATGGAGAATACACCAAAGACGAAGTACAAATGAGTAATGCCCTCAATACCTTCTTTGCATCAGTTTTTACAACAGAAGACCTCAGTGATATCCCTACACCATCGCCGATTCAGATTGATAATTCAGATGTTCTAAGCAATATCACCGTTACAGAGAGAGAAGTATTGAATTGTTTAGATAAACTCAAGGTAAATAAAACGCCTGGACCTGATACAATCTCGCCTAGAGTTCTAAAGGAAGCTAAGGATGAGCTCTCCAAACCACTGACATTACTATTCAATAAATCCTTGCAGTCTGGAACTATGCCCGATCAGTGGAAGCTAGCCAACGTAACACCGATATTCAAAAAAGGCAGCAAATCCGTACCCAGTAACTATCGTCCAATTAGCTTAACCTCAGTTGTATGTAAAATGCTAGAAACGGTCATACGAGACAGACTCGTAAATCACTTAGAGGAAAATAACATACTTAAAGATACTCAACACGGCTTTCGTAAAAAACGTTCCTGTTTAACAAACCTCTTAGACTTCTTCCACGATATCCTCAACCTCTACGATGAGAGTAAAGCTGTAGATATTATATACCTTGATTTTCAAAAGGCCTTTGACAAAGTTCCCCACAAACGTTTACTGCTAAAACTAAAAGCGCATGGAATACAAGACGGTGTGTTGAAATGGATAGAAAATTGGCTCAGCGACAGAAAGCAAAGAGTAGTCATAAACGGTAAGGCATCTAAATGGACCAATGTAAGTAGCGGGGTACCCCAGGGATCAGTACTAGGCCAATTCTCTTTCTAATTTACATCAACGACATAGACGAGGGTCTCACCTGTACAATCTCAAAATTTGCTGACGATACAAAAATTGCAAATAGCGTACTCTCAAAAGAACAAGTTGACGATATGCAACACAATCTAGATAAATTGTCGTGTTGGGCCCAAATTTGGCAAATGAGTTTCAATGCGGATAAATGTAAAGTACTACATATCAGATACCTAAATGAGAAAGCAAACTATTCGATGAATGGCACTCAGCTTAAGAATGTAAACAGAGAAACCGATCTGGGAGTAACAATATCGAGTAACCTAAAACCGAGTCAACAATGTTCAGAAGTTGTTAAGAAGGCAAACAAAATAATTGGCTTTATAGGCAGGTCATTTGAGCATAAATCCAAAGAAGTTATCCTAACCATTTACAATTCCTTAGTCCGCCCTCTTCTGGAATACTGCGTTCAATCCTGGTGCCCTTATTACCAAAAAGATATAAACAAGCTAGAACGAGTTCAACGTAGAGTTACCAAAATGATACCTAGCCTAAAGAACAAACCATACGAAGAGCGTCTTAGAGAATTAAATCTATTTCCTTTAACCCAGCGCAGATTAAGAGGTGACTTAATTCAAGTGTTCAAAATCATCAAAGGCATCGACAATATGAACTGTAATAAGTACTTCACTATCAACCAATCTAATTACACGCGGGGAAACGGTTGCAAAATTATTGGTAAATCTTTTAACTCACACGAATCTAAGAATTTCTTCTTCAATCGAGTTGTCAACTTGTGGAATGGGCTTCCCCGAAACGTTATAGACTGCATCACCGTTGATTCATTTAAACTCCGCCTAGACAAATATCTCGCATCAAACCCGCGACTGACTGCATTTGTAAATGAATAACTTTATTTTATCCCCCCCTCAGTTACTAACCCATCTGCTCCCTACTAACTTCCTAATCCTGCCACGGACATTAGTTCCAGGGCAGTAATTCCCTTTCCAATGTTCCCTTACCCACTCTAAGCCACTGTTTGGACACTTGATCCTCAGTGTTTTGGAGGACAAGCAACCTAGAAGGGTCACTAGATCTGTTGTTGCTTGATTTCCTGTGTACTCCTTTGTACTCCTTTGTACACACACATTCACAAACACACACGCACACACACACCCCAACACCCAACACACACAAACACACCAGCACTATAGGGTAATTATTCAACATAAGATACATTCATTTCACAAATTATTATGTAACCATGCAACGTTTCGTGCGAGTTACGATATGCACATACATTTAATATCCATATATATGACTTTGTAGGCAAAATGTATGAGCATTTTCCTACATAGCATTCGTTTGTCATACAGCAAGCCATGTTCATGTTATATTAGTTTCCTGTTTAAAAGCCGTTTACAGAAACGGTGTGGGTGTGTGTGTGTGGATGAGAGACAAAAGGAAAAACTGCCTGTGGCAAGTGCCTCCCCCAAAGTTTAAAGAGTGACAGAGCCAAAATCAAGGACTGTTCGAGGCAAAATGTCTGGAGACACGCAATTTAAGTTTGACGCTAGTTAAGTCATAGGATGAGGGAAAGATCGATTTGGGGAGAGAGTTCCAGAGGTCAGCTGTTGAATAGAAGAAATATTGGGAGTAACGTTTCACTCTTGGGTTGGAGAGTTGCACAGAGTAGAGGTAGGATTGTTTTGCAAAACGGATGCTACGTACCCTACATAGAGGAGGTGGTATACACTGAGAGAGCTCTGAGGAACACTGATTATTGTAGTAGAGATATAATAGTGAGAGAGATGAAACATTGGGGCGAAGAGAGAGAGATTGCAGAGAATCGGTGAGTGGACGGGAGTTAATGATACAGAAGGCTTTCTTTTCTACTTTGTCTAGAAGCGCTGTGAACAATACTCAATACATGAACGCAGCGTGCAGCTGTACAGAGCAAGAAGTTGTGCAGGGGTAAAGAACCCCTTGAGGCGGTTGAGCACACCCAGCTTCTGGGAAGCCGTTTTAGTAAGGGGGTATGTTTTCTTTTGTTCTGGCCCCCTTCTCCCTTATGCTTAACCCCATTAGTTTTGAGAACTTAAAACGTTCACCCCACTAGTTTGGGGATTTTAAGACTTTTCACCCCATTTCTTTATAATTATTAGGACCTTTCATGCCATTCAGCCTGTAATTTTAGGTGTAACAGGCCTTTGGCCGGTTACATGTTTCTGCCGAAAAATGTGTAGAGGTGGTCTTGACAACGATGTGTATATAAACCTTGGTCTTAGTCGGGGGACACTTCGACGATGTATACAGGCTAATAACACATAACAAAGCCACTCCAACAGCTTCCTCCTTCTCCAACACAAGGCCCCTTCTCTCCTCTCAACACTCTTCGAAAGGTTGATACCAGGTGCTGTTGTAAAGACTTATTCCTGGACGACGTATACAGACTAATAACACACAACAAAGTCACTCCAACAGCTTCCTCTCTTTCGAAAACACCTTCTTCCCTCTCAACACTCTTCGAAAAGTAGATAGGAGGTGCCGTTGTAAAGGCTTATCTCTCAATACCTTCACCTGACCTCCTTTCTCTAACTCCAGTCTTCTGTTTATCCTTACTATAACGTTTTCTCAGTCCTCGGTAGTATAGTGGTGAGTATCCCCGCCTGTCACGCGGGAGACCGGGGTTCGATTCCCCGCCGGGGAGGTCCATTATTTTGGTCTGGAGGCAATATAACGAGTGTCTACCCCAAAGCCAAGAGTGACAGAGCCAAATTCAAGGGACATTGGATTCAAAATGCCTGGAGACAATAAGCTTAGAGCAGTCTAAGTCACAGGGTGAAGGGAAGACTGATTGAGGGAGAGAGTTCCGAGTTCACTTGTTAAGTACACGAAAGACTGAGAAAATTTGTCAATTCTTGGGATGGAGAGCTGGACAGAATGGGACTGTGTTGAAAGGCGAGTGCCGAAAGGGAGGGGGTATGCACTGAGAGCCCTGAAATGTAGGAACGTAATCAATAAGGGAGATATTGATGAGCCCCACCTCGCTTTTTTCTCTTTCTCTCCCTCTCTCTTTGGCTTGTATCCATTCGGCCCCTTTCAGCCTACTGTTTTAAGACATTTACTTCCCATCCAGGTGTCAATATTTTCCTGGCGAGCGGTAGCGGTAGCGAGCCAGCATATACTGTATATATTATTGCTTTGACAGGAAGCGCTAGAAAAATATCTCCGGCGAAGCCGGATTTCTCCATACAATGCTGGCTCGCTTTCGCTCGCCAGGAAGAAGTCGACACCTGGATGGGGAAAAACGTCTTAAAACAGTTTGCTGAATGGGGCCGAATGGATACAAGCCAGGGAAAGAGAGAAAAGGAGAGGAAGATAAAACAAAAAAACGGTGACCCCCATAACAAAAGAATGAAGCTGAATTTATGCAGATATTAGATAAGTTCCGCTCTAGAAAAAATTAGGTAAGCATTGGTTTGGAAACATTAAATATATATATATTATTTTTAATCAGTAAGTCCGGATTGCTCAGTCGGTAGAGCATTAGGCTTTTAACCCAAGGGACAAGGGTTCAAGTCCCTGTTCGGGCTATAGTTTTTAGACAGATCTAGGCAGGGTTACCAAATTAAGGGGGGTCACCGGTTTTCTGTTTATCTTTCTCTCATTTTTTCTCTTTCTCTGGCTTGTATCCATTCGGCCCCATTCAGGCAGCTGTTTTAAGACGTTTATCCCCATCCAGGTGTCGATTTCTTCCTGGCGAGCGATAGCGGTCCAGCATTGTATGGAGAAATCCGGCTTCGCCGGAGAAATGTTTCTATCGAAAAATGTACAAATTTAGCTGGCTGTCAAAACAACAATATATATATATGCTGGCTCGCTACCACTCGCCAGGAAAATATTGGCACCTGGATGGGGGTAAACGGCTTAAAACAGTAGGCTGAATGGGGCCGAATGGATACAAGCCAAAGAGATAGGGAGAGAAAGAAAAAAAGCGAGGTGGGCTCCCTTAAGTCCGCTACATAGTAAATAAATGCCGAATATCGCTAGAATAATGCCACAATCTCTACAATATCGCTCTAAAATGGCTCAATCTACAGAAAATCTCTAGAATTTATGTCGCTAGATGTAAAAATTTGCCTCTAAATCGAAGTAAACGCCTCTTGATCTAGCGGGAAAGTAGCTAAATTGGCAACACTGGCTCTAGGTGTGTTTGTTAGCAATGATTTGAAGCCTAGAAAACAGTGTATAAACGTTCGTAACAAGGCAAACAGGATTATCGGGTTCATCTCTAGGTGTGTGAGTAACAGAACTGCTGATGTTATCTTAAAACTTTACTTGTCATTAGTGAGACCCCATGTGGATTATGCTGTTCAATTTTGGTGTCCTTATTACAGAATAGACGTAGATTCCCTGGACAGAGTACAACGTAGAATGACAAAAATGATCCATATTACTAGAAATATTCCATTATGAAGAAACGTTGAAGAAATTAGGCTTACATTCGTTAGAGAGACGCAGAGTTAGAGGGGATATGATAGAGGTGTTCAAGTGGGTTAGTGGGATTAATAAAGGGGACATGAAAGATGTATTAACCCGTGGAGCCCCGGCTAGTTTTGTAATGTTTGCGCACCAGAACCCGGCCGGTTTTCAAAAAATGGTTTTATTCCAGAAACAATAGCGAATGGGTTAGGAATGAAGGAAAAACCACGAAAAACCGCTCAAAAAGCTTAAAAAATGGTCCTACAGAGCCCCCGAAAACGGATTTTACAAGAGTAAAAAATTGAAGGCAATTATCCCAAAAAAACAGGTTATTGCACGCTCGCAAGCACGCACGTGGACTTTGAGAGTTTTCAACCATCGGCACGGTTGCGTGGGATACGTACACAGTTCCCATACTAATCTGAGCCCTCTTGAGTGGCTACACCTGAGGTTACGGTCGGCGCAATTAGGGTGACGCGTCAGGCGCGTCTCTGGGGCTGTGCGTTACATACATCGCCAACGCGTCAGACGCGTCGCTGGGGCTGTACGGGTTAAAGCTCAGTGATAGCGAAAGAACTCGAACAAATGGTTTCAAAATAGTTAAATTTCGTTTCAGAAAAAATCTATCTATCTATCTATTGCCTGACGCCGTGATCTCCAAAGGGGTGGCCACGAACGACACCCCCCCCCCATGCACCTCTGTCCCCAGTCAGTCGATGCTCCTCCTCCCAACCAGCACCGACTCCATCCATATACTTCCTTACTCCATCCTTCCACCTCTCCCTCGGTCTACCTCTCCCTCTCTGGCCCTCCACCTCGCTCTCGTACACCTTCTTAGTCATTCTCTCGCTTCCCATACATTCCATATGGCCGAACCATCTCAAGTGTTCCTTTTCACACTTTCCAGCACATCTACGTCCACACCACACCTCCTTCTTACTTCCTCATTCGTCTGTCTATCTCTCCATGTAACTCCGCACGCACTTCTCAAGTAACTCATTTCCACCCCTCTATATAGGCAAATATTGGTTTGGTAACATAGTTGTAGACATGTGGAATAGGCTACCGAGTGATATGGTGGGATCGAGAACGATAGAGAGCTTTAAGATAAAATTAGATAGGCATATGGACGAGATGGGTTGGGTATGAGGGGGGATCTGCCGGGTGTGGCCAAATCGGCGTTCTGTGGACCCTCGTAATCTTGTGTTGATCTCTGACCGTTTTGGTGAGGTCGGTCCTCATGGTATTAGTGAGTTGGGCCTATAATTAGGCCTTGTAACTGGGGTTGGGTGTGAAAGGGATCCGCCTTGTGTGGGCTGATCGGCTTTCTGAAGGCTCCCATTTTCTTATGTTCTTATTTTGGCTCAAAACATTCCATGATTTTGGCCCTGTCACTCTTTCAACTCTGGGGGAGGCACTCGTCACAGACAGTTCTGCCTTTTGTCTAACTCATCCACATGCAAATAACAAAATCAAATGACTATATAATTTATATAATCTTTAGAACTTAATTGGAATGCATGTTGAGAAACATGCCTCCTCGAGTGGTATAGCTTCCTGAAACTTTGGAATATGGCTAATGGAATATGCTGGCTCCTCTATACTCCTTTTAACCCTCTGAGGATCGATGACGCACTTCTAATATTGTTTTCTGGCTATTATTAGACGATTTTATTCAGATTAGAAAAGGTATATGGAAGTCAGAAGTTTGATTGAGATAGTATTTACCCTTTAAATACCCACAGATCCTTCCTAAGCTGAATAAAAATCGTCTAATGATAGCCAAAATAACCTGCTATAACGCGTCAGAGCTTCAAGGGGTTAATATTACCCTGTCTTCTAAATTAATATTTTTTTAACTCCAGTACTTTGATTATCCTTACTATTACTATTTCTCAGTCCTCAGTAATAGTGGTGAGTATCCCCGCCTGTCACGCGGGAGACCGGGATTCCATTCCCCGCCGGGGAGGACCAATCTTTTTCTCTGGAGGGCAATTTACCGACAAATGACGAGTTACAACAAATATAGACCTTGGACACAATACTCTATAGACATGTAACATATGAGGAAGGATTGAAAACACTTAAGTCGGTATCACACGAGAGCTTTTATACTCAACATTCGATGCTCAACATTATTCTGGTAACATTTATGGGATACTTTGCACTGGCATCGGAAACTAGACTGATAATGGATGAATTTAGGTGACCCAAATATTATAAATGTTGACTTCATAAGCTGCCAGACCAGTGTTAAGCATAAATGTTGAGGGAAAAAGCGCTCGTGTGATACCGGCTTAAGGGGAGATTTCCACTTGAGGGACTTTTGTATTCACCTCTTTCTCCCTCATGTTTAGCCCCATTGCTTTTGAGATTGTAAGATGTTCGCCCCATTAGTTTGGCGATTTTTAGAACTTTCGCACCATTTCTGTCAATATTAAGACTTTTCGTGCCATTTAGGTGTCGATTTTTTTCCTGGCGAGCGATAGCTAGCCTGTAATTTAAGAGGAACCGGCTTTCAGTCGGGACATTTTTCTACCGAAACATTTACAAATGTATCTTGAAAGGGGCTCAAGGGGGTGTAATCTTAAGCTTGAAGGATATCTAGGGCCCAACCTAAAAACCTCCCCTTTAGCTTGTATCCGTCTAGTCCATTAGAAAAACAAACGTATAGGAAATATGACAAAGGGTAATTGTATACATAGTATCAGTAAGTGGTATATTAACCCCTTATGTACCGACGACTTTTATATATATATATTATGTTAGCAATATTTAGAGGATTTTGTGCAGTTTAAGAAGGATCTGTGGTAGTGAGAAGGGTTGAGTGAGATAGTTCGAAGCATTTTAATTGCAGGAGGCCCTTTGTAAACTAAATACAATCGTCTAATAGTAGCCAGAATAAAGTTAAAAGGACCCACTGGTGCTGAAAGGGTTAATAACGTAATACAGTTCAATAACTACGAGATAAATGGTTTCAAATTAGAGAAATTCCGTTTTAGAAAAGATATAGGTAAGGATTGCTTTCAAAAATGGGTTGTAGGAATGTGTAATAATAGACTGACTGCCTGGCACAAACTTTCAGCTCAAGAACGGTAAACATTATCCAGTCTCCTTTCAACTCCCTCTTTTCAACGCCAACTCTTTTCAACCTACTTTCTTACCATCATCTTCTCAATGCCCCCCCCCCCCCTCCCACACACTTTCTTGGCTCAGTCCCCTCTAGCCCGTTTTATTTTTTCGTAAGCCACTCGCCTTTCAACTCTGCCTTTCACCGCCCCTTCGCCTTCTCTTTATACACTCTAGCTTTTAGTCCCTCCGATCTACAAATTAAGGGGGGATGGGCCGGTTTTCTGGACAACTTTCTCCCTCGTGTTTAGACCCATTAGTTTTCAGATGTCAAGATGTTTGCCCCATTAGTTAGTCGATTTTAAGACCTTCCGCCCCATTTGTTAGTCAATATTAAGACCTTTCGTGCTATTTAGGTGTCGATTTTTTCCCTGGCGAACGATAGTGAGCTTGTAATGTTGGACGAACCGGCCTTCGGTCGGGAAATTGTTATACCGAAAAATGTACAAATTAATCTAGAAGGGGAATCTAATGGATGTTTTTGTTTTAATTTGATGGAGGTCTAGGGAGGAAACTAGAACAATACTAACAATATACATAAATGAGCCAATAAACAAGGCCATCTCTCCTTAAGAGTCGCGCTTTTAACACTGTCTATTCGGCTTGCTTTGGGCCCACTTCCTGTCCACCGCTATTTTTTTTTTCTATGTGAGTGAGGGAGACAAAAGGCAGAACTGCTTGTATCTCGAGTGCCTCTCCCAGAGTTGAAAAAGTGACAGGGTTAAAATCAAGGGACGTTCGAGCCAAAATGCTTGGACACACGGAGTTTGAAGCAATTTAAGTCATAGGAAGAGAGAAAGACTGATTCTGGGAGAAAGTTCTAGAGCTCAGCAGTTGAATAGAAGAAAGATTGAGAATAACGTTTCACTCTTGGGTGTGGGTTCGGTCAGGGTCCAGATAATAATTATATGCCCTTAAGGGAGGATGGCCCGGTTTTCTGGACCACTTCTCCCTCATGTTTAGCACCATTAGTTTTGAGATGTTAAGATGTTTGCCTCATTAGTATTTGATTTTAAGACCTTTCGCCCCATTTATTTGTCAATATTAAGACTGTTCGTGTCATTTAGGTGTCGATGTTTTCCCTGGCGAACGATAGTGAGCCTGTAATGTTGGAAGAATCAGCCTTCGGCCGGGACACTTTTCTACCGAAAAATGTACAAATTAATCTAGAAGGGGGATCTAACGGATATTTGTTTGTTTTTATTTGATGGATGTCTAGGGAGGAAACTAGAAAAATAATGAATACATGCAAAAATCGCCCAAAAAGTGAACCATCTCCCCTTAATCCCGGGTTGAGCTTTTCTCACTACTTTGCGACAGTTTAGCGGTCTGCCGGGGTGCCATAATTAGCGAAGATGAAACCTTTGGGGGACGCTAGGATCGCCAGGAACAGTATCCGCCAAGAGGGTATTTGCCACGCGTATTATTATTAACCCGTTCAGTACCAGAGACGTCAGTTATATATATATATATTTTTTTTTTTTTTTTGAGACAATGAACGGAGAAAGGAAAAACACAGATAAAACAAAAAGGTCCATGTGCCTAAAGGCATCCTCCATTCATAAAATGTTTGTAACAACTGGATTTAAACATCCCAGTTTTTTAGAGGCATTCTTAGCAATGCTTCTAACATAATGTGTCCAGCTCAAGTTAGTAGTTAATGTTACACCGAGAATGTCAATACTAGGGGAAGTGGGAATATTTACATCATTAAAACATATATGGGAGTCGGTGAGATTCTGTCGGTTAGAAAATTGAATGTACTTGGTTTTCTGTGCATTAAAGGAAACTAGATTCTTGTCCCCATCCATTAATTCTAGAAAGGTCCTGGTTCAGAGAAATTGCAGTGTTTATTTTTGAATTTATAAGATCGGGTTGGGTGAAAGAATTGGTAAATGTGAAGGAACTGTGGAGTGTTGAGTCATCTGCGTAGGAATGTATTGGATTATGAGTGGTAGATATGAGATCATTTTTTATATCATATTTTAGTCTAGCTACATTTAGACTATTTTATGAAGCTTAGGAAGGATATATGGTAGTTATATGGATTAACCCGTTGAGTACCAGAGACGTCAGTTATTTTAATTTAGCTACATTTAGACGATGTTATGAAGCGTAGGAAGGATATATGGTAGTATATGGATTATTAACCCGTTGAGTACCAGAGACGTCAGTTATTTTAGTCTAGCTACATTTAGAGGATGTTATGAAGCTTAGGAAGGATATATGGTAGTTATATGGATTATTAACCCGTTGAGTACCAGAGACGTCAGTTATATTTTAGTCTAGCTACATTTAGACGATGTTATGAAGCTTAGGAAGGATATATGGTAGTTATATGGATTATTAACCGTTGAGTACCAGAGACGTCAGTTATATTTTAGTCTAGCTACATTTAGACGATGTTATGAAGCTTAGGAAGGATATATGGTAGTTATATGGATTATTAACCCGTTGAGTACCAGAGACGTCAGTTATATTTTAGTTTAGCTACATTTAGACGATGTTATGAAGCTTAGGAAGGATATATGGTAGTTATATGGATTATTAACCCGTTGAGTACCAGAGACGTCAGTTATATTTTAGTCTAGCTACATTTAGACGATGTTATGAAGCTTAGGAAGGATATATGGTAGTTATATGGATTATTAACCCGTTGAGTACCAGAGACGTCAGTTATATTTTAGTCTAGCTACATTTAGACGATGTTATGAAGCTTAGGAAGGATATATGGTAGTTATATGGATTATTAACCCGTTGAGTACCAGAGACGTCAGTTATATTTTAGTCTAGCTACATTTAGACGATGTTATGAAGCTTAGGAAGGATATATGGTAGTTATATGGATTATTAACCCGTTGAGTACCAGAGACGTCAGTTATATTTTAGTCTAGCTACATTTAGACGATGTTATGAAGCTTAGGAAGGATATATGGTAGTTATATGGATTATTAACCCGTTGAGTACCAGAGACGTCAGTTATATTTTAGTCTAGCTACATTTAGACGATGTTATGAAGCTTAGGAAGGATATATGGTAGTTATATGGATTATTAACCCGTTGAGTACCAGAGACGTCAGTTATATTTTAGTCTAGCTACATTTAGACGATGTTATGAAGCTTAGGAAGGATATATGGTAGTTATATGGATTATTAACCCGTTGAGTACCAGAGACGTCAGTTATATTTTAGTCTAGCTACATTTAGACGATGTTATGAAGCTTAGGAAGGATATATGGTAGTTATATGGATTATTTGATATCGTCGGTAGCCATTTAATTGGTAGAGGTCCGTTCTAAGTTGAATAAAATCGTCTAATAGCTGCCAGAATATAATGAAAAGCACGTCACCGGTAATGTATGAGTTAAGATTATTATAGAGACGTGGCCGGTTATATAGGCGGACCTCATATTAAGGGAGGTTGGTTCACTTTTCTGGCCCCCCTTCTCCCTCATGTTAGCCCCATTAGTTTTGAGATTTTAAGACGTTCGCCCCATTACTTTTGAGATTTTAAGACGTTCGCCCTATTAGTTTTTAGATATTAAGACCTTTCGTCCCATATTTGTTATCGGTATCAAAACCTTTCGTGCTATTTAGGTTTCAATATTTTTCCTGGCGAGCGATAGCGAGCCTGTAATTTTAAGAGGAAAAATATACACATTTACCATGAAGGGGAGTCTAGGGGGTGTATTTCTAATATACACATTTACCATGAAGGGGAGTCTAGGGGGTGTATTTCTAATATACACATTTACCATGAAGGGGAGTCTAGGGGGTGTATTTCTAATATACACATTTACCATGAAGGGGAGTCTAGGGGTGTATTTCTAATATACACATTTACCATGAAGGGGAGTCTAGGGGGTGTATTTCTAATATACACATTTACCATGAAGGGGAGTCTAGGGGGTGTATTTCTAATATACACATTTACCATGAAGGGGAGTCTAGGGGGTGTATTTCTAATATACACATTTACCATGAAGGGGAGTCTAGGGGGTGTATTTCTAATATACACATTTACCATGAAGGGGAGTCTAGGGGGTGTATTTCTAATATACACATTTACCATGAAGGGGAGTCTAGGGGGTGTATTTCTAATATACACATTTACCATGAAGGGGAGTCTAGGGGGTGTATTTCTAATATACACATTTACCATGAAGGGGAGTCTAGGGGGTGTATTTCTAATATACACATTTACCATGAAGGGGAGTCTAGGGGGTGTATTTCTAATATACACATTTACCATGAAGGGGAGTCTAGGGGGTGTATTTCTAATATACACATTTACCATGAAGGGGAGTCTAGGGGGTGTATTTCTAATATACACATTTACCATGAAGGGGAGTCTAGGGGGTGTATTTCTAATATACACATTTACCATGAAGGGGAGTCTAGGGGGTGTATTTCTAATATACACATTTACCATGAAGGGGAGTCTAGGGGGTGTATTTCTAAGCTTGATGAAGGTCTAGCGAGGAAACTAAAAATTATACGAATAACTGAATAAATAGAAAAAAAATAAAAAATAAACACAGCCACTAGCCTTATAATAGATATTTCTAGTTGACATATACACCTATCCAATTTCAGCATCAAGGTCACTCAGATTTTCGCTTTTTCTGTTTCCGCGAATTTTACCCTATTTGCTGAATTAACCATTTCTGTACCGGCGACGTCTTTTCAATTATATTCTAGCTATATGTATACGGTTTATGCAGCTTAAGAAGGATCTGCGGTAGTAAAAAGGGTTAAGTTAGATGGTTCGAAGCCTGTCAATTGCTGGAGGCCCTTTTTAAACTGAATATAATAGTATAATAGAAGCCAGAATAAAGTTAACCCTTTCAAGCTCCAATACGCGTTTCTGGTTATTATTAGACGATTTTATTCAGATTAGTAACGGTATATGGAAGTCAAAGGGTTGATTGAGATAGTATTTACCCTTTTAATACCCACAGATCCTTCCTAAGCTGCATAAAATCGTCTAATGATAGCCAACATAAACTGCTAATTGGCATCAGAGCTTCAAAGGGTTAAAGAGACGTCGCCGGTACAGAAGGGGTTAACAGAGATTTCCAGTCGACATATACACAGATCCAATGTCAGCATCAAGGTCACTCAAACGTTGGCTTTTTCTGTTTCCGCGAATTTGACCATATTTGCCGAATTAATTACCTTCACACGCAAGCAAATATTGACCGTTTTTTCAGGCAAGCACTTCACAGGTGAGGCGTTAGTTCAATGATTAAGGTAAACTTGTAATAAAATACATACAACTTCAACAAATTAATCGCATGAAATACATATTATTGCAGATGCAATCGCCAGTGAAGATATAAATACATTTATATTTATGGTCGGGGGCCGGGGAGTGCTGGAGCGACCTTAGTGACCCTGGTCTCTGGGTATTCTCCTGGGTGACCTAGATGTGTGTGAAGTTTGCGTTTTGTCTGTCTTTGTTCGCTGTTTTGTCTTGTGTTTTGTGTTTGCCTGTTCTTGCTCTGTCTTGAGTCGGCCACCCTCAAGAAAATACAAACAAACACAAAAATAATAAAATAGAGGAAAAATAAAATTAAAAAATAGGAAAAGTGAGGATTGGGCCTGAGCATATAGATAGAATAGAATAGATATTATGTCAAGGTTACAACGCAAGGTCAATGGTGAATTGCTATATTTTCCTTCTTGTTATAATAACAATTTAAATAATCTCGGGTAATTCTTTAGCGCCATTTCTCTCCCTCTTCGAGATGGTGCAATAGTGCTACGGCTATATTATTTAAGGCTCGAGACTATTACCCATCTCCTTGCTCAAGGAAGATGGTAACCACCAGCTATATCTCAGAATACTTTTCACCAACCTGAGAGAGAGGTGAACCCGAGTCTGCCGGGTAGTCACAGATTTGAGTATGCAGATTTTGTTTTTGTAAATGCAAAAGGCTGCACTTTTTCTGTATTTTTATTACTCCAGTCTCCTTATTATCTTTACAATCCCTACTTCTCAGTCCTCGGTAGTATAGTGGTGAGTATCCCCGCCTGTCACGCGGGAGACCGGGGTTCGATTCCCCGCCGGGGAGGACCAATCTTTTTCTCTGGAGGACAATCTAACGAACAATCCTGCAAGTGTTTCAAGGAAAAAATAAATAAATTAGATGGAAGGTTGAACATCCTTGATTTGCTTTAATTAAAATAACAAAACATTTAAGAAATCATTAGTAATTATAATTCGAATAGGGTGTTTAATTGGATGAATTATATCAATATGGGGGATATTGATATAATATTTACAGAGAATAACTGCGAAATTACCATTCAAAGTGGTTTCCAATAATATGTTTTAGGTATTGGTTTGGAAAAATGATTGTACATAATTATGTGGAATTGATTCTCTAGTGCAGTGACCAGCCAGACGCCATAATTACCGACAAGGGGTGGCCATATACATTAGGCGTTTATCACGAATCACTAGGTCAAGTTGCCCGGGCTAGACATCTACCAATAACATTTTGACAGTGTGAGCTCGATCCGCCGACCCTTTGATCAGCAGCCGACGCTCTACTGACTATGTCACGGTGTGTGCGTGTGTGTGTGTGTTGAGGGGAGGGGAGATGTATGTGTGTGTGTGGTGGGAGGGGGTGGGTGTGGGTGTTTTCTGTGCGTTTTGCTACTCTATTAGCATGTCCATCACTCAAGTTGGTGGGGTCTTACTTTCTTACGGGTCGCTGTCTGTCTGTGTGTCTGTCTGTCTGTGTGGCTGTCTGTCTGTGTGTTGAGGGGGGAGGTTGAAGGGGGGGGGGGGGTGTATGTGGGGCGGAATGGGGTGCGTGTGTGTGTGTGTGTGTGTGCTGTGAGTTAGCAAGTCCATTATTTAGTCTGTTGGGTCTTACTTTCTTATGGTGGGTGTCTGTCTGTCTGTCTGTGTGTGTTGATGGGAGGGGTGGGGGGTGTATGTGAGGGGGTGATATGTGTGTGCGTGTGTGCGTCTGTTCTGTGTTTTGCTACCCCATTAGCAGGCCCATCACTCAGTCTGTGGGGTATTACTTACGGCTCACACACACACACACACACACACACACCCACACACACACATCCCCCCCCACACCCACACCCACACACAAACACACAACACACACCAAACCCCCCCTCCCACACACACACCCACTCCAATCTGCTTGCTCCACATTTACTCTCGCCTGCCGCCCCTTGAGAGTAAGTGATGAGATGGGATCCACTGACAAAAAAAAAAAAATGGGAATGGATATATTGCTGAAATACGCTTGAGTGAACGCAGTCAGGTCCGATAAAGTTTTATCCTCGAAATCAACATTATTTTAAGGGGGGATGGACGTATTTATTTCCTCATGTATATATCATTTTATCATCTTTTTAGTTTCCTTCCTAGACCTCCATCAAAACACATCCGCCAAAGACCCTCCTTCAAGAGAAATTTGTACAATGCCCCGACTTCCTCTTAAATTACAGGCTCAATATCGTTCGCCAAGAAGAAAAAAAAGACACCTACATGAAACGAAAAGTCTTAATATTGACAAAATATGGGGCAACAGGTCTTAAAATCTCCCCAAACTAATGGGACGAACGTCATATAATCTGAAAACTAATGGGACTAAACATGAGGAAGAAGGGGGGCCAGGAAAACGACCCATCTCCCCTTAATCTTTTCACTCTACGCGCCAGTATAAATTTCCTTCATCTATTTTGTTACACCTTATGAGCGGCCTATGCGGTTTATTTATATGTACCGCCCGGCGGGGTGTTTTTAGCCAAAATAGGGCTGTTTACGTGATCATTTTCATGCCTAAATAAGACCCAGAACGTAAAACAAGTATCTATCCCTGAAAGGGCATAAACAGAGCTTTCGAATGACACCATAACGATCCTTTTATGATGGCTAGTTTTCTTGCAATAACCGTGCAACGCGAGTGCAAAAAGCATGTAATTAGGCACTTTCCCCATACAATTCCGTATATAGCGAGTGAGAGAGGGAGGTGGGATTCGTGTCAGTAGGTTCGCCGCGGTTCTGGAGCAGTCATACGCTCGCTACTCTCCTGCCACCACTTGTCTCTCTCTCTCAGCAACATTACGTGCTGAAATTGCCACACGACCTATGTCGAGCGCCGCCACATAGTCCAGCTTTATTTAACTCGACTTATGTTGCTCGCCGCTAATTAAGGGTTAATCTCCAAATCAGGCGAAGATATTTAGATGTATTCCATGTGACAACGAACAATTGTCTGTAGCTTGGTAAGTGTCTCTTTAATAAACCCTTTCTGTACCAGCGACGTCTGTTATACTTCATTCTAGCTATACTTAGACGGTTTATGCAGCTTAACCCGTACAGTACCAGGGACGTCTGTTATACTTCATTCTAGCTATACTTAGACGGTTTATGCAGCTTAACCCGTCCAGTACCAGGACGTCTGTTATACTTCATTCTAGCTATACTTGGACGGTTTATGCAGCTTAACCCGTCCAGTACCAGGGACGTCTTATACTTTATTCTAGCTATACTTAGACGGTTTATGTAGCTTAACCCGTCCAGTACCAGCGACGTCTTTATACTTCATTCTAGCTATACTTAGACGGTTTATGCAGCTTAACCCGTCCAGTACCAGGGACGTCTGTTATACTTCATTCTAGCTATACTTAGACGGTTTATGCAGCTTAACCCGTCCAGTACCAGGGACGTCTGTTATACTTCATTCTAGCTATACTTAGACGGTTTATGCAGCTTAACCCGTCCAGTACCAGCGACGTCTGTTATACTTCATTCTAGCTATACTTAGACGGTTTATGCAGCTTAACCCGTCCAGTACCAGGGACGTCTGTTATACTTCATTCTAGCTATACTTAGACGGTTTATGCAGCTTAACCCGTCCAGTACCAGGGACGTCTGTTATACTTCATTCTAGCTATACTTAGACGGTTTATGCAGCTTAACCCGTCCAGTACCAGGGACGTCTGTTATACTTCATTCTAGCTATACTTAGACGGTTTATGCAGCTTAACCCGTCCAGTACCAGCGACGTCCTTTATACTTCATTCTAGCTATACTTAGACGGTTTATGCAGCTTAACCCGTCCAGTACCAGGGACGTCTGTTATACTTCATTCTAGCTATACTTAGACGGTTTATGCAGCTTAACCCGTCCAGTACCAGGGACGTCTGTTATACTTCATTCTAGCTATACTTAGACGGTTTATGCAGCTTAACCCGTCCAGTACCAGGGACGTCTGTTATACTTCATTCTAGCTATACTTAGACGGTTTATGCAGCTTAACCCATCCAGTACCAGGGACGTCTGTTATACTTCATTCTAGCTATACTTAGACGGTTTATGCAGCTTAACCCGTCCAGTACCAGGCACGTCTGTTATACTTCATTCTAGCTATACTTAGACGGTTTATGCAGCTTAACCCGTCCAGTACCAGGGACGTCTGTTATACTTCATTCTAGCTATACTTAGACGGTTTATGCAGCTTAACCCGTCCAGTACCAGGGACGTCTTTTATACTTCATTCTAGCTATACTTAGACGGTTTATACAGCTTAACCCGTGTCTGTTATACTTCATTCTAGCTATACTTAGGCGGTTTATGCAGCTTAACCCGTCCAGTACCAGGGACGTCTGTTATACTTCATTCTAGCTATACTTAGATGGTTTATGCAGCTTAACCCGTCCAGTACCAGGGACGTCTGTTATACTTCATTCTAGCTATACTTAGACGGTTTATGCAGCTTAACCCGTCCAGTACCAGGGACGTCCTTTATACTTCATTCTAGCTATACTTAGACGGTTTATGCAGCTTAACCCGTCCAGTACCAGGGACGTCTGTTATACTTCATTCTAGCTATACTTAGACGGTTTATGCAGCTTAACCCGTCCAGTACCAGGGACGTCTGTTATACTTCATTCTAGCTATACTTAGACGGTTTATGCAGCTTAACCCGTCCAGGGGAGGTGTGGTGGAGTGGTCATGCCACTGGATTGGTAATCCAATGGACCCGGGTTCAAATCCCGATATGTCAATGGGAAGATATTATTGGGATTGAATTTGTGCTGTACCTAGTATCAGTGCATTACCACAAAGCCCACCGAAATGCCAAAAAAATACCCTCGTTGTTCCCTGATTAAATAACACTGTATGAATATTCCCATATTCAAAATATGTTACAGGGGGACAATGCCTAGTGAGTTCACTGCTCAATAGGTGGCGTTCTGAGAGTGAGGGTCTGAGTCTGGAGGGTGAGACGGTGAAGCACTTGAGCGAAGCAACCGGCCGCTTCAGAGATGGAGCTGCTTCGAGCCATGATGGATGCTTCGCATGTCCCACTCCCCAGACTGGAACAAGACCTCACGGGCTTCACCGTGTTGGGCGGTGGAATGTACAGGCTCTCAGCCTATGCCCGAGAGGGAGTAGTTGGAATATAGAAAAAAAAAAAAAAAAAAAAAAAAAGTACCTGGGACGTCCTTTATATCATATTCTGGCAACTATTAGACGATTATATTCAGCTTAGGAAGGACCTCTAGCAAAATAAGGCTTCGAATTACCTCACTTAACCCTTTTTACTAACAAATACCTTTCTCAAAATGCACACAATCGTCTAAATAAAGCTAGAATAAAATGAAAAAGACGTCGCCGGTACAGAAGGGGTTAAGAAGGATCTGTGGTAGTAAAAAGGGTTAAGAGGAGGTTTCTACTTTGTTCCCTAGACCTCCATCAACCTTAAATTTTCACCCCCTAGACCCTTTTTTCAATTTTTTTTTTTACATTTTTCGATAGAAAAAAATTCCGGCCGAAGGCCGGTTCCTCTTAATTACAGGCTCGCTATCGCTCACCGGGAAAACATCGACACCTAAATGGCACAAAGATCTTTAAATTGACAGCAATGGGGCGACAGTTCATAAAATCGATAAACTAATGGGGGCGAACGTCTTAAAATGTTAAAGGCAATGGGGCTAAACATGAGGGAGAAAGGGTTTTAGAAAACAAAACTTCAGGTGGAAATCTCCCCTTAAGTGAGATAGTTAGAAGCCTGTCACTTGTTGGAGGCCTTTTTAAAACTGAATGAAAGCGTCTAATAGTAGCCAGAATAAAGTTAAAAGGACGGCACCGGTACTGAAAGGGTTAAGATCTGCAATCAGGCGAAGATAATTAAGGGGGTATTACTCGCTTTTTATGGACCCCTTTCTCCCTCATGTTTAGCATATTAGTTTTGAGATTTTAAGACGTTCGTTCCATTAGTTTGGCGATTTTGAGACCTTTCGCCATATCTTTTGTTCAATATTAAGACCTATTGTGCCATTTAGGTGTCAATGTTTTCCTGGTGAGCGATAGCGCGCCTATAATTTTGGAGGGAACCGGCCTTTGGTCGGGAAATTTTTCTACCGAAAAATGTACAAATTTATCTTGACAGGGGGTCTAGGGGGTGTTTTTATAAGTTTGATGGAGGTCTAGCGAGGTAATTCAAAAATAAGTAAATACATGAAAACATAGACCAAACAGCAAGCACTATCCCCTTAAATGTATTCCATCTGACAACAAGCAATTTTAGGTAGCTTGGTAAATGTCTCTATAATTAATTACCATCAATCCAGCTAATACTTCCTTAGCTATAGAGTATCGTCTGCAATTTGCTAGAATGCATGATTAAAGTTGCCATCCCTCCATCTTTCCCCCATACTGTGACTTAAATTGTTTCAAACTCCGTGTGTCCAGACATTTTGGCTCGTACGTTCCTTGATTTTGGCCCTATCACTCTTTCAACTCTGGGCAAGGTACTTGTCACAGGCAGATTTGCCTTTTGTCTCCCTCATCCACATAAAAAAACAAATGGATTCGAGACAATATCCATTTCAAGATATGAGGACTTTGAAACATATATTCTGATGCGTACGTACAGTCGCGTTAATAAATGATGTTTCGGCACCCAGTATGTGTTGATCAATAATGGTATCAGTAATATCTAAGCTTCATTTTTTCATATCGAGTGAAATATGAAAACATGTTCCTACACTTACCCACCCTATTCAACATCTAACAGACGTTAATAAAGCACAGAGCAAGCCAAACGTAATGCCAGCTGGGATATCACTTATTAGCACGACCGTACATTATATTTTGGAAGGTGGTGAAATACGACTTTGAGATGGATTGGAAACATGGACAGGAAATGTTGAGTGCAACTTAAGTAGGTCAGGCTGGAAAGAGAGAGAGAGAGAGAGAGAGAGAGAGAGAGAGAGAGAGATGAAATTATTGACATAAATGAAGAAGTGCAGGGGATGAACACGCAAAGGATTAATATTGTGATCGAAAATAAGTTTATATATATATATATATATATATATATATATATATATATATATATATATATATATATATATAATATTATATATATATATATATATAAAGGTTAAAATAATGAACCATGGAATAACGTACAGTGGGAGGTGAAAGAAAGTAAAAGCAGGGAGAACAGGAAGAGGGACAGACGATAAATAATAATAATAATAATAATAATAATAATAATAATAATAATAATAATCAAATTAATAATAATAATAATAATAAATATATATATTTTTGTTTTGACAGCAAGCTAAATTTGTAAATTTTTCGATAGAAAAATTTCTCCGGCGAAGCCGGATTTCTTTATACAATGCTGGCTCGCTATCGCTCACCAGGAAGAACTCGACACCTGGATAAGGATAAACGTCTTAAAACAGTTGGCTGAATGGTGCCGAATGGATACAATCCAGGGAAAGAGAGAAAAGGAGAGAGAGATAAAAAAAACAAGCCGGTGACCCCCTTCGCCGAGCCGTTAATGGACGAACTATCCCTCTATCTGTGCCTTTGTCTCTAATTTCCTTTCCGGCCGTTCCATAGCTGCGGTTGTGGACGGCCATTGTTCACTTCCTCACCCTATAAACTCCGATGTTCCTCAGGGCTCTGTCCTATCTCCTATTCTCTTTCTAATTTATATAAATGATGTCAACTGTACCTCAATTCCCATCCATTCATACGCAGACGACTCAATCTTACACTACTCCTTTAGTTTTTCAGAATGCCCCAGCCAGCAATCCCTCAACGACAAACGTAATGAAGCCATAGAACTCTTAAATTCTGATCTAAATACAATCTCCAATTGGGGCAGAGAAAACCTTGTTACCACCCTTACATATCGTAAGGTGTTAATGCTTCCAAAACCCAATTTCTCCATCTATCTACCCGTAAGGAACTCCCAGCGGACTATCCCTTATTCTTCAACAATACAAACATCAATCCTTCGTCTTCTCTCAATATTCTTGGTGTCTCTTTTTCTTCTGCTCTCACTTGGAAGGATCATATTACCAGTCTTACTAAGTACCAAATTGCAGATGTAAGTAACTCACAAGATACCGTAATTTTTGGCGACTTTAATTTACCTGTGACCAAGTGGGGCGATACTCTTACTTCACACTCCGGACATGACTTGTATACGAACTTGCAAGAGAGTTCGCTTTATCAATTTGTTCGAACGCCGACCCGTGGTAATAACGTTCTTGACATTGTACTTGCAACAAAAGAAGAATTAATAGAGAATTTGAATGTTGGTGATTAATTCAGTAACAGCGACCATCGTACGATAACTTTCACTTTAAAGTTTACTAGTAACGAACCAAATAGTAGCATCGTAAAAGTCCCTAATTTCAAGAAAGCAAACTTCCATAAACTTAGAGCTATGTTTAAAGAAACTGACTGGAGCTTTTTAATTAACAATAACGACATAAATACATCTTGGAAGTTATTCGAAACCACTTACCTAAAAGCAGTGCAAGACTGCATACCATCGAAAATACGGCGTCCAGGCCATAATAATAAGCCCAAATGGTGGAATAAAGATATTTCAAACTGCCTGCTTGCTAAAACATTTGCTAATGATAGATTAAAATCCTCACAAAATGACGAAGAACGGATGAAATTTGTAGAGCTACGACGCAAAGCCAAAAAGTTAATTAAGCAAAGTAAAAAGACCTTAGAGATACATATTGCGAATCAAAGTAAAACAAACCCAAAAGAATTCTATAGTTATATCAGAAAGAAAAAAGTAGTTACTTCAACTGTTGGACCGTTAGTCGATGAAAATGGAGAATACACCAAAGACGAAGTACAAATGAGTAATGCCCTCAATACCTTCTTTGCATCAGTTTTTACAACAGAAGACCTCAGTGATATCCCTACACCATTGCCGATTCAGATTAATAATTTAGATGTTCTGAGCAATATCACCGTTACAGAGAGAGAAGTATTGAATTGTTTAGATAAACTCAAGGTAAATAAAACGTCTGGACCTGATACAATCTCGCCTACAGTTCTAAGGAAGCTAAGGATGAGCTCTCCAAACCACTGACATTACTATTCAAAGAATCCTTGCAGTGTGGAACTATGCCGGATCAGTGGAAGCTAGCCAACGTAACACCGATATTAAAAAAAGGCAGCAAATCCCTACCCAGTAACTATCGTCCAATTAGCTTAACCTCAGTTGTATGTAAAATGCTAGAAACGGTCATAAGAGACAGACTCGTAAATCACTTAGAGGAAAATAACATACTTAAAGATACTCAACAAGGCTTTCCTTTCGTAAAAAACGTTCCTGTTTAACAAACCTCTTAGACTTCTTCCACGATATCCTCAACCTCTACGATGAGAGTAAAGCTGTAGGTATTATATACCTTGATTTTCAAAAGGCCTTTGACAAAGTTCCCCACAAACGTTTACTGCTAAAACTAAAAGCACATGGAATAGAAGACGGTGTGTGGAAATGGATAGGAAATTGGCTCAGCGACAGAAAGCAAAGAGTAGTCATAAACGGTAAGGCATCTAAATGGACCAATGTAAGTAGCGGGGTACCCCAGCGATCGGTACTATGACCAATTCTCTTTCTAATTTACATCAACGACATAGATGAGGGCCTCACCTGTACAATCTCAAAATTTGCTGACGATACAAAAATTGCAAATAGCGTACTCTCAAAAGAACAAGTTGACGATAGGCACCACAATCTAGATAAATTGTCATGTTGGGCCCAAATTTGGCAAATGAGTTTCAATGCGGATAAATGTATAGTACTACATATCGCATACCTAAATGAGAAAGCAAACTATTCGATGAATGGCACTCAGCTTAAGAATGTAAACAGAGAAACCGATCTGGGAGTAACAATATCGAGTAACCTAAAACCAAGTCAACAGTGTTCAGAAGTTGTTAAGAAGGCAAACAATATAATTGGCTTTATAGGCATGTCATTTGAGCATAAATCCAAAGAAGTTATCCTAACCCTTTACAATTCCTTAGTCCGCCTTCTTCTGGAATACTGTGTTCAATCCTGGTGCCCTTATTACCAAAAAGATATAAACAAGCTAGAACGAGTTCAACGTAGAGTTACCAAAATAATACCTAGCCTAAAGAACAAACCATACGAAGAGCGTCTTAGATAATTAAATCTATTTCCTTTAACCCAGCGCAGATTAAGAGGTGACTTAATTCAAGTGTTCAAAATCATCAAAGGCATCGACAATATGAACTGTAGTAAGTACTTCACTATCGACCAATCTAATTACGCGCGGGGAAACGGTTGCAAAATTATTGGCAAATCTTTTAACTCCCACGAATCTAAGAATTTCTTCTTCAATCGAGTTGTCAACTTGTGGAATGGGCTTCCCTGAGACGTTATACACTGCAACACCGTTGATTCATTTAATCTCCGCCTAGCCAAATATCTCGCATCAAACCCGCGACTGACTGCGTTTGTAAACGAATAACTTCATTTTATCCCCCCCTCAGTTACTAACCCATCTGCTCCCTACTAACTTCCTAATCCTGCCACGGACATTAGTTCCAGGGCAGAAATTCCCTTTCCAATGTTCCCTTACCCACTCTAAGCCACTGTTTGGACACTTGATCCTCAGTGTTTTGGAGGACAAGCAACCTAGAAGGGTCACTAGATCTGTTGTTGCTTGATTTCCTTTGTACTCCTTTGTACTCCTTTGTACACACACATTCACAAACACACACACACACCCCAACACCCAACACACACAAACACACCAGCACTATAGGGTAATTATTCAACATACTCCTTTGTACTCCTTTGTCTTGCTAAGGCAGCCTCCCTGAAGCTGGGTGTGCTCAACCGCCTTAGGGGGTTCTATTCCCCTGCACAGCTTCTTGCTCTGTACAGGGGCATAGTGCGTCCTTGTATTGAGTATTGTTCACATGTGTGGGGAGGTTCCTCTCACACTGCTCTCCTAGACAAAGTTGAAAGGAAGGCCTTTCGTTTCATTAACTCCCGTCCACTCACCAACTCTCTGCAATCTCTCTCTCTCCGCCGCAATGTTGCATCTCTTTCGCTATTCTATCGCTACTATAATTATCAGTGTTCCTCAGAGCTATCCCAGTGCATACCACCTCCTTTACGTAGGGCACGTGGTACCCATCTTGCAACTCAATCCCACCCCTACTCTGTGCAACTCTCCAACCCAAGAGTGAAACGTTACTCTCAAACTTTCTTCTACTCAACAGCTGAGCTCTGGAACTCTCTCCCAGAATCAGTCTTTCCCTCTTCCTATGACTTAAATTGCTTCAAACTCTGTGTGTCCAGGCATTTTGGCCCGAACGTCCCTTGATTTCGGCCCTGTCACTCTTGCAACTATGGGAGAGGCACTCGCTATAGGCAGTTCTGCCTTTTGCCTCCCTCAATCATATTGAAAACAAAAAAAATACACCACCATATTCAGAAAACATCAGTGCATTACACTGATCATATATTACTCTTGTTGAAATATCTGCAGATACACCACCATATTCAGTAAACATCAGCGTATTACACTGATCACATATTACTCTTGTTGAATATCAGCAGATACACCACCTTATTCAGTAAACATCAGCGCATTACACTGATCATATATTACTCCCGTTGAATTGGATACAATAAGTGGTAAATTTATCAATACACAAAATACAGAAGGCAATAGGCAATACAGACAATTATAGCAAAGGACAGGATGAGAATGATTGCAACGGGAAACTATCGCATTATTGATGGATCGCAAGCCGTGGCATAGTCAATAGAGCGTCGGCTGCTGATCAAAGGGTCAGCGGATCGAGTCCTCACTGTCAAAATGTTATTGGTAGATGTCAAGCCCGGGCAACTTGACCTAGCGATTCGTGACAAACGCCTAATGTTCATGGTCACCCCTTCTCAGGAATTACGTCGTCTGGCAAAAAAAAAAAAAAAAAAAAATTAATAATAATAATTAAAGTTGCAAGCAACGTTGTCCAGGGTTCGAGGGGTTTTGCAAGCAGGGTATTGTGTTGGATACAAAAGTTGTGTCACAGATATCAAATGACCATTTAACTTATCGGGCATGGAGAAACTACAAAAGGAACAGTTTGTGCAAACAAACAAGAGCGAGAGAGGGAGAGATTGGCTGTATAAGGGATCTGCCTCTATTCGTTTAGTAACTGAGTTGTAGATATGTAGAATAGGCTACCGAGTGCTATAATGGGATCAAGAACAATAGAGCTTCAACTTTAAATTAGATAGAACGAGAGGGGTTGGGTGTGAAAGGGATCTGCCATGTGTAGGTCAACCGGCTCTCTGCAGACTCCCATTTTCTTACTTTTTTATATTCTAATTTTTGAGGGAGAGAGAGAGAGTATGGCAAGAGAATAGGATGTCGTAAATGTAAGGAAGATAGCGATAAATATGAGAGAGAGAGAGAGAGAGAGCGCGGGATGGGTGTGAAAGGGATCTATCATATGTGGGCCAATCGGCTCTCTGCAGATTCCTATTTTCTTATGTTCTCACTTTTGAGAGAGAGAGAAAGAGAGAGACTAGGATGTCATAAATGTAAGGAAGACAGAGATAAATGAGAGAGTTTTTATGAGATGGGTTGGGTGTGAAAAGGATCTGTCTTGTGTGGCCCAATTGGCTCTCTACAGACTCCCATTTTCTTATGTTCCCATTTCTTACAATTGTGTTTTGGTTGCAGGTATATAAATGGGTATACAGTAAGTAGTGTAAATAACAGGTAACGTTTATGAGATGGGTTGGGTGTGAAAGGGATCTGCCTTATGTGGGCCACTTGGCTCTCTACAGACTCCCATTTTCATCTTGCTTGCATGCGTAAGGGATCTGCCTCATTTGTACCGGTGTGCAAACAAGCATGAGCGAGAGAGAAAGAGATTGGCTGTGTAAGGGATCTGCCTCTATTCTCTTGGTAAAAGAGTTGGAGATATGTGGAATAGGCTACCGAGTGCTATAGTGGGATCAATAACAATAGAGCTTCAACATAAAATATGATAGGACGAGATGGGTTGGGTGTGAAAGGGATCTGCCGTGTGTGTGGGCCAATCGGCTCTCTGCAGACTCCCATTTTCATCTTGGTAGCATGTGTAAGGGATCTGCCTCATTTTTACCAGTGTGCAAATAAGAGAGAGAGAGAGATTGGCTGTGTAACGGATCTGCCTCTTTCGTAACAGAGGCGTAGATATGTGAAATAGGCTACCTAGTGCTATAGTGGGATAAAAAACAATAGAGAATTTCATGATAAAATCAGATAGTCATATGGACAAAATGGGTTGGATGTGAAAGGGATCTGCCTTTTGTGAGCCACTTGTCTCTCTGCAGATTCCCATGTTCATCTTTGTTGCATGTGCAAGGGATCTGCCTCATTTGTATCTGTGTGCAAACAAACGAGCGACAGAGAGAGACTGGGTGTGTAAGGGATCTGCCTCTATTCGTTTAGTAACAGAGTTGTAGATATGTGGAATAGGCTACCGAGTCCTATAGTGGGATCAAGAACAATAGAATTCAACATAAAATTAGATGGGACGAGATGGGTTGTGTGTGAAAGGCTGCCACGGGCGTGTCTGGCCACCTTTTTGGATATCATAATTATCAAAAGTTGCCCAATACAAAAATGCATCTTGTGTCAAAGTTTGGTCCCGATCCGACAAGCAGTTTCGGAGTTATTGCGTAAAAACCGGACTATATAATTATAGTTTTATGGAAGAATGTAATACTCTTGAACCCTTGACGACGTTGCTTGCTATTTCAGGTGATACAAAAGCTGTGTCACAGATATCAAAAGTTCATTTAACTTATCGGGCATGGAGAAACTCCAGAAGGAACAGATTGTGCAAACAAACAAGAGCGAGAGAGGGAGAGATTGGCTGTATAAGGGATCTGCCTCTATTAGTTTAGTAACAGAGTTGTAGATATGTGGAATAGGCTATACCGAGTGCTATAATGGGATCAAGAACAATAGAGCTTCAACTTGAAATTAGATAGAACGAGATGGGTTGGGTGTGAATGGGATTTGCCATGTGTAGGTCAATCGGCTCTCTGCAGACTCCCGTTTTCTTATTTTTGTTATGTTCTCATTTGTGAGGGAGAGAGAGAATAGGATGTCATAAACGTAAGGAAGATAGCGATAAATATGAAAGAGAGAGAGAGAGCATGGGATGGGTTGGGTGTGAAAGGGATCTGACATGTGTGGGCCAATCGGCTCTCTGCAGACTCCGGTTTTCTTATGTTCTCATTTGTGAGAGAGAGAGAGAGAGAGAGACTAGGATGTCATAAATGTAAGGAAGACAGAGATAAATGAGAGAGAGTTGTTATGAGATTGGTTGGGTGTGAAAAGGATCTATCTTGTGTGGGCCAATTGGCTCTCTACAGACTCCCATTTTCCTATGTTCCTATTTCTTACAATTGTGTTTTGGTTGCAGGTATATGAAAACATGGGTGTATAGTAAGTAGTGTAAATAACAGGTAATGTTTATGAGATGGGTTGAGTGTGAAAGGGACCTGCCTTATGTGGGCCACTTGGCTCTCTGCAGACTCCCATGTTCATCTTGGTTGCATGCGTAAGGGATCTGCCTCATTTGTACCGGTGTGCAAACAAACAAGAGCGAGAGAGAAAGAGATTGGCTGTGTAAGGGATCTGCCTTTATTCGCTTGGTAAAAGAGTTGTAGATATGTGGAATAGGCTACCGAGTGCTAGAGTGGGATCAATAACAATAGAGCTTCAACATAAAATTTTATAAAACGAGATGGATTTGGTGTGAAAGGGATCTGCCGTGTGTGGGCCAATCGGCTCTCTGCAGACTCCCATTTTCATCTTGGTAGCATGTGTAAGGATCTGCCTCCTTTGTACCAGTGTGCAAATAAGAGAGAGAGAGATTGGCTGTGTAAGGGATCTGCTTTTCTCGTAACAGAGTCGTAGATATGTGAAATAGGCTACCTAGTGCTATAGTGGGATCAAGAACAATAGAGAATTTCAAGATAAAATCAGATACTCATATGGACGAAATGGGTTGGATTTGAAAGGGATCTGCCTTTTGTGGGCAACTTGTCTCTGCAGATTCCCATGTTCATCTTAGTTGCATGTGTAAAGGATCTGCCTCATTTGTACCGGTGTGCAAACAAACGAGCGACAGAGAGAGACTGGGTGTTTAAGGGATCTGCCTCTATTCGTTTATAGTCATCCTCCTATGAAATGAGCTACAAGGTGGAGTCCCTCGCCCTGTGCGGTATTGTCAAATATTCAAAGCTTTAACAACAAATGTTAGTTTTTCAGGCTATTAACAAATTAATTTTAGCTTTTATGACTATATATATTACAGGTATATTACAATTTTTAAAGGTTATGTGGTGTTAAGAAACATATCATTTTAAGGATATATAGAAGGAATTTATACAACATATGGCACGCTATTTAGAACATGCTACCATTTTTCTGGGGATAGCTATAAATAGATTTAAGGAATGGTAGGATATGCGACGTTGCCAAGTAATGTCAATGCGGTTCTGTTGGCTACGCACGCACTCACACACACCCCTACAGATACACACACAAACACACACATACATACACAATCTCCAAAATGCAATATAGCACAATGTAATCCCATCAAAAGAGAGAGAGAGAGAGCTGGATACGAGTAATGGCAACGCTTTAAATGGCCTCAAACTACGACAACAACATTATCCAGGTCAGACGGTCAATAACCCTCATTTCATAGCGCGACCACCATGGAAGGAAAAACTCGCAGAAGTTACTCTCATCTTCATAGCTAGGCAAGGGAGATGCTGTACTATGTAAATAGGTATATACAAATATAGCCTACCTATTATTTCGTTTCTGTAACTTTTATACAAGAATATCAATAACCCTTCCAGACATAAAAACGTCTTTTACATTTATTTAAAGTTTCCCTTCTAAATGTGTTTTCCTTGGTTTCCCGTTTTCTAAAGGTTGTATTGGTCGACATGTGGCAACACCGCATAGGGCGACCTTGACCTCCTTGGAGCTCATTTCAGTTGAGTTTGACTATAGTAACAGAGTTGTAGATATGTGGAATAGGCTACCGAATCCTATAGCCAATCGGCTCTCTGCAGACTCCTGTTTACTTATGTTCTCATTTGTGAGAGCGAGAGCGAGGCTCCCTATTTCCTATGTTCGCATGCACTAGTATGTCGTAATCGTAAGGAAGACAGCGATAAATAAGAGAGAGAGAGATAACTAATGCGTAGCCTATAGCAACACTCAAACAGGCACACACATAGCTACACAAGACCATCACACAAGCACACACACGCCTATCTAGCACGAACTGTCCTGTTTACATATCATACACACTCCCCCCCCTCCCCCTCCCCCTTCCATCACTTCGTATGTATGATATTATTTCCGTCTTTTTTACTGTGTATGAATTAAGTTATTGGTGTTCACTCTTGACATAAATTATGTGTCCTGCTACTTCTGCATGTATACATAATAGCATGAAAGTGATCAATACGCGCATATGAAGCTACGTATCTCGTATATCGGGGTTCTCTTCCCTTCCATTGGTTCACCCCTTATACCTCCCTCCCTCCTCCCTATCCCATTTGTGTAAATATTATATTTTAGCTTTCCGAAGGTAAATACGTACTTCCGATAAATATCTAGCCTTTTATTTAAATCATGAATCCTGTTTAATGTCATTATGTAATAGAAACATGTGTAAGGGTTACATTTATACACAGGATAAGATAAGCAAATACAAACCTCAGAGCATAATCATTGGCAATGAGAGGGAGAGACGTAGGTGAGAGTCTGGGGAGGGTGGGGGGGCGGGGGGAAAGGTGGTGGTTGTAGGCAGTAGTGCCAGTTGTAACGCTACATATTACCATTACCGGTAGATGTAGTGCTATTGACTTCAATTTAGCAGCCATGTTTTCATATCTAGAGACATTTACTAGATATAATTTGAAAATTTCAGACATTCTAGTAATATTACATTGTAACATTTGCAAAACAAACAAACCAAAACTCTTTAGAAATTGCAGCATTATTCTACCATTGTTTGACTATGTAGCAACATGCTAGCGACTTTTGAGAAAGGATTTAGCGGTATTTTGTGGTAACACTTAGGGTTGAAGGACGAGGGTTAAAATACAAGTCACACAGGCAATTGTCAAAACTTTAAAGGTCCATATCATTGTTATTAAACTAAGCATTTGGCAAAGGGAAGAATTGTTAAAAACCTTAGCCAATACTCTGCTATGCACAAATAAATTTGAATTATCATTAATATTTGGTAGGGTAGGTATGTATAGGTAGGTTGGCTAAATAATTGGTGGAATTCGTAGGGACTCGAACTGTTTTGAGAGAGTTAAATAAAACAAAAATAATATATCTGAATAATAAATCGACTATGTTATTAAGCAAAACTGGGGGATGCGTGGAAGCCTATAGACTGTAGACAGTAAACTTTGTGTGGGTAGCGAATACGGTTTTAGTCATTTAAGAATAGACAGTTTTAAATGCTGCGGCCAAACTATTCCACCCATTTACATTCTTTTGGTATCAAAACGTTCGGAATCGCGAGTCTCACCCAACTACGCAAACATGGCTTTGATCATCGGCGTAGTTTTCAAGATGTGGAATTTTAAGTGGAATTCGAGTTTTTTTCAAGATTGCCGGAAAAAAAACCCACGTGCAAAAGCCAAACCTTCTCTATAACATTTGCAGAGCATTAGTAGTGGAGTCCATATTATGCCGAAGCCCAATAATTTCCTATGAGTGGAAGAGACGGTATTTAGGCGTCAAATTTTTCAGGAAATCGGCTGCCACGGACCTGTTTGGCCGCCGTGCCGGATCTTTAGCATATCAAAAGTTGCCCAATACAAAAACGCACCTCTTGTGAAAGTTTGATCCTGATCCAAAAAGCGGTTCTGGAGTTATTGCATCAACACCGGTGTGTAAGAATAATTTGGATGAATAAGTGGGTTTAATGTTTATAATAGGGGTTCCCCGTAGGGGTCGAACCCCTAATATTAATAATCCACTCAGATAAAAGCTGGGGGAGGGAAAAAGGTCAGATAGTGAAGTGTTCCTTCTTATCTCTCTCTGATACCCTGTCGTATCAGACCCTCGGGAGATTATGATATGAGAAGAGAGTTGATATGATATGAGAAAATATGGTATGTGATAATAGATAACTAAGAGAACATTATGTAGTATATACTGTAAACAGTATATATATATATATACAGTATATATATATATATATATATATTTTTTTTTTTTTTTTTTTCTATGTGATTGAGGGAGGCAAAAGGCATAACTGCCTATAGCGAGTGCCTCCCCCATAGTTGAAAGAGTGACAGGGCCAAAATCAAGGGACGTTCGAGCCAAAATGCCTGGACACACGGAGTTTGAAGCAATTTAAGTCATAGGAAGAGGGAAAGACTGATTCTGGGAGAGAGTTCCAGAGCTCAGCTGTTGAGTAGAAGAAAGTTTGAGAGTAACGTTTCACTCTTGGGTTGGAGAGTTGCACAGAGTAGGGGTGGGATTGAGTTGCAAGACGGGTACCACGTGCCCTACGTAAAGGAGGTGGTATGCACTGGGATAGCTCTGAGGAACACTGATTATTATAGTAGCGATAGAATAGCGAGAGAGATGCAACATTGCGGCGGAGAGAGAGAGATTGCAGAGAGTTGGTGAGTGGACGGGAGTTAATGATACGAAAGGCCTTCCTTTCAACTTTGTCTAGGAGAGCAGTGTGAGAGGAACCTCCCCACACATGTGAACAATACTCAATACAAGGGCGCACTATGCCCCTGTACAGAGCAAGAAGCTGTGCAGGGGAAAAGAACCCCCTAAGGCGGTTGAGCACACCCAGCTTCTGGGATGCTGCCTTAGCAAGACTGGTAATATGGTCCTTCCAAATGAGAGCAGAAGAAAAAGAGACACCAAGAATATTGAGAGAAGATGAATGGTTGATTTTTGTATTGTTGAAGAATAAGGGATAGTCCGCTGGGAGATCCTGACGGGTAGATAGATGGAGAAATTGGGTTTTGGAAGCATTAAAGTTAACAAGGTTTTCTCTGCCCCAATTGGAAATAGTATTTAGATCAGAATTTAGAGTTCTATGGCTTCATTACGTTTGTCGTTGAGGGATTGCTGGCTGGGGCGTTCTGAAAAACTAATGGAGTAGTGCAAGGTTGAGTCGTCTGCGTATGAATGGATGGGAATTAAGGTACAGTTAAGGAGATCATTTATAAAATTTAGAAAGAGAATAGGAGATAGAACAGAGCCCTGAGGAACACCGGAGTTTATAGAGTGAGGAAGTGAACAATGGCCGTCCACAACCGCGGCTATGGAACGGCCGGAAAGGAAATTAGAGACAAAGGCACAGATGGAGGGATAGAAACCGAAGGAGGGTAGTTTAGAAATTAAAGATTTATGCCAGACTCTATCGAAGGCTTTCGATATGTCTAGTGCAATAGAAAAAGTCTCACCGAAGTCCCGAAAGGAGGATGACCAAGAGTTAGTAAGATATGAAAGAAGATCACCAGTAGAGCGACCCTTAAGGAAGCCATACTGGCGATCTGAGAGCAGATTATGAGAAGAGAAATGCTTAAGAAATTTGGAAGCAAGAATAGTTTCAAAAACTTTAGAAAGACAAGAGATAAGAGCAATTGGACGATAGTTGGAGGGTTGAGAGCGGTCACCCTTCTTTGGGACAGGTTGAATGTGAGCAAACTTCCAGCATGAAGGGAAGACGTTAGAGGATAGACAGAGACGAAAGAGTTTGCCTAGGCAGGGAGTCAGCACGGAAGCACAGTTTTTGAGAACAACAGGAGGAACACCGTCCGGACCGTACGCCTTATTAGTGTTAAGCCCAGAGAGGGTAGAAAGTACATCTTTAGAAGAGATTAGGATATTAGGCATAAGTAAGAGAGAGGAGGGCGGAGAGGGAGGAATAGCACCGGAATCATCCAAGGTGGAGTTTCTAGCAAAAGTTTGAGCGAAGAGTTTAGCTTTGTCAGAGGAAGAAGTGATGGTTGTGCCATCAGAGTGGGAAATGGGAGGGAAAGACGAGGAAGAGAAATTGTTGGAGAGGTTTTTGGCTAGATGCCAGAAAGCATGGGAAGAGCTAGAGTTGGATTGTTCAGTGCATTTATTATTGATGAAAGAGTGTTTGGCAAGTCGAAGAACAGATTTGGCTTGATTCCGGGCAGAAACATATGAAGAATGAGAGTCTTGAGTTTTAAGGCGTCGGTACCGTTTGAATGCTTCCTCCTTATTGCGGACAGCAGTAGAACAGGCGTGAGTAAACCAAGATTTTTTAGCATTAGTCTGAGAGAAAGAGAATGGAATGTATGCTTCCATGCCCGATAGGATTACCTCGGTAATGTGTTCAGCACTCTCCGAGGGTCCTCGGCCATGGAAGCAGAAATCATTCCATGGGAAATCAAAGAAGTACTGCCGAAGAGCCTCCCAGTCGGCAGCGCCAAAGTGCCACAAGCGCCGCCGGCTAGGAGGATCGGGTGGCTGTACTGGAGAGATAGGACAGGTGACAGAGATAAGTTTATGGTCGGAGGAGCCCAAAGGAGAGAAAAGATCGACAGTATAAGAAGAAGGGTTAGAAGTTAGAAACAGGTCAAGAATGTTGGGCCGATCTCCGATGCGATCCGGGATACGGGTGGGTTGCTGAACTAACTGCTCTAGGTCATTTAGGATAGAAAAGACGTAGGCTTGTTCACCAGGTGGATCAGTAGTGTGAGAGGAGAGCCAATGGCGGTGGTGAACGTTGAAATCTCCTAAGATGGAGATTTCTGAGAAAGGAGAAATGGATATATATATATATATATATATATATATATATATATATATATATATATATATATATATATATATATTATATATATATATATATATATATATATATATATATATATATATATATATATATATATATATATATATAATATATACCAGTATATATATATACCTTAGTTGACATAGCCTATACGGATCAATTCCATACGGGTTTATATATGTTTTACACCAGTTCCTTTCTCTCGACCTACCCTGCACATGACACTGCACAACCACATCCCTCTGCGTGTCCTCCAGTAAGCTGAACGGAACCCAAAAGATCGTCAACTATACAGATAAAAAACCTGAGGGTGTAAATTAATTGAGTGAGTGAAGTAGTGAAGTGGATCCACTCACTAGGGGGTGGGGGTGGGGGGCGGCTTGTATTAATTCGGCCCCATTCAGCCAACTGTTTTAAGACGTTTATCCCTATCCATTTCAGAGCTTTCCCCGTGTATACCACCTCCTTTACGTAGGGCACGTGGTACCCGTCTTGCTACTCAATCCCACCCCTACTCTGTGCAACGCTCCAACCCAAGAGTGAAACGTTACTCTCAAACTTTCTTCTACTCAACAGCTGAGCTCTGGAACTCTCTCCCAGAATCAGTCTTTCCCTCTTCCTATGACTTAAATTGCTTCAAACTCCGTGTGTCCAGGCATTTTGGCTCGAACGTCCCATGATTTTGGCCCTGTCACTCTTTTAACTATGGGGAAGGCACTCGTTATAGGCAGTTCTGCATTTTGCCTCCGTCAATCACATAGAAAAAAAAATCCAGAAGTCGATTTTTTACTGGCGAGCGAAAGCGAGCCTGCATTGTATGGAGAAATCCAGCTTCCCCGGAGAAATTTTTCTATCGAAAAATGTACAAATTTAGCTTGCTGTCAATACTAAACTATATGTATGCTGGCTCGCTACCGCTCGCCAGGAAAATATTGACACCTGGATGGGGGTATACGTCTTAAAACAGTCGGCTGAATAAGGCCGAATGGATACAAGCCAATAAGCTGAACGGAAACCAAGAAGATCGTCAACTATACAGAGACTAAAACCTGAGGGTGTCAATTGAGTGAGTGAAGTATAGTTTCCTGCGACACTATTGGGTTACCCTGGGTGTGTGTGTGTGTGTGTGTGTGGGGGGGGGGGGCAGAATTTGATAAACTCACTCACACACACGTACAGTACATTCACACAATTATTTTCTGTCTCACACTCACTCTCACTCACTCACTCAGTCTTACCCACTCACGCTCACTCACTCTCACTCTCTCTCACACACACACATACACACGCACACAGACACATATACGCACACTCGAATTAAACCGATTGCTATTATTATTATTAATTATTATTACTAGTACTACTACGCATTCACACAATTTCTCTCTCACTCACGCTCACCCACCCAAACACAGTCTCTCTCTCTCTCTCTCTCTCTCTCTCTCTCTCACACACACACACACACACACACACATACACACAGATAGTAGATTCAGATAAGATAAAGCTTCATATCACTGGACAAACAAGGATTCTCACTTACTTGTAAAATCTAACAATTCAACATAGGATTATTTGTTTGTATCCATCCCTGGAGCCTCATGTCTTTAGTTTTAATTAAAGGATTCTCATTCACGCCTCAATATTCTCAATGTCAATTAATTCAACCATCAAACTCTCATACTTCAAGATTCCCAGTTGCAAGAGTAAGCTGAATGCAAGTAGTTTTAGGGGCCTCTCAAAAGACCACGCCTTGAATATCAAATTTTAAATTTTCCATTTATCAATTTCAAAACAGTTTACTGCCATGGTTAATCAATTACATTTACTATGATCATCAGGTCTTAAATAGTTGAGTTTTTGCAGGAATAATCAAAGTATGTAAACTTACTTGATCTAAATTCCCATGATAATGAGGTCAGATAAACTTTGGTAAATGTGTTCTTATGTCATATACATTTGTTTAATTGAACGTGCAGATAAAGTGTAAATAATAATAATAATCATAATATTAATAATAAACAAATAATAATAACAATAATAATAATAATAATAATATAACAAAACAATATACCTGTATAATATATAGTTTAATCTAGCACATCTGAAAATAGGTCAATAAGCTATTAATCACAAATATAACATTTCCTATTTCAAGTATCCATTCCAAGATTCCCATTCCCAGATCCCCAAGACAGAATCAACTCCACGCCCCCCCCCCCCTCCCCCTTCAATTTCCGTGATGGCCCCCATTTTCATAATAGCAAATACGTGTAGCGCCAATCGGAACTTAGGGGCCCAACTTCGCCAAAGGGGCCCAAGTGTGTATGTAGAGAGAGAGAGAGGAAGTGTGTGTGTTTGTGTGTGTGTGTGTGTGTGTGTGTGTGTATTTACCTGATACAATCTCGCCTAGAGTTCTAAAGGAAGCTAAGGATGAGCTCTCCAAACCACTGACATTACTATTCAATAAATCCTTGCAGTCTGGAACTATGCCTGAGCAGTGGAAGCTAGCCAACGTAACACCGATATTAAAAAAAGGCAGCAAATCCCTACCCAGTAACTATCGTCCAATTAGCTTAACCTCAGTTGTTTGTAAAATGCTAGAAACGGTCATACGAGACAGACTCGTAAATCACTTAGAGGCAAATAACATACTTAAAGATAATCAACACGGCTTTCGTAAAAAACGTTCTGTTAACAAACCTCTTAGACTTCTTCCACGATATCCTCAACCTCTACGATGAGAGTAAAGCTGTAGATATTATATACCTTGATTTTCAAAAGGCCTTTGACAAAGTTCCCCACAAACGTTTACTGCAAAAACTAAAAGCGCATGGAATACAAGACGGTGTGTTGAAATGGATAGAAAATTGGCTCAGCAACAGAAAGCAAAGGGTAGTCATAAACGGTAAGGCATCTAAATGGACCAATGTAAGTAGCGGGATACCCCAGGGATCGGTAGACAATTATCTTTCTAATTTACAACGACATAGATGAGGGTCTCACCTGTACAATCTCAAAATTTGCTGACGATACAAAAATTGCAAATAGCGTACTCTCAAAAGAACAAGTTGACGATATGCAACACAATCTAGATAAATTGTCATGTTGGGCCCAAATTATGCAAATGAGTTTCAATGCGGATAAATGTAAAGTACTACATGTCGGATACCTAAATGAGAAAGCAAACTATTCGATGAATGGCACTCAGCTTAAGAATGTAAACAGAGAAACCGATCTGGGAGTAACAATATCGAGTAACCTAAAACCGAGTCAACAATGTTCAGAAGTTGTTAAGAAGGCAAACAAAATAATTGGCTTTATAGGCAGGTCATTTGAGCATAAATCCAAAGAAGTTATCCTAACCCTTTACAATTCCTTAGTCCGCCCTCTTCTGGAATACTGCGTTCAATCCTGGTGCCCTTATTACCAAGAAGATATAAAGAAGCTAGAACGAGTTCAACATAGAGTTACCAAAATGATACCTAGCCTAAAGATACAAACCATACGAAGAGCGTCTTAGAGAATTAAATCTATTTCCTTTAACCCAGCGCAGATTAAGAGGTGACTTAATTCAAGTGTTCAAAATCATCAAAGGCATCGACAATATGAACTGTAGTAAGTACTTCACTATCGACCAATCTAATTACACGCGGGGAAACGGTTGCAAAATTATTGGTAAATCTTTTAACTCGCACGAATCTAAGAATTTCTTCAATCGAGTTGTCAACTTGTGGAATGGGCTTCCCCGAAACGTTATAGACTGCATCACCGTTGATTCATTTAAACTCCGCCTAGACAAATATCTCTCATCAAACCCGCGACTGACTGCGTTTGTAAATTAATAACTTTATTTTATCCCCCCCTCAGCTACTAACCCATCTGTCCTCTACTAACTTCCTAATCCTGCCACGGACATTAGTTCCAGGGCAGTAATTCCCTTTCCAATGTTCCCTTAACCACTCTAAACCACTGTTTGGACACTTGATCCTCAGTGTTTTGGAGGACAAGCAACCTAGAAGGGTCACTAGATCTGTTGTTGCTTGATTTCCTTTGTACTCCTTTGTACCTATGTATATTCTCCTAATTGTAGTATACAGGAGTTGAACTTTTTAGGCTCGTATTGTCCCGCTTCCTGAGTTACAATTATCTAACTTTTCTGCGTTTGTGTGTGTGTGTGTGTGTGTGTGTGTGTGTGTGTGTGTGTGGGTGTGTGCGCGTCAGTGTGTTAGAATGAGGGAGATGAGAAAGAAAGTGAGTGTGTATGTGTGTAAAAGACAGAGAGAGAGAGAGAGAGAGAGAGAGATCGTGTGTGCAGGAACGAAAATGAGCCGGATGAAAGGGGGCACTATACTAAAATAAAAACACTGTATGCAAGATTAGAAACGGAATGGAGAACTCGGGAAAAAAATTGAAGGTCAAACGGAATCACACACGGGTCCAGAAAATGTATATAACCGTAAACACCTCAACACGGACCTAGGGAATGGGGGTTAAGGGGGTAGTGCTTGTTTTGTGGTCTATATATTTATTTATTAATATATATTTTTAGTTTCCTCGCTAGACATTCATCAAGTTTAAACAAACGCCCCCTAGATAAATTTGTACATTTTTCGATAGAAAAATGTCCCGGCCGATGGCCGCTTTCTCTTAAAATTACAGGCTCGCTATCGCTCGCCAAGAAAAAATCGACACCTAAATGACACAAAAGGTCTTGATATTGATATAGAAATTGGACGAAATGTTTTCAAATCGACATATTAATGGGGGCGAACTGTCTTAAAATCTGAAAACTAATGGGGATAAACATGAAGAAGAAGGGTGTCCAGAAAAACGACCCATCTCCCCGTAAAGACCTCAGAACGGAGCTAGGAAATGGGGGTTAGAGTGGAGGAAATAGGCGGCAAGTGGGATTAAGGGAAATAGGCAAGCGATAGCGAGCCGGGACATTTCTCTACTGATATGTGTCCAAATTTATATGGAAGGGGGTACTTCGGGTTACTTAAACAAAAGAAAAACAAGCTTGATGGGGGTCTAGGAAGCAAACTAAAAGTCTCCCCTTAAGAAAGATAAAGACTTAAGACAGACAAAAGGAAGAAACTCTAGGAAGATAGTACGGTAATATGGGCAAAGGAAAGAAATGCAATCATTACAATGAAAACAAATGAAAGGCAATACAAACAATGGAATGCAGGAGAAGAAGAAATATATATGAAAGGAAGAAATACTAGGCAGAAAGTACGAACATTTAAGTAAAGAAAGGAAATGCAGAGATGGAAAGTAAACAAATTATGAAGTTACAAAACAAATAGGGAATGGAGAAGAAGAAGAAAAAGAAGAAGAAGAAGAAGAAGAAGAAGAAAAAGAAAAAAATATACTGAAAGGAGATAAACAATAATAGGGATGCAGAAGAAGAAGACATATATACTGAAAGGAGATACAAAACATAATACGGGATGGAGAAGAAGAAATATATACTGAAAGGAGATATAAAACATAATACGGGATGGAGAAGAAGAAATATATACTGAAAGGAGATATAAAACATAACACGGGATGGAGAAGAAGAAATATATACTGAAAGGAGATATAAAACATAACACGGGATGGAGAAGAAGAAACATATACTGAAAGGAGATATAAAACATAATACGGGATGGAGAAGAAGAAACATATACTGAAAGGAGATATAAAACATAATATGGGATGGAGAAGAAGAAACATATACTGAAAGGAGATATCAAACATAATACGGGATGGAGAAGAAAAAGAAGAAATATATACTGAAAGGAGATATAAAACATAATACGGGATGGAGAAGAAGAAATATATACTGAAAGGAGATATAAAACATAATACGGGATGGAGAAGAAGAAATATATACTGAAAGGAGATATAAAACATAACACGGGATGGAGAAGAAGAAACATATACTGAAAGGAGATATAAAACATAATACGGGATGGAGAAGAAGAAACATATACTGAAAGGAGATATAAAACATAATACGGGATGGAGAAGAAGAAACATATACTGAAAGGAGATATCAAACATAATACGGGATGGAGAAGAAGAAATATATACTGAAAGGAGATATAAAACATAATACGGGATGGAGAAGAAGAAATATATACTGAAAGGAGATATAAAACATAATACGGGATGGAGAAGAAGAAATATATACTGAAAGGAGAAACAAAACATAACACGGGATGGAGAAGAAGAAATATATACTGAAAGGAAATAAACAAAAATACGGGATGGAGAAGAAGAAATATATACTGAAAGGAGATACAAAACATAATACGGGATGGAGAAGAAGAAATATATACTGAAAGGAGGTACAAAACATAATACGGGATGGAGAAGAAGAAATATATACTGAAAGGAGATACAAAACATAATACGGGATGGAGAAGAAGAAGACATACTGTATATACTGAAAGGAGATACAAAACATAATACGGGATGGAGAAGAAGAGAAATATATATCGCCAAAGAGAATCGCAGAAATGTTGGGAGAAATATATAACCATCAAGTCTTCTGCAGGAAACAAACTGGGAAATGGAGGTTAGAGCTGAGGAAATAGGGGGAAATTGGCGGGCAGTGGGAGAGAGAGAGAGAGAGAGAGAGAGAGAGAGAGAGAGAGAGAGTACAAAGGAGTACAAAGGAAATCAAGCAACAACAGATCTAGTGACCCTTCTAGGTTGCTTGTCCTCCAAAACACTGAGGATCAAGTGTCCAAACAGTGGTTTAGAGTGGGTAAGGGAACATTGGAAAGGGAACTACTGCCCTGCCACTAACGTGGCAGGACTAGGAAGTTAGTAGGGGACATATGGGTTAGTAACTGAGGGGAGGATAAAGTTATTCATTTACAAACGCAGTCAGTCGCGGGTTTGATGCGAGATATTTGTCTAGGCGGAATTTAAATGAATCAACGGTGCTGCAGTCTATAACGTCTCGGGGAAGCCCATTCCACAAGTTGACAACTCGATTGAAGAAGAAATTCTTAGATTCGTGCGAGTTAAAAGATTTACCAATAATTTTGCAACCGTTTCCCCGCGTGTAATTAGATTGGTCGATAGTGAAGTACTTACTACAGTTCATATTGTCGATGCCTTTGATGATTTTGAACACTTGAATTAAGTCGCCTCTTAATCTGCGCTGGGTTAAAGGAAATAGATTTAATTCTCTAAGACGCTCTTCGTATGGTTTGTTCTTTAGGCTAGGTATCATTTTGGTAACTCTACGTTGAACTCGTTCTAGCTTGTTTATATCTTTTTGGTAATAAGGGCACCAGGATTGAACGCAGTATTCCAGAAGAGGGCGGACTAAGGAATTGTAAAGGGTTAGGATAACTTCTTTGGATTTATGCTCAAATGACCTGCCTATAAAGCCAATTATTTTGTTTGCCTTCTTAACAACTTCTGAACATTGTTGACTCGGTTTTAGGTTACTCGATATTGTTACTCCCAGATCAGTTTCTCTGTTTACATTCTTAAGCTGAGTGCCATTCATCGAATAGTTTGCTTTCTCATTTAGGTATCCGACATGTAGTACTTTACATTTATCCGCATTGAAACTCATTTGCCAAATTTGGGCCCAACATGACAATTTATCTAGATTGTGTTGCATATCGTCAACTTGTTCTTTTGAGAGTACGCTATTTGCAATTTTTGTATCGTCAGCAAATTTTGAGATTGTGCAGGTGAGACCCTCATCTATGTCGTTGATGTAAATTAGAAAGAGAATTGGTCCTAGTACCGATCCCTGGGGTACCCCGCTACTTACATTGGTCCATTTAGATGCCTTACCGTTTATGACTACCCTTTGCTTTCTGTTGCTGAGCCAATTTTCTATCCATTTCAACACACCGTCTTGTATTCCATGCGCTTTTAGTTTTAGCAGTAAACGTTTGTGGGGAACTTTGTCAAAGGCCTTTTGAAAATCAAGGTATATAATATCTACAGCTTTACTCTCATCGTAGAGGTTGAGGATATCGTGGAAGAAGTCTAAGAGGTTTGTTAAACAGGAACGTTTTTTACGAAAGCCGTGTTGAGTATCTTTAAGTATGTTATTTTCCTCCAAGTGATTTACGAGTCTGTCTCGTATGACCGTTTCTAGCATTTTACATACAACTGAGGTTAAGCTAATTGGACGATAGTTACTGGGTAGGGATTTGCTGCCTTTTTGAATATCGGTGTTACGTTGGCTAGCTTCCACTGATCAAGCATAGTTCCAGACTGCAAGGATTTATTGAATAGTAATGTCAGTGGTTTGGAGAGCTCATTCTTAGCTTCCTTTAGAACTCTAGGCGAGATTGTATCAGGTCCTGGCGTTTTATTTACCTTGAGTTTATCTAAACAATTCAATACTTCTCTCTCTGTAACGGTGATATTGCTTAGAACATCTGAATTATCAATCTGAATCGGCGATGGTGTAGGGATATCACTGAGGTCTTCTGTTGTAAAAACTGATGCAAAGAAGGTATTGAGGGCATTACTCATTTGTACTTCGTCTTTGGTGTATTCTCCTTTTTCATCGACTAACGGTCCAACAGTTGAAGTAACTACTTTTTTCTTTCTGATATAACTATAGAATTCTTTCGGGTTTGTTTTACTTTGATTCGCAATATGTAACTCTAAGGTCTTTTTACTTTGCTTAATTAACTTTTTGGCTTTGCGTCGTAGCTCTACAAATTTCACCCGTTCTTCGTCATTTTGTGAGGATTTTAATCTATCATTAGCACATTTTTAGCAAGCAGGCAGTTTGAAATATCTTTATTCCACCATTTGGGCTTATTATTATGGCCTGGACGCCGTATTTTCGATGGTATGCAGTCTTGCACTGCTTTTAGGTAAGTGGTTTCGAATAACTTCCAAGATGTATTTATGTCGTTATTGTTAATTAAAAAGCTCCAGTCAGTTTCTTTAAACATAGCTCTAAGTTTATGGAAGTTTGCTTTCTTGAAATTAGGGACTTTTTCGATGCTACTATTTGGTTCGTTACTAGTAAACTTTAAAGTGAAAGTTATCGTACGATGGTCGCTGTTACTGAATTCATCACCAACATTCAAATTCTCTATCAATTCTTCTTTTGTTGCAAGTACAATGTCAAGAACGTTATTACCACGGGTCGGCATTCGAACAAATTGATAAAGCGAACTCTCTTGCAAGTTCGTATACAAGTCATGTCCGGAGTGTGAAGTAAGAGTATCGCCCCACTTGGTCACAGGTAAATTAAAGTCGCCAAAAATTACGGTATCTTGTGAGTTACTTACATCTGCAATTTGTTCGTAAATTTCTCGGTCAGTTTGCACTGATTGAGCTGGAGGTCTGTATATTAACCCAAGTATTATTTTTGTACCTTTATTATTCTTTATTAGCACAAAAGATGTGTCGACGTTCACAATTTGAGGTTTTGACACGAGGGTCGGGTTAAGACTTTCTTTGATATAAAATAAAACGCCACCTCCATTTTTATTTATTCGGCTGTTCTCAAACATTACATAACCGGGAAGTGAATACTCTGCTAAAAAGTCTCTATCTTGTGTATTGAGCCAAGATTCTGTTATGCCAATCACATCATAATTTTCTGTAAACACTAGTTCCTCTAAATCTGAAAATTTATTGCGTATGCTACGAGCGTTTGCATAGAAAACCTTTAAAGTTGCGGTTTTAGAACTCGCAGATCGTTCTTTCATCAAATTTTTGGTTCTGGTCGGATCTACATTTACATTCATGGCTGTCCTCGGTCCTCGGTCGTTATCCCTGACGGTTTTGAATTTGGGTCGTGTTGGTGGAGCTTTATCCAAATTCGCGGTTCTTGACGGATTAGTATTTAATTCCTTTGTAGATTGCCGTCCTCGCTGTCTTCGGTCCTCCTTCCTGGTTGTCCTGTGCTGAGTCGATTTCTTCTCCGAAAATCCTTCACCGCATCGTTGAGAAGACGCCCAAAACGCGCTGCTCCCACCTGGTTCAGATGAACTCCATCATCCGAAAACAAATAGTCATCGTAGTAGAAATTGTCCCAGGTGTCGACGAATCCCACGTTCTCCTTCCTGCAGAGGTTTGCTAGACAACGATTTGTGCTGGTGGCTATGTTGTAAAATCGGCTCTCTACACCGAGCCGGGGGACGATTCCTGAGACGATGATCCTTGATGACTTCTCCTTAAACGACTTGATCAGCTGCTGGTACTTTAAAAGCAAATCTTCCGACCGGGTTCGCTGTATATCGTTGGATCCAACGTGGATGACGTACATTGTATTTGCAGGGGCCAGCTTTGATACTTCGTCAACTGCTGCAACTACGTCATCCACACCACCACCAGGGATACAAAAACGCTTCCTGGTCTTAGGTGCCCTGGCGCAAAACTCTGTGAGCTGACCACGTATCATCGAGTCTCCCACGAGCCGGACTTCTTCTATTTCCTCTTCGTCATCTGAGTCTGCGAATATCTGGAAACGGTTTTGACACTCGGTAATCGGTATGTGTTTCCTGGTCTTGGGGCAAACGTTGTTCCTCACGACACGGAAGTTGTCTTGAGGGGGAAGAGAGTCGCTATTTGTATCTTGAGTATCGGAAACATCAGCTGAAATGGCTACTGTAGGCGTTGAATTGTTGGCAGTTGACGTTGGGGCGTTGGTGGCTGCTGGAGTTGCGGTGACAATTGAAGTTTGTGGCACTCCAACGTTGAGTGTTACAAACTCTTGGAGTGATTCCAGCTTCATGGTGAGGACGTTGATCTTGTTGTAGGCTTCATCTAATTTCACTGTAAAATTCTCTCGTTGCTGGCAGAGCCGGCAGACTTGAAGATCGATAGTAGCAAACATGGACTCACCAAACCTACCGGCGCAGTTCGCACAAGCGCGAGGCATGGTGACAGTCACTTTCTTCAGATCACTTCACTCACTTAAAAAACAATTCACTCACTTTACAACACTTCACTCACTTTAAAAACACTTCAATCACTTCAACCGAAAACAAATATGCTGAAATACGCAGAAATAGGATATCAGGGGTGATAGCCTAACCGAAAACAAAAAAGTTGAGATACGCAGAATTAGGCTTCCAGGGGCGATAGCCTAACCAAAAGTTTTTTTTTTTTTTTAAATTGAAATACGCAATAATAGGCTACCAGCGTTGAATAGCCTAACCGAATATAATAAAATTGAAATTCGCAGAAATAGGCGCAGAGAGAGAGAGAGAGAGAGAGAGAGAGAGAGAGAGAATCCCCTTAAGCATTACTATACTCTGTTTCAAGAAGGTGGGCCATACACTGTGAATCCTAACATCTGTAACTCAAAAAGGGCTAGCGCAAATCGGTTGTTAATTTCTACACCTATGACCTGGCTGACCCTTCCCAAATGGTAGAAATATGAGCTCGATTACTCTAGTCGTGTATGAGTTAAAGAGGCTAGTGTTCAAGAGTTTTGGCCTACTTATTTGCAACAGGGTATAGGTCGAGAGTAATAAATCCTACATGTAGCATAACAAGCGTAGCAAAGCACTGAAGGCCTCCGTTGAACGCTACCAATTAACCAGTCGCTCCCAACCTATCACCTTCCTAGTCTCTCTCTCTCTCTCTATCTCTCTCTCTCTCTCTCTCTCTCTCTCTCTCTCTCTCTCTCTCTCTCTCTCTCTCGGTCGCGTGCGTAATTGTAAAACTTAAAAACCTCTTCTTTTTGTCATGCATATCTTGCCATGCAAATGTATTCTTGTAACCAATAAGATCTTATAAATTCAAAAATAAACACTGCAATTTCTCTGAACCAGGACCTTTCTAGAATTAATGAATGGGGACAAAAGAATCTAGTTTCCTTTAATGCACAGACAACCAAGTACATTCAATGTTCTAACCGACAGAATCTCACTGACTCCCATATATTTGTTAATGATGTAAATTTTCCCACTTCCCCTAGTATTGACATTCTCGGTGTAACATTAACTACTAACTTGAGCTGGACACATTATGTTAGAAGCATTGCTAAGTATGCCTCTAAAAAACTGGGACTCTTGTACAGAGTTCGAGAATTCTTCACTGACGAGCAGTTGGCCGTAATATATAAAAGTCATGTGCATTCTCAGATGGATTACTGTTCACCTCTTTGGGGTGGAAGTGGAGTGGTTGCATTGAGGCAGTTGGACAAAATTCAAAATGAAGCTATTAGATTAATCAATAACCCTGCAATCACACAGGACCTTCCTACATTATCCATACAAAGAAACGTTGCATCCCTTGCATTATTCTACAGATATTTTCACAGCAATTGTTCCGAGGAACTTGCTTCAATTGTGCCGCCTCTCCACATCTTTTCCCGTAGAACTAGGGCAGCTGAGAGCAACCATGAATTTACACTTTCTCCTCCACAATGCAGAACTTCTGCTTATCAGAATTAATTTATCCCCAGAGCTACTACTCTTTGGAATTCACTTCCCTCGAATTGCTTTCCACAAACTTACAATCTACAAATGTTTAAATCCAGTTGTTACACACATTTTATGAATGGAGGATGCCTTTAGGCACATGGACCTTTTTGTTTTATGTGTTTTTCCTTCCTCCGTTCATTGTCTCTTTAAAAAAAAAAAAAAAAAATATCCAATGTAGTTTCTTGCTGGAAGAAAAGTTAGGGGGTGGGGAGAGAGCGTTACAACTGTCAATCCCCCCCCCCTCCCCCCAGGTTTTACAGGAAACAGAAACGGATGACTCGAGCGAAGAGGGAGATAGGATAAGGCTGATAAAGGAAAGGAAATTGCTCCCGTTTGACACCGTCATCAGAATCACTTTAGTTTCATTCAAAATGGCTGTTCGACATAAAATTTACGAATATATACACATACTTACATAATCTATCAATATATATACATAACTGACAAATATTCACACATACCTATATAATCTATCAAGATATATACATAACTGACAAATATTCACACATACCTATATAATCTATCAATATATATACATAACTGACAAATATTCACACATACCTATATAATCTATCAATTTACTGTATATACATAACTGACAAATATTCACACATACCTATATAATCTATCAATATACAGTATATACATAACTGACAAATATTCACACATACCTATATAATATATCAATATACTGTATATACATAACTGACAAATATTCACACATACCTATATAATCTATCTATATATATATACATACAATTTACAAATATTCACACATACCTATATAATCTATCAATATGTCTATCTACTCAGGTACATTCCCCATTTGTTTTCTATTTTACTTTGAATTTATTTATTTAGTGTTATATATAATACATACATTAAATTCATGAACATAAGTATTCACGTAACATTTATCATAACACCATAAAAGAGGCAATCGAAGTACGCCAAACAAACAAAATAATCCCATTAGCAAACGAAGCATAGTACAAGATATCAAGATAAAATAACGTAGCGACTAACGAACATTATAAAATGTAGTAACAAGGTAAAGTATTGAAAGACCACCACAATAATAAATAACACGAAACACAACGGGCGAAACGAACAGAAAAGAAACGAACAGAAAAGAAACGAACATAAAACAATCGAACAGAAAAGAAACGAACATAAAAGAGAGAACGAAAACTCGAAAAAATCAGAAAACGGAGTAAAAGCGAAGGAGAAAACGGGGAGAGAATGGTGGCTGGGCTGTCAATTTCAGTGATTTTCGGGGGTACTGGCTTAATCTGGTAAATCCTCAGCAAACAGGAGCAGGTGTGTGTGAGAGAAAGAGAGAGAGAGAGAGAGAGAGAGAGAGAGAGGCACAGAGAATGGAAAGAAACAAAGACGAACAGAAAACGAAAGAGGGTTAGGAACAACAGAATGATAAAGGTCAAAGTGAAGCAGAAAGTAAAAGACACAAGAGACGAACAAGAAGGAAGGGGGGAATACAAAAAAGAGAGAGAGAGAGAGAGAGGGGAATGAAGACACAAGAGACGAACAAGAAGGAAGGGGGAATAAAAGATAGATGAAGAAGAAGAGGAGAGAGAGAGAGAGAGAGAGGGGGGGGGGGGGGTGGGAGAGAGACGAGACAGAGATAGAAGAGAAAATAGACAAAGTGAAACGAACACAAAGGAAGACAATTTAAAAATGGAGAAAATCAAGAAGAAAGACATGATAAACAGGAATAAGGAAGACATGATAAACCAGGAATAAGGAAGACATGATAAACTAGGAATAAGGAAGACATGATAAACCAGGAATAAGGAAGACATGATAAACTAGGAATAAGGAAGACATGATAAACCAGGAAAAAGGAAGACATGATAAACCAGGAAGACGGAAGACATGATAAACCAGGAATAAGGAAGACATGATAAACCAGGAAGAAGGAAGACATGATAAACCAGGAAAAAGGAAGGGGGACATTTATCATTACCGAGGAAGAGCTGGGATCGAACTATACGTGCCGATCTCAAATCTAAAACCTTGACAAGTGAAGCAGCCCTTAACAGGGTTGCCTGGAACGCCGCCATTAGGACAATATACTGAAACTGCACGTTTGGGTGGAGCACTCAGTCTTAACATTGTCTGTATGTCGTCCCCGTTTTGGTTTATTTTGAAAGTTTTGCATTATTATAACATCTGCTTACTTTTTGTCTGTACAGTATGTATTAATGATATATCCATTTCTATTGTTATTGTGTTTTTGTTCTAATGTATTCTTGTTATAAGAGTACTCTTTGTTTATATCTTGTTGCTTCCTCATATTATACAATTATAATTTGATGTATCTTCACTTTTGATAGTATCAATTGCTTGCCTTTGTTATATCCTTAATATATTTGTATGATAAATGTAGGTTATTGGTAGGGTCGTACTTGGTAGGGGTCAAGTGTCTATGCTATGCTGGAAGGTACCAACCCAATAGCACTATTGTTAGTCTATCTATTGCCTGACGCCTTGATCCCCGAAGGGGTGGCCATGAACAAACCGCCCCCATGCACCTCTGTCCCCTGTCAGTCGACGCCCCTCCTCCCAACCAGCACTGCCTTCATCCATATACTTCTTTACTCCATCCATATACTTCTTCACTCCATCCTTCAACCTCTTTCGGTTTACCTCTCCCTCTCTGTCCTTCCACCTCGCTCTCGTACACCCTCTTAGTCATTCTCTCACTTCCCATACGTTCGATATGGCCGAACCATCTCAAGGTGTTCCTTTTCACACTTTCCAGCACATCTACCTCCACACCACACCTCCTTCTTACTTCCTCATTCGTCTGTCTATCCCTCCATGTAATTCTGCACGCACTTCTCAAAAAACTCATTTCCACCCCTCTCACTCTTGGTCCGAGTCTCTCCACCAACGCCCATGCTTCGCTTCCGTAGGTCAGTGTCGGGATTACCACACTGTCATGCAAGGACTTCTTCACTTCCATACTGATCACCCTATTTCTTGTTACTGCTTTTAACGTTCCTACAACCCAATTCCCCTGTTGCACCCTCTCCCGCACTTCTTCATCCATAGTCTGGAGGAAATTAATAGAAATAAGGAAGCTAGGCCTACCGATGTAAATAGTCAATGGAACTTTCTTAAGCATAGCCTTATCGCTGCCACTGACAAAGTCTGTGGGAAAACTAAGGGTCACCCCAGGAATAAGACCTCCTGGTGGTGGAACGATGAGGTAGAACATGCTGTGAAAGAGAAAAAGAGATGCTTAAAAGTATGGAAGAAAGGAGGCAGCAAGGAGGAATACCAGGGAGCTAAACGAACTGTCAAAAAAGTTATTTAAATGCTAAAAAAGGCATTATGGACCTGGTCCTCGAACAAGTGTATAACACTGACAATCCCAATGGGATCTTCAACCTAGCTAGGCGAGTTAAAAATGACAGTAGGGATATTATAGGTGAACAGTGTGTTAGAAACGATAATGGGAAGATTGTGTATGCAGAAAATGAAATCAGAGAAGCATGGAAGGCACACTATGAACGATTGCTAAATGTAGAGTTTGAATGGGATAAGGAACAGCTTAGTATCGAAAAAAACAATATCTGGACCTCCTCCTTTGATAGCACCAGCTGTAGTGAGCGACGCAATCAATAAAATGAAGGACGGTAGCGCACCAGGGTGCTTTGACATTGTCGCTGAGATGATAAAAGTCTCAGGGGAGACTGGTGTCAACTTAGTCACTGAGTTGATAAACACCATTATTAAAGATGAGAAAATCCCAGAGGATTGGCACAAAGGTGTAATAGTAAATATATACAAAGGAAAAGAGGATGTGCTAGATAGAGGTAATTATAGGGGCCTGAAAATGCTTGACCAAATCATGAAGGTCTATGAGAGAGTCTTTGAGGGTTTGATCAGGCAAAGCAACTCCATTGATGATATGCAGTTTGGTTTTATGCCGGATGTGGTACAACCGATGCTATCTTCATAGTCAGGCAGATGCAGGAAAGATACTTACAAAAAGGCAGGATATTGATCATTGATCTTTACTTTGTGTTTGTAGACCTGGAGAAGGCCTATGACAGGGTGCCTACAGATGTTGTGCAGTGGGCTATGAGGAAGCTTGGTGTGGAAGAGTGGCTGGTGTGTGTGATAATGAAGATGTATGAGGATTCGCGAAGTGCGGTGAGGGTGAAGGGTGTACTGAGTGATGAGTTCGCAGTCCGTGTTGGAGTTTATCAGGGTTCAGTGTTAAGCCCCCTCGTCTTTATTATGGTCCTGGAGGCACTGTCTAGAGTGTTTAGAGGCGAACTCCCGTTAGAACTGTTTTATGCAGACGATTTAGTCCTAATAGCTGACAATATGCAAGATGCTGAGGCCAAATTCAGAAGGTGGAGAGAGGGCATGGCGAGCAAGGGTTTAAGAGTCTATATTAACAAAACCAAGGTTATGCATTGTAGATTGAAACGAGGCAATGTGGAAAAGAGCGGTGCAGACCCATGTGCAGTGTGTGGAAAGGGTGTGGGCGCTAACTCTATTCAATGTAGCATCTGTCGACGCTGAGTGCACCATGGGGGTAAGCGCTGTAGTAAAATAAAGGGACCCCTGCCGAAGGATAAATCAGACATAGAGAAATTTAAGTATGTATTGTGCAAAGGCGAGCTTGTGTTAAGTGATGATCCTGTGGCTGCGAATTTTTGGAAATGAGTCATTGGAGCTGGTGGACAAATTTTTTTACCTACGAGATACCATCTCTGCCAGTGGTGGGGCCGAGGCTGCCTCTGTCGCTAGAATTAGATGTGGCTGGGGGAAGTTCAGAGAACTGCTGCCAATTCTGAAAAGACTGCCTCTCCCCCTGAAGGGAAAGGTGTATGTCTCATGTGTTAGAAGTGCAATGATATATGCCTCAGAAACATGGGCCGTTAACTCCTTGCGACATATATGACGCGATCGCATCATATGGAACTTATGACCAAAAACTCATATGACGCAATCGCGTCATATGGAACTAAGTCCATCTTAATTATGGAGCTGGGTAAGCTCAGTTAAAGTTAGATGAAGATCTGTCGGTTGGTGGCAACCCCAGGTTCCTCCGACATTTCTAACGGCCAGCAGTGTGGTTTTGACAGTTGTGTGGTGCAGTGGCAATGATACCGGGCGACCGCCTCCGTGGACTTGCTGGAACATAATATGTCTGAAGGAGTTAAAGTAGAGGATGTCAACAGAATGGAACGTAATGAGATGAAAATGGGGAGATGGATGTGTGGGGCCAGGCTGCAGGATAGAATAACAAATGTTGAGCTGAGGAGACGTTTAGGTATAAAGAGTACAGTATTAGCGAAGAGGTGGTGGGACATGTGGAGAGAATGGATGAACAAAATTGAGTGAAAAAATGCAGGTCTGTGATTGTGGAGGGAGCTGCACCAAGGGGTGGACCGAGGAAGACCTGGGATCGTACTATACGTGCCGATCTCAAATCCAAAAACTTGACAAGTGAAGCAGCCCTTAACAGGGTTGCCTGGAACGCCGCCATTAGGGCGAGACTGAAACTGCACGTATGTGTGGAGCACTCAGTCGTCAAATTTTATGTACAGAATGTATAATAATGATGAAAAAGGGACAATAAAAACCAGATAACCCCCCTTAATGATGCAATAACAGGATTTTTAACAGAGTACCTAGAATGTGGGGGGGGGGGGGGGGGGGGGGGCGCACTGGCGCTGTGAGGGTCTTAGATAAACATGGTTCCTGTTTCATTTTTATTTTTCTACCCTTGATATTCTTTCCATACAGTTCTCCCTCGATTTATTAAGATTGGGTTACGTTCCTGAAAACCCGACCTTAAATAGAAAAATCATATAGCGAACCCTAAAAATTTATGGGGTAGGCTAAATGGGGATGCATTCTGGGACCAGCCACAACACAAACACAAACTCCTAAAAACCTATAATAATATAGTAAATCAGGGCATCGGATAGTGAGGGAGACCTGTACCTCAAGGGGCGCTGGAGCTGAAAGGGTCTTTAAAAAAATGGGCTCGTGTTTCATCTTTCTTTTTCCACCCTTGACATAATTCCTTTTTCTGATTGCCTCAGTGGTTTCAAGGAATCCATACCATACTTTACCTAGTAGAGAATTGAGGTGCATGCTGTAGAAGACATTGGTTATACCTTGAGAGTGGTACTGATAATTCATCATTGCTATACTGTACTATACTATATATAAATTGTGGTGCTTTCTGTAGAAGACATTGGTTATACCTTGAGAGTGGTACTGATAATTCATCATTGCTATACTGTACTATAATGTAGTCTAGTTGCTGTAAGTAGACAATAAATCATGACCTCTAACCTTTGTAACTCAAGAAAGGGTAATCAAGCTAATATTTCTACCAATTGGGAACAGTCATTCAAGGAATAGAAGTTGAAATTTACAGCCAATTTGCCCTAGACTTTTTGAGTTACAGAGGAGATGATTTCTGGCCTACTTACAGCAAATAGACTATAGCGTAATGAGTTTTACTCTTGTAATTGCTGAACAGTTGATTCTCCAGGACTACTACTAAATAAGAGGTCTTCCTTATATGGTATTAACCCCTGTCAAACGGGGATGTTTGTAACTTCTACTACCTGCCTGGCGGGCATACTTACCCTAAACGAGCTTCATTCCATGCTCTTTTTGATGAATAAACAAGAACCAGAGCGTATTACAATTTTGTATCCGTGAAAGGGCAATAATAGAGCTTTCCAATGACACCTGAATCATCATTGTACGACCACGGGTTCTCTTGCAACAATTGCGCAATACGAGGGCAAAAACCCTAAATTACGGTAAAATTCCCGTGCCGAGCGGTCAGAGACCGCCTATCGTCCTCCCAACGCGTGGACTCTCTCTCAGAGCCGATAATGTGCTCAACATCCCTTCCGACATATGTCGGGTCCCGCAGGGGTGGCCATGGTTCTCTCGCCCGACATATGTCGGGCCCCGCGGCCTGAGTGTTAAGGAAGGTGGTCAACAAACCTCCCAGTTTCTCATGTTCTCTGGTATATTGTTGGTGAGACTTGGACTCCTACATGTCAACCAGTAGTCCCTCAGTGTGCCCAGAGTGTCAGGTCAAGTTTAATGGTCAGGTTTAACCCCTTTTGTACCGGCGACGTCTTTTCAGTTTTTTTCTAGCAATATGTAGTTGATTTTCTGCAGCTTAAGAAGGATCTGTGGAAGTAAAAAGGATTAAGTGTGATAGTTCGAAGCCTGCTAGTTGTTGGAGGCCCTTTTTATACTGAAGCAAATCGTCTAATAGTTACCAGAAAATAATGAAAATAATGTCACCAGTAATGAATGGGTTAATGATCTGGTTACCATTAGACAATTTTCCTTAGTTTGTAATCCACCTATACGACTTAAATACAATTCAAAACCTTCTTCGTAACATAGGTCCTTCTTTAACTGCATAAAATCATCAAATCATCTAATTTTAGCCAGAATCAAAGGTAAAATGGCATCATGGTGCTGAAGGGGTTAGAGTGAGAGGGGTGGAAATGAGTTACTTGAGAAGTGCGTGATGAGTTACATGGAGGGATAGACAGACGAATGAGGAAGTACGAGAGCGGTGTGGTGTGGATGTGCTGGAAAGTGTGAAAAGGAACACCTTGAGGTGGTTTGGCCATGTGGAGATCATGGAGAGTGAGAGGATGATATAAAAGAATGTTGCCAATTTAGCTACTTTCCCGCTAGATCTAGAAGTAGCTTATATACAGTACTTCGATCAAGCAGCAATTTTTTAAATCTAGCGGTATAAATTCTAGCGATATTCTAGAGATTTGAACAATTTTGCATGATATTTTAGAGGTTGTAGCAGTTATCTAGAGATTTTTGGCATTTAGGCTACGTACTACAGTATCTAGCTGCCTTCTAGCAACTTTTGAGAACCGATCTAGCGGTATTTTGTGTTATAATTTGGTAAAGTCGGTGTCATATGAGTACTCTAACAATGGATGTATCGTAGTCACAGTATCTGAGTGAAAATGTAGCTAAAATGGAGTCTATAAAATGACATTTTTCACTCAATATAGCTACAGTATACTGTATTTTGTATCTTAGAGCTCCTAATCATGTACAGTCCAATTTAATATACTGTACAGTGAAAATCCTTTAGCGCGAAATCTGATGGTTCAAAGCTTATCGATAGTTCAGAATTTTTCTTTGAGATAACACGGGCAAAAATGGGTGAAAATCAGAAAAATAGTTGAGTCCATACACGTCCTTATATTGTACCCACACCAACCTTCAAAGATTTTGGACACTCTCAGACTTGCCAGGTGTTGTTGTGCTCCGGAATTCTCCCAACATTGTCGCAAATTCTTACATATTCTCACTTTACCCTTTCGCGCACTGCAGGAAGCGATCGCGTCCTACAGGGATTCTTTAAACCTTTGTGACCATCAGGGGTGTTTATAAACCTTTAGTTTAGTTATTTCAACCTCTGCAGTTGTCTTTGAGCGAGTTGTGGGCAGAAAACAAATTTTGGAGAGGTAATTATGAGATTAAGATAATTATATTTTGAATGACCTGAAAGGGTTAAGATGGCTCCCACAACTTTATTTGGCTCCTTATCAGCAAATCTGACAGGAAATAGGTTAGAGACGCTAAGCTCATACCAGGTGAAGAATGCACCCCCCAACATAAGCTTTTGCTGTTTACTATACCTCCCCCAGTTTTTCTCATATACAGCGATGCCTTAACCCCATATTGACCGGGCTAGGTGGTCTATTTGACCGTAGCGCCCAGCGTTTTTTTTTTTTACCCTAAATAGGGTTGTTTCCGTGCTCATTTGCATGCCTAAATAAGACCCAGAGTGGAAAACAAATATCTATCCCTGAAAGGGCATAAACAGAGATTTCCAATGACACCTGAACCATCCTTGTACGACCACTGGTTTTCTTGCAACGATCGTGCAACACGAGTGCAAAAACCCTAAAATAAGGTAATTTCCGTACATAATTCCCTGTGTAGCGAGTGAGAAAGGGGGGAGAAGGGTGGGATACAGTTCAGTAGGTCCACGGTGGTGGTGGGGACCGGTCATAAGGTTACTACGCTCGTCCCACCACTCAGCTCTCTCTCTCAGCAACATTACGTGCTGAAAATGGCGGTCGACAGATGTCGTGCACCGCCTCATAGTCCAAATTTATTTCACTCGACATATGTTGCGCGCCGCCAGTTAGGGGTTAATACTGTCTCGAGGGACGTTACCTGTTGGGCATCTTCTACAGGGTTTACCGTTTCCAGCGAGAAAACCAAGGCAATTCCATTTTATCGTGACAAACGTCACCTACATGGGTAAGACTATCTCCCTCTCAATGAATGGGCATCGGTTACAATTTTCTGATCAGGTGAAGTTCTTGGGAATAATCCTTGTCACACATCTTAACTAGTCTGCTCATGTAAAAGACCTTAAGGCCTGAGACGTCTCAATGTCTTGAAGAAATGTCACAATGTTAACTGGGGTGCTGATCGTCGGACCGTCCTTATGTTATATACGGCCATGGTTTTGTCCGGCTTGGATTATAGGTGTGCTATTTATGGCACAGCTTCCCAGACCACGCTCAAAACATTGGATCCTGTCCATCATCTTGGTATCCGGCTTTGCACTGGAGCTTTCAAGTCATCTCTCATTACGAACCTTCTCGTAAAAAGTGGCCAGCTTCATCTCTCCCTCCATCGACAGCATGTACTCATGAATTCTGCTCTACAATTGCTGTCCACTGATTCACCTGCGGGCAACTTGTTTGAGAAGGTGGGTGTGGATGAGTTCCATCTGGCATTGTTACCCTCTTTTCTGGTTTTGGCCCACAGATTCTTTACGCAACATGATATACCCATGCCCCTTCTGCAGGCGGGCTGACCCCTCCATCCCGTATTGGCTTTTATCATCATCTATGTTTTGTACATTTCTCTTGCTCAGTGTCCTAAGTCTTCGCTCCCTGCTGTTCAGAGGTGTGTCGCCCTTCTGCATATGCTACGTCATACCCCTGCCCGTGTCATATACACTGATGGGTCTAAAAGGGATGGGAAAGTTGGTTGTGCTGCGGTTTCAGAGGCTTCTGTTTTTAGCTTGGCTTTATCCCCATATTCATATGTTTTTACTGCTGAATTGCGTACATTGTTTGGGGCAGTTGATATGGTCCCTTCCTATCCAGTCAACACCCCTCGGGTGGTTATTTATAGTGATTCCCCGAGTACCCTTATGGCAGTACAAGATCTTTCTACGAGGGATCTACTTATTTCCACTATTCTCCTGTAATGCCTGGATTGTGACAAAGTGTCTGTAACTGAATTTGAAGCGTAAATCTGCTTGAGCTATCATGCCAAGTGGAGTACTTCTCTTGGTGTAGTGGCTAGAGCGCTTTCCTCCCACGTGGCGGGCCCGAGATCGAATCTCGGCCGGGCCGCCCCAAACACATTTGGGGCGAATTTCCGCATCAGACGCAGTTCTTATGTGATTGTAAAAATTGTAAATTGTAATTGTGAGTCATTGTAAAGTCGGCAAAAATAATATGGTGCCGTTTCGAGGTCACTTCACTCTAACAACTACATGACCTTTCCTTGGCCAATTGGAAAATCCAGTTTTGCTGGGTTCCTGCCCATGTGGGCATAGCGGGTAATGAGAGAGCGGATCGGCTCGCTAAAATAGCCTGTCTTGGTCCAGGAGCAGGTCCTCTCTTGAGCCTGTCTGACATGAAAGCCGTAGTTTGAGAAGTCATCTCTCATGCATGGCAACGTGAGTGGTCTTAAAAGCCCCTTACCATCCATCTTCGTGCTATCAAAGATATGGTTTCCGTGTGGGCTTCCTCTTTTCAGGGCAAACGCAGGGATCAAGTCATACTCACTCGTCTCCGTATTAGTCATACCCACTACACACATGGACACTTAATGACCACTCCACATGCTCCTCCTCCATGGTGCACTACTTGTGACACGAACATTACTGTGCAGCACTTTCTCATCGACTGCCCACTGTATGCTCGGCAGCGGCAGCGTTATTTTTCTTAGCCTTCTCTTCAGTCTATCCTGTCTGACCGTCCTTCCTTTGATATTGTCAATCTATTTGCTTTCCTTAAAGAAATTACCATCTTTCATCTGATTTAATATTTTTGAATTCTTCTAGTCATATTTTATTGTCTCTTTTAATGTTGATTTATTTTCTTTCTTTTTATGGTGAACCAATTTGATTTATTTTACCCCTTTTATTTATATTATAATTGCCCAATTTCCACTTTTAAGCCCTCCCCAGCCTTTAGAGGGGTTCTGCCCAGTAGGCTGTTGACAAATAGTTTGTAGTCATTAATTAATATACTCACTGTGTGGATGTAAATTAATGTGGCCATCTACTACCTACTTGGAAAAAGGGGCGTTAACAAGATTTTTGGTTTGCTTTGACTAGTAATAATCCTAATCAAAGAGAAGGAACAAGGAAGTCTGTCTATGTTGTATCCACTGCATAGTTTTACAATAATTGTTCATTGGTGATGGGCTGGTCTATCAGAGTGAGAACTGAGCGATCTCTGCCATACCCATAGCTTACTCTGACTGTTCCTTTTACTTATATATTTTCTAGATCTCAAGTGATGGCGTCTCTTCCGTGGATTGACCTCCCAATCTGCCAACCTAGAGGTTGGCAGATTGGAAGCCAAAGCGTCACATTTTTCCTTTGCCCCTCAACTTTCTCTTCATAATTGCTGAGGGGCACAGGGCCCTGGGTGGGGCTTTGGTTTCCCGGGCGTTTCCGCACCCTCCTCAGCTCCCTGCCATGGAGTGGCTTCGGTCACCCGGGCTTTATTGTGGTAGGCAGGGAGGGTTCTTTGGGGGCGCTCGGTTATGGCTTTGGCCTTGCTCGGGGCCTTGGGGCTGTTCGGCCAAGCAGCCTGGGGAACAGCAACAACAACAACAACAATAATTGTTCAAATACTCTTACATCTATTGTGCCTAATCTTGACACCTTTCCTTGTGGTACTAGAGCATATGTCAGTACCCATGACTGGACTATCACTCCTTCACAGAACATATGTCAGTACCCATGACTGGACTATCACTCCTTCACAGAACATATGTCAGTACCCATGACTGGACTATCACTCCTTCACAGAGCATATGCCAGTACCCATGACTGGACTATCACTCCTTCACAGAACATATGTCAGTACCCATGACTGGACTATCACTCCTTCACAGAACATATGTCAGTACCCATGACTGGACTATCACTCCTTCATAGAGTATATGTCAGTACGCATGACTGGACTATCACTCGATTCACTCCTTCACAGAGCATATGTCAGTACCCATGACTGGACTATCTCTCCTTCACAGAACATATGTCAGTACCCATGACTGGACTATCACTCCTTCACAGAACATATGTCAGTACCCATGACTGGACTATCACTCCTTCACAGAGCATATGTTCCATACCCATGATTGGACTATCACTCCTTCACAGTGCATATGTCAGTACCCATGACTGGACTATCGCTCCTTCACAGAGCATATGTCAGTACCCATGACTGGACTATCACTCCTTCACAGAACATATGTCAGTACCTATGACTGAACTATCACTCCTTCACAGTGCATATGTCAGTACCCATGACTGGACTATCACTCCTTCACAGAGCATATGTCAGTACCCATGTCTGGACTACCATTCCTTCACAGTGCATATGTCAGTACCCATGACTGGACTATCACTCCTTCACAGAGCATATGTCAGTACCCATGACTGGACTATCACTCCTTCACAGAGCATGTCAGTACCCATGACTGGACTATCACTCCTTCACAGAGCATATGTCAGTACCCATGACTGGACTATCATTCCTGCGCGGTGCAGAACTTACATATTTTGTTTTTCAATATGTATGATATACTACAAACCTTGTCTCTCTATAATTCACTTACTTCCCACCTACAGTATGTTCAATTACTCATTCCCTTGGGTCTTATGCCGTAGTGATGTGCAGCTGCACTCACCTTCTAACTCCATTCCCGGGGTCTCTCCATGCAGGTTCCCAGGCCGCGACTCGATCCACCCAAAGCAGCTTCCAACATGAATGATTGACTCTCCTTAACCATTAAGGGAGCCCACCTCGTTTTTTTTCTTCTCTCTCTGGGTTGTATCCATTAGGCCCCATTCAGCTTACTGTTTTAAGACATTTATCCCCATCCAGGTGTCGATTTTTTCCTGGCAAATGGTAGCGAGCCAGCATATATTTTAAACAGTTTTTGACAGCAGGCTATATTAGTACATTTTTCGATAGTAAAATGTTTCAACGAAGCCGGATATCTCCATACAATGCTGGCTCACTATCGCTCGCCAAGATGAAATAGACAGCTGAATGGGGATAAACGTCTTTAATCAGTAGGCTGAATGGGGCCTAATAGATACAAACATGAGAAAGAGAGAAAAGGAGATAAATAAAACAAGTGACCTCCCTTAAGCACACATGGTCTACCCTTTAGTCACCACCACCACTCAGAGTTGTTTTACCCATCATCAAAACCTACCACCACATGAACAACAGGGTCAGCTTCACCTCCCTTAAGCACACATGGTCTACCCTTTGGTCACCACCACCACCACTCAGGGTTGTTATACCAATCATCAAAACCTACCACCACATGAACAACAGGGTCAGCTTCACCTCCCTTAAGCACACATGGTCTACCCTTTGGTCACCACCACCACCACTCAGGGTTGTTATACCAATCATCAAAACCTACCACCACATGAACAACAGGGTCAGCTTCACCTCCCTTAAGCACACATGGTCTACCCTTTGGTCACCACCACCACCACTCAGGGTTGTTATACCAATCATCAAAACCTACCACCACATGAACAACAGGGTCAGCTTCACCTCCCTTAAGCACACATGGTCTACCCTTTGGTCACCACCACCACCACTCAGGGTTGTTATACCAATCATCAAAACCTACCACCACATGAACAACAGGGTCAGCTTCACCTCCCTTAAGCACACATGGTCTACCCTTTGGTCACCACCACCACCACTCAGGGTTGTTATACCAATCATCAAAACCTACCACCACATGAACAACAGGGTCAGCTTCACCTCCCTTAAGCACACATGGTCTACCTTTTGGTCACCACCACCACCACTCAGGGTTGTTATACCAATCATCAAAACCTACCACCACATGAACAACAGGGTCAGCTTCACCTCCCTTAAGCACACATGGTCTACCCCTTGGTCACCACCACCACCACTCAGGGTTGTTATACCCATCATCAAAACCTACCACCACATGAACAACAGGGTCAGCTTCAGGTTAGGTGAAGGAATTGACGGATATGCCTTTACAACGGCGTAGCTACTTTCTACTTTCCTATTTTCTGAAGAGTGTAGATAGGGGAGAAGGAGTGTTGGAGAGAGAGAGAGGAAGCTGTTGGAGTGGCTTTGTTATGTGTGTTATTAGTTTATATATGGTGATAGTGAAGGTATAGAGGGATAAGCCTTTACAACGGCTTCTCGTAGCTACTTTCTACTTTTCTATTTTCTGAAGAGTGTAGATAGGGGAGAAGGAGTGTTGGAGAGAGAGAGGAAGCTGTTGGAGTGGCTGGGAGGCAGGTCACGTGCCCATATTGTCCAAGCTGGCACTCCCGGACTAAGCATCCAATATGACTCAAATTAATTTCAGAAAGTAGACGCTGGTGTGATATTAGCCATGCCAGCGGTACCCCATGATCCTGTGTAGACACTTGGTACCAAAGGAGTTGATGTATCTCTTTAAATCACTGTTATGTGTCTATGTCTCACAAACAACCAGCAGACTATTGCATCAATCCTAAATTGTTGTTATATTTTCTCAACCTCGGAACTGTTAGATGTCCATTAGCCTGTAACTCTTGTGAGGCCCCAAGATTATCGATTGAAGCTTCGAGGTGTTGGGTGCTTCATATGTCGCTCTAGAATCTAGATGATCAAAGTGGAGCTACAAGGTGTTGGTTGCTTCCTTTTTGCTACACTAAATGATAAACCTTATGATTTTATACACGTCACTTGATTTAAGAAAGCAGTTATATGGTCCTTCACAGCATCTTCAATTATGGTCGGGCATCTTGTATGCTATAAATTGGTGACGATATAGTGGGTGTTTTCTAGACGTGTCGGTGAAGCCAGGATATTTGTAGAATAGCAGTAACGATCAGATCACCTCAGAAAAAGCCCTGACATTTGGCGTGGACTTGTTCTATGGTCCATTAGGTCTGCAGTCCACCACGCTAACCACTGTGCAATCGCCTCCCCTATACTGTATGTTGTTGTTTATGTATTTTTTTTTGTAATGTATTTATGTATTTATTTAATAATTGTTTTGCGTGGGGACCATTATATGCACGAGTAGCGATAATATAATTGTAGAAAAGTAAATAATTTGATAATATATATGATAAAAGAAGAAACAATGCCATTTAAATATGCACGTTGTTAATGTTCATGAATAAACTATTGCCATTGTTTATCATCATTATTTAGTACAGTGGTTTTGTTTTCTAAAGTCAAATGAAATAATATCCTGAAATAACATAATATAATTTCATGATTCTTTTAACAAATATGTATCATATTTCCCACGTCTGTTTGTATTGTGTATTACAGTCATAGGTATATTGGTACACTCATATTTCCCACGTCTGTTTGTATTGTGTATTACAGTCATAGGTATATTGGTACACTCATATTTGCCACGTCTGTTTGTATTGTGTATTACAGTCATAGGTATATTGGTACACTCATATTTCCCACGTCTGTTTGTATTGTGTATTACAGTCATAGGTATATTGGTACACTCATATTTCCCACGTCTGTTTGTATTGTGTATTACAGTCATAGGTATATTGGTACACTCATATTTGCCACGTCTGTTTGTATTGTGTATTACAGTCATAGGTATATTGGTACACTCATATTTGCCACGTCTGTTTGTATTGTGTATTACAGTCATAGGTATATTGGTACACTCATATTTGCCACGTCTGTTTGTATTGTGTATTACAGTCATAGGTATATTGGTACACTCATATTTCCCACGTCTGTTTGTATTGTGTATTACAGTCATAGGTATATTGGTACACTCATATTTCCCACGTCTGTTTGTATTGTGTATTACAGTCATAGGTATATTGGTACACTCATATTTGCCACGTCTGTTTGTATTGTGTATTACAGTCATAGGTATATTGGTACACTCATATTTGCCACGTCTGTTTGTATTGTGTATTACAGTCATAGGTATATTGGTCACTCATATTTGCCACGTCTGTTTGTATTGTGTATTACAGTCATAGGTATATTGGTACACTCATATTTGCCACGTCTGTTTGTATTGTGTATTACAGTCATAGGTATATTGGTACACTCATATTTCCCACGTCTGTTTGTATTGTGTATTACAGTCATAGGTATATTTCCCACGTCTGTTTGTATTGTGTATTACAGTCATAGGTATATTGGTACACTCATGTCAATGTGTATTAAACCCAAGCTAGATAATATATCATTGTCCAAAAATTATCAATTAAACTAATAGACTCGAAGATTCAAATGACTGAATATATAATATGACTTAGGAATGTATAGTCAAAATCAATAGTTGGCAGAAAACCTAATCTAGAGAGGGACATTATCTTGAAATTTCTATGCCATGCAACAAATAGTACTATTATCAGGTTATTATACTAACATGAGGGCTACTGGGGATAATCTAGAGAGGGACATTATCTTGACATTTCTATGACATGAAACAAATAGTACTATTATCAGGCTGTTATACTAACATGAGGGCTGCTGGGGATAATCTAGAGAGGGACATTATCTTGAAATTTCCATGACATGAAACAAATAGTACTATTATCAGGCTGTTATACTAACATGAGGGCTGCTGGGGATAATCTAGAGAGGGACATTATCTTGACATTTCTATGACATGAAACAAATAGTACTATTATCAGGCTATTATACTAACATGAGGACTGCTGGGGATAATCTAGAGAGGGACATTATCTTGACATTTCTATGACATGAAACAAATAGTACTATTATCAGGCTGTTATACTAACATGAGGGCTGCTGGGGATAATCTAGAGAGGGACATTATCTTGACATTTCCATGACATGAAACAAATAGTACTATTCTCAGGCTATTATACTAACATGAGGGCTGCTGGGGATAAGGTAATGTAACAGAAAATTACAGGTTATCAACTAATGATTGATATAGGCTTTAGGCCTATCTATAGTTTAGTTTAGTTTAGTTTAGTTTTAGTGTTTGCAACATTCAGTACAGTATATTCAAGAAGGACACTCTACAAATAGGGATAAACATAAGTATCATCATTGCCAATATATTTATTAACATTTTACTAAAGTTAAAAGTTAATTTTGATTACAAGCAGATGTTAGTGACCAATGCATCTCAATTGATGATGTTGATTCATAAAATACATAAACATTATCAACTAGTTAATCATCACCTAAATGTTCCTATCAGTATGAAATTTGTAACATGTACCTAACATATTTTAAAACTAAATTCATGTTATTGTTGCATTGAGATTAATTTAAAGAACGTTTATGTTGAATAATGTATTAATAACTTTAGGAAATATAATAACATATTTAGTGTTCATTTGATGCCTGTCACACAAAACATAGCCTACAAACTAGCATGCAATAAATGATTTCGCTAATTTTGTTTAACACTTTCAATCCAAATATAAATTTTAAAACTAATGACTACTATCAAGTGATTCTCTTCAATAACCGACTGTTGTGAATGAAAAGGCTAAACAAATGTCTGGTGCAGAATATCACGTAGAACATGTACATAAGTAAGACACATCAATCAATACTGTTTTGACAACTCAATACATTTTACCGACACTAAGTAAGTTGTATATGATAATGAATACAACATTGTTATATATGATAATGCATACAACATTGTTTTATGTAAAAGTAAATTACATTAATATAACTACCAGCGTATGACTCAAATGTATCCCTAGGTGGACACATTCTCCTCAGTTTACATTAACATAACTACCAGTGTATGACTCAAATGTATCCCTAGGTGGACACATTCTCCTCAGTTTACATTAATATAACTACCAGTGTATGGCTCAAATGTATCCCTAGGTGGACACATTCTCCTCAGTTTACATTAATATAACTACCAGTGTATGACTGGAATGTATCCCTAGGTGGACACATTCTCCTCAGTTTACATTAATATAACTACCAGTGTATGGCTCAAATGTATCCCTAGGTGGACACATTCTCCTCAGTTTACATTAATATAACTACCAGTGTATGACTGGAATGTATCCCTAGGTGGACACATTCTCCTCAGTTTACATTAATATAACTACCAGTGTATGGCTCAAATGTATCCCTAGGTGGACACATTCTCCTCAGTTTTAAAGATTTGAGGTATTTTAATTAGTTTACTGATCGTGATCGAAGGTGTATTCGGATATTATACTTTTCAGTGTTGTCCATTTCCAGCACTACACATACATTATGAAACTTTATTTAGTTTACATGTGTAAGTATGCTACTAGTATTGAATGTGCCTTTAATACATTGATATTATTGTATATAGATATATAAATATTATTAAAATAACAAAAACCTCCTTAATCTATAATAACATGTGCAAGTTCAGAATATCCAGGATTAACACAGCGTGATAATTGGTTCAGCCTTTGTTCTTGCACCAACTACAATATATCATAATCCTAGTTATCCAATACATAATAATAATAGAGGATAAAATGTAATGATGGTACACAAACAAAGAAAATCAAACCCAGCATGCTTATGGGTTATGGATATATTTAAATTATACCATGCAAAGATTATACTTCCCTTCACCAACCTTAACCAAACAATATTGTATATCAGTATATGTAGATAGACAGGTTAATAGATATATAGCTATCTGAATACATAACACATATTAAAATTGTATATACATTCATATACATTCATATATCTGAGACATAGGTGTATTTGCTTTAGTCAGCCTCATGTTTATTTTGAATTATACATGTAATTTTTGTTATCATTTGGCATCAGAAGCTTGACATGAATAACATCTTTATTAATTTGCCCATCATTTACTATTGTTGACAAGTGAAAGTAAAACACTATTAGTTCAGAGTAACTTCAGCACAGTGACATATTAATTGAGTTGATCTGGCTGATACTATAACATATTGGTGGACAAGTAGTAGTTGTTGTAGTAGCTGTAGTAGTAGTTGCTGTAGTAGTAGCTGTTGTAGTAGCTGTTGTAGTAGTAGTTGTAGTAGCTGTTGTAGTTGTAGTAGTTATTGTTGTAGTAGTAGTTGTTGTAGTTGTAGTAGTAGTAGTTGTAGTAGTAGTTATTGTAGTAGAAGTTGTTGTAGTAGTAGTAGTAGTTGTAGTAGCTGTTGTAGTAGTTGTAGTTGTAGTAGTAGTTATTGTTGTAGTAGTAGTTGTTGTAGTTGAAGTAGTAGTTATTGTAGTAGTAGTGGTTTGTAGTAGTAGTTATTGTTGTAGTAGTAGTTGTTGTAGTTGTAGTAGTAGTTATTGTAGTAGTAGTGGTTTTTATTGAAGCAGTAGACTATTCCATCTGTGACTCCCTGACACCGCTGGATTCTCAGTCAAACCTGCATACAAAGTCAACATTTTCGGCTATAATATCAGGTCAAGAAATGGGTGTTAGGTTCTGTAAAACATATTGTGGTATTGTGTATAACTCTTTGAAGATTATGGTGCAATCTGACAGTTTATTCTGGCTATCATTATACAGTATACAGTTTATGAAGAATCTGTGGGTATAATGAGGGTAAAGACCTCAAGTAACCCTCTGACTTCCATATCCCATACAGTACTGCTGACGTCCTTTTAGTTATATTCTGGCAACTATTACATGATGTATTCAGCTTAGGAAGGACCTCTATGGCGATAATAAGGCTTCAAACTATCTCAACCAACCCTTTTAAAGTACCATAGATCGTTCTTAAGCTGCATAATATCGTCTAAATATAGCTAGAATAAAACATAACACGTTGCTGGTACTCAAAGGGATATACCCTTTCTAACCTGAATAAAATCATCTAATAATAGCCAGAAAGCAGAACAAAATAATTATGTAATTGGATGTTGAAAGGAATAATACAGTGGTGTTAAATGTGTTCCTACCTTCTCTACCCAGTCATGTCATTGAATGCAGTACTGTTGAAGCTTTCAAAATACACCTAAATCTATTAAGGGGAGGTTTTTAGTTAGTTCCCTAGACTTCCATCAATCTTAAAATTACACCCCCTAGACCCTTTTTCAAGATAAATGTATACATTTTTCGGTAGAAAAATTTCCAGGCCAAAGGCCGATTCCTCTTAAATTACAGGCTCGCTATCGCTCGCCAGGAAAAAAACTTGACAGCTAAATGGAACGAAAGGTCTTAAAATTGACAGAAAGGGGGTGAAACTTCATAAAATAATCCAACTAATGGGGCGAACGTCTTAAAATTTCAAAAGCAATGGGGCTAAACATGAGGGAGAAAGGGGTCCAGAAAAAAGTCCCTCAAGTGGAAATCTCCCCTTAATCCAGGATTAACTGCGTTTACAAACGAATAGCAGCACCTTTGATTGAACCACCGTTATCTTTGTATCACATAGGTTAGGTAGTTTACCTACAAGCAGCCTCAAAAGGATCAATATATATGTTGTTGCTTGTTTTCCTTTGTACTCTTGGACCTTTTCACTATCACCACATCCTTTATACACAATAACAGCACCTTTGATTGAACCACCGTTATCTTTGTATCACATAGGTTAGGTAGTTTACCTACAAGCAGCCTCAAAAGGATCAATATATATGTTGTTGCTTGTTTTCCTTTGTACTCTTGGACCTTTTCACTATCACCACATCCTTTATACACAATAGCAGCACCTTTGATTGAACCACCGTTATCTTTGTATCACATAGGTTAGGTAGTTTACCTACAAGCAGCCTCAAAAGGATCAATATATATGTTGTTGCTTGTTTTCCTTTGACCTCTTGGACCTTTTCACTATCACCACATCCTTTATACACAACAATATATAACACTATATTAACTTTATTGTTTTCATAGCACATAGGATGATCCCAATAACCCTATTAGGTCCGAGGTAGGTTTTTTTTTTTATTTCCCCTGTATCATTCAATTAAATTGGTGATTAAAAGACGTTTCAACCCATTAGTTTGACGATAATAACACGTTTCACCCCATCCAGGTGTCGATTTATTTATGGGCGAGAGATAACGAGCCTGTAGCTTAGTAGAAATTAGCTTTGGGCCGGGACATATATATAAGCAATACAAAACAAACAAACATTTATAGCATAAAGGGGTCTGGGTACGTATTTTTATTTTTGAGGAAATCTGGGAAGGCGTTTTTGCTAACTAAACTGTATTGCTTGAACACAGCAAAATCAAGGAAAACACTGGATAATAATTACAAATATGATAATAACCAACAGAACGTCGGACCAGATAGTGCTAATGCTGGGGTCACACATTCACGTATATCGCTCCGTATGCTCCCGTCAGGCGTGATCGCCAATTTTGTGTTATGACGGGCGTAGTCCGGCCGTGTACGCCCGTATAGACTACGACTATTGCACTTCCCGACATACATACCGTAACGGGGCCAGTGTTACGTCAGACGTAATTTAGTCGTATGGAGCTACGTACGTGCTTGCGACTTGCGTAAGCATGTCCCCGTTAGTCCGCCTGGGCTGCCCGATTTGCGGGAACACAGGCCATGCCCATGGCCACGCCCCCACAAGACCTACGTAGCTGAGGCCGTACGTCTTGTGAGTTTGTAGGCATTACGTGGACCGTGTCCGGACAATCGTAGGCACACCCCGTCTGTCCAAACACAGACAAAGACAGTCTTTGTCAACCACGTAGGTCTGGGTTGGAATCTGGGAACTACAAAAGGGCAGGAATGGCCACACCATTCCCATTCCCAGTCCTTCATCGGCACCATGAACAGCATCGCGGAATTCATCCTGGAGGAGTTCAATTTTGTGAACTCCCTTTATAGAGGAAAGACCATTCATCCTTGTAACCTTTAACCCGCTGAGTGCCAGCCAATTTTTGACGGTGTGCTTCTGCCAGTGCCAGAGTTTTTTTTTTTTTTTGGCTAAATCTATCAAGTTGGGAGAGAAAGGAAGGATAATGGTAAAAAAAACACTCCCCTTGTCCATTTTCGCCCGAAATCAGGTCCCCGAAAGTAGCTGAAAAGACACTATAGACTACAGAGACTTTTATGGTATAGGAATGTATGGGTGGGAGGGTGGTGGGAGGGTGGTTTTCGGGTTGGTTGGGGGAAGGTAGAAGGGTAATTGACTGGTGTTACACATATGAAGCCGATTGGTGAGGTAGTTTCGCCACCACGGATTTTCCTTTGTTTCCTTATCTTCGTACGGATACGCTGGAAGTGGGTGGTTGGAGGTGGTTGGGGGTGTGGTGGGGGAAAGGCAGAAGGATAAGAGACTTGTTACAGATTTTCCTTTTGTTTTCCTTCTGATGGGACCGACAGTCAGCGAGTGGGTGGGAGGAGGGATTTGGGATTTTTGTGGTGGGTAGCCTAAAGGGTAAGGTACATGCAGTCGTTTCGCTGCTACGATTTGTTTTCGGCAGGGTGCAGAGGGTGGCAGGGTTGGCTTGTTGGTTGCTGCTCCGGTGTGGTGAGAGGTGTGACTGGAGTGTCCCTCGCTGGTCCCCCGCTGGTCCCGTTGTCCCCCGTGACCCCACCGTACAACGGTGCCGCATCTTCCCGCCAACCCGCAGTGCGGCGGTTCTGCCAGATGCGCCCGGACTTACTTTCACTTTCCTGTTTTACGTGAACATTGTACGATTGGCGGGAGAAACTTACGTTTTACCGGGCTAGCTGCTACGTTTTACGGGGCTGCTCCCGTAAGACGTAGCAGTTAGCCAGGTAAAACGTATGCTTTCCCGACTTTTGACATACGTGAGCGCGAGCCACGTATCTGATTCGAAATCCAAAATATACCGGGCGGCCTGGGCCGCACCCACCACCTCCCAGACCAGCATGGCTACTCCCGCCATGCGTACCAACCCCCACGACTAGACACAATTTCATTTACGTTTTGCGTACTAAGCCCTTACGTTTTACGTATTCGGTTGCCAACTACCAATAAACCTTCGCACGGGAGCATACGGGAGCGGAGCATATACGTGAATGTGTGACCCCAGCATAAGGGTATGAGAAAGGGGCAGGTGTTTGGCTGAGAGAGAGAGAGAGAGAGAGACAGACAGAGAGAGAGAGAGAAAGAGAGTGAGAGAGAGAGAGATATTAATACAAACATTCATACATACAGACATACATACATGCAAACATTCACACAGACATTCACACAGACATAAAGACACTTGGGCACATTCACATATACATTAATACAGACATTCACACAGACATACAGACACTTGGGCACATTCATACATACGTTAATACAGACATTCACACAGACATACAGACACTTGGGCACATTCATACATACGTTAATAAAGACATTCACACAGACATAAAGACACTTGGGCACATTCACACATACGTTAATACAGACATTCACACAGACATACAGACACTTGGGCACATTCATACATACGTTAATACAGACATTCACACAGACAGACATACACTTGGGCACATTCACACATACGTTAATACAGACATTCACACAGACATACAGACACTTGGGCACATTCATACATACATTAATACAGAAATTCACACAGACATACAGACACTTGGGCACATTCATACATACGTTAATACAGACATTCACGCAGACATACAGACACTTGGGCACATTCACACATACGTTAATACAGACATTCACACAGACATACAGACACTTGGGCACATTCACACATACGTTAATACAGACATTAACACAGACATACAGACACTTGGGCACATCACACATACGTTAATACAGACATTCACACAGACATACAGACACTTGGGCACATTCATACATATGTTAATACAGACATTCACACAGACAGACATACAGACATATTGGCCACATTCATACATACGTTAATAAAGACATTCACAGACATACAGACACTAGGGCACATTCATACATACGTTAATACATACATTCACACAGACATACAGACACTTGGGCACATTCATACATACGTTAATACAGACATTCACACAGACATATAGACACTTGGGCACATTCACACATACGTTAATACAGACATTCAAACAGAATTACAGACACTTGGGCACATTCATACATACGTTAACCCTCCCGCATCCAGCAACTTAATTATCTAACTTATGGTAAGACATTCTCTAATTTGCCATGAAATATGAGGCTGGGCGAGTTTTCGAAGCCTTGTGTTTTTTCTGTATTTTCATCCACCAGAATGCTGTTTATTGTGATGTATCATATGTCAATGGAAAGAGGAATATTTATAGTACATGATAAAACAAACAAAAATGTAAATAAATCGAAATATGAAAGTGTAAATGAGTCCGGAATACAATTATTTCCCATGCAATTGTCTTCACACCATCCTAGCTCTAAATTGTGAGTAATGACCATATATTTTGTTTTGCTCAAATAATAGTATTTTTTCTCCTCTTTCCAAATCTGAAAACAGAAATAGTATATCTTCAATAGTTCTCAAGCAGTGACCAAAAAAAAATATATGATTTTGATTGATATGGTTTTTAACATTTTCGAATTATTTCGTTGCGACGAAGTGTATGGTTTTAAATTTAGGCTATATGAATTCGGCAAATAATGCTGATGAGTATAAAAGAAACTAGAAGTTCCTAGGACAAATACTTTTTGCGCTATGAATATTTGAAATGAAGAGCCAAAATGCGAATATTTACGCTTGACCCGTCTCTTTTCCGTCGATGCTAGCCGGGTTCCGAGCTGTTCCCCACCTCGTGGTTGCGTTATTTGCTCGGATTCGTATATAACTGTATATATCACCAGCATCGGAAAATTGTGCTCTTTCCAATGGTGAAAACAAAAATAATATAGCGTAATTGGTTCGCGAGCTATGCGCAATTGTTTCCATGCAGTGACCGAAAAAAAAATAGATATGGTTTATAACATTTTCGATTTATTTCATTGCTACGAAGTGTATGGTTTTAAATTTAAGCTATATGAATACGGCAAATAATGCTGATGAGTATAAAACAAACTAGAAGTTCCTAGGACAAATACTTTTTGCGCTATGAATATTTGAAATGAAGAGCCAAAATGCGAATATTTACGCTTCACCCATCTCTTTTCCGCCGATGCTAGCCGGGTTCCGAGCTGTTCCCCAACTCGGCATTGGTTTATTTGCTCGGATACGTATATAACTGTTTTTATCACCGTCATTGGAAAATTATGCTCTTTCTAATGGTGAAAACAAAAATAATATAGCGTTATTGGTTCGCGAGCTATGCGCAATTGTTTCCATGCACTGCTATTGTTTTGTAAATAAATGAGAATGTTTATACAGATGTTTATCTTTGCCACAATATACAACACTTATATATAATTTTCCTTGCCAATAATTGTATAATGTTCATAGAAGACATGTCAGTCATGAAGGTTGTCAATTTTACTTACCTGATAGGGCCACAACCCTTTCCAACGAGAAGGGAAATGGCTCCTGGGTTGACAGTGAAAAAACAAAACAAGAAAGCCAGGTTGTCATCAAGTAATAAATTCAGAAATAATTCTATTGTACACACAAATAAAGTAATATATAAATATATATATATAATTTATATAATTATATATATATATATATATATATATATAATAATTATATATATATATATATATATATATATATATATATATATATATATACAAGGTGTCAAACCAAATATAATGAATGGTAACAAAAATGTGTGTATGTGTGTGGGTATATATATATATACAAGGTGTATATATATATATATATATATATATATATATATATATATATATATATATATATAAATACAAGGTGTCATAAATATATATATATATATATATATATATACTGTATATACAAGATGTCATAAATATATATATATATATATATATATACATATATATATATATATATATATATATATATATATATATATATATATATATATATATATATATACAAGGTGTCAAACCACAGAAATATGCAGATTTCCAAGCCACCCTAGGAGGTACTGCATTTGACTCGTTATTTTTTTAGAGTGGTTTCCCCAGGAGGCCTATATCCACTTTGATGATGAAGGTGGGTAAATGTAGGTGGGTGAATGTCGGTGGGTGAATGTGTGGGTGAATGTCGGTGGGTGAATGTCTCGGGTGGGTGAATGAAGGTGGGTGAATGAAGGTGGGTGAATGAAGCCGGGTGAATGAAGAAGAGAAATGGAGAAGAGAAATGAATGAATCAATGAATGAATGATTGCACATGGCTCCGGACTATAGGACACCTGCATTGTGACGATGGAAAAGGTTGAAGCAGTTGTTGACGTCAATGCAGAGGGCAACCGTGCAAGTCGTGCAGCGGAAGCATGTGTCCTTGCGAATGCCGTTCATTACTTTGCAGTAATAGCAACGGAGTCGCTTCTCGGCCAGAATCCTCTGCCGAGAATGGTCCAAGGCCCTGTTCAACCGGACATGGTTCAGAACAATAGGACGGGGCCTTGGGACAACTCCAGGTCGAGGTCTCCGGACTCGCACCGCTCCTGCTGCTTCCAGTACTGGTGGCGGTTGGTTGGCAGCTTCAAGAGCTGGTTCCCCATCGTCACCAGCAGCAGCTGCATCAGGTTCTAGTACCACGGGGGGTTGAACCAGGACATAGTTTCCTCCCAGGGCAGCAGCATCAGCAGCAGCATCATCTGGTTCTGGTGGTGGGGAGGGGACATCGAGACGTGGTGCCCTCTCAACGCCTCCACCAGGAGCAGCAACAGGAGAGGGTGGAGTGTTGTCAGGAGCAGCAGGGGCTGGGGAGTCTGGATGGTCGTCGTCAGACGACCCAGATGATCCACCGGGTTGCCGTTGCCTGCGTGCATGCCTCTGTGGCTCACGCTGGTCACGCGGAAGATCTTGTGCTCGGTGGACTGGCCTCCCCGACATAGGCCACTCTGCAGGGTTGAAGTGCAGCAAGGAAGTACAGATGTGCTCCTGGAAGTCCAGCAAGGTCATCTTCTTCCTTGGGTAGCACTTCCTGTACAGGACATGGGCGTTGAAGAGGGCCATTTGGATGAAGTAGAAGGTGATCTTCTTCGTCCACTTGACCGTCCTTCGCTGGATAGGGTAGTACTGGACCATCTGGTCGAATGATCCACCCCACCCATGTGGATGTTGTAGTCTTCAACACAAACAGGTTTGAAGACCTCCCTCTGTCCACGACGCCACTTGCCCTGTTGGTCCTTCTCTTTGAAACTGACGAGCTTCGGGATGGTGTCCTGGTTGTGGAAAGTGGACACCATGTTGACGATGCGCTTGTCTCGCCAAAGTAGGACCATGGTTAAGCCGTTGTTCATTGCTAATGTCGCATCGCGTTCAAGCTGTTTTGCTTTAGCAATGTCGCGCAACAGCTTAGGAGCTCCTCGTACAAGGCGCAGGGTGCCACACACATAGATGTTGTGTGTGAGCATTTGCTGGCACAGGTCAACTGAGTTGTAATAGTTGTCCATGTACAGCCTGTACCCCTGGCCTCTGAAGGACTCCGTGAGACCCTCCACCGTCTCCTGGAGAGATGTACCCGGACCGGTGTAGACCCGAAAGTCCCACACATAGCCAGTCAACGCCTCTGCCAGGATGTACAGCTTGACAACGTACTTCGTCGGCTTCATTGGGTTGTAAACCTTGAATGAAAGGCGACCCTTCCATCCAAGGCTGCCTTCGTCAAGGGACAGCTTTTCAGTGGGGATGTATGCCAGCTTCAAGCCTTCAAGTAGGGATTCCATCACCGTCCGAACCTTCACAAGCCTGTCCTTGTTCTGCCTGCAGACTGCCTAGTTGTTGAAAGCATGGAAATACTTCAACAAGGCTAGAAACTTAGTCCTACTCATCGTTCTCCGAAATACTGGGTAGTCGTGAAGGACAGTTGAACGCCAGTAGTGACTCAGAGAAGGAATCTTGGTGATGCCCATGAGGAAGTACAGGCCAAGGAATTTGGCCATTTCCTCCTCACCAAACAGGTGCCAAAGAGCGGCTGCTCCGTCAACGAACTTGGCGTAAGCATTTGTCTCCACTACCAGGTATTGCAGAATCTCCCTGTAAAGAAGAGCTGGAAGAACTGGAGAGGAGTCACCGGCTTTGGAACCTGCATGCCAGGGGTCCCTGAGAACAGATCAGGCTGGGGGTCGAAGGGGGTGTCGGTCCAACCGGCATCACGATCGGGGCAGGATCGCGAGCACGGCCACGACCACCGCGAGGACCACCGCGAGGAACACCTCTGCGGCCCCTGGGCCTACCACCTGCCCCCCTACGGGGACCTGGCCTCCGGCGTGGCATAGGTGGTAGGTCGAGGGGTTGAGTGGGGGGGCTTCTGCATCAGATGATGCAGAAGCCGGTGAACCTGGTGCAGCACCAAGTGGTGAAAGGTGTGGAGCTGGTGAACCTGGTGCAGCTGCACCAGCTGGTGAAAGGTGTGGAGCTGGTGAACCTGGTGCAGCTGTACCAGTTGGTGAATGGTGAAGAGGAAGCCTTTGGGGAAGAAGCTCCTCGATTGCTGCTGGAGGATTCAACGCTGTGCGTGGCACCTCAGCAACAACCTGAGCACGCACTGCGGCTTCAGCAACCTCAGCACGCATTGCGGCTCGATGCTCAGGCATAACAAATGCCGAAGGGGTCAACGGTGTGTCGCTGAAGGGGGACACTGCGGGGGTGACCATTCCCATGGCATGCGAAGGCGGGGTATTCAAAGTGCCCACAGCAAGTAGTGTAGCAAACAGGTGTGGGCTGCGGGCTGGTGATCCTGCTGGAAGCCAGGATGAGGCACCGCCACGCGAGGTGGATGGAAGAGGTGACGTGGGAAGTTGGGGGAAGTTGGGTGATGGTAGGAGGTAATCGGCGATGTTATGGATGGGATGAGATGTAGAGGGGATGGGATGAGATGTAGATGGGATGTGGATGGGATGGATGGTGGTGGTGGTGGTGGTGGATCCGCTGGGGCTGGTTCAGTTGGTGGTGGTGGTGGTGGTGGGTTGTCTGACGTTGCTGGTGGTGGTGGTGGATCGGCCGAGGTGGGGGCGTCGAGGCGGAGTCGCTTGGGCGGAGGTGAAGCCCAATCCTCATCGTCAGACCACTCGTCCGACTCACTCTCGCTCGCCGTCTCATCCGTCGTCGTCATGTCCAGCACCTCATTGACCACATCTTCAAGCTGGGAGTCCCGCAAAGGTTTCTTCTTGTCCGACATGGCAGCTGGCGTATGGCGGTAGGCTGGCGTATGGCGGTAGGGTGGCGTATGGCGGTAAGCTGGCGTATGGCGGTAGGCTGGCGTATGGCGGCAGGCTGGCGTAGTTAGCTTACGATGCTGAAACCAAGAAATGGAAATAAAGGAAAAACGTAATTGACGTTGATAGTTGTCATGACGCAAGTTCGCCATCACTGGATCCATATAACGTTGGTATAGTTCACCATGACATAGTCATAGTTTTGCATTATCCGATTCCAGATGACGTGAGTATAATGGATTCATGACGGTATAGTTCCGCATTTTGAAATTCAAATGGGGGAACACCATAACGTAGTCATAGTATAATATGTTAAGTATATAGGGGATTATAGGTAATAACACAACACATTAATTATTGGATAAGTGATAATAAGTATAAACGTACAGGTATATAAGTACAGATATAAGATAAGGCTTGTAATAAAAGCCTTAGGAGCAAGGTGATATATGACTTGTGTGATCTAATATATCTAGGGGATATAGGAGCTTGGCTATAGAGGATGAGTCTGAGTCTAGAGTCTAGAGGGAGTAAAGAGCTCTGACTCTCTCTGGCTGAGGTCTGTTGAAGTCTAACTGAAGATGCCTGAGTAAGAAGGCATCGACTGGGTTCAAGGATGCTGAAGCAACACAGCATCAACTCAGCATTCTAGTATGACGTAGGACCGGATAAATACCTTATACAGTTTACATTTACAGAGGAAATGGGTGTTGATTTAAGTGGAAGTAACAACAAATATTATATAAAGAGATAGATAAAGTTATAGGGAGTTCAATAAATGAAGAATGTTTAATAAGAATGTTGAGAGTTTAAAAGTTACAGGGATAAAGGCATATAAGCAGTGAGATATATGTATAGCAATATATATGCAGGGCTTATAATGTCATACTACAATAGTATGGCATTATAGGAATATATATATTTATACCTTGGGGCTCTTTGGCCAAACACCCTGGGGAACAAGAACAACACAACAGGGAAGGGGACAAGTTTTTGTTATATATATATACGGTATATACCTTTATATAAAAAATAAATATAATCAAATAAATCCCAATATATATAAAATAACTATATAAATACTCGATTATGGGCCCTGCCCTTGCTCTGGACATAGGGGGTGGTCCCATTGACACCCTGGGGAACACGAACAATAACCAAAACAAATATATAAATGAAACAAAATTATAAATAAAATAAAATGATAGGCCTATAAATAAAATAAATAAAAACAATAATAAATAAAAATATATATAAAATAACTATAAATACTCGATTATGGGCCCTGCCCTTGCTCTGGACATAGGGGGTGGTCCAATGGACACCCTGGGGAACAGGAACAATAACCAAAACAAATATATAAATGAAACAAAATTATAAATAACATAAAATTATAGGCCTATAAATAAAATAAATAAAAACAATAATAAATAAAAATATATATAAAATAACTATAAATACTCGATTATGGGCCCTGCCTTTGCTCTGGACATAGGGGGAGGTCCAATGGACACCCTGGGGAACAGGAACAATAAACAAAAATATATATATAAATGAAACAAAATTATAAATAAAATAAAATTATAGGCCTATAAATAAAATAAATAAAAACTATAATAAATAAAAATATATATAAAATAACTATAAATACTCGATTATGGGCCCTGCCCTTGCTCTGGACATAGGGGGTGGTCCAATGGACACCCTGGGGAACAGGAACAATAACCAAAACAAATATATAAATGAAACAAAATTATAAATAAAATAAAATGATAGGCCTATAAATAAAATAAATAAAAACAATAATAAATAAAAATATATATAAAATAACTATAAATACTCGATTATGGGCCCTGCCTTTGCTCTGGACATAGGAGGTGGTCCAATGGACACCCTGGGGAACAGGAACAATAACCAAAACAAATATATAAATGAAACAAAATTATAAATAAAATAAAATTATAGGCCTATAAATAAAATAAATAAAAACAATAATAAATAAAAATATATATAAAATAACTATAAATACTCGATTATGGGCCCTGCCTTTGCTCTGGACATAGGGGGTGGTCCAATGGACACCCTGGGGAACAGGAACAATAAACAAAAAAATATGTAAATGAAACAAAATTATAAATAAAATAAAATGATATAAATAAAATAAATAAATAAAACTTATAATAAATCACAATAAAGAAAAATAGGCCTATATATAAAATAACAATAGAAATACTCGAAAATATATATATATATATATATGTATATATATATACATATATATATATATTGTTACGTATCTTGATCCTCAAGTGGTTAACTCGATGAATCTAGATAGCACAGAGATATATATTAAGGTATCAGTCAGCTGAAGGCAAAACAAAAGTAAAATCTAATAAAATAATTTCCTGTTGTTGCTTCCTTTCCTTTTGGATCTTAGGACTTAGTATCCTTTATTGACTGATACTCTTTAATTATAAAAATACTGAAACTAATTAAAGTCATGTAGTATTTATAAAGAATTATTATTTAACCGAAGCTTAGTAGGCTATGGTTATGAACCGAAGAAGTTATAGCTAAAGAAGGACTATTAATTTTATAAAAAGTCTTGAAAGATAAATATTAAAGTAAGAATATTTCTGTCTCTTACCCTTTTTGAAATGAATAGATAGTTTTCTTCTATGTCCTTTTATTTATATTTAATGTAATTATTCTTGGTTCTTGTCTTACGTTAATGGTATTATATTATTATTATCATCAGGAGTAATATCAAAGTCACATAAAAAGTTAGATATATATTTAATAATTAGTTAAATTTATTTCTTAACCACGTAACATTGAGGTTTGATTATGAGTAAATAAAGTTACAGGATCGTTTCATAGATTCGATTCAGGTCTCACTCAAATAATATGAAAAGCAAAATATAATATTTTGAAGCAAAAGAATTTTCTTCAGCTTAGGAAATCACTAGAAGTAATATTAACACAGCCATGTTAGTCTAAGGCGATATTACTAATACGAGACAATAGCATCACCGTACTAAGCACCATTAAGCAATGTAAGCTTAATTCAAAGAAAATGAAAGAACTCGTAAGTATTAATATAAAACAATAGTATTACTTTCATCATAACCCAATTACTTAAAGAGTTGCTTTAGTCCACAAGTTAGTCAACTAAAATAGTTAAGTACATAATAATAGCGTTAACGTTAATTCCCAATCAAATAGTTAAGTACATAAATAGTAGCGTTAACGTTAATTCGCAATCAAATAGTTAACACATAATAGTAGCGTTCACGTTAATTCCCAATTAAATAGTTAAACACATTACACACATTAAACACATCACGTTAATTCCCAATCACATATCTCACTAACCAACATAACGTAAGTGTTTACACCGAACACACTTAACACACATTTATATAATCTGACTGACAGTCACAATCCCATTATAATACTTCACCCCGTCTTCCTCCAGCTGCAAGTTCACCTTCCCCAACTCCAAATGAGACTGATTTGAATGCCCACAACTCGGGTCTTATATACCAAACAATGATGGTGTAGGAACGAATCAGGAGGCGGGTGGTGCGCGCTCCAATCATAGCTCCTCGAATCACATAACAGGTGTGTCGTCCACTCACAGCTCCTGGCGTCGATCATACGTCATAGCATCGGTCATCGAGGTATGGGGCGAGCTGGTATGGGGCGAGATGGTTTGCCCACTCGCTCGTTCGCTCGCTAGTCTGCTTCACCACTTGGGTAGTTTGGCTCCTTGAACTCTAATTCTAACTCTTAAATTAACATAGAGGACTCCGTATGTCAGACCTCCCCCCTAGAAAAGAGTTTAAGGAGTATAGTACATAATATTAAACATAATACATAAATAGATTCACCACCAGATTGGCAACAGCAAGATTATAATGAGGATATAATAAGGATATCACCCAAAGTAGGCAACGTCCCCAGGTACCACATCAGAACATAGCCGGAACGTAGCTTGAGCGTTATTCGAACTGCAAGGCATCTCACAGCTGAAGGCTTAAAAGCGCACTACAAAAGCATGATATTTACCTCGCTACAAGGGAGAGCTAATTGCCAAAATCCTCTCATTAAATTATACTTACTGCTGCATGAGGCCAAACTGGTAAATGCAATCTTTGATCCGTGGCAGTGGGTAGGTATCGTTCTTTGTGACAGCATTGACTTGCCTATAGTCCCTACAAAACCCATGGCTCCCGTCTGGCTTCGGCACAAGTATGACCGGACTACTCCACTGGCTGAAAGCCCTAGTGATCAGTTCATTAGAAATCATAAAGTCAAGCTCGACCTGCAGTATACTCCTGCGTTGTGGCGAGACACGGTAGGGGGATAGTTTAATGGGAGTTGCATCCCCTACGTCGATGTCGTGCACGGCCAAAGAAGTGAGCCCTGGAGTATCACGGAACACATTGGGAGACAGAGATAAAACAGAGATTAGTTGGTTCGCTTGATCAGAGGGAAGATGACATAGTTTAGATGGGAATTCCCTCAAAGCCACTGAATTATACTGAAAGTTGGATAGGCTACATGACAAGTCAAAGTCTGCATGGATACCTTCAGGCTCTGGAACAGTCTGTTGCGGGTCAGTAAGAGAACTGAAGACTTTGTCCGCACCAGGCTGCTCACAGGTCCTGACATTCACTGCCACAGTGGGAGAATCTGGAGGAGAGGAATCAGGGGACCTATGGTAGGGCTTCAACATATTTATATGGAATACTTGCGTGGGCTTTCTCCTGTCTGGGGTAGTTACTAGATAATCGGTAATGCTCACCCTCCGTATGATCTTATATGGGCCCCTGAACTTGGCAGATAAAGGTTGGCCAAAAAGGGGGAGCAGGACCAAAACCTCATCACCGGGCTTAAACTCCCTCTCACGGGCTTTTCTGTCATACCATTTCTTCATGGAGCTTTTAGCCACTGTCAAGTTTTGAGCGGCAAACTCACATGAGGATCTCAGCCGGGTTTTGAAATCTGAAACATACTTGAGGAGGTTTTGGTTCCCCTCCTGGCCAACTAGGCTATCCTGCAATAGTTGCAAAGGACCTCTTACCTGGTGACCGAAAACTAGCTCATTAGGGGAAAAACCCAGGGATTCAGTTGGAACCTCACGAGTAGCAAATAAAAGAAAAGGTACCCCCTTATCCCACTCAACTCCGGTCTCTGTACAATACTTACGTAACATTCCCTTTAATGTCTGATGATATCGTTCGAGAACCCCTTGACTCTCTGGGTGGTAGGTGCTAGACTTTACATGCTCGATACCCAACTCCTTCAGGGACTGCTGGAAAATGTTAGAGGTAAAATTAGTTCCTTGATCACTTTGCACCTCATGGGGGAAACCCATTCTGGTGAAAAATTTGAGCAGTTCCTTGATTACAGTTGGAGCAGAGGTAGTCCTTAAGGGTATAGCCTCTGGGTAGCGAGTTGCCATGTCCATGATAGTTAATAAATAAATGTTACCTTGGGAAGTCTTAGGCAATGGGCCTACAATGTCCACTACCACCCGAGTAAAAGGATTCTCGAAAACGGGCAAGGGCACCAGAGGATGTACAGGCACCTTCTGATTGGGTTTTCCTGTCATCTGGCAAGTGTGACACACTCTACAACACTCCACTACATCTGCACGCATTCCTGGCCAGTAAAAGTGGGCTCTGATTCTGTCTAGAGTTTTTCTCACACCTAGGTGTCCTGCCAATGGTATACAATGTGCCATTTCCAGGATATCTTTACGACAAGGTTTGGGGACTACTACTTGATGGACGTCCCAAGCCCCGTCATCGATTTGTCTGTGTGGCGGTCTCCATCTTCGCCACAATACTCCTCCTTTGAGGTAGAAACATTCACCACCCTCCTTCTCACATTCCTCTTCACTCACGGACCTGGCAGCTAACTCCTTGCATTCACAATCATCTCTCTGTAGCTCTACCAGGCCACTAGGACAATTTGGAGGGGTTTCATGGTCATCGTTAGGGTCAAGATGAGCCATAAAGGTGTCAGATAAATCCACCTCAGTCACATCAGGCACAGTTGGAGCATCATTCACACTCTCATCATCCCTTTCATCAACTCTTACATTCGGTATATTTCTGTCTGAGGGAACTGCTACTCGAGACATTGAACGTTTGTCAGCACACACAGGGAAAACAGTTGGCAACTCCTTGTCGAGCTCACCGGTTAGTGGCTCGTTAACAGGGGAAAGTGACAAAATGGGGTCTGGTCGGACCTTCTCACCTGCTACATCATTCCCCAAAAGGAGAGTTACCCCAGGCACAGGGATATCTTGGGACCTACACAAAGCTATGGTGGCCTCACCCTGTAGTAACTCACATTCAATTTCGCCTTTTACCAAGTATGCATAAAACTGGCCTCCAGCACCTCTCATTACAACTGGTTCGCCAGGTGGGCACTCAGTGTAAGGATTCACCATGAGGGTGCTAGTAGAACCTGTGTCTCTCAGAATTTTTACCTCATGCATGCAACCATTTAATCTCACGTTGCCAGATGAAATAAAGGGACGGTAACTGTCCTGCACTGATGGTGAAATTATTATTGGTTTAACCCTTGTGGGTTGCACCACACATGCTACTACACCCCTGTCTAGATGATTTACGTTAGCTGCTAGGTACTCCTTCTGTCGAGAGTCCTGCATTAAAGGAACTTTTGGTGCTAGGTACTCCTTCTGTCGGGAGTCCTGCATTAAAGGAACATTTGGTGCTAGGTACTCCTTCTGTCGGGAGCCCTGCATTAAAGGCACACATGGAATTTGAGATACGGCGGCAACTGTCTGCCCCGATCTCTCGGTTTTTTCCTTGGCCCAGCACTGATAAGCTAGGTGGCCTCTCATGCCACAAAAAGTACATACTTTAGGGGATACGGGAACGTTCCCTCTTTGAGCATTACTATTAGTTTGGGGCCCACCTCTGTTACCATTGCCCTGAGTCGCATTTTTAGTTGGGGGAACATTTCTATTTTGGCTAACTGGGGAAGACGTTATAGGCTTGTGACTGGGTCGGTCAGATTTGTGATTGGGATACTTAAAATTAGAACTAGAATTATCGTAGGGCTTCTTTCCACGAAATTTGTTGTTGAGCACGTATGTGTCAGCCATGTCAGCGGCGTCGGCAAGACAATCTACCTTTTTCCCCTTTAAATGATAGGATACAGAAGAATCAATTTTCCATAGAAAATTTTCTAACAGGACCAACTCCTTCAGATCGTTGTAGCTTGTGACTTTCTTACTCTTGACCCAATGATTGAAAGTTTTAGTCATGGTCCTGGCAAATACCTTATGGGTTTCTTCTACTTTCTTCTGGTTTTTACGGAAAGATTGCCTGTAAGCCTCAGGCTGCAATTGATAGGTTTTTAAGATAGCTTCTTTGAGATTGTCATAATCCTGCCTAACTTCTGCTACTTCTGACAAATACGTGGCTCGAGCCTGCCCTGTCAAAACAGTTTGTAACATAAAAGGCCATTGATCTCTTGTCCACTTCATACCTCCAGCAACTTCCTCAAACAAAACAAAGAAATCCTGCACATTATCCTCAGTGAAAGGTGGAATGACACTAGTCATAGTCAATCCCAGAGGGGGAGCAATTTCGGGAGCATTTGTATGGACATTTAGTTGAGCCGTACGATATTGATATTCACATTGTTCGGTCGTTGCACTGGCATTTAGTCTGACTTGTTCGGTCTTTGCTTCGGCATTTATTCTGGCTTCTTCGGTATTTGCTCTGGCTTGTTCGGCATTTACTCTGGCTAGTTCTATATTTAGTCTGGCTTGTTCGGTCTTTGCTTCGGCATTTATTCTAGCTAGTTCCAGTACTTGATCACCGGTCAAACCAGGTGGCAATTGTTCAAGTTGGCTAGGTTTACTAGGGATCCCACCAACTGCTCCGTCACCCTCCCCGCCTTCTACAGGGAACAGGTGGGTTTTTATGGTCTGAGCCACCTCTACTTTGGACATGTTTGAGACAGTTAATTGGAGATGTGAGGCAAGCACTTTCAGTTCGGATTTTGACAGACAGTCAATATCAGGGATGTGGGTTCTGATTCTATGAAAACTCGAGCATCTTCGTTATTAATTAGTTGAGGCATGATTAATATTTGATTTTTAAGTAGTGAAACTTTAATGAAACTGAGTGAAACTGTATGAAACGAATCCTGGCAAGGTCGCCACTCTTCTGTTACGTATCTTGATCCTCAAGTGGTTAATTCGATGAATCTAGATAGCACAGAGATATATATTAAGGTATCAGTCAGCTGAAGGCAAAACAAAAGTAAAATCTAATAAAATAATTTCCTGTTGTTGCTTCCTTTCCTTTTGGATCTTAGGACTTAGTATCCTTTATTGACTGATACTCTTTAATTATAAAAATACTGAAACTAATTAAAGTCATGTAGTATTTATAAAGAATTATTATTTAACCGAAGCTTAGTAGGCTATGGTTATGAACCGAAGAAGTTATAGCTAAAGAAGGACTATTAATTTTATAAAAAGTCTTGAAAGATAAATATTAAAGTAAGAATATTTCTGTCTCTTACCCTTTTTGAAATGAATAGATAGTTTTCTTCTATGTCCTTTTATTTATATTTAATGTAATTATTCTTGGTTCTTGTCTTACGTTAATGGTATTATATTATTATTATCATCAGGAGTAATATCAAAGTCACATAAAAAGTTAGATATATATTTAATAATTAGTTAAATTTATTTCTTAACCACGTAACATTGAGGTTTGATTATGAGTAAATAAAGTTACAGGATCGTTTCATAGATTCGATTCAGGTCTCACTCAAATAATATGAAAAGCAAAATATAATATTTTGAAGCAAAAGAATTTTCTTCAGCTTAGGAAATCACTAGAAGTAATATTAACACAGCCATGTTAGTCTAAGGCGATATTACTAATACGAGACAATAGCATCACCGTACTAAGCACCATTAAGCAATGTAAGCTTAATTCAAAGAAAATGAAAGAACTCGTAAGTATTAATATAAAACAATAGTATTACTTTCATCATAACCCAATTACTTAAAGAGTTGCTTTAGTCCACAAGTTAGTCAACTAAAATAGTTAAGTACATAATAATAGCGTTAACGTTAATTCCCAATCAAATAGTTAAGTACATAAATAGTAGCGTTAACGTTAATTCGCAATCAAATAGTTAAACACATAATAGTAGCGTTCACGTTAATTCCCAATTAAATAGTTAAACACATTACACACATTAAACACATCACGTTAATTCCCAATCACATATCTCACTAACCAACATAACGTAAGTGTTTACACCGAACACACTTAACACACATTTATATAATCTGACTGACAGTCACAATCCCATTATAATACTTCACCCCGTCTTCCTCCAGCTGCAAGTTCACCTTCCCCAACTCCAAATGAGACTGATTTGAATGCCCACAACTCGGGTCTTATATACCAAACAATGATGGTGTAGGAACGAATCAGGAGGCGGCGGGTGGTGCGCGCTCCAATCATAGCTCCTCGAATCACATAACAGGTGTGTCGTCCACTCACAGCTCCTGGCGTCGATCATACGTCATAGCATCGGTCATCGAGGTATGGGGCGAGCTGGTATGGGGCGAGATGGTTTGCCCACTCGCTCGTTCGCTCGCTAGTCTGCTTCACCACTTGGGTAGTTTGGCTCCTTGAACTCTAATTCTAACTCTTAAATTAACATAGAGGGCTCCGTATGTCAGAATATATATATATATATATATATATATATATATATATATATATATATATACTGTATATACTGTATATATATATATATATATATATATATATATATATATATATATATATATATATATATATATATATATATATATATATATATATATATATAGATATATATATATTATATAAAATAAAGATAGGCCTAGCCCAAGCCTAAACATATAAAGTATCCCAGCTGTGAGGAAACGGTAAAAGGTCAAGGAGTGCTGACCCGCCGCGGGCAAGTAATTATGGGATTAGCTTAGGTACTTTACCAAGACATCTGTGGCTGTCCAAAGGTTCACTGCTGCAGTGTAGTGTACAGTGGCGCAAAAAAGTCTTGTATTTTTTATGCCAGGCTATTTACTGTGACATATTTGTACTTACCGTGACATTTTTTTCTAAAAAATGTGTTTATTATCTATCCACACTTCACTATTAGTTACTTCACTCAAATAAAACTGTGTATTCACTAAAAATTGCCCAAATTAAGCATAAAATAATGCCAAAATTGGGCAAAACACAACTATATTTCGTAATTACAGCTTTATTATACTTCGTATGTAGTATTTATTCATAAATATATTGGTCTTTCAAGCGAAAATGAAGGTTTTAGGGCAATATATATACGACACACACGTATAGCCTAGCTTACATTCGTAATCTCAAACCTAACATAAGTTAGGAATGTGACTACGAATGCTTACTACACTAACCCTATGAATATGATATAAATAATATTATTATTCACAGTTCACAACACTTCCACTGGGTCCATTCTACCCGCCTAAAAAACACATGGCTGGCTATGGAGAGGCGAACAACGAGGCACAGAGTCACAAATCACGAGTTATATACATAAATTATAAATAGATAGCCACAAATTGATGATACACTGCCTCTTAGTACATAAATAATCAAGATTTGCCCGCCTGAAACCCACTCCATGGCGGGCAATGGAGGCGAGACGAGATTTAAAGGTCCGGGAGTACTACCTCACAGACTGGCGGCCGGCTCACAACTGGTGAAACAAAGCCCCGCACTCCTCACACAGGGACGCTACGGGGTTGCCAGATATTTAATTTTATAGCTTACTGATGGCTAACTTACCAGCCAAAAATGCGTCCAAATCGCGTCATAAACTTATTTACCACAAATATTTCTAACTTACAGGTGGCATTATGACGCGATTGCGTCATACGACCACTCTTCGAGGGGTGGCGTTATGACGCGATCGCGTCCTAAAAATGCGAGAGGGTTAATACAGACATTCACAGACATATAGACACTTGGGCACATTCACACATACGTTAATACAGACATTCACACAGACATACAGACACTTGGGCACATTCACACATACGTTAATACAGACATTCACACAGACATACAGACACTTGGGCACATTCACACATACGTTAATACAGACATTCACACAGACATACAGACATTTGGGCACATTCATACATACGTTAATACAGACATTCACACAGACAGACATACAGACTTATCTAGACTGATTGTAGATATTTCGGCCCATTCAGGTATCCATATTTTTCTGGCGTGTGATAGCGAGCTTGCAACGAAATTATGTTTCCCGACAATTTGATGATGATTATAATTGTTTGTCCCATTGTTGATTATTTGAAGACATATTCAGGTATTAAACTATTGTTGGCGAGTGATAGCGGGCTGGCAACGATTTATATATTATTTGAAGACATATTCAGGTATTATACTATTGTTGGTGAGTGATAGCGGGCTGGCAACGATTTATATATTATTTGAAGACATATTCAGGTATTATACTATTGTTGGTGAGTGATAGCGGGCTGGCAACGATTTATATATTATTTGAAGACATATTCAGGTATTATACTATTGTTGGTGAGTGATAGCGGGCTGGCAACGATTTATATATTATTTGAAGACATATTCAGGTATTAAACTATTGTTGGCGAGTGATTGCGGGCTGGCAACGATTTATATATTATTTGAAGACATATTCAGGTATTAAACTATTGTTGGTGAGTGATAGCGGGCTGGCAACGATTTATATATTATTTGAAGACATATTCAGGTATTATACTATTGTTGGTGAGTGATAGCGGGCTGGCAACGATTTATATATTATTTGAAGACATATTCAGGTATTAAACTATTGTTGGCGAGTGATAGCGGGCTGGCAACGATTTATATATTATTTGAAGACATATTCAGGTATTAAACTATTGTTGGTGAGTCATAGCGGGCTGGCAACGATTTATATATTTTTTGAAGACATATTCAGGTATTAAACTATTGTTGGTGAGTGATAGCGGGCTGGCAACGATTTATATATTATTTGAAGACATATTCAGGTATTATACTATTGTTGGTGAGTGATAGCGGGCTGGCAACGATTTATATATTATTTGAAGACATATTCAGGTATTAAACTATTGTTGGCGAGTGATAGCGGGCTGGCAACGATTTATATATATATGTATTTATTTATTTTGTTTTGCTCCACTAGATGATGGTTTGAAGATGCCTTGTCTCATTACTGACTGTTTGAAGACACTTTGAGGTAAAAACATATTCCTGGCGAGCGATAGCGAGCCAGAAGCAAAGGATATATGTGACCAATTAGATGATGCTTTTAACCCCTTATTGGTGGCGTGCATCATAAGTCGAGTGAAATAAATTTGGACTATGTGGCGGCGCACGACATAGGTCGTGTGGCAATTTCAGCACGTAATGTTGCTGAGAGAGAGAGACAAGTGGTGGCAGGAGAGTAGCGAGCGTATGACTGCTCCAGACCACCACGGCGGACCAACTGACATGAATCCCACCCTCCTCCACCCTCTCACACTCGCTACATAGTGAAATGTATGGGGAAAGTACCGAATTACATGGTTTTTGCACTCGTGTTGCGCGGTTGTTGCAAGAAAACTAGCCATCATCCAAGGATCGTTGTGGTGTCATTGGAAAGCTCTGTTTATGCCCTTTCAGGGATAGATACTTGTTTTATGCTCTGGGTTTTATTTAGGCATGAAAATGATCACGTAAACAGCCCTATTTTGGGTAAAAACACCCCGCTGGTGGCTACATATTATATACCGCCTAGGCCGCTCTTAAGGTGTTAAGATGTACAGGTCCTTCCTAATCTAAAGCAACAGGGGATGCAGACTAACATGTTGCATAAGGTGTTACGGTACTGAAGGGGGGGATAATACAAGATACTAAAGTCAAATGTTGACACTACTTACCAAGGTGGTGGTGGTGGTGGTGTTGTTGTTAATACAGTTGACAGATGAAGTGTTCGGTGCTGGTACAAAAGGTGTCCCCCAGGCCATCGGAATACATCCACGCACACCTGTCCTGTCCATCTGGCTCACCTTTCATCCACTGTTGTTGTTGTGGTGGTTGTCTATTCAGCCACAGGTTGTCACGCATGCCAATCCATGCAACAGTGCCCACTGAGGGAGGTTCATTATTATTATCATTACACACACTAACACTCACACAACACGGTTCTCACATGTCAAATACCTATATAGATTTTGTTTTGTTTCATATGGCGAGTGATAGCGAGCCTGCAATATAGGAAACCCGGCCATCTATTTTTATACCGAAAAATGTACAAATTTACCTTGAAAGAGTGGGTCTATATACAACAACAACAACAGTGTATTCCTTTGTTTGTCTTTTTTTGGTGGAAAAATTTCCCGGCTGAAGGACAGTATCTCATAATATCAGGCTCGCTATCGCTCGCCTATAGGAAATTGATATAGGGTCGATATTATTAATACGCAACGACCACAATGTCTGTCGGCTCGCTATCACTCGCCATATTTTAATTAACTATTAAGTGTGGTATAATTGTCATAACATTATCGAACTAATGGTGGGGAACGATATGTATATTTTTAGCTTTACCGTATTTGCTCCATGGTTGGTCTGTTTGGATCTTCCCTGTTTATCTCCATTAGTTTGGAGTTTATAAGATGGTTCAGCACATTAGATTGATATAAGAACACGCTTTATCTCAGTTAACTCCTACTGTACCAGCGACGTCTTTTAAATTATATTCTAGCTATATTTAAACGATTTTATGCAGCTTAACCCTTAAAAAGCGGCTCACCACATAAGTCGTATTTAATAAAGCTGGACTATGTGGCGGCGCTCGACATAGGTCGAGTGGCAATTTCAGCACGTAATGTTGCTGAGAGAGAGAGACAAGTGGTGGCAGGAGACTAGCGAGCGTATGACTGCTCCAGACCACCGCGGCGAACCTACTGACACGAATCTCAGCTCCCTCCTCCCTCTCTCACTCGCTATATACGGAATTGTATCGGGAAAGTGGCTAATTACATGCTTTTTGCACTCGCGTTGCACGGTTATTGCAAGAAAACTAGCCATCATAAAAGGATCGTTATGGTGTCATTCGAAAGCTCTGTTTATGCCCTTTCAGGGATAGATACTTGTTTTACGTTCTGGGTCTTATTTAGGCATGAAAATGATCACGTAAACAGCCCTATTTTGGCTAAAAACACCCCGCTGGGCGGTACATATAAATAAACCGCATAGGCCGCTAAAGAAGGGTTAAGAAGGATCTGTGGTAGTAAAAACGGTTAAGTGAGATAGTTTGAAACCTGTTAATTGCCTGTTAACTGAATATAATCGTCTAATGGTAGCCAGAATGAAGTTTTCTAGGACATTACCGGTACTGAATAATAGGTTAACAGTTGATTATTGTTATCTGGGTGCGTGATAGTGACCCTGTAACTTACAAGCAACTGGCCTTCCACCGTCACATTACTCTATCATATAATGTCTGGGTGGCCATTTTCTAGTTTGAAGGAAGTCTGGGAATGCATTTGTGTTAGGGTGAGGGAATAAACTGAAACACATCACTGGAATATGACAACAACAACAAATAAAACAAGTAAAAACCTCATTAATAATTGAACAAACTATCATAATAACCCACAAGCCGTCGGACCAGATAATGTTAAGGTGGTTTGTGGGTGATTTATCCTCTCCATTCTTCTTTGTTAATATACTCCAAGGATCTGATCCATACCTTAAATAGAGGAAGGAAACATTGGCTGAATACTTGTCCCTTCAACCCTATTTGATCCGAGGGGGGCACTTTTAGTACTTCCCTTGTTTTGTTTCATCAGTTTGGAGATTATAAGACGTTTCACCCCAATAGTTGTACGATAATATGACACTTCACCCAATTCAGTCCTCAATTTTGTCTGGGTGAGCGAAAACGAGCCTGTAACCTTAACAAAATCAACCTTTGACTGGGACATTGTTTTTATGGAAACATGTACAAATATTGGTTTAACCCCTTGACCACCATTACAGAATGTTCAATATATTCTGGTTACCATTAGTTGATTATCTTTAGTGTGTAATCTACTTATACGACTCAAATGTGTAAATACAATCTCAATACACCCTTATAATACGATAGGTCCTTCTTAAACTGCAAGACATCTTCTAATTATAGCCAGTATCAAAGGTTAAAAGGCGTCATGTTGCTGAAGTGGTTAAGGGGGTCTGGCTGGTCACGGCGACGCACTCGAAAATATCCAAAGGAAGCTAAATCCTTAATAAAAATTAAACAATAATGACTCTCAAGATATCGGACCAGAAAGTGTAAAAGCCTTCATACGATAACCTCACCTAAAGACCATAACACACACACACACACACACACACACACACACACACACACACACACACACCATAACATTATAGCATAGCCACACATAATAACACTAACAACACCACAACCCACACACCATATCACACACAGATATAAAAATAGTCCTATCCCAACCATTGTTAATATTATTAATAATGTGTAATAACGGCCTGTCACACCATATATACGCGCCCACCTTTAATAATATATGCATAAGTGTGTGTGCGTGTGTGTATTAGAATATAATTATGTATGTATTTGCTTGAGTTTGTTTATGTATATGTGTATATATGTATCTATGTATGTGCAGTATATGTGTATGTATGTGTGCATATATGTGTATGTATGTATGCGTTATTTATGTATATATATATGTGTATAGTGTATACTGTTTGTGGTTCGAGCCCGGCTGAGAGTATCAGGTAGGATAAGAGAAGAGCATATATGCATGTAATGTGCATATATTTATGTATATGTATGTCTGTGTGTACGTGCTGTCAATGGTTCGAGCCCGGTTGAGAATATAAGGTATATAATATATATATGTACTGTACGTGTATTTATATTAATATGGTCATATGCACATATGTATGTAAATATACGTACATATGAGCGAGAACATATTGCTCACTAGCGCAACTTCTGATTATAAATCTATGCATAAGCATTATCTATTATTAAGTGTTCGCGTATCTTCATCCATGTATTTCCACCCTTAACAATAGAACGCCCAGCTCTTCCATATTTCGCCTTCTGTCTCACACACACACACACACACACACACACACACACACACACACACACACACACACACACACACACACACACACACACTACCGAGGATTAACCTTCCATTGTAGTACCCGCACCCTCTTTACCTGACCTTACCAAAACAGTTTCTGTATGTATGTATGTTTGTGTGCATACGTGAGCGTTTGTGTATACGGACATGTGCACACTTACTGCATGTTCTTATGTTCCTATATATGTATGTATATGTATGTGCGCACGTACGTGTATATACGTATGTTCTGTATATGAGTAAGTCAATAAATGTGTATATGTACTGTATATCACTTACTCTCATGGTTATTTTATGATAATTTGTATTCTGCACATGCATCATTATTGTATTTATTTATTTTGTTTGTAAACTAAGCTTACCATCCTCATATCTGTACATCTCATGTTCATCCACTAAATTGTAAAATGTGTATTTTCAGCTCATGAGGCTGCCTTTCTTTAATAAACCGTGTATTATTATTATTATTATTATTACATATTCCATATAACGTGTACACCAAACAAAACACACACACTCCAAAATACACACACACACAATAACTAACAAACACACACATGCACATTGTAGCATAGACACACCACCATAGTACACACACCATAACACATACCACAACGCACAAATCATATTATACACACACGCTATAACACACAGGCATGCCATAACATATACACCACACAAATCATAACAATTACACACACACACCATGCCACACACACACACACACACACGAGACATAACATGCACACACACTCCATAATACACACACACACAATAGCACTCACACACACTCCATAACAGACACGAACAAACACTCCATAACATACACACACACTATGCCATACAAACACACACGTACACCATAAAACACTCCCACACCATAGAGTACACACATCCTGAAACACATACACACACCATAACACACACACACACACAACAACCATACTACGTACACACCATAACACATATATACACCAAAACACACACACACACAACAACCATACTACGTACACGCCATAACACATATATACACCATAACACACACACACACAACAACCATACTACGTACACACCATAACACATATACACCATAACACACACACACACAACAACCATACTACGTACATACCATAACACATATATACACCATAACACACACACACACAACAACCATACTACGTACACACCATAACACATATATACACCATAACACACACACACACAACAACCATACTACGTACACACCATAACACATATATACACCAAAACACACACACACACAACAACCATACTACGTACACACCATAACACATATATACACCATAACACACACACACAACAACCATACTACGTACACACCATAACACATATATACACCAAAACACACACACACACAACAACCATACTACGTACACACCATAACACATATATACACCATAACACACACACACACAACAACCATACTACGTATACACCATAACACATATATACACCTTAAACCAATACACACCGAAACATACACAATTTAAAATGAACACAAATAGTCCATACCAGACATACACTCCATAACAGTGATAACACACGCACCACACTCATGGTAAACACATATACAGCATACCAGACATACACTCCATAACAGTGATAACACACGCACCACACTCATGGTAAACACATATACAGCATAACACACATACACTAAATATTTTACTTATACAGGAATTTCCACTTTTCCTGGCGAGCAGTAGTGAGCCACGCACAATATCTTTATAGTTAACCCTTTCAGGACAATGACGCTTTTTTTCTCTATTATCTGGCTAACGTCAGACATTCTGACAGTTTATAATACATTGCAGGCTCGCTATTGCTCGCCTAGAAAAACATCGACACCTGAATGGGACGAAATGTCAGATTATCACCAAACATTTATTGTTATTTAACAGCGACCACAGTGTCTGTCTGCTTGCTATCACTAGCCAGGATTTAATTAACTTCTAAGTGGGGGTAAATTGTCGTAACATATTCCACCTAATTGGATAAAAGGGGTCTGGGGAAGGATATATGTTTGTTTTGTGTAAATTCCTATTTGGTCAAAGGTGGGTCTTCTTGGACTTCCCCTTTTGTGCTCCATTATTTTGGAGATTTTAAGACTTCTCACCCCATTCGTTTGGCGATAATAAGACGTAGCTTCCCCCTATTCATTCTCTTTTCTGGGTTAGCCAATAGAGCCTGTAACTTAGGCCTTCAGCCTGGAGATTTGTCTGTAACAAAAATGATAAAATTGAGCTTGATAGGGGTCTGGGTGTATATTGTTTAAGTATAAAAAGTATGGTAATAAGTTATTATTAGTCTAAGGAACAACATAAAGTAGTTTGCTAAAAAATGGCAAAAGCAACCTAAATCCTCCATACCTGCATTAATTAACCCGGCAGCTGCAGGGAGACTCTTAAGAGGTTTTACTGGGTGACTGCGGGAAGACCCTCTCACGTTTTTTACGCAATTTTGAGCCTATTCAGGATACTTTAAAGCCTTTGTTACCATCAGGGGTATTTAGAAACCTTTTTGTTTAGTTACTTCAACCTCTGCAGTTGTCTTTGAGTTAGCTGTGGGCAGAAAACTAATTTTGGAGAGGTAATTATAAGAGTGAGAGAACTCCATTTATTATTGCTAATCTGGCAACCTCTGCACCATAAAAATGTGAAAGGGTTAAGTTCCCAAGCCTAAACAAAAATGTTATGCCCCTCAGCCATGCCACATATCATTCCTCCACATCCCCTCCTCCTCCACCCCCCCTTCAATTATCACATATTTTTATCTTACTCCTGTAATTATCGGTTTATTTATGGCGCCAAAACTCGCCACCCAGTTATAAGGTGGTGAGGGAGGGTGGAGGTGGACGAGGAAGAGCGGCTCATAGCCCACACTACCTCCAGTCTCTCACCAGAGCTGGTGAAGGGAGGATGTGGACTCTCTCTCCTCAAAGTTCATGACTGAACTGCTCTACTTTATTTCACGTTTCTCCCCATCCAAACAGTTTCCCCACTTGTTTTATTGTTGTTACATGTTACTATCTTCATATTATACGTTAAATAGGCACATATGGATAAGTATTAATTATATGTATGGTAAAATAACGATTTTAGTGAGGAAAGAGTGTAAATACCTACGCACAGCGGTTTGGTGTATCCTACAGGGGCTGCGCATCTGCCGAGTTAAACAAAACAGCATAATAACCCACAGGAGTCGGACCAAATAGTGTTAAGGTGGTTTGTGGGGAAATGTTTAACCCATTTGTTGCGGTTACTGTACAGGTATGTCCTGGAAATATACTGGAATTATTAGCCCATTTAAGCTTGTGGATATGTGTGTGAGTGAACAAGAGCATAGCAGACCACAGTCTGCTCTCCGGCAAGTCTGCTGCGGCACTGAGGCTCTGTGGTATGGTCTCGCAAGATATATTCAGTGCAGCCAAAGTCAAATGTAGTGGAACAATGCTAATTATTAGCAAATACTGCAGTTGTCTGTAGTAACGCTGCGGGTGAACCCGATAGCTATAGGGAGTTTGTTCTAGTGTTATTTTATATATCTTTTCTTCTAGTGTTTTGATGCAAACATATCATTTCATTCAGGCACTTGCTTAAGCAATCAGGAGTGCCTGAATGAGCCCTATTATAATGGAAAATACCCCACACAAATAGGGTTAAGGTAGAATGGGTGTCTGGGATGACGTCTGTGTAACTGGAAGGATAGAAGGGGGAAGGGGAGGGGGAGTATAAGCCTCTTCTGCAAGATAAGCCTCTTCAATATATTTTCAATCTAACCGGTCAGATGTTAGCCTGTTCCATCCCACCTCAGCAAACTTTCATCCGTTATTCTGGTTATGTCTACCTCTTTCTTTAGCTCCATCGCTAGGCTCCCATTTTGTTGCTTTAGTTGTCTTACCTTTCACTCATACCGAGCCTCTCTCGAAAGGGCAATAGTAAAAAACATTTTGTCTCACCAGCTCCTTTCCTCTTTATAATTCCCTACAATCTCTCTTTACCCATTGCAATGTTGCATCTCTCTCATTCTTTTACCGCTATCACAATAATCAGTGTTGTTCCGTATATACCTCATCCTTTACGGAGAGTGGGGGGTACCCGCCTTTCAACACACTCCTATCTCTATTCTATTCAACTCTCTAACCAAAGCATGAACCAATTTTTGTAATCTCTCTTCAACTTCACTTGTTAGCTTTGGAACTCTCTCCCTCAATCTATCTTTCCCTGATCCTACGACTTAAACTGCTTCAAACTCTATGTGTCCAATATTTGTGCTCATAACTTCCATCGAATTAGGCTCTCTGTAACTCTCAAGTTTGGGGGAGACACTTGTTATAAGCAGCTTTACCTTTTCTTTCTTTCATTCATAAAAAACAAAATAACAAATCATGCACACTTTACAGTAATTCCACAAGGCATTCCACTTTTCGTAGAGATCAGGTGCGATTTATCTTTATTGTTTTTTCCAGTAAACCCTTCAAGGGGAGGCTGTTTGTTATGTTTAGACCCCATTCTCCTTCAAGTTTATCCCCATTAAGGGGCTAGCACACGGGCACAAATCCGGCCAACCAACTGCAATCTGGCAATCTGTTGCCAAAAACAACCAACTGTCTTCGATTGTGATCGAACCCCATTGGCCAAAAGTCGCCAATCTGTAGTCAAATATATCAATTAGCATTGGTATTTACCGTTATATTATGCTATACTAAGCAATTTAGCCTTCACTTTACCGAAATAATGCACATGTACACAGCGTAAATAAATATATATATAGTACGAACGATAGGGAAAGGATTATATAACTGGTCAGGTCAGTCACGAAAGATGGCAAACATTGCCAGAAATGTCGGGGTATATTGTCTTATTTAATATGATGAGTGTTTTATTATTTGTTTGTGGCCTTCGAGACATATTATGGTAATATATAGTAATATTCTATCTACACCAGATGTCGTTAATTGACTTCCGATACAGTATTTTCATGCAGAATGGACTACTTGTCATTAGGCTATAGCCAACTACAGCCTCTCTAGGCTTCACACACTGTATTTCTTTTACACAATACCAGCAGGTTCATTTAAATGTATCATAATAATGTATTTGTGTTTTTAGTTCATAAATTTGTATATATACATTCGTTTGAATTTAATATTGTTCGTTGCAGGATAGATTATCATAAACTGGGATAGTTTTCTCTAGGTTAGTTGTTTTTGTTTTATGAATGAATCCCTCAAACCCTATGGCATGTGAATGACGGGACGTGATTGGTTGTAACGAGAAATATCAGGAAAATCTATGTTCTCCTTTATTTGCATTATTTGAGAGTTAGTAAAATTTCCAGAATGATGTTAGGTAATATAGGGATATGAAATAAAGAAGCTTACAGGTATCACTAATACAAAACCTATCCTTACTCAAATTATAGGCAAAGCAGAATATGCAAGTGTGTTGGTGGTAGGAGGGTGGGGCTTCGTTTCAGTTTAATCGAGACGGCACCATGGGTTTTAACCCTTATTTAGCGGCGAGCAACATAAGTCGAGTTAAAAAAAGCTGGACTATGTGGCGGCGCTCGACATAACTCGAGTGGCAATTTCAGCACGTAATGTGGCTGAGAGAGAGAGACAAGTGGTGGCAGGAGACTAGCGAGCGTATGACTGCTCCAGACCACCGCGGCGAACCTACTGACACAAATCTCAGCTCCCTCCTCCCTCTCTCACTCGCTACATACTCAATTATGTACTGAAAGTACCGAATTACCTGCTTTTTGCACTCGCGTTGCACGGTTATTGCAAGAAAACTATCCATCATACAAGGATCGTTATGGTGTCATTCGAAAGCTCTGTTTATGCCCTTTCAGGGATAGGTATTTGTTTTACGTTCTGGGTCTTATTTAGGCATGAAAATGATCACGTAAACAGCCCTATTTTGGCTAAAAACACCCCGCTGTGCGGTACACATAAATAAACCGCATAGGCCGCTCGTAAGGTGTTAATGACTCACAGCTGAATGGTTGTATTAAGGATGCCTACATTTTGAATGTTTGGCTTATAACTTCTATGGACAATAAAATTAAGTCTTGGTGGTGTAATGGTTAACCCGGCAGCTGCAGGGAGACTCTTAAAAGGTTTTACTGGGCTACTGCCGGGAGACCCGTAAGATCCTAGGCCTAAAAAAAATGTTTAAAAGGCCCCAGTAGCACTTGATTTTTTTTTCCCTCGACCATGCCACATATCACTCCTACACATCCCCTCCTTCCCCCCCCCCCCCTCACTTAATACCTATTTTTCTCTTATTCCTGTAATTATCGGTTTATTTATGGCGCCAAAACTCGCCACCCAGTTATAAGGTGGTGAGGGAGGGTGGAGGTGGAGGAGGGAGAGAGACTCGTAGCCCACACTACCTCCAGTCTCTCACCAGAGCTGGTGGAGGAAGGATGTGGTCTCTCTCTCCTCAAAGTTCATGACTGAACTGCTCTACTTTATTTCACGTTTCTCACCATCCCAACAGTTTTCCCACTTGTTTTATTGTTGTATCATGTTACTATCTTCAAATTAAACGTAAAATAGGCACATATGGATAAGTATTAATGATATTTATGGTAAAATAACGATTTTAGTGAGGAAAGAGTGTAAATACCTTCGCACAGTGGTATGGTGCATACTACAGGGGCTGCGCATCTGTCGAGTTAAGGTGTCTAAAAATCTGTGTGCGATAACCTGGGTTTGAATCCTGGTGGATCACATATATGCTTTCAATAGCCCTTTCGCATCCGGCAACTTAATTATATTGCAAATGGTGAGCCCTTCTCTAATTTGCCATGAAATACCAGGCTGGGCGAGTTTTCGAAGCCTTGTGTTTTTTTCTGTATTTTCATCCACCAGAATGCTGTTTATTGTGATGTATCATATGTCAATGGAAAGAGGAATAACTATACAACATTATAAAAAAAAAAATTAAAAAATCGCAATATGAAAGTGCAAACGAACCCGGAATAAAAGTTTTTCCCGGGCTATTGTCTCCACACCGTCCTATCTCAAAATTGTGAGTGATGACCATATATTTTATTTGCTCAAATAATAGTATTTTTCTCCTCTTTCCAAATCTGAAAACAGAAATTGTCTATCTTTAATAGTTCTCAAGCAGTGACTGAAAACAAAAAAAGTAAGACTGCATGATATGGTTTATAACATTTGCGAATTATTTCGTTGTTATGATGTATATGGTTCTCAATTTAGGCTGTATGAATACGCCAGATAATGCTGAAGAGAATAAAAAAAAATAGAAGTTCCTACGACAAATACATTTTCCTCTATGAATATTTGAAATGAAGAGCCAAAATGCGAATATTTACGCTTCACTCGTCTCCGTTCCGCTGACGCTAGCCGGGTTCCGAGCTGTTCCCCATCTCGGCGTTACTTTATTTGCTCGGATACGTATATAACTGTTTATATCTCCGTAATCGGAAAATTATGCTCTTTCTAATGGTGAAAACCAAAATAATATAGCGTAATTTTTTCGCGAGCTATGCGCAATTGTTTCCATGGATTGTTATTGTTATGTAAATATATGAGAATGTTTATACAGTTGTATATCTTTGCCACATTATACAACACTTTTATATAATTTTCCTTGCCAATAATTGTATAATGTTCATAGAACACATGTCAGTCATGAAGGTTGTCAATTTTACTTGCCTGGTAGGGCCACAACCCTTTCCAACGAGAAGGGAAATGGCTCCTGGGTTGACAGTGAAAAAACAGAACAAGAAAGCCAGGTTATCTTCAAGTAATAAATTCAGAAATAATGCTATTGTACACACAAATAAAGTAATATATAAATATATACCGGGTATATATATATATATATATATATATATATATATATATATATATATATATATATATATATATATATATAAAAAATAAAAAAATATATGAATAAAATGAAATAAAAAATAGAAATAATAATAAATAAAATAAATAAATATATAAATAAAATAAAAATAAAATAATAATATAAATACTCGATTATGGGCCTTGGGCTTGCTGGGGACCTTGTGGCTGATCCGCTAGATACCCTGGGGAACAGGAATAAAAAAAAAAATATATATATATATATATATACTGTATATATATATATATATATATATATATACGTTATATAAAATAAATGAGATAAAAATATAAATACAATGAAATAAATAAAATAAAATAAATAAAAACAATGATAAATCAAATAAATACATATATAAATAAAATAAAAATGTAATAATTATATAAATACTCGATTATAGGCCTTGGGCTTGCTCGGGACCTTGGGGCTGATCCGCTAGACACCCTGGGGAACAGGAATACAAAAAAATAACATATATATATATATATATACTGTATATATAGATAAACATATATAGATATATATAGATATATAGATATATATATATAAATTATATATATATATATATATATATATATATATATATATATATATATATATATAAATATATATATATATCAAATAAATAAAAAACAAAAAACAAAACAATAATAAATAAAATAAATAAATATTTAAATAAAATACAAAATATAATAATAATATAAATACTCGATTATGGGCCTTGGGGTTGCTCGGGACCTTGGGGCTGTTATATACTGTATATATATATATATATATATATATATAATATATATATATATATATATATAATATATACTGTAATATAACTAAAATTCCATAGAGTACTTATCATACATCCTGTAAGCATTCCTGTGACATCTTTGTGATTATAATGTATTTATTTCGTAGGCAGTATTTATTGATAAATATATTTGTCTTTCAAGCAAAAAATAGTGTAAAGTCATCAATGATACCTAGACAAAACTGCATCAATACTCAAGGGGTTAACCAAGATTCACTCCCCTCAGTCACCAAAAGTCACAAGTAACATCTTATATACATATATAATTCGAATTATTCACTAAACACTTTCACTGGGTAGATGAAATAATCCATAATTGCCTGCCTATAGCTAGGCATGGTGGGCCAGAGGGAGGGAGCCAAGAATTTAAAGGGCCGGGACCCTCACAGTCTGGGGGCCGGGAAACTACTGACTTTACAAAGGCCCGGGCTCCTCAGTGAGGGACGCTATGGGGTTGCTAGATACTTCCTTTTGTAACTTACTGATGCCTAACTAATCCCCCTTTCCCACTTGTGAGACAAGTCACGATTTTCGTCGCCGATGCCTTCGTTTTGTCAAATTCGCGAATACGTGCGACCTTCACGATTTCGACCGTTACAAACAGATGACAAATTATACTGGGCGAAGATGTCGCCGATGTCGGCGAAGATGTCGCCGTTGTCGGCGACGCAATCGCCAACATCGGCGATGTTATCGGGGAAGTGAGTGATGTTTCGCCGATGAAACTCTGCGAGGCATTTTTTTAAGGCACAAATTCTTGCGATTCATCGTCGAACATGGGCGTTGGCATCGCACATACGTAGGCGAGATCGGCGAGGTGTGCGCAGCTGAGCGAATGTAACGTGAATGTGCTAATTGCAGAGTGGAATTAGCATATCACGGCAAACTAATGGGCCGAACGTCATAAAATATGAAAACTAATGGGGTTAACCATGAGGAAGAAAGGGGACCAGACAAATTACCCATCTCCCCTTAATTCGGAGGTTGGCAATGCTTCCCGGAGAAATTTTTCTATCAAATAATGTACAAATTTAGCTTGCTCTCAAAACTAAAAATATATATGTTGGCTCGCTACTGCTCACCAGGAAAATATTGAAACCTGGATGGGGGTATAAGTCTTAAAACAGTAGGCTGAACGGGGCCGAACGGATACAAGGCAAAGAGAGAGGGAGAGAAATAGAAATAAAACAAAAAACGAGGAGAGAGAGAGAGAAAGAGTAAACTAAAAAAAGCGAGGTGGGCTCAATTGTTAAGCCGTAACGCAAACATTGAGCCCACCTGCTGTTTGTTGTTTTCTCTTTCTCTCCATCTCCTTGTTTTTTTATTTGTTTTCTATTTCTCTCCCTCTCTCTTTGCCTTGTATCCGTTTGGCCCCGTTCAGCCTACTGTCTACTGACCATGCGCACCTACCTGTGTTTGGAGGCAGTGCACTCGTGTATAATTATATAAAAGTGTTTTAGCTCATTTTTTAGCTGTTAGTTGACTTATTTGTTTTTGTTTTCTGTACTTAGTTGTTTGCTCCTCGCTAAGCTTTTTGGGATCATGTCAGGTATGGAGTGCGAGTCCTTTACTGAACTGCATCATCTTATTCTCCAGGTAAGGGAAGAGATGGTTGTGGTGAAGGAAGAGGTCTTGGCTCTAAGGGAGGTTAATGTTAAACTTCAGAGGGAAGTGGATTTGATTAAAGACGAAAATCTAGCTTTCAACCTTAGCCAAGAGGAAATTAAGTCGAGTAAGGGGAAAAGGGAGGAAGTTGGTGAAAAATTGTATTCATGGCAGGTTGTTAAAAATATGGGTGGGAAAGTCACACTCAAGAAGCAGGATAGTAGAATAGGTATGAGTGTGACAAACACATTCTCTCCTTTGCGAGACGAATGTGAGGGAAAAGATAGTCAGGATAAGGGAGGGTTAGACGAAGTGCCTGCCGCCGACTCAGCTCCAACCGCTGACGCTGTGCTACCTACCACCACCACCACCAAGGGAGCTTCTGCCACCACCGGGGGTTCTCCAACTACAGCTGCTGGATCCTCCCGAGGGAAAGGTAAGTCTGTGTCCCGAGAAGGTAAGTCTGTGTCGATTGTGGGCGACTCCATGGTAAGACATTTAGTTAGGGCTACCCGCACTAAACTTAGGAAGGTTGTGTGTCTGCCTGGCCATGGAGTTGGGAGGGTTTTAGAGAAGATGGACCACATCTTGGAAGATAGTGGAGATAACCCAATTATCTGTCTCAGAGCCGGGAGTAACGATGTTGGTAAGGGTAGAAGTGAGGAACTGCTGCAGCAGTATCGGGATGTGTTAGATAAGGTTAGGATGAAGGGAGGGATCCCTGTAGTACATTGTATCCTACCCAGAAGAGGAGTTCCCAAGGAATGGACATCCAGAGCGATTGGTGTCAATTGCCATTTGGAGAAATATTGCAAAGATAATACCATTCATTGATAACTGGGATAGATGCTATGGGAGAGATGGGATGTACGCAAGGGATGGGGTTCATCTTTCACGGTTAGGGGTTTCTACATTAGCTAGTTCTTTAGATAGGGTGGTTGTGGGTTTTGAACAGAAATATTGAGAGTGTAAATGAGAGGTTGAATGGAACAATTTTAGCGTCAGGCGAAAGCGATAAGGATATTCAGTCTCATGCTAAAAATGATGACTATATTGCAAATGATAGTAGTGATGGTGCAACGGAAGATGGAAATGTCGTTAGAAATAAAGGTAAATTAGATATAAAGAAAAGAAGTAAATTGAGAGTATATTACACAAACTGTAGGAGTCTATGTAACAAAATGAACGAACTTAGAGCCCTTGTTAGCAAAGAAAATATAGACATAATAGCGCTAACTGAAACGTGGATTAATACAGAAACCGGGCATTGTTTAGCAGAATTTGATATACCAGGATATAGTTTGTTTAAATATGACCGAACAAGTAAGAGGGGTGGCGGTATAGCAGTGTTTGTCAGGAGTACATTAAAAAAAAGCTGTATTAAATCAGGTATTAGACTAAATAACGATAATGAAAGTGTTTGGGTAGAGGTTAACGAAGGTAGTGAGACCATAGTTATTGGAGTTATGTATAGACCGCCAAATATGAGTAGAAATGACGGAACGTCATTATGGGAGGAAATTAAAATGGCATCAAGATTTAGCAATGTGTGCATTATGGGGGATTTTTATTTGCCGAATATAGATTGGCAGCATCAAATAGGAGACTCTGATTCTGAGGAGTTTATAGAGGTAGTACAAGATAGTTGTGTATGTCAATTCATAGATACGCCGACTAGAGGTAATAATATTTTCGATTTAGTTTTCAGTAACAATGAACATATGGTAAATAATGTAGAGATAGGGGACCACCTAGGAAATAGTGACCACAATTCTGTGTATTTTAATATACAATGGAAAGGTAATACCAGAGAGAATACAACATTAATACCTGACTTCAGAAAAACCAATTATGGTGGGTTAAGAAGAGCCCTATTATCTGACCCTATGGTCAAAACATTAAGTCGATCCAGGTGTCCAAATGAGTGTACCCCTTCTCAGGCACCTGTCATCTTAAGTCAGGAAGAGACGTCAACCTTGGTAGATACATACAATAATTTTATCGAGTCAGTATTCAATGCACAAAATAAATACATCCCCACAAGAAAATTTAGATCAACACAGAACTAACCCAAATGGATGAATAATAGACTATTAGATCTTCTTGGACAAAAGAGAGGAATATATAGAAAAATTAGGAAAGGCGAAATTCACCTACTTGCTTACTATCAGAATCTATCAACACAGGTAAAAAAGGATATTAGGAAAGAAAAAATAAATTATGAAATTAAGGTTGCCAATGACTCAAAAAATAATCCTAAAGCTTTTTACCAACTATATAAATCCAAGGTTAGAGATGTAATTGGTCCCCTTAAAACTTAGATAGGAGAAATGACAGAAAATGATTTAGAAATGTGCAGTACATTAAATAGTCAATTTCTTTCCGTTTTCACTAATGGAAATTTGGCACAGTTTCCAGAAGTCTGTAAGGTATATAGCGATAGTATAGAAAATAGGTTAAGTACGATTACTATAAGTAGAAATGATGTGCTTAAGGAAATTGACAGACTGAAACCTCATAAATCGCCTGGTCCTGATGAGGTATATGCTAGAGTATTAAAAGATTGTGTGGATGAGTTAAGTTACCCATTAACATTTTTATTTAACAAGTCATTGGAGACAGGTATAGTTCCAGAAGCTTGGAAGCTTGCAAACGTAGTTCCGATCTTCAAAAAAGGTGATAAATCAATAGCATCCAATTACCGTCTCATTAGTCTTACATCAATCATAGGAAAGCTACTAGAGTCAATTATTGCTAGTCAAATTAGAAACCACTTAGATACATTTAATTTAATAAATTCTTCTCAGCATGGATTCACTCAGGGACGTTCTTGCCTTACTAATTTGCTTAGTTTTTTCTCAGAGGTATATGAAGCAGTAGATAATGACAAGTCATATGATATAATATATTTAGATTTCAGTAAAGCTTTCGACAGAGTCCCCCATGAGAGATTGATGAGAAATGTTGAGGCGCATGGAATAGGTGGGGCGTTGTTGGGATGTATTAGGTCATGGCTAATTGGTAGGAAGCAGAGAGTCAGCATAAATGGTACGAAGTCAGAATGGGGAGCAGTCAAAAGTGGTGTCCCCCAGGGATCTGTATTAGGTCCTCTGTTGTTTGTTATATTATATATAAATGACCTTGATTTAGGTATAACTAGTAGGATAAGTACATTTGCAGACGATACCAAAATGGGGAGAACAATTGATTCAGCTAGAGATATAGAGTGCCTCCAAAGGGATCTAGATACCTTACACGAATGGTCAGTAAATTGGCAGATGAAGTTTAACATTGAGAAATGCAAGGTATTAAAGATAGGGAAGATGCATACAAATGTTAAATATAAACTAGCTAATATGGAATTAGAAAACTCGAATTGTGAGAAAGATCTAGGTGTGTTTGTTAGCAATGATTTGAAGCCTAGACAACAGTGTATAAGCGTTCGAAACAAGGCAAACAGGATTCTCGGGTTCATCTCTAGGAGTGTGTGTAACAGAACTGCTGATGTTATCTTAAAACTTTACTTGTCATTAGTGAGACCCCATATGGATTATGCTGTTAAATTTTGGTGTCCTTATTACAGAATGGACATAGATTCATTGGAGAGAGTACAACGTAGAATGACAAAAATTATCCATAATATTAGATATCTTCCGTATAAAGAAAGGTTGAAGAAATTAGGCTTACATTCGTTAGAGAGACGCAGAGTTAGAGGGGATATGATAGAGGTGTTCAAGTGGGTTAGTGGGATTAACAAAGGGGACATGACAAATGTACTAAAGCTCAGTGATAGCGAAAGAACTCGTACCAATGGTTTCAAATTAGATCAATTTCGTTTCAGAAAAGATATAGGCAAATATTGGTTTGGTAACAGAGTTGTAGATGGGTGGAATGGACTACCAAGTGCTATAGTGGGATTAAAAACGATAGGGAGCTTTAAGATAAAATTGGACAAGCATATGGACGAGAAGGGTTGGGTGTGAAGGGGGATCAGCAGGATTGGGCCAATCAGCGCTCTGCAGACCCCGTAATCCTGCGTTAATCTCTAACCGTTTTGGTAAGATGATCCTCAGGGTATTAGAGTGTTCAGCCTATAATTGGGCTTTGTAATTGGGGTTGTGTGGGACAGGGATCTGCCTTGCTTAGGCCAATCGGCTTTCTGCAGACTCCCATTTTCTTATGTTCTTATGTTCTTATGTTTTAAGACGTTTATCCCCATCCAGGTGTCGATTCCTTCCTGGCGAGCGATAGGGAGCCAGCATTGTATGGAGAAATCCGGCTTTCCCGGAGACATTTTTCTATCGAAAAATATACAAATTTAGCTTACTCTCAAAACAAAAGTATATATATATGTCCGCTGAACATGATGGCGGTGTTTAGATTATTCTATCATCATTATTGGATTTTATAGAAATAAATCTATAACGATAGTTTTTCGCTCTTATAGAATCCATTCCGCAGCAAAATGTTAACTCTGTCTGTTTTCACCAATAATAACTGCTTTTTATATTTTTTTTGTTTTCATCAACGGCAAGAGGAAAGGTTATTCTATAAGATTTCATCAACAACAAGAAAAATAACAATATGTGGAATTTCACCGTAGGTGAAGGCATATCATCAGTCCGCCCGTATTTGCCCTAACTCTCAGTCGGTTTTCACCAATAATATTTGTTTTTTATATTGTTTTGTTTTCATGAACGGCAAGAGGAAAGGTTATTCTATAAGATTTCATCAACAACAACAACAAAAATAACAATATGTGGAATTTCACCGTAGGTGAAAGATATTTAGGCCTAATATTTTTTGTTTACCCACCTGCCGAAGGTGCTCTTTGGCATCGTCGATGCTCCCGGAACATCTGAGAGCATCGGCCGAAGGTGCTCTTTGGCATCGTCGATGTTCCCGGAACATCTGAGAGCATTGGCGATGTATAGGTGTATGGGAGTATGGGTGAGTATCCATGCAGCGTTACAAAGTTTTTTTTGTGCGAAACCATGCGCGATGTCTCGCTGATGTCGCAGATGATCGCAGAAACCCTTCGGCGATGCTCGACGATGCTTGCGAGGGTAACCGATCATCGTGAGTCCTCGTCCAAAATTTTGAACTGTGCGAACATTGTGCGACGACCCGCGAGGGCCCTTGCGAGGCCTGAGAGGCCTTGAGAGTCAAACAATTTTTTATGAGAGGTGTTGAGACATGTCACGAATGTGCCAATTTATTGGTTTCGGCGACGAAAATCGTGACTTGTCTCACCAGTGGGAAAAGGGCATTACGAGTCCAAATTGCGTCAAAATCGAGTCATAAACTTATTTTGGCGAATATTTCTAACTTACAGGTGGCATTATGACGCGATTGCATCATACGGGCACTCTTGGGCTGGTGGCGTTATGACGCGATCGCGTCCTAAGAATGCGAGAGGGTTAATTTCATTGGAAGCGTTTGGTGTTGTGGTGAAATTAATAAAAAATAGATTTGTCATAGCATGACACGTAACATGAAGTTTGTATTGTAAATGTTTTAACTTGTTCTTGTATGAAAATTGTGCTTTACCCTAACAAGTGCGCATGGGGGTAATTAGACACCTCTCCCTGTGCGCATGTATTTGAGGTGTTTCCGTCACTAAAATATTCATTGTAAATATTCATTAATAGCATTAATACTTATCCATATGCGCCTATTATGGGTTGATTATAAAGGTATTAACCTGAAACAACAATAAAACGAGTGAAAACAGCGTTTGGATGGTTAAAATCGGAGATATAGCCCGCGAGTTGTATAAAGTATGGGTGAGGCAAGCTGCTTTCCCGCCAATTTCCCCCAAGGCCACTGAGACACAGTCGATCGATACTCTCTCTCTCTCTCTTGCACTCGCTTGCCATCAGTGATGACAACGCCCTGCTTGCAACTCGCTAATGTTAGCACGAAAATATACCTCAGAATAAGGGAATAACAGGGAAAATAGGTGATAACTGAAGGAGAGGAGGAAAGTGGGGAAGGAGGGGAGGTAGAGGACTGAGATTTTGATTGGCCCAGGGGCCAAATTTTTTTTTTTTTTTTTTTTTTTTTTTTTTTTCGATGTCAAAAGTTGATTTTTTGTTTCTCCGACTCTTAAGAGTCTTCCCGCAGTCCGCCGGGGGAACTCTTAAGAGTCTCCCCATAGTTCCCAGGTTAAGAGTTATGTGGTGGCTATTAATTGCCGTGTTCTGATTCTCTTGGATAAGACAAAAAATGCCACGGTAATGAATGGTTTTCTCTTCAGAATGTGAGAGATCCTCCATAATCTTTTCAAATAGATCATGTAAATAGTTGTGTATATCTAAGCAATCTTCAGACGATTTGTTCAACTTAGTAAGGACCAGTCAGTTTAATGAAGGGGTAAATATGAATAAAATATATTGGTTGTAGCTTGAATTACAAAGTGATCATCGGGTTCAAAAGGGTTGACTTATTATATATAACCTTCTTACTATGAAAGGTGTTTCCAAATCTGAAAACGTCACCTAATGTTTGCCATACTACAATAATATATACAGTGCGGCAATGTATTAACAGTTAAGAACAAAATGAACAGGCACAAATTATTAAAAATATAACAGTTGAAGGCCAGCATTATTTTGTATTTTTGTTTAGTTCATATGCATGTTTTCAGAGTAATATCAACTCTAGTTGCTATTGCAACATGTTTGCATAGTATTTAAGTGTATACGATGGCCTATAGTAAATATATATATTTAATTATGTGTTTATGTTTAATATATTGTCCCGCTTCCTAATTCGAAATACCTTTTCTTTTCAATGCTTAAAGCAATTCAGACATTTTGGTCTTTCGCAACTGCAATTTTATCGACTTCAAGCTCATCCTTCCACACATCCATGATTGTAGTGGTGGTAAAGTTGGTGGTGGTAGTGTGGGGAGGGAAAACGACCAAATAGTCTCGTAAAGGGTTGCCACTTTTGGCACTTTATAATAACTGGAGCCATTTCATTGCAGAGTATGTTTAACCCACTGAGCACTAGCTATTTCATAATAAATGTACACCCCAGGACCAGCAGGTTGTAAACAAATTTGTTTTTCCAGAAAACACCAGGAAAGGGTTAGAAATGAAGGAAAACCCACAAATAACCTATCCCCTAGGTCATTAAGGGGTCCTACGGTGCGCCCGAAAGTCGGAATTAACATGGGGAAATGGGTAGGCAAAAACAGTTTTTTTGCACGCTCACGCGCACGCGGTTGGACTTTACGAGTTTTCAACCATCGGCATTGTTGCGTGGGATACTTACACAGTTCCCATACAAATCTGAGCCCTCTAGGTGCCATAGGACGGGTGTTAATTAACCAGGGCGCACCCTATGCGTCGCTGGGGTTTAGCGTTACATACATTGCGGACGCAAACGCTGCGTCGTTGGGGTTCTGTGTGTTAAAGGGTTGTGCTAAATAGAAAAGGAAGTCTTGATTATCAATAAGTTATTTAGTGCATACTGGTACACATTTGCTTATAGAGAACAACAGAGGCTTCTATCACTTATATAAACAGCAGCATTAGTTTTCAGTTCAGGCATTGGTGGACATCTCTCGGGTAAAGCGATTTCCATGGCATTTACGGATGAGGATAGGATTGTTATAATGTATTACAACAAACTTCAGATGACGACCCCCCCCCCCTCCTTGCCCAAACCAAAACCAAATACAATTAAAATAAATAATATATAAATCACACACACACACGCACACTGGGGAACTTCGATGCCATTAGCTTCATTAGAATACTTACCAGTAGCATACCCTGCAGCACTACATGAATTGTAGGCCTATACATAGTATATCCTACAATGCCGCCACCACATTGTTTTTCCTTGGAGCCAGTACAAATGTACTGTTAGATCACATTTTGAACTAATTATATTGGTAACAGGTAAATTGCAAACATGATTATATTCCTCTATTATCTGACTAATAGACGCCTAAGCCGAATAGATGTAACCAAAAATATTACTAAGTGGTAATCATATTGATGACGTTTATTGAATTTCTATTGTATTCCTCCTTTTACTAGAGGTACTGTACCTGAAAACATATATTATATAGGCATAGGCTGTAATAGTGATTAGGTATTTATATATTATAAATTATATTAAGGAAGTGTGTTTTAGTCGAGGGGTTATTCTGTTAAGCCTTTCTTTATATTATCTCTAGGTGATTTTGAACACAAGATAACTTATGATACCGGTACCCATTGTTGTTATGTTTTCCATTTACACTTTTCTCTATATCATTTGAATATATATTAAAGGAACGTGAACAGCAACAGAAATGCTGCTTCCACAGAGAGGTAGAAGTAACTTCATATATTGAGCAATGAATTGAAGTTGATTGGGATACGATTGCGTGAATTTGTCCAAACGTATATTGAAAGACTATACATTTTCGCAATTAATATTAGTACCATCCAACCAGTTAAAAGGTTAAATAATATTGTTATGGATGTTTTGATTCCTAGAGGTCCTTCAGAAGCTGTGTATGGACATTTAGTAGTTGCATTAACAAAAACAAAAATGTTGTCTGATTAGACCTATAAGCGTTAAACTGTATATAATAATTAGACCTATAAGCGTTAAACTGTATATAATAATTAGACCTATAAGCGTTAAACTGTATATAATAATTAGACCTATAAGCGTTAAACTGTATATAATAATTCGATTGTAGCTGGAATTAGAATATCATCATCATATCTTTGATAAACAAACTCCTTTGTAGGGATGCAACTGACACCATTTATCAACTCTGCGTAAGCAGAGGTTGGTATCGCCGCCCTCGTATAGTGGGTACCACCGGAAAAAAATGTCTCGTTGTTGTTGTCGTCGTCCGTCTGTCCCGAAACTCCTCCTAGACCGTTGGACGGATTTTTACCAAATTTCACACGGACATTTGTTGCATGAATGCGAACGTCAGTCAAAACATATTTTTTGAATTTATGCAATAGTTATGATTTTAGGTCCAATATATGGTTTTACCCCCCCCCCACCCAGAAATGATGGCGTTCTTAGTGTGTGAGCCCCAAAGGGGCTCAGACACTAAGATCGCATTTGTTCTGAGGTCGAAAACATCTCGCTATGTATTTGCTTGGTTAAGGGGAGGCAGACCGTTTGTTTGGTCTATTAATTATGTATTCATATATTACTTTAGTTTCCTCCCTAGACCTCCATCAAGCTTAGAAAAACACCCACTAGACCCCCCTTTAATTTGTAAATTTGTAAATTTTTCGGTAGAAAAATGTCCCGGCCGAAGGCCAGTTCCTCTTCAAAATGGCAGGCTCGCTATCGCTCGCCAGGAAATAATCGACACCTAAATGGCACGAAAGGTCTTAAAATTGACAACGAAATGGGGCGAAAAGTGTTAAAATCGCCAAACTAGTGGGCCGAACGTCTTATAATCTCAAAGCTAGTGGGGCTAAACATTAGGGAGAAGGGGGTCCAGTAAAACGGTCTGCCTCCCCTTAAATGAGTTTAGTTGGCATTAGAAATGATGGTAGTAATAGTGGGATTGATGGTGATAGTAGTGATGATGGTGATAATAGTAATGATGATGGTTGTAGTTGTATTGATGATGACAGTAGTGATGATGATGACAGTAGTAGATATGATGGTGACAGTAGTAGATACGATGGTGACAGTACTAGTAGTAGTGATGATGGTCATAATAGTAGTGATGATGGTGACAAGTAATGATAGTTGTAGTGATAATAATGACAGTAGTGATGATGGTAGTGACGATGGTGTGAGTATTAGTGATGATGGTGAGTAGTAGTGATGATGGTGAAAGTTGTAGTGATGATGACAATAGTTGTGATGATGAAGATCATAGTAGGACTAATGGTGATGATGGCAGTAGTAGTGATGATGATGACAGTAGGATACATGATGGTAATACTTGTGACAGTAGTAATGATGATGGTTATAGTAGTAGTGATGATGTTAACTATAGTAATGATGAGTGTAAGATGGTGGTGATGATAGTAGTAATGATGGTTGATAGTGTAGTATCAATAATGATAGTAGCAATTAAGATGGTAGTGCCAATGGTGACAGTAGTAGTGATGATTGTAGGCCTATTTGTAGTAGTGATGATTATCATAGTAATGGAGATGATGACAGTAGTTGTGATGATTGTGGCAGTTGTAGTGATGATGGCAGTAGTAGTGATGATGGTGATTGTGATTGATGATGGTATTAGTAGTGATGATGGTAACCCATCGCAGAGTTGGGTATGCCGTTTTGATTTTGGGCAAAACGGCACGTCTACTTTATCAACTCTGTGTAAGCAGAGTTTGGTATCCCCCCCCACCCCCCCCCCTACCCCCGGCCCCAGCAATTAATGCGTTCTTAGCACTAAGAACGCATTCGTTCTGGGGGTGAAAACATCTCGCTATGCATTTGCTAGGTTAAGTTAGTTCAGTTGGCATTAGAAGTGATGGAAGTAATAGTGGGATTGATGGTGATGGTAGCCTAATGATGATGGTGATAATAGTAGTGATGATGGTTGTAGTTGTATTGATGATGATGACTAGTGATGATGATGACAGTAGTAGAAATGATGGTGACAGTAGTAGATATGATGGTGACAGTATTAGTAGTAGTGATGATGGTGACAAGTAATGATGATAGTTTTAGTGATAATGATGACTATAGTGATGATGGTAGTGACGATGGTGTGAGTATTAGTGATGATGGTGTGTAGTATTGAGGATGGTGAAAGTTGTAGTGATAATGACAATAGTTGTGAAAATGAAGATCATAGTAATGGTGATGATGGCAGTAGTAGTGATGATGGTGATAGTTGGATACATGATGGTAATACTTGTGACAGTAGTAATGATGATGGTTATAGTAGTAGTGATGATGTTTACAGTAGTAATGATGATTGTAAGATGGTGGTGATGATATTAGTAATGATGGTTGATAGTTGTAGTATCAATGATGATAGTAGTGATTAAGATGGTAGTGACAATGGTAACAGTAGTAGTGATGATGGTGAGAGTAGTAGTGATGATTGTAATTGTAGTAGTGATGATGATCATAGTAATGGTGATGATGAAAATAGTTGTGATGAGTGTGGCTGTTGTAGTGATTCTGGCAGTAGTAGTGATGATGGTGTTTGTGATTGATGATGATATTATTAATGATGATGGTGACAGTACTAGTAGTAGTAATGATGGTCATAATAGTAGTGATGATGGTGACAAGTAATGATGATAGTTGTAGTGATAATAATGACAGTATTGATGTTGGTGTGAGTATTAGTGATGATGGTGAGTAGTAGAGAGGATGGTGAAAGTTGTAGTGATAATGACAATAGTTGTGGTGATGAAGATCATAGTAATGGTGATGATGGCAGTAGTAGTGATGATGGTGACAGTAGGATAAATGATGGTAATTTATTTGTGACAGTAGTAATGATGGTTATAGTAGTAGTGATGATGTTAACAGTAGTAATGTTGATTGTAAGATGGTGGTGATGATATTAGTAATGATGGTTGATAGTTGTAGTATCAATGATGATAGTAGTGATTAAGATGGTAGTGACCATGGTGACAGTAGTAGTGATGATGGTGAGAGTAGTAGCGATGATTGTAATTGTAGTAGTGATGATGATCATAGTAATGGTGATGATAAAAGTAGTTGTGATGATTGTGGCAGTTGTAGTGATGATGGCAGTAGAAGTGATGATGGTGATTGTTGTTGATGATGATATTAGTAGTGATGATGGTAACCCATCGCAGAGTTGGGTATGCCGTTTTGATTTTGGGCAAAACGGCACGTCAACTTTATTATCAACTCTGCGTAAGCAGAGCTTGGTAACGCCCCCCCATATAGTGGGTACCACCGATTTTGTTTTATGTTGTCGTCGTCGTCGTCCGTCTGTCTCCAAACTCCTCCTAGACCGTTGGACGGATTTTCACATAATTCGACGAACATTTGTTGGGTGAATGCGAACATCAGGCAAAAAAGATTTTTTGAACTTATGCAATAGTTATGATTTTAGGTACAACACATGGTTTAACCCCCCCCCCCCCTGCAATGAAGGCGTTCTGCGTGTGTGTGCCCCATAGGGGCACACACACAGAAACGCCTTCGTTCTGGGGGTGAAAACATCTTGCCCCGTATTTGTTAGGTTAAGTTAGTTTAGTTGACATTAGAAGTGATGGTAGTAATAGTGGGGATGATGGTAATTGTAGTGATAATGGTGATAATATTGGTGATGATGATAATTGTAGTGATAATGGTGATAATACTAGTGATGATGGTTGTAGTTGTAGTGATGATGACAGCAGTGATGATGACAGTAGTAGATATGATGGTGACAGTACTAGTAGTAGTGATGATGGTCATAATAGTAGTGATGATGGTGACAAGTAATGATGATACTTGTAGTGATAATGATGACATTAGTGATGATGGTAGTGACGTTGGTGACAGTAATAGTGATGTTGGTGAGTAGTAGTTATGATGGTGAAAGTTGTAGTGATGATTACAGTAGTAGTGATGATGAGAGTAGTAGTGATGATGGTAAGAGTAGTAGTGATGACTATAATAGTAGTATTGTTGATGATAGTAATGGTGATAGTGACTAGTAGTGTTGATGTTGACCCATCGCAGAGTTGGGTATGCCGTTTTGATTTTGGGCAAAACGGCACGTCTACTTTATTTAATGTGTTGGACGTTCATGTTTTATCAACTCATACCATACGTACCATACGAAACAAAAATCTGTCGTCGTCGTCGTCGTTGTCCGTCTGTCTCGGAACTCCTAGACCGTTGGATGGATTTTCACCAAATTTCACACGAACATTTGTTGCGTGAATGCGAACGTCAGTCAAAACCAGTTCAGTGACAGTCAGTGACAGAGAAGGTTGTGTTAATCTGAGCTCCTGCCCGGACCACTTACCAGTGACCTTTAGTGACCATTACACCTACCTGTGTTTGGGGGCAGTGCACTCGTGTTATATAAAAGTGTTATAGCTCAGTTTTTTAGCTGTTAGTTTACTTGTTTTTGTTTTTCTGTACTTAGTTTCTTGTTCCTCGCTAAGCTTATTGGGATCATGGCAGGTATGGAGTGCGAGTCTCTAACTGATCTGCATCATCTTATTCTCCAGGTAAGAGAGGAGATGGTTGTGGTGAAGGAAGAGGTCTTGGCTCTAAGGGAGGTTAATGTTAAACTTCAGAGGGAAGTGGATTTGATTAAAGACGAAAATCTAGCTTTCAAGCTTAGCCAAGAGGAAATAAAGTCAAGTAAGGGGAAAAGGGAGGAAGTTGATGAAAAATTGTATTCATGGCAGGTTGTTAAAAATACGGGTGGGAAAGTCACACTCAAGAAGCAGGATAGTAGAATAGGTATGAGTGTGACAAATACATTCTCTCCTTTGCGAGACGAATGTGAGGGAAAAGATAGTCAGGATAAGGGAGGGATAACCGAAGTGCCTGCCGCCGACTCAGCTCCAACCTCTGACGCTGTGCTACCTACCACCACCACTACCCCCACCACCACCACCACCAAGGGACCTTCTGCCACCACCGGGGGTTCTCCAACTGCAGCTGCTGGATCCTCCCGAGGGAAAGGTAAGTCTGTGTCCCGAGAAGGTAAGTCTGTGTCGATTGTGGGCGACTCCATGGTAAGACATTTAGTTAGGGCTACCCGCACTAAACTTAGGAAGGTTGTGTGTCTGCCTGGCCATGGAGTTGGGAGGGTTTTAGAGAAGATGGACCACATCTTGGAAGATAGTGGAGATAACCCCATTATCTGTCTCAGTGCCGGGAGTAACGATGTTGGTAAGGGTAGAAGTGAGGAACTGCTGCAGCAGTATCGGGATGTGTTAGATAAAGTTAGGATGAAGGGAGGGATCCCTGTAGTACATTGTATCCTACCCAGAAGAGGAGTTCCCAAGGAATGGACATCCAGGGCGATTGGTGTCAATTGCCGTTTGGAGAAATATTGCAAAGAAAAAGCAATACCATTCATTGATAACTGGGATAGTTTCTATGGGAGAGATGGGATGTACGCAAGGGATGGGGTTCATCTTTCACGGTTAGGGGTTTCTACATTAGCTAGTTCTATAGATAGGGTGGTTGTGGGGTTTTGAACAGAAATATTGAGAGTGTAAATGAGAGGTTAATTGGAACAATTTTAGCGTCAGGCGAAAGCGATAAGGATATTCAGTCTCATGCTAAAAATGATGACTATAATGCAAATAATAGTAGTGATGGTGCAACAGAAGATGGAAATGTCGCTAAAAACAAAGGTAAATTAGGTATAAAGAAAAGAAGTAAATTGAGAGTATATTACACAAACTGTAGGAGTCTATGTAACAAAATGAACGAACTTAGAGCCCTTGTTAGCAAAGAAAATATAGACATAATAGCGCTAACTGAAACGTGGATTAATACAGAAACCAGGCATTTTTTAGCAGAATTTGATATACCAGGATATAGTTTGTTTAAATATGACCGAACAAGTAAGAGGGGTGGCGGTATAGCAGTGTTTGTCAGGAGTACATTAAAAAGCTGTATTAAATCAGGTATTAGACTAAATAACGATAATGAAAGTGTTTGGGTAGAGGTTAACGAAGGTAGTGAGACCATAGTTATTGGAGTTATGTATAGACCGCCAAATATGAGTAGAAATGACGGAACGTCATTATGGGAGGAAATTAAAATGGCATCAAGGTTTAGCAATGTGTGCATTATGGGGGATTTTAATTTTCCGAATATAGATTGGCAGCATCAAATAGGAGACTCTGATTCTGAGGAGTTTATAGAGGTAGTACAAGATAGTTTTTTATTTCAATTCATAGATACGCCGACTAGAGGTAATAATATTCTCGATTTAGTTTTCAGTAACAATGAACATATGGTAAATAATGTAGAGATAGGGGACCACCTAGGAAATAGTGACCACAATTCTGTGTATTTTAATATACAATGGAAAGGTAATACCAGAGAGAATACAACATTAATACCTGACTTTAGAAAAGCCAATTATGGTGGGTTAAGAAGAGCCCTATTAGCGGACCCTATGGTCAAAAAATTAAGTCGATCCAGGTGTCCAAATGAGTGTACCCCTTCTCAGGCACCTGTCATCTTAAGTCAGGAAGAGACGTCAACCTTGGTAGATACATACGATAATTTTATCAAGTCAGTATTCAATGCACAAAATAAATACATCCCCAAAAGAAAATTTAGATCAACACAGAACCAACCCAAATGGATGAATAATAGACTATTAGATCTTCTAGGACAAAAGAGAGGAATATATAGAAAAATTAGAAAAGGCGAAATTCACCTACTTGCTTACTATCAGAATCTATCAAGACAGGTAAAAAAGGATATTAGGAAAGAAAAAAGAAATTATGAAATTAAGGTTGCCAATGACTCAAAAAATAATCCTAAAGCTTTTTACCAACTATATAAATCCAAGGTTAGAGATGTAATTGGTCCCCTTAAAACTTCGATAGGAGAAATGACAGAAAATGATTTAGAAATGTGCAGTACATTAAATGGTCAATTTCTTTCCGTTTTCACTAATGAAAATTTGGCACAGTTTCCAGAAGTCCGTAAGGTATATAGCGATAGTATAGAAAATAGGTTAAGTACGGTTACTATAAGTAGAAATGATGTGCTTAAGGAAATTGACAGACTGAAACCTCATAAATCGCCTGGTCCTGATGAGGTATATGCTAGAGTATTAAAAGAATGTAGGGATGAGTTAAGTTACCCATTAACATTTTTATTTAACAAGTCATTGGAGACAGGTATAGTTCCAGAAGCTTGGAAGCTTGCAAACGTAGTTCCGATCTTCAAAAAAGGTGACAAATCAATAGCATCCAATTACCGTCCCATTAGTCTTACATCAATCATAGGAAAGCTACTAGAGTCAATTATTGCTAGTAAAATTAGAAACCACTTAGATACATTTAATTTAATAAATTCTTCTCAGCATGGATTCACTCAGGGACGTTCTTGCCTTACTAATTTGCTTAGTTTTTTCTCAGAGGTATATGAAGCAGTAGATAATGACAAGTCATATGATATAATATATTTAGATTTCAGTAAAGCTTTCGACAGAGTCCCCCACGAGAGATTGATGAGAAAGGTTGAGGCGCATGGAATAGGTGGGGCGTTGTTGGGATGGATTAGGTCATGGCTAATTGGTAGGAAGCAGAGAGTCAGCATAAATGGTACGAAGTCAGAATGGGGAGCAGTCAAAAGTGGTGTCCCCCAGGGATCTGTATTAGGTCCTCTGTTGTTTGTTATATACATAAATGACCTTGATTTAGGTATAACTAGTAGGATAAGTAAATTTGCAGACGATACCAAGATGGGGAGAACAATTGATTCAGATAGAGATATAGAGTGCCTCCAAAGGGATCTAGATACCTTACACGAATGGTCAGTAAATTGGCAGATGAAGTTTAACATTGACAAATGCAAGGTATTAAAGATAGGGAAGATGCATACAAATGTTAAATATAAACTAGCTAATGTGGAATTAGAAAACTCGAATTGTGAGAAAGATCTAGGTGTGTTTGTTAGCAATGATTTGAAGCCTAGACAACAGTGTATAAGCGTTCGAAACAAGGCAAACAGGATTCTCGGGTTCATCTCAAGGAGTGTGAGTAACAGAACTGCTGATGTTATCTTAAAACTTTACTTGTCATTAGTGAGACCCCATATGGATTATGCTGTTCAATTTTGGTGTCCTTATTACAGAATGGACATAGATTCATTGGAGAGAGTACAACGTAGAATGACAAAAATGATCCATAATATTAGAAATCTTCCGTATAAAGAAAGGTTGAAGAAATTAGGCTTACATTCGTTAGAGAGACGCAGAGTTAGAGGGGATATGATAGAGGTGTTCAAGTGGGTTAGTGGGATTAACAAAGGGGACATGACAAATGTACTAAAGCTCAGTGATAGCGAAAGAACTCGTACCAATGGTTTCAAATTAGATAAATTTCGTTTCAGAAAAGATATAGGCAAATATTGGTTTGGTAACAGAGTTGTAGATGGGTGGAATGGACTACCAAGTGCTATAGTGGGATTAAAAACGATAGGGAGCTTTAAGATAAAATTGGATAAGCATATGGACGAGAAGGGTTGGGTGTGAAGGGGGATCAGCAGGGTTGGGCCAATCAGCGCTCTGCAGACCCCCGTAATCCTGCGTTAATCTCTAACCGTTTTGGTAAGATGATCCTCAGGGTATTAGAGTGTTGAGCCTATAATTGGGCTTTGTAATTGGGGTTGTGTGGGACAGGGATCTGCCTTGCTTAGGCCAATCGGCTTTCTGCAGACTCCCATTTTCTTATGTTCTTATGTTCTTATGTAAAACCGATTTTTTGAATTTATGCAATAGTTTTGATTTTAGGTCCAAAATATTTACCCCCCCCCCCCCAGCTATGATGGCATTTTTAGTGTGTGAGCCCCAAAGGGTAAGAACGCATTCGTTCTGGGGGCGAAAACATCTCGTATTTGCTAGATTAAGTTAGTTTAGTTGGCATTAGAAGTGATGGTAGTAATAGTGGGATTGATGGTGATAGCAGTGATGATGGTGATAATAGTAGTGATGATGGTTGTATTTGTATTGATGATGATGATAGTAGTAGATAAGATGATGACATTAGTAGATATGATGGTGACAATACTAGTAGTAGTGATGATGGTCATACTAGTAGTGATGATGGTGACAAGAAATGATGATAGTTGTAGTTATAATGATGACAGTAGTGATGATGGTAGTGATGATGGTGTGAGTATTATTGATGATGGTGAGTAGTAGTGATGATGGTGATAATAGTAGTGATGATGGTTGTATTTGTATTGATGATGATGATAGTAGTAGATAAGATGATGACATTAGTAGATATGATGGTGACAATACTAGTAGTAGTGATGATGGTCATACTAGTAGTGATGATGGTGACAAGAAATGATGATAGTTGTAGTTATAATGATGACAGTAGTGATGATGGTAGTGATGATGGTGTGAGTATTATTGATGATGGTGAGTAGTAGTGATGATGGTGAAAGTTGTAGTGATGATGACAATAGTAACGGTCAGTCAGAGAGGAGGGTCACGTCCGTCGCGGTCCGGGATTTTTCGACTATCCCGCGGGATACTGGTGATTAAACTTCCAAAAAATCACACACAAAAACAAACGTAGTGTCGCGGTTCTGTGAAGTGCAAAATCGAACCGATTGATAAAATATCTGGAGAGATATACGCGTTTTGGAGAAAAAATCCGTTAACTCCTACAGCAGTGCCACGGCGCTGGTCTAGGACAGGCCTAGGGCAGGCCCATAAGGCGGGTGGAAAGAAGAAGGGAAAGAAAAAACCGTTACGTCCCAAAAGCAAAGTGTTAGCTTTATAGTCCTTTGAAATCAAACAGGGCTATGGCAAAATAGGAAGCCTAAGTTAAAAGTGATAGTGAACATCGTATATCACGTAAATAAACTAGGAAAGTATAATACAGAGAATTAAAGTCAGGGGAACTTTTAACTTTTAGCTTGGGAACAGGACGTATGCTGTAAACAAAATACCCTCGGTGACCGCAAAGACCATAAACACATATATCCCCTCGCTCTCCTGGACACGTCCCCTCCCCTCCCCCTATACGATTTTACCAAAAGCGAAACTTAACCTCGACAGGAAAGGGTACCGACAAAACAAATATCGTAAATAATAGCAAACAGAGAAAAACAATATTTAAACAAATTAAATCAGTGCAGATTATTTCTCGACCATATCGCAGGTTAGTAGTGACGTTATTGGAGAGAAAGATCTCCCACGCAACCAAATGTGGTGAAAATTCGAACCTGAGCAGTGTTTAATCAAGTTGATAGGTAAAATATGAAAATTAAAATAGATACTATATATAGGTAGCCTGGAAAGTTCGTTATTTTCCTAGAGTGCCGTATATTCCGTTAAACAGTCGACCAAAAACGGGAAAAGTGGTTAGGGCAGTGAGAATTCTGTTTCATAAGATAATTATTGAAAGTGTTACTTAAAGTTACTTACAGTTTAAACATAACGAGTGTAAACGAGTGGCACTCCCCCCCCCCCCCCCCCCCCACCCCCACACTCCCCACAAACCGCGTAACAAACACCTCCTTGTCCTACAAGGCCCCCCCCCCCCCTCTCTCTCTCCCCCATGTAAGGGCGGGTGAAAAAAAAAAAAAACAATACCAGAGACAACTGTACGAGTTGTAAGATGAATATACACATGCATAATGGCACTGCATGTCGGATATGCAAGCAACCATACCACTGGATTTGCATAGGATTGACACCAATAAATGAGGCGTACAATACAAGAGGGAAGGACCTCCATTTCTGCGATAGTTGTTTCGATATCACATGGCACGTCATACAGACTGTAGAAAATACAGAAGTACAAGATAGACTGAAATATAGCCAAGACATAGCTACCTTTCACAGACAATGGGGAACTATTGGGGCCTCAGGGCCCATACTAATATCACAACCCACACACGCACACCTTCCCATGAAAATGCCCACATCGCCTACTGCACATCAACACACATCGCCTGCCGAACAACAACCTTTCGCACCCTACATATCCACAAACCCTGCCGCACATCTCCCCACACCTCCCCAGACCCAGAAAACACCCACATTAATCCCATCTATGGCCATTGACCACCCTACTGCTGTTGATCAAATACATTTGCAGGATGAACGTAGGATGCAACAAGCCCCCATATCAGGCTCCCCTTCCACATCGTCTCCCCCCTCACCACTGCCACCTACCCACCTACAACCGACCCGTAACTCCACCACCCTGCAGGCCTCACCCACCCCTACACCAAGCCCACTATCACCCCAACCACACTTAGCTCACCACATAACCCCTTGCAGCCCCAGCCACACCTACTGGGGTTGGCTACACCAGTGTGCAGATATTATCTGGAAAGAAGGTGCTACTTTGGTCAAAAGGGCGAATATAATGGGAATGCATGTTGATTTGCTCATCCCAAAATTTGCAACAACATAACCAGTCATGGAAAATGTAGATTTGGTGAAACCTGCAAATACCACCACCCACCCCTTTGCAAGACATCACTTGAGAACAAGACCTGCTACAATATGAAATGCCCAGCTTTTCATATTAAAGGGACTTGGAGATATGCTAGACCTAACACGAATGGTAGCCCAAAAAACTCTCTAGCTATGCGAGGACGAGACAGAGGAAAAAGGCAAGGAGGGAAAGGGCAGATGAAGATGAAGAGACTGAGGGAGATGGAAGAGCACATAGAACACCTCGAGCACCTCCTGGCCTCCCAAGAGTGGCCAATACATCCCGAAGATTATTAGGTACACATAGTACTCCAAACAATCCCTCCCCAATCTTGTTTTCAAATATCCAAGGCCTAAAAAATAGAACCACGAACAAAGTATCATTTATTAGGGGCCTGCTAGAAGAAGGAAACGCTATATTTGCGGCTCTCACAGAAACTCACATTAAAGATCAGGAAGATAGTGAGGTATGGATTCCTGGTTACAAGCTACATAGGGCGGACAGAACGCATAGATCACATGGAGGTGTAGCCTTGTACATACATGACTCACTGATATATACTGAATTCCTAAATAACAGTAATGAAGTGGTGGAAATACTTGGAGTTAAAATAGAATCCCTAAATTTAGCAGTTATTGTTACATACAGGCCTCCAAACTCATCCCGAGAAGAATTCAAAACCCAGCTCAACAAAATAAAATCAGAAGTGGAAACCCTGGGGAACCCAACACCAAATATTATATGGCTAGGAGACTTTAACCTACCAAACATTAAATGGAGACAACTAGAAAACAAGTTAGTGGCAAATAACACCGGAGAAGCAAATACTAATACGAGAGAGCTTTTTGAACTTTGTGATTTTTTTAGTCTTACCCAACATATTGCTGAACCCACACGGGAAAACAATATCTTAGACCTGGTCTTCACTAACAACGACTCTCTAGTACACAGCATTAACATATCGGACACAACATACTCAGATCATAAATTAATTGAGATCAAAACAACCTTAGAAAGTGTACAGACAACCTCAGAATCGAGAACAAAAACCGGCCCCTTCAGTAAATTTAACTTCAATAACAAAAACATTAGATGGGAAGAGGTAAATCAAGAAATGGAGGAAATAGACTGGGAAGATTTAATGGATAACCTGACACCAGCAGAATGTCTAGTCTTAATAACAGAAACCATGACCCAAATCTGTAGCCACCATATACCTGCAAGACAAACAAAATGAAGAAGCAAACAAGATCGGGAAAGGAGGAGGCTGTACAGAAGAAGAAAATTACTCACACAAAGATGCACACATCAAAATCTACAGGATAGGCAAAAGGTCGAAATAGATAGAGAAATTGTTGAAATTGAACAAAGGCTAAGAATATCATATGAACTACAACATATGGAAGAGGAGAGGAAAGCTATTGCAGGTATAAAGGAAAATTCCAAATACTTCTTTTCATACGCCAAACAAAGGCTAAAACAACATCAAACATCGGCCCACTGAGCAAAGGGGACAGCTCTTTCACAGGGGACAAAAAGGAAATGAGCGAACTCTTAAGCAGGCAGTATGAAATGGCATTCAGTGAGCCTGATGAAACAAAAGTCATCAGAGACCAAAATATATTTTTCATGGAAACCTCCCCCACGGAAACCCCTCAGATATTCTGGATATTGATTTCGGTCCAAAAGACATAGAAGAGGCCATTTCCAACATGCCATCCCACTCGGCACCAGGCCCGGACTCATGGAATTCGATCCTAATGAAAAAATGTAAGGAAAACCTCTCAAAACCCCTGGCTATAATGTGGAGAAGGAGTCTAGACACTGGTGACATACCAGATAGCTTGAAAAACGCAATAATTGCCCCACTGCATAAAGGAGGGAGTAAAGCACTACCAAAAAACTACCGCCCGGTAGCTCTAACCTCTCACATCATTAAAGTTTTCGAGCGAGTCCTGCGAAGCAAAATTTCAACATTCATGGAGACAAATGAACTACACAACACCGGTCAACATGGGTTCAGAGCGGGAAGATCATGTCTCTCACAACTTTTGGAACACTATGACAAAATTCTTAAAGCGCTAGAAGAAAAAAAAACGTGGATGTCATTTACACCAATTTTGCTAAGGCATTTGATAAATGTGACCATGGTATAATAGCCCACAAACTGAAAGCAAAAGGTATAACTGGGAAAATCGGACGGTGGATATACAATTTCCTCGTAAACCGAAAACATTAGGTAGCAGTAAACCAAGTCACTTCTGAGCCTTCGGATGTCAAAAGCTCAGTGCCCCAAGGAACAGTGCTAGCGCCCCTTCTGTTTCTCATACTAATTTGCGACATAGATACCAACACCAGACACAGTACGGTGTCGTCTTTTGCTGATGACACAAAATTAAGCAAGATAGTAAACACACAAGAGGACACGGGCCGACTGCAGGAAGACATGAATGTAGTGTTTCAGTGGACCAGGGAAAACAACATGCAATTCAATGAGGAAAAATTCCAATTAATACGGTACGGAGAAAATAATGGTGTTAAAGAAATTACAAGTTACTTAACAGAATCTAACCACATAATAGAACGGAAAGACAGTGTGAAAGACCTTGGGGTATTAATGTCTGAAAATATGGGTTTCAAAGTACATAACCAGGTCAAAGTGGCGGCTGCGAAACGTCTAACGGGTTGGATTCTGCGTACTTTTAAAACACGCGGTGAATTGCCTATGATAATGCTCTTCAAATCTCTAGTGCTACCGCGGCTTGAATACTGTTGCGTATTAACATCCCCATACAAAGCAGGTGAAATAAATGACGTAGAGAGTGTACAAAGAAATTTCACTTCGCATATAAGTTCGATAAAACATCTACACTATTGGGAGCGTTTAAGAGCACTGAATCTGTACTCACTGGAACGTAGAAGAGAACGTTACCTAATAATATACACGTGGAAAATCGCAGAGGGTTTAGTACCAAACCTACATACTCCGATAGTTATGAAATTCAGTGATAGGAGAGGGTGGGAATGCGAAATCCCCCGGATGAATAACAGGGGTGCTATAGGCTCTCTGCGAGAGGGCTGGTTATCACACAGAGGCCCACGTCTCTTCAATAAACTCCCACGGTGAGTAAGAGACATGAGGGACATCTCGTTAGACAACTTCAAGAGAGCCCTAGATGTCGAACTGCAAAAAGTGCCAGACGAGCCCATCCTCACAAGGGAGCGAGCTGTCGCTTTAAACAGTCTACTGCACCAAATCACCACCCATAACGAGGGGCGTCGCGCTCCTTGGTGCCGCTAGAAGAGCGGCGAACACATCTAAAGGTATCTAAAGGTAAGTTGTGATGATGGCAGTAGTAGTGATGATGGTGATAGTAGGAAACATGATGGTAATACTTGTGACAGTAGTAATGATGATGGTTATAGTAGTAGTAATGATGTTAACTGTAGTAATGATGATTGTAAGATGGTGGTGATGATAGTAGTAATGATGGTTGATAGGTGTAGTATCAATGATGATAGTTGTGATTAAGATGGTAGTGACAATGGTGAGAGTAGTAGTGATGATTGTAATAATCAACTCTGCGTAAGCAGAGTTTGGTATCCCCCCCCCCCCGTATAGTGGGTATCACCCAAAAAAAAAGTGTCGTCGTCGTCGTCGTTGTCAGTCTAACTCGAAACTCCTCCTAGACCGTTGGACGGATTTTCACCAAATTTCACACAAACATTTGTTGCGTGCATGCGAACCTCAGTCAAAAAAGATTTTTTGAATTTATGCAATAGTTATGATTTTAGGTCCAAAATATGGTTTTACCCCCCCCCCCTCAGCATTGATGGCGTTCTGGGAGCGAAAACATATCGCTACGCATTTGCTAGGTTAAGTTAGTTTAGTTGGCATTAGAAGTGATGGTAGTAATATTTTGAATTATGGTGACAGTAGTGATAATGGTGATAATAGTAGTGAAGATGGTTGTAATTGTATTAACCCTTTACGAGCGGCCTATGCGGTTTATTTATATGTACCGCCCAGCGGGGTGTTTTTAGCCAAAATAGGGCTGTTTACGTTATCATTTTCATGCCTAAATAAGACCCAGAACGTAAAACAAGTATCTATCCCTGAAAGGGCATAAACAGAGCTTTCGAATGACACCATAACGATCCTTTTATGATGCCTAGTTTTCTTGCAATAACCGTGCAACGCGAGTGAAAAAAGCATGTAATTAGCCACATAGTCCAGCTTTATTTAACTCGACTTAAGTTGCGCGCCGACTTTTAGGGGTTAATGATGATGCCAGTAGTAGATATGATGGTGACAGTAGTAGATAATTATGATGGTGACAGTAATAGTAATAGTAATGATGGTCATAATAGTAGTGATGATGGTGACAAGTAATGATGATAGTTGTAGTGATAATAATGACTAGTGATGATGGTAGTGACGATGGTGTGAGTATTAGTGATGATGGTGAGTAGTAGTGAGGATGGTGAGATTTGTAGTGATGATGACAATAGTTATGGTGATGAAGATCATAGTAAATGGTGATGATGGCAGTAGTAGTGATGATGGTGACAGTAGGATAAATGATGGTCATATTTGTGACACTAGTAATGACGATGGTTATAGTAGTAGCACACAGGAGTACAAAGGAAATCAAGCAACAACAGATCTAGTGACCCTTCTAGGCTGCTTGTCCTCCAAAACACTGAGGATCAAGCGTCCAAACAGTGGTTTAGAGTGGGTAAGGGAACATTGGAAAGGGAACTACTGCCATGCCACTAACGTGGCAGGACTAGGAAGTTAGTAGGGGACATATGGGTTAGTAACTGAGGGGAGGATAAAATAAAGTTATTCATTTACAAACGCAGTCAGTCGCGGCTTTGATGCGAGATATTTGTCTAGACGGAATTTAAATGAATCAAAGGTGCTGCAGTCTATAACGTCTCGGGGAAGCCCATTACACAAGTTGACAACTCGATTGAAGAAGAAATTCTTAGATTCGTGTGAGTTAAAAGATTTACCAATAATTTTGCAACCGTTTCCCCGCGTGTAATTAGATTGGTCGATAGTGAAGTACTTACTACAGTTCATATTGTCGATGCCTTTGATGATTTTGAACACTTGAATTAAGTCACCTCTTAATCTGCGCTGGGTTAAAGGAAATAGATTTAATTCTCTAAGACGCTCTTCGTATGGTTTGTTCTTTAGGCTAGGTATCATTTTGGTAACTCTACGTTGAACTCGTTCTAGCTTGTTTATGTCTTTTTGGTAATAAGGGCACCAGCATTGAACGCAGTATTCCAGAAGAGGGCGGACTAAGGAATTGTAAAGGGTTAGGATTACGTCTTTGGATTTATGCTCAAATGATCTGCCTATAAAGCCAATTATTTTGTTTGCCTTCTTAACAACTTCTGAACATTGTTGACTCGGTTTTAGGTTACTCGATATTGTTACTCCCAGATCGGTTTCTCTGTTTACATTCTTAAGCTGAGTGCCATTCATCGAATAGTTTGCTTTCTCATTTAGGTATCCGATATGTAGTACTTTACATTTATCCGCATTGAAACTCATTTGCCAAATTTGGGCCCAATGTGACAATTTATCTAGATTGTGTTGCATATCGTCAACTTGATCTTTTGAGAGTACGCTATTTGCAATTTTTGTATCGTCAGCAAATTTTGAGATTGTACAGGTGTCGAGACCCTCATCTATGTCGTTGATGTAAATTAGAAAGAGAATTGGTCCTAGTACCGATCCCTGGGGTACCCCGCTACTTACATTGGTCCATTTAGATGCCTTACCGTTTATGACTACTCCTTGCTTTCTGTCGCTGAGCCAATTTTCTATCCATTTCAACACACCGTCTTGTATTCCATGCGCTTTTAGTTTTAGCAGTAAACGTTTGTGGGGAACTTTGTCAAAGGCCTTTTGAAAATCAAGGTATATAATATCTACAGCTTTACTCTCATCGTAGAGGTTGAGGATATCGTGGAACAAGTCTAAGAGGTTTGTTAAACAGGAATGTTTGTTTACGAAAGCCGTGTTGAGTATCTTTAAGTATGTTATTTTCCTCCAAGTGATTTACGAGTCTGTCTCTTATGACCGTTTCTAGCATTTTACATACAACTGAGGTTAAGCTAATTGGACGATAGTTACTGGGTAGGGATTTGCTGCCTTTTTTGAATATCGGTGTTACGTTGGCTATCTTCCACTGATCATGCATAGTTCCAGACTGCAAGATTTATAGAATAGCAATATCAGTGGTTTAGAGAACTCATCCTTAGCCTCCTTTAGGACTCTAGGTGAGATTGTATCAGGTCCAGGCGTTTTATTTACCTTGAGTTTATCTAAACAATTCACTACTTCTCTCTCTGTAACGGTAATATTGCTTTGAACATCTGAATTATCAATCTGAATCGGCGATGGTGTAGGGATATCACTGAGGTCTTCCGTTGTAAAAACTGATGCAAAGAAGGTATTGAGGGCATTACTCATTTGTACTTCGTCTTTGGTGTATTCTCCATTTTCATCGACTAACGGTCCAACAGTTGAAGTAACTACTCTTTTCTTTCTGATATAACTATAGAATTCTTTCGGGTTTGTTTTACTTTGATTCGCAACATGTAACATGTAAGAGGGAGGAGACGGAGGGTTAGGGCGTAATCTAGCGTATTTATCCTATTTTCAGCACTTCTATGCTATGTGGAGTATGTGTAGGTATGTGTACATATGTAGGCCACCCATATACCAAGGAATATGCCTCATATAGACCAAATATGCGACATATAAGCGAATTATAAGAGAGTTTAAAAGCGGGAACTGAGGTGAGAGAGTTTATGCGGGAGACAAGTGCTTGTGTACCGCTTGAGTGAGTGCAGGTTTAGCGTGTGGCGCGGTGGTATCGAGAGTTGCCAAGTTGTACAGGGTCTGTTGGCTGTAATATCACGTATATATCGTATTTTCAGCACTGTCATGCTATATATAAAGTATGTGTACATATGTAGGCCACCCATATACCAAGGAATATGCCGCATATAGACCAAATATGCAACATATAAGCGAATTATGAGAGAGTTTAGAGGCGGGAACTGAGGTGAGAGAGTTTATGCGGGAGACAAGTGCTTGTGTACCGCTTGAGTGAGTGCGGGGTGGCGGGGTGGTATCTAGAGTTGCCAAGTTGTACAGGGTCTGTTGGCTGTAATATCACGTATGTATCGTATTTTCAGCACTGCCATGCTATATATAAAGTACGTGTATGTATGTAGGCGACCCAAATAACAATGAATATACCGCATATAGACCAATTATGCGATATATAACCCTTATGAATGTGTTGATTGGAGAGTTGGGGTGAGTGAGTGGGTGAGAGGGAGGGTGGGAAGGAGGGAAGTCTGTGTGTCGCTGTCCAAGGCCAGCCACGGCAGTCAGCTGTATGTTAGGGCAGCGCTGGCAGGGCCAGCAGAGGTCCTGGATGGCAATATTATGGTTGTCCCTGTCGCCGTTGTCGCCTTGCCTTTCGTCCCTTTCTTCCCTTTGGCAGGGGCAGGGGCAGGTGCAGAGGCGGCAGGGGCGGCTGGTGGTGGTGGTGGTGGTGGTACGGTGGTAGTGGCAGAGGTACAAGTTTTCTTAGCCATGCCCTTCCCTGTCTTCCCAGTGGCCCCCGTAGGTCCTGCAGCCCCAGGGCGGCCTCCTGCATCAGTGGTAGTGGTGACAGTGGTTGCAGTGGTGGCAGTGGTGGTGGTAGTGGTGGTAGCAGTTGCCTGGGTGGTCGTGGCAGTGTCCCCGAAAGACAATGACCTCTGTGCACTGCTCCTGCTTGCACGTGTTTTACGTGCAGGTTCCTCGTCCTCGGAGCCACTCGTGCTGGAGTAATGGAAGTCCGGGTCTTTAGCAGCCACTCTCTGCCTTCCACGGCCGCTGACACCACCAGAAGGAGGGCTGGTTGTGTCATCAGGGCAAGAGCGTGAGGGACGTCTAGGCTCCATGACAAGTGCTTGTGTACTGCTTGAGTGGATGCGGGGCGAGCGTGTGGTGTGGTGGTATGGAGAGTTGTCAAGTTGTACTGCACCCACACCAATTTGTAGCCGCCTGGCTGTAAGACCGCGGTTTTGGTACGCGTTCAAAAACCGAGATTATATAAGGCTTCCCGCAGCGCAGCGGTAAAACTCTTATTAGTGTTTTAGCACTTGCCGGGTTAATATACTTATGTATGGTTATGTATTAATAATAATTTTAAACACCTTCATTTCATATTAATTTAATGCTCAACGTCTTTCTGGAAGTTATACTTACCCTGCAATTATGCAAATATGAAAGAAAATTGAACTTCAAGATGTTCCTCACCTCGACGAATCATGTCCCTTCTTTCTTACTTGTACTTGTGGTTCTTCTTTATCTGGTCCCACTCCGCCAAAGCGCTCTGCAGGACCCACGAATCTCCTCTTCAATTGCGACATTATGTAAGTATCCGACGACAATCCATCAGTGAAGAATTACAGTGCGTAGGCTTCAGTAATGGTCATGTCCTCTAAATCAAAGCACTTGGAGAACAGATAAGTCTTCAACTTTGTTTTGAAATTCTTCTTTCACATGCCTTTCGGTTTGAGTCGTTCATTCATAAAACTACGTTGTTAACTACGGGTGATATGCCACACACTTCCACACACCACAACATTGTGTTGCAGGACTAAGTTGGCCAACTGTATATGCATAGTGTTATTCAAGAAAAATTTGAAATTAGTAGTCTACCAAGCATTTGATTGCCGAATGCAGACTGTAACCATCATCTTATAAGGCTCATAAATGCATATTGTTTTTATGTAGACACTACCGAGTAATTGTTAGGCTATGTCTTATATATACTTACAATAATTATGTATTACATAATAATTCAAATGCATTGATATGTCATAAGCTGGCATTTCATAGGTAAGGAGTGCCTAATATCGCATAATTATTCTTCCCTCCCTTCTTTAAGTAATGTGTTGTCATGTAGTCCTTCTGGTAGACCTATTAACCATAATATGCTGTTGATCGACCAGTAGTAAAAGTATTATTATATAATAATATAGTTAGGCAGGGTTGTTGCGTGATCAGTCAAACTCCATAAGTAGGCTATGCGCGCCTCTCACAACAACATTTACTAATAAAACATGTCTACGTCACCGTGAACTCTCTTTTGTAATTTTTTTTTGTCTCTATATTCCAACTTACTTCCTTTCGGGCATAGGCTGAGAGCCTTAACATTCACCGCTTTACAATGAACAGTGAAGCCTGTGAGGTCTTGTTCCAGTCTAGGGAGTGAGACATGTGAAGCACGTAGAGTACAACGAGCACCTGCCATCTTGCCTTCACATGAGGCACGGTGCTCACTCATGGCCCGAAACGACCCCATCTCTGAAGCCACCTCGTTCCCGTGCTTCACTGTCTCACCCCCTACACTCGGACTCTCACACTTACACACACACAACGCCACCTGTTGAGCAGATAACTCACCAGGCATTGCACCCCTATAGCATATTTTGAATATGGGAATATTCATACAGTGCTATTTAATCAGGGAACAATGAGGGTATTTTATTGACATTTCGGTGGGCTTGTGGTAATGCACTGATACTAGGTACAGCACAAATTCCATCCCAATAATATCTTCCCATTGATACATCGGGATTTGAACCCGGGACCTTTGGATTACCAGGCCAGTGGCAAGACCACTCCACAACACCTCCACCTGCCCTAGTTATCAATGTATTGGTAAATGGTGTTAGGTAGACATTTTAATGAACCTGTTTACCAATCCACGGCCTTAACTATTGAATTATGTAGACACCTTATAAAATGCAGTACATTTGCAGCCGTAAATACGCAATCTTTCAATTTAAACTCTGGATACTAAACTCCTGTAGAGGAGGTGTAGTGGAGTGGTCTTGCCACTGGACTGGTAATTCAATGGACATGGGTTCGAATCTCGATATGTCAATTGGAAGATATTATTGGGATGGATTTTTGTTGTTGTAGCTAATATCAGTGCATTATTACAAAGCCCACCGAAACGCCAAACAAATACCCTCATTGTTCGCTGATTAAATAGCACTGTATGAATATTCCCTTATTCAAAATATGCTATATGGGGCAATGCCTTTTGAGTTTATTGCTCAATAGGTGGCGCTCTGAGAGTGAGGGTCCGATTCTAGGAGATGAGACATTGAAGCACTTGAGCGAGGCAGCTTCAGAGATAGGGCTGCTTTGAGCAGTGAGTGAGAAACTAAACCCCATGTATCTTGCGAAGGCAAGATGGCAAGGGCTGGTTGTAGCTAAAAAGTTTTTCACATGTGTCACCCCCTAGACTGGAACGAGACCTCAAGGGCTTCACCGTTCAATGTATAACGGCTGAATGTACAGGCTCTCAGCCAATTCCCGAGAGGGAATACTTGGGATATAGCAAAAAATAGAAACAAATAAAAGCGATATTTAACATATAGATTTTATATTTCTTCTACATTTCCATTTATTAGATATGATTATGTATAGTTATTACAATGACATAAGAAGCATTGCAGGCTATACAGGATTGAAGCTAGAAGAACGCTGTGTCGTCTGTAGTTGGTTAGTGATAATATAATACTGTGTGCTAATAATTACCAACGCCCATCATCCTGATGCACATTGGCTGGTCAATTGGTTGGTCGGATTAGTGCTCGTGTGATAGCTGCTTTTGTTTTCAGATTTGAAGACGTTTGATCCATTAGTTTAGTTAATTTAAGACCTGTTGTGCCATATACTGTATGTGTCTACTTTTTCCTGACGACCAATAGCGACCCTGAAAATTAGGAGGAAGCGGCCTTCGACCGGGACATTTTTCTATTGAAAAATGTACGAAGTAATCTCAAAGGGGGGTCTTGCCGGCATTTCTTTAAGCTTGATGCAGGTCTTGGGAGGAAACTAAAGAGAATAATGTATATCTATCTATCTATCTATTGCCTGACGCCGTGATCCCCGAAGGGGTGGCCACGAACGAACCGCCCCCATGCACCTCTGTCCCCAGTCAGTCGACGCCCCCCCTCCCAACCAGCACCGCCTTCATTCATATACTTCCTCACTCCATCCTTCCACCTCTCCCTCTCTGGACTTCCACCTCGCTCCCATACACCCACTTAGTCAATCTCTCGCTTTCCATACGTTCCATATGGCCGAACCATCTCAAGTTGTTCCTTTTCACACTTTCCAGCACATCTACCTCCACACCACACCTTCTTACTTCCTCATTCGTCTGTCTATCCCTCCATGTAACTCCGCACGCACTTCTCAAGTAACTCATTTCCAATGCTCCCACTCTTTGTCTAAGTCTCTTCCCGAACATCCATGCTTCGCTTCCGTAAGTTAGTGTCGGGATTACCACACTGTCATGCAAGGACTTCTTCACTTCCATACTGACCACCCTATATCTTGTTAGTGCTTTCAACGTTCCTACAACCCTCTTCCCCTGTTGCATCCTCTCCCGCACCTCCTCATCCACAGTCCCATCTTTACTCAACACACTGCCCAGATACTTGAAAGAGCCGACATTCTCCATTGCCTGACCGTTCAACTTCACCTCACACTCTGTGACTTCACCCCTTTCGAAGATGCTCTTCCCCGCATTTACCTTCAAATTCCGTTTTTCACACACTGTTCCAAACTCATTTATCAAACCCTGCAGCTCCCATTCATTATCGCTCATCAGAACTGTATCATCCGCAAACAGCAGTATAGGCATCTTCCACTCATTTCCCTCCCTTTTCAGCGATACACCAATATCCACTGCTCTTGATAGTATTTCTTTCATGACTCCATCCATATATACAGTAAACAACCACGGGGACATCACACACCCCTGTTTCAAACCAACATTCATGTCAAACAACTCGCTCTGCTCACTCTCCACACGTACTGCCGCCTTTGCACCCTCATACATACTCTTCACTGCTTTCAGCAACTTGCCATCTACTCCGTATATGCTAAGTACTTTCCACAAACCTTCTCTATCCACTCTGTCATAGGCCTTCTCCAAGTCCATAAAGGCAACATACACCTTTTGTTTCTTCTCCAGATATTTCTCCACAACACAATTCAGGGTAAAAATCTGATCTACACATCCTCTTCCCTTCCTAAAACCTCCCTGCTTGTTGCCTATCCATTTCTCCGTTCTCACTCTCACTCTCTCAATCACTACCCTACTGTATACCTTCCCTACTACACTTAGAAGACATATTCCTCGGTGGTTACCACACACTCCTCTTTCCCCTTTGCCCTTATATAGGGGGACTATTATGCCAGTCTTCCAGTCATCGGGAGCACTCCCCTTCTCCCATGCTTGTTTGCACATTTTCCATACCCATTCGATCACTATCTCACCACCATACCTCAACATTTCCCCACACACTCCATTTGTTCCTGGTGCTTTCCCCAACTTCACTCTTTTCATGGCTTCCCACACTTCTGACCTCCTGATCCCCACCTCCTCCTCCACTACTTCTCTTCTTCTCCCTCCCATACCATATCCAACTATGTTTGCTGGCTCTTCATTCCTTTCATTTAGCAACTCATTTAAGTACTCCCTCCATCTTTCGACTCTCTCTTGTTTCTCGGCTAGCATTCTCCCATTCTTATCTTTCACCCCCTTACTGTTCCCTTGCTATCTTCCCTAACTTTCTCGACTTCTTTCCAGAACAGTTTCTTACTCTCCCTCCATTTTACACTCAGATTCCTTCCAAATTCCTCATCTACTCTTCTCTTACTTTCCTTCACTACTCTCTTCACCACCCTCTCACTCTCCACGTACCTCGCTCGTTTCTGTCTCTCGAAATCTTCATTCCCTCTACTACCCAACCACTCTCTATATGCTTTCTTCTTGTCTTCCACAGCTATTTTTACCTCTTCTGTCCACCATGCTGTACCTTTCACTCCCCTCCCTTTTCTCCTCACTCCACACACCTCCTCACATGTTGCACATATCTCTTCCTTAAACACCTTGCTCATCTCCTCCACTTCCTCCATAACTTCCAGGTCGAACCCCCCTAATGTATACATGTACATAAATAACAACTAATACAAATATCCCCTTAAGGGGCTAGTGGCTGTTTTTTTGTTTTTTTTCATTCATTCATATATTAAATATTTGTTTAGTTTCCTCATTAGACCTCTATGAAGGTTATACAAATAAACCGCCTAGACCCCCTCTCAAGAGAAATTTGTACATTTTTCGGAAGACGTTTTTTCTGGCCGAAACCCAATTCTTTCTAAAATTACAGGCTTGATATCGCTCGCCAGGAAAAAATAGACACTCAAATGGCACAAAAGATCTAAATATTGACAAAGAAATGTGGCGAAAGGTCTTAAGATTGACAAACCTATAGAACGAACGTCTGACAATCTGAAAACCAATATGCTAAACATGAGGGAGAAGGGGATCCATAAAAATCGAGTACCTCCCCCTAATGGCAAACTTCAAACGCTCTTGAACAACCTTTGTTTCATAATGATTTGGCTTAGTATTAGTTGTAGGTACAGTCAAACCAATAGTTCACTGAAAACCTTGATGAAAATTTGTATGATTACTGGAGAGAGGGACATTAACTCGATCGTTATACGACTATGAAGGAAGATTAGCTTACCTGTTACTGTGAGGGATGTCAAGGTAATATGATGATAACTAAAACTGACTCGGTTAGTATCTGGCAAACATATAAATTTGACTGTATGTTGCTATCCAGATTGTAACTTACCACCATCATAATTTGCCATGAAAAATTTCTTTATTGTGTCGAAGTTGTCCACTGCTAGGTCACCCCCATGGCCCAGACACACCCTGCGGGCCTCGCACCACGTCACCCTAGTGTGGTTGTACTGGTAACAGTGGTCTCCAGATGTCTTGAACGGATCCTTACATGCGTTGTCTGAAACATGTCCAACAATAAATACATTAATTCCCTTAGAATCTTAGATGATCGGTTAAGTCCTTCAGTGCCAAAGACTCATGTTCATTATATTCTAGTAATCTTTAGATTATTTTGTTCAGCTTAGGAAGAGCATGTTGGAATTAATAGTTCTTAATGGATCATTGTCAATGGCTTTTATTATTGCAAACATATGAACAGCCTTATCGTACTGCTTGTGTAACGGGTGTTCAGGTATTGTTAAGCTGGGGCTGTACGGGTTAATTATTAATGATGACATGTTCAATATAGTATGGTTTGGCTTAGGTTATATTAATGATGAAATGTTCAATATAGTATGGTTTGGCTTAGGTTATATTAATGATGACATGTTCAATATAGTATGGTTTGGCTTAGGTTATTAATGATGACATGTTCAATATAGTATGGTTTGGCTTAGGTTATATTAATGATGACATGTTCAATATAGTATGGTTTGGCTTAGGTTATATTAATGTTCAATATAGTATGGTTTGGCTTAGGTTATATTAATGTTCAATATAGTATGGTTTGGCTTAGGTTATATTAATCAGATTAGGAAGGTTTACGTTAGTTAAAAGGTTAATAGTATTTTTCTTCTTTTATTACTACTTGAACCCATCATCAGCATAGACTACATAGACTATAATAAAACTGGTATTCATATTTAATGTAATAATTGTTTTGCGTGATAATTCACACTTTATTCAGGCTTTCTGTAAACATTAATGATACAAATTATACAGGTGTAATATGATGATTATCCTATGTTTTGTTTTTCTTTTAAAATGTGCTCATATGAACACTCACATCTATAAATATTCGTAGACAAATAACTATTGGGCCTAGGAAGTTTAATATGGTATATTTCACTATATTACACCGTGATTAATATGCAAAACTATAATATATAGCTACAAAATATTATAACAAAACAGAAAAACAAATATAAGGTAGACCTTTTGCCGCCAGTTGTACCTTTCATTATTATATTATTATAAAAATGTACTGATGACAAATGTTGATGGCATCCACTGAAAAAGCCTGAACAGTACAGTACTCAGTGGATTAAAGCCACTTAAAGCCTGTGGAGACGATTGCTAGTGAGCGGGAGCGGGACACGCCCCCATTCGCTTTGCAGCACGGTGGCCATGGCACTGAGACTCTCACCGCGCTGCAAAAGGCAAATGTAGCGCGACATTACTCATAATTAGCGAATATTTGCCGATGTCTATGATAGCGCTTCGGATGAACCCCGCACGCTACAACACTCGTTCTGGTGTAATTTTGAATAACTGTTCTTCTAGTTTTTGGCTGAATATATTTAATTTCATTTAAACACTTGCCTAATAATTTAGCAGTACCAGAATGAGTCCTAATATAGCGGAAATATGCCCGCATCATAAGCATTAAAAGTGTCGCATATGCAAAAAAATCCTTAGTTTCTTAGTTTCTGCATTTGTGCATTCTTTTACTTATATGACGAACATATGAACAGTGAAGAATAAAACATTTGTAAATAGCAAATATCTAGTGAAAAAACATATATTTTGTGACGGGAGGGGGTGGATGGAAGAGAGAGAGAGAGAGGTATAGGTCTACTTCCTGAGCCTGCTTGAGGCACACTGGCCCTGTAGCTCTCTCCTGCGGCTGGTAAGGGAAGGAGAGAGTGTGAGGGAGGAATCACAAAAATAAGAATATTACTTGTCAATAATTGAGGAGTGGGGAAGTGGGCGGAGAAATGAGGGGATGGAGAGGGAAAGGGGGGGGGGGACACATAGCCTATAGGATAGAGAAAGGAGGGACTGGAGAGTGAATGTACTACCTAATAAAAATAGAGATGGACCGAATATTCGTTTCGTATTCGTATGTGCGTATATTCGCTATGTTTTTCAATATTCGTATTCGTATTAATTTTGTATTTTCTATCTCCATTCATAGCTGTTGGCAAACATGCAAATATTTTCACGAAACCAATAGAAGATATACAAAAATTTAAAATATTGAATTTTAAAGTTAGCACAAACAAATAAATAACAGCGTTGGGGCCGCTAAAGTGGAATGCAGTGTAAGCTTTGCAACAATACATTTTCTCGGAAAGGAAAATTCACATCGGGGTTGAGAAATCATCTTAGCAACAAGCACCCAGAACTCTTACAATATATTCAAAATTAATTCATACTGTTAATTTATGATCTTAAAGAAATTACACATTTACATCGTCATTAGCTTCCGGTAATTCATTTCATAGTAATTTAATTAACGTTTGTTGGTGATATACAAAAAAATTGACAGTTCTTGAAGGATGACATTTTCATCCTTCAAGAAAGATTGAAATATTCGCAATTCGTATTCGAATTTGCGAATTTTACCAACAAAAGTTTGCATTCGTATTCGCATTCGCAAATAGTGAAAATTGATATTCGTTCCATCTCTAACTAGTACCTAATCACATACTTCTTCCATTTGAGCGCCTGTGGGGCGTTTTGGCGGTATTTTTTCATGGGCTGTCTTCCGTATGGCCTATCACGTATGCTAATCAGATACTTCCATTAGGCTTATCGCGCTTTAGAGGTTAAGTTCATTATTTGTGTAACCCTAAGATCACCACTGAATTATTTCAAATGGTGCATAACGTTCATAGTGGTAAATGACCATATGAATTAATAACTCCAAGGGAAAAAGGTACACACTGACAGGGATAATGAACCCTTGTCAATTTCTTAAAATTTATCTCACTTAGAAGTGGAAGAACATAAATGCTACAAATAGAAAGTACCTGAATAAGTGGGAGTTATTCAAACAAGTCTAAGTTCATGATTAACTGTCAAATTATTCCAAATCCCTAGGTGTTAGATTATTTTATTATAAACACCAATTTATATTATTAGGGGGTCGACCCCTACGGGGAACCCCAATTGTAATAATTAAATTTAATTATTCATCCAAATTATTTTTCCACGCTGGTTTTTACGCAATAACTCCAGAACCGCTTTTTGGATCGGGACCAAACTTTCACACAAGGTGCGTTTTTGTATTGGTCAACCTTTGATATACTAAACATCCAAAAGGGCGGCCAAACAGGTCCGTGGCAGCCGTTTTTCCAAAAATTTTAAAACTTAACCCAGTGAGACCCAGCGTCGCACGTGATGCGTCGGCAGTGTTTGATCACCAGCTCCCAGCGACGCATCACGTGCGTCCGGCATATTAAAATCAGTTACGTGGCTTGTTAGGTAAGAAATGGCGGGAGAATAGGAGGGGGAGGTACCGTAGTGTGTGTGGGAGCCGGGCCGGTAGGTGTGAGCGGGCCAAGACAGCCGCGCGGCCGGTGGTGGTGGGCTTAGTGGGGATACTTTACACCCATAGTTCACCGCCACTTTGAACCTTCATTACTCCGGTCGTATGGGAGCTATAGAGGCTTGAGATTTATGTCAGACACTCCTTAGGATGTATGCCGTACAATGCCATACTCAGTTTTCACCCTAGTGCTCCCGGGCGGGTGGTCATGCGGGGGAGACGAACTTTCGACCCCCCCCCTCCCCCCCCCACCCCCCGCCCCTCAAATGACCGAGGTTATTTTTTTTTATTTTTTTCTTCATTTCTCACCATTCTCTTCCATTTTGGCTCAATACATTTTGTTGAGGCCACCCCCCCCCCCCCAACCCCCCACCGCCCCGGGCCACCCCCCCAAAAAAATATCCGAGGTGATTTTTTTTTTTCATTTCTCATCCTTGTCTTCCATTTTATCAAACAAAAACAAGAAGTGAAAATGGCTTGGGACTGGGGTGAACAAAATATTATAACTAGCCGGGGCTCAACGGGTTAAATACCGTCTCTCCCACTTAAAGAAAATAATTGGGCTTTGGTATAATTATGGACTCCACTACTAATACTCCGCAAATGTTATAGAAAAGGTTTTGCTTTTTCACGTGGGGTTTTTTCCGGCAATCTTGAAAAAACCTCGAAGTCACTTAAAATTCCACATCTTGAAAACTACACGGATAATCAAAGCCATGTTTGCGTAGTTTGGTGAGGCTCGCAATTCCGAACGTTTTGGTACCAAAAGAATATAAATTGGTGTAGTTTGGCTGCAGCATTGAAAACTGTCTATTCTTAAATGACTTTAAAACCGTGTGAGGTACCCACTCAACGGTTTCAGTCTTCAGTCAATAGGCTTCCCCGCATCCCCTAGTTTTGCTTAATAATAGTATAAATTAATCATTCAGATCCATAAATTTTAAAATTTAACTCTCTCAAAATAGTTAAGAGTCCCTACGAATTCCAGTAATTATTTAACCAACCTAACTATACATACCTACCCTACCAAATAATAATGATAATTCAAATATATTTTGGTGAAGAGCAGAGTATTGGCTAAGGTTTTTAACAATTCCTTCCTTTGCCAAATGCTTAGTTTAATAACAAAGTTCAAGACCTTCAAAGTTTTGACAATTTTTGGTGTGGTGTGACTTACCTTTTCTCCTCCCTCAAACAGCAAGCAACGGTGTCAGGGGTTTAAGAGTAGCCTATTGCATGCTTCCATAATATTATATATAGTCCGGTATTTATGCTATAACTCCGGAACCCCTTGTCGGATCGGGACCAAACTTTGACACAAGGTGCATTTTTGTATTGGGCAACTTTTTGTATGATATCTAAAATGGTGGCCAGACACGGCTGTGGCAGCCTTTCACACCCAACCCATCTCGTCCTATCTAATTTTATGTTAAACTCTATTGTTCTTGATCCTACTATAGCACTCGGTAGCCTATTCCACATATCTACAACTCGGTTACTAAACGAATGGAGGCAGATCCCTTGTACAGCCAATCTCTCCCTCTCTCGCTCTTGTTTGTTTGAACAATCTGTTCCTTCTGTAGTTTCTCCATGCCTGATAAGTTAAATGATCTTTGATATCTGTGACACAGCTTTTGTATCCAACACAATACCCTGCTTGCAAAACAGCTCGAACCCTGGACAACGTTGCTTGCAACTTTAATTGTTATTATTATTATTATTATTTTTACTATTATTATTATTATTATTATTATTTTTATTATTATTATCATTATTATTATTATTATTAGGGGTTCGAGCCCTGCGGGAAACCCCTATTTTAATCAATAAATCTTATTCTTCCAAATTATTCTTCCACGCCGGTTTTTACGCGATAACTACAGAACCGCTTTTTGGTTCGGGATCAAACTTTCACACAAGGTGCGTTTTTGTATTGGGCATCTTTTGATATGCTAAACATCCGAAATGGCGGCCAAAGAGGTCCGTGGCAGCCCATTTCCCGGGAAATTTGACACGTCAATACAGTCTCTCCCACGCATGGGAAATGATTGGGTTTTGGCATATGGACTCCACTACTAATGCTCCGCAAATGTTATGGAAAAAGTTTTGCTTTGCACGTGGGTTTTTATTCGGCAATCTTGAAAAAACCTTGAAATTTTTTAAAATCCACATCTTGAAAACAACGCGGATGATCAAAGCCATGTTTGCGTAGTTGGGTGAGGCTCGCAATTCCGAACGTTTTGGTACCAAAAGAATAGAAATTGGTGGAATAGTTTGGCCGCAGCATTGAAAACTGTCTATTCATAAATTACTTTAAAACAGTATTAGCGACCCACACAACATTTTCAGTCTTCAGTCTATAGGTTTCCCCGCATCCCCTACTTTTGCCTAATTATAGTTATATTAATCACTCAGATCCATGAATTTTTTACATTTAACTCTCTCACAATAGTTACCTACGAATTCCAGCAATTATTTAACCAACCTACCTATACATACCTACCCTACCAAATAATAATGATAATTCAAATTTATTTTTGGTGAATAGCAGAGTATTGGCTAAGGTTTTTAACAATTCCTCCCTTTGCCAAATGCTTAGTTTAATAACAAAGTTCTAAACCTTCAAAGGTTTGAAAATTGCCTGTGTGACTCATATTGTAACCCTCCTCCTTCAACCCTAAGTTAAGTGTTACCACACAATACCGCTAGATCCTTTCTCAAAAGTCGCTAGCATGTTGCTACATAGTCAAACAATGCTAGAATAATGCTGCAATTTCTAAAGAGTTTTGGTTTGTTTGTTTTTTCAAATTTTACTATGTAATATGACTAGAATTTCTGAAATGTTCAAATTATCCTTAGTAAATGTCTCTAGATATAAAAAAATTGCTGCTAGATTGAAGTAAATACCAGCTCTACATCTAGCGATAATGTAGCGGTAACACTGGCAGCACTGCAACACCACCTCCCCCTCCCCAGACTCACCCATCCCCTTGTGTGCGCAGTTCAGTTCGAGAGAGAGAGAGAGAGAGAGAGAGAGAGAGAGAGAGAGAGAGAGAGAGAGAGAGAGAGAGAGAGAGAGAGAGAGAGAGAGAGAGAGTGAACAGACACAATTATAGCACTAAATCATACAAATATCTCCACACAAAATAAAGGTAATGGTATATTAATGCCCTCAGTATTAACTATTTTGCAAACAAGTTAAATCCACTATGATATATGATAGTGAGGGTTGAAGGTATCTGCCAATACTGTCAAAACGTCCTACCTCCAAACCTGTAACCCCTCCCCCAACTACCTCCCACAACGAAACAGAGAGATGAGAGAGAAATTAGAAGGAGGGAAGGAAAGGGAGAGTGATAGGAAGGTCTAAAGACGTTTAGTATAGTGTGACGTTAACCACTCCGTTAGAACCGCATGGCTTGTCCTACAGTGACTCGCTTGGATCGCCAGGGCAGTGGATGTGGGTACAGTTGATGTATTGTTGTGTGCTCCATTTCATATGAAAGCTCGTGTCATGGGCAGTCCAGAAAGGCTCTTTGTTTTCACCCATGTTAAGGCTTTATATATTTAATTGCAAAGTATATGTTTTATCATTAAGTAGTAATGATAGGATTTGAGAGAGAGAGAGAGAGAGAGAGTAGAACAGAGTGTGGGGAGGCGCGCAGTGTTTTGCTATACTCGATGACGTCATAGCTGGCTGGCCTCGTGGAGATTCGTTGGAAGAGTTTTTACCATGCTTGGTGATTTCATGTTTAGCTAGCTTCTTTAGCATTGGCTAGAGGACTTGTTACCGCTTTTCCTACGCGGTTCGAACTAGTGCTAGTATATATACTGCTCTCTGGCCACTCTCTCCCTCAGATCTGGTTTCTAGAACGCATCCCTCTTATCCCTTGGATACCTGTCACCCTCTCTGCACCTGAGAACCTTTTCCTCTGCCTATCTCTCTCATTTTCCATATCTTTCACCATCTTTTATTAATATTATACCCCCTCTGGTTAACTCTGCAAAATCAGCTTCATGCTGGTCAGTTGTATTGTGCGTTAAGGTCTGATATAACCCATGTATGTTAGTTGTTAAGATAAGTTGATCACGAAGCATTGGTTGGCATTCATATTGTTCAGTACTGCTTCCTATAATTATTAGTGTTCTGCTGGATTAGAAAATGCTAGACTAGGAGTCTGATACTATAAGGTATTGTTTCCGATGGGTGCTGGCTTGAGTTAAAAGCTGCACGACATACCTGAGAACTGGAGTTGATTGGGGTAAATACTAGTCTGTGTGCCATTGAGAGTAGAGCATGCACGAATGAGAGCCTTTTGCCTATACCATTCGGCACTGATCTAGGCTCGGTTGTTTGTCTTTGAGGTACGCCAGGAGAACGCTTGATACTTCGGTATTAAGGTTTCTCAAGAGAGCTACCTTTCACTATAACGTAATATTTAACGCACAGACTTGAGATTTGCACTAGGCTATGCGGCATGCCATGCGCACCAGTATCTCGTATCATTGACTCTAGCTAGACTTTATCAGTCATAGTAGATATTAAGTATATTAAACCAATTACTCTTTTTATGCATACCCGTTTATGATTACACAAGCATTTCGCAGCCTAGTTTGATGTATTGAGACACAAACGACTTAGGCTCTTTTTGTTGATAGGAATTCTGCATTGTCATGGCGATTATTATTATTGTTGTAGCATTTAAGATATTCTTGGCTCCGACTGCATTATATATCCTGCCTTTTTGTGTGCATAGCCTGCACGAGCATTGTTCCGCTGCCTGCCTTTTTGGGTTCCATTTCCGATTCGAGCATCTTGATAGCATCTAACATTTAAAGAAGATTCCTTGTTGGTGTTGAAGGACTTTAGTGCACTTTCTTTCATGCAGGAGTGCCTGACATTTATTGATTAAAGTAACGTAAGCTGTAACTTCTCTTACCACCTTACTTTGCATACCATAACCAAGCACCTTCGGTTATAGGTAGTAATAGGCTGTTTTCACATAACATTATGCCTAGAGTAGACGCACATTTATTGAGAGTTTGATAACCTATTATTACATATAGAACTCTGGAGAGTATTTGTGTTCTTTGTTCACTGGGAATATACATCAGAGGTTGGATCTAGCGCTTTCCGTTGTAGCATTTATGCCATTACTAGTCCAATGAATAAGAGCCCTGATATATTTAAACCTCAGTCGTAACAAATGGCGACCTTACCTAGGATTTGGTGAACCTACATTTATTAGCAGGGAACATTTGTTGTTTTGGGGAATATTTTGCGGGGATCAGCAAGAATAATTTGTTTTGCAACATAGTATAGCTCTTGAGTATTTCTGAGAATTTTTGTGTGTATATCGAGGAATAAGAGTTTGGGGTGCTTCTTTTCTGAATATTGAGCTGAGGAATTTTTGTGAGCATCATGTGTTATACCGGGTCAGAGGAGAATGGAGACACAGTACGTAATGTCGAAACTGAGGAACAGCAGTATGATGAAAGGGTTAATCAGGTGAACTGTGAGGAGGATGCTAGGATATTTTTGCAATGGCCTGTTACTGCCGAGCGGTTGGAGGGTATGGATCGGTACGGTCTTCAATGCCGGGCCACAGCTATCGGTCATGCGGGTACTAGCAGCATGACCAGTGATAACTTGATAACGTGTGTACTGGGCAGGGTGACTGGTGAGCGAGATGGGTTGAGTGCTCAGAGCCCTTCGGCCATGCTTCCCCTACACTCGACTCCCAGCCATCCCAGTAGTTTGCCGACCCCGGGTACGCTTCCACAGTTGGGTGGTGACTGGCAGGGTGGGTTGCCCCTGGGGGGACCACCGGTAATTTCAAACATTGTAGCACCTTCACCTCCTCAAGGGTTAACTCCAGAATTATTGCTTCAGCTCGAATTAGCTAAGCTTCAGCATCAACAGCAACAAAGGGCATGTGAGCTTCAGCAGCAAATAGAATTAGTCAAGATAGAAGAGAGAAAAACTATCAGTCATGAGCACATAGAGCTAGCAAAAATCCAAGCGGAGTCGACTAGGTACTGTGCCGACATGGACATAGAGAAGTCGCGAGTAGAGACGACGGAACAGCGACTTGGGACTGGTAACCGTGTTCATGATCAATCTCTCTCGCACTTATTGAAACTGGTTCCGGTGTTTGATGAGAGTGGTGTAACAGAATTTTTTGCACGCTTTGAGAAGAAGTGCCAGGAACACCAGTGGCCAGAGAATAAATGGGCAGCACTTATATCCTCTAGATTAATAGGCAAGGGTCTTAAAGCCTACGATGCGTTACCTTTGGAGTCATGTATTGTGTATGAGGATCTCAAGGAGGCTGTCCTGAGGGCTTACGAACTGCAACCAGAAACGTACCGTTTGAAGTTCCGGGGTGTAACTAAGGGAAGAGATAGCACCTTTTTGGAACACGCCCGGGACTTGTCCGATGCTATGGGTAACTGGCTCCGATCTGAGAAGGTAACAACATTTGATGGAAATAAGCAGTTAATGATGTTGGAGCAGTTCTTTAAGAGCACGGGTGGTGATCTAACTTTGAACTTAAAGAAGAAAATCCCAAGAACTCTAGTCGAAGCAGCAGAAATGACTGATCGACGGCTGTCGTTGATTCGGGGTTGCGGGTCCTCACAGAAGTACGATGCAAGTGCTAGGGACCGTTATCCTCCCCCTCCCCGTAGCAATGACACATTTAAACAAAAGAGCCATGAAACTAAAACTGAATCCAAACCTTACACCAAACCGTATAAGAAAAGTCAGGGGCCTTTTACATTACCGTATAAGCCAAAACCGAAATTTATGTGTTTTAGTTGCCACCAGGAGGGTCATAAAGCAAATGAGTGCCCTAGTCGACCTCCTCCGGCAACCGTGTCTTTTTCTCACGGCATTGTAGTGTTCAAGAGGACATCGGAGTTTGTTAGAGGCAATTCTTCTGAGGTAAATACACTGCCAGTACAGAAGGATCCGGAAGGCTTATTCCCTGTCCGTGATGCCTTTAGTGACCACAGGGGACTCGGTTGTGTGGAGTGGGGGGGGGGGGGGGGGTAGAAGACATGAGGTGAGAATTTTGCGTGACACTGGGGCGTCGCAAACACTGTTGAGAAATTTCACTGGTAAACCTGTAAATACGGCGCGGATTGGTTGTGGTTCAGGGAATTAATGCAACAAGGTCATACCCGCTTGTAAGAATGAAGATGGAAGTTGATGGTGTGACTCGTGACCTGGATGTAGGAATTGTGGAGAAGTTACCTGTTGGGGGCGTCGACCTCCTTCTCGGCAACGACTTTGCGGGGCCTACTTCTGATACTCCACCATTGGTCGTTGGCGAGAAGCCGGCCGACGTGAGTAGGGAGGAGCAGGAGTGGGTTGAGAAGTGTCGGGTGCAACCTATGGTGTGTGTTGTCCCGATCTCTTGCATCCAGGGAGTCACATTCTGGTCAACAGTCTTTAGACAAGCGGAGGAAAGGTACCGAGAAGGGGTTGGAAGTTGATGCGGTTGAGAGTTTAGTATCAACGGACATTCTCGGGGACTCATTATTAGGACCAATTTTCGAGTCTGGAGAAGACCCATTAACTGTTACTGAGAAGGCAGAGGATGGGCTTAAAAAGACGAAGAGACCGCAACGATACACAGAGAGAGAGCAACGGGAGGCTAAATTCAATGTAGGAGGGGGGCATGAGTTGTTTCGCAAACACTTAGATAAGCTTGCTCCTTCGGACATTCGTAAATTGCAATTAGAAGACCCGGAGGTTCTTGAATGTGGTACCGGTGCTGTCGAGTTGAAGGAGGACCGTGATGCACAGTCCGGAGATTTTTACAAGTATCCCCTGACCATCATGGAGGTAGCAACAAGGTACCCTGATGCGTACCCTATGAGAAATGGGTCAGCGAAGACGGTGGTCCGAAACTTGCTAGTGTATTTTTCCAGGTATGGTTACCCGCAGGTAATTCAGTCAGACCAGGGATCCAACTTCACTTCTAGCCTCTTTGTTCAAGCAATGCCGCAGCATGGGATTGTTACGGTTGTGTCATCTGCGTATCATCCGGAGAGCCAGGGTGTGTTAGAGCGATGGCACTCAGCCTTGGAATCTGTGCTTCGTTGTTGTTGCTTTGAGAGTGGGAATGGTTGGGATCTTGGCCTGCCATGTGTTTTATTTGCTGCACGGGAGGTACCTGGGGAAAGTTTGGGATTCAGCCCTAATGAGCTCGTCTTTGGACACCGTGTCAGAGGGCCACTCCATATGGTTGAAGAAATATGGGAGGGCGCAGAAAAACCTTGTTCTAGGCTCAAATATGTCCTCGACAGTCGAGAACGGATGTTGCGCAGTCTGGAGTTGGCTGGCCGTAATTTGACTAGCTCTCAGGCCCTCATGAAGGACAGGTACGACCTCAAGGTTAAACTCAGGGAGTTTCACGTGGGTCAGGAGGTGTTGATTCTACTGCCCCTTGTAGGTCATCCCTTATCCGCGAAGTACACTGGTCCTTATAGGGTAGTTGAGAGGCTATCGGACCTGAATTACTTGGTAGCCACTCCAGACAGACGGAAGCGCAGTCAGTTATGTCACGTTAATCTCATGAAGGAGTATGTGAGGCACCCCCCTGAGCCTTTCACTGTGCCTGTGATGACGTTTAGCAGTCAAGGTGGAGAAGGAGAACGGGACAGTCAAGCTCAGGTGGAGGATAACTGGAAGGATAAGAAAGTCAAGTGGGCGCCTGAGTGTGAGAGGGCGTTTGGAGTAGTGAAGCACCTGTTGTGCACTCGCCCGATCCTCGGGGCCCCTGACTTTGGCCGGCCTTTCCAGCTGGCAGCGGGTGCCAGTGGTGTGGGGGCTGGTGCCGTCCTTGTGAAAAAGGACGATGATGGACTGGAGCATCCTGTTAGTTTCTGCTCGGAGAAGTTCAATTCGGCCCAGGGGAGCTGCTCTGTTGTCGAGGAGGAGCTGCTGGCGGTTGTGCTTGCGCTGGGGCATTTCGAGGTCTATGTTCCAGCCTATGGTCCGGTCGTTGTAGTTTACACAGATCATCACCCTCTCAAGTTCTTGGGCCAGTTTCCCAATCGGAATATGAGGCTCACCAGGTGGTCGCTAATGTTATGGGAGTATAGCCTGGACATACCCAATATTGCCGGTTGTGACAACGTGGTTGCAGATTGTCTTTCAAGGGTGTATGATCCTGGGTAGATTGACACACGGGTAGCATCCTGCTTTAATTTGAATAGTATTTTGCGCTTGGTGCTTGTTGGCTCGCGGTTGTAGCCCAGCGTATTGGGTCGTAAAGCAGGAGTTGAGCGTTTGGTATAAAAGAAAAAACTTGGCTTGCCCCTATAGTGCAGCCGAAATAAACAAATTAAAAACATCTATCTATCTATCTATTGCCTGACGCCGTGATCCCCGAAGGGGTGGCCACGAACGAACCGCCCCCATGCACCTCTGTCCCCAGTCAGCCGACGCCCCTCCCCCCAACCAGCACCGCCTTCGTTCATGTAGTTCCTCACTCCATCCTTCCACCTCATATTCGGTCTACCTCTCCCCCTCTGTCCCTTCACCTCGCTCTCGTACACCCTCTTAGTCATTCTCTCGCTTTCCATACGTTCCATATGGCCGAACCATCTCAAGTTGTTCCTTTTCACACTTTCCAGCACATCTACCTCCACACCACACCTCCTTCTTACTTCCTCATTAGTCTGTCTATCCCTCCATGTAACTCCGCACGCACTCCTTAAGTAATTAATTTCCACTGCTCTCACTCTTGGTCTGAGTCTCTCAACCAACGTCCATGCTTCGCTTCCGTAAGTCAGTGTCGGGATTACCACACTGTCATGCAAGGACTTCTTCACTTCCATACTGACCACCCTATTTCTTGTTACTGCTTTTAGCGTTCCTACAACCCTCTTCCCCTGTTGTACCCTCTCCCGCACCTCTTCATCCATAGTCCCATCTTTACTCAACACACTGCCCAGATACTTAAAAGAGTTGACAATCTCCATAGCCTGACCGTTCAGCTTCACCTCACACTCTGTGACTTCACCCCTTTCGAAGACCATAACCTTGCTCTTCCCCGTATTTACCTTCAAATTCCGTTTACGCACACTGTTCCAAACTCATTTACCAGACCCTGCAACTCCCATTCATTATCACTCATCAGAACTGTATCATCCGCAAACAGCAGTATAGGTAGCTTCCACTCATTTCCCTCCTTTTTCAGCGATACACCAACATCCACTGCTCTTGATAGTATTTCTTTCATGACTCCATCCATATATACAGTAAACAACCACGGGGACATCACACACCCCTGTTTCAAACCAACATTCAGGTCAAAGAACTCGCTCTGCTCACTCTCCACACGTACTGCCGCCTTTGCACCCTCATACATGCTCTTCACTGCTTTCAGCAACTTGCCCTCTACTCCGTATATTCTAAGTACTTTCCACAAACCTTCTCTATCCACTCTGTCATAGGCCTTCTCCAAGTCCATAAAGGCAACATACACCTTTTGTTTCTTCTCCAGATACTTCTCCATAACACAATTCAGGGTAAAAATCTGATCTACACATCCTCTTCCCTTCCTAAAACCTCCCTGCTCGTCGCCTATCCATTTCTCCGTTCTCACTCTCACTCTCTCAATCACTACCCTACTGTATACCTTCCCTACTACGCTTAGAAGACATATTCCTCGGTGGTTACCACACACTCCTCTTTCCCCTTTGCCCTTATATAGGGGGACTATTATGCCAGTCTTCCAGTCATCGGGTGCACTCCCCTTCTCCCATGCTAGTTTGCACATTTTCCATACCCATTCTATCACTATCTCACCACCATACCTCAACATTTCCCCACACACTCCATCTGTTCCTGGTGCTTTCCCCAACTTCACTCTTTTCATGGCTTCCCACACTTCTGACCTCCTGATCCCCACCTCCTCCTCCACTACTTCTCTTCTTCTCCCTCCCATACCATATCCAGCTATGTTTGCTGGCTCTTCATTCCTTTCATTTAGCAACTCACTGAAGTACTCCCCTCCATCTTTCGACTCTGTCTTGCTTCTCGGCTAGCATTCTCCCATTCTTATCTTTCACACCCTTACTGTTTCCCTTGCTACCTTCCCTAACTTTCTTGACTTCTTTCCAGAACAGTTTCTTACTCTCCCTCCATTTTACACTCAGATTCCTTCCAAATTCCTCATCTACTCTTCTCTTACTTTCCTTCACTACTCTCTTCACCACCCTCTTACTCTCCACGTACCTCGCTCGTTTCTGTCTCTCGGAATCTTCATTCCCTCTACTACCCAACCACTCTCTATATGCTTTCTTCTTTTCTTCCACAGCTATTCTTACCTCTTCTGTCCACCATGCTGTACCTTTCACTCCCCTCCCTCTTCTCCTCACTCCACACACCTCCTCACATGCTGCACAGATCTCATCCTTAAACACCTTGCTCATCCCCTCCACTTCCTCCATAACTTCCAGGTCGAACCCACCTAGTCGTCTTTCCACTGCTCTCCTGTACTCCTCCCTGACTTCCTCCTCCTGCAACCTCTCCACCCTCCTCACCATTCCACCCTCCTCTCGCCTCCCTCCCGCTCTCCTCACCCACTTCTTTTGTATCCTAACCTTAGCTACCACTACATATTGATCAGACAGACCCCCTCCAATACCCCTATACACCCTAGCATCCATCACAGATTTCTTCATTCGATCATCCACACATACATAATCAATCAATGACTTTCGTTCCACCACTGTCTTATCTCATCGTCAACATCCGTTTCCACGTGTACCTGTGGATCATTCTGTGTCGGAAGAAGGTGTTGGCTATCCACAGCCTCCTCCCCACACATACGTCCACAAGTGCACTACCATTCCCATTCACCTCTGATGGTACCCCCCACCCTCCCACCACTCCCTCAACTTTCCTATCACCCACCTTACCATTCATATCCCCAATCAGAAATATTCTTTCGTTCTTGTCAAACTTCTCCAGGCACGCCTCCACATTCATCCAGAACTCCTCTTTCTTTCTTTCAAGTATATCCTCTGTCGGGGCATACACGCATACAATCACCCACGTTTGTATTCCTACTTTCATTCTCACCCACACAATCCTTGAACCCACAGACCCATACTCTCTTACACATTCCTTCTATTTGCTACTTACAAACAAACATGCACCTTCTCTCGCTGGTCCTTCACTCACTCCAGCACACACACCCATTCCACATTCCCATTCTCTCACATCTGAACCTTTCCATTTGGTCTCTGTCATTCCACATACATCCAGCCTGGCATTCACTAACACTTCCAGAACCTCTCTCTCTTTTCTGCCATCATTCATGCCACTAACATTCCACGTAGCCATTCTCAGAATGTCCGAAGGCATGTCCTTAATCGGTCGTGGTTCGTCAACGTTGGCTCCGTCCGCATCCGAGGCTGTTCGTTCGTTTTTCTTTGCTTAGATATTTTTTCCGGGTGGGGGTCGCAAGCCCACCGACCCAACCTCTTTAGTCGCCTCTTACGACACGCAGAAGGCATAAAAACATAAAAATCAAATAAAAACTCTTTCTTTGATAGTTGAATTTTTTCAGTATGTTATAGCAGTAATTCTGAGTTGCACTCCTCTCAGAATGCTGGGCTAGAGAAGCTCGCTCTTGAGGAGCATAACTACATATGATTTAACCTATTGTATTGGGGAGGGTTATAATTTTGTAAAATGTTTTGTTGAGAACGGTGCCAGATATTTTACTGCCGCTGGGTGATGGGAAGTAGAGATATAGCATGGGTTCTAACAATCAGATTTTTGTGAGCCTTGGGCCTCTGAGAAAAATCTTGTGGGGGGGGGTGGTGTGACGTTAACCACTCTGTTAGAACCGCATGGCTTGTCCTACAGTGACTCGCTAGGATCGCCAGGGCAGTGGATGTGGCTACAGTTGATGTATTGTTGTGTGCTTTATTTCATAATATGAAAGCTTGTGTCATGGGCAGTCCAGAAAGGCTCTTTGTTTTCACCCATGTCAAGGCTTTATATATTTAATTGCAAACTATATGTTTTATCATTAAGTAGTAATGATAGGATTTGAGAGAGAGAGAGAGAGAGAGTAGAACAGAGTGTGGGGAGGCGCGCAGTGTTTTGCTATACTCGATGACGTCATAGCTGGCTGGCCTCGTGGGGAATCGTTGGAGGAGTTTTTACCATGCTTGGTGACGTCATGTTTAGCTAGCTTCTTTAGCATTGGCTAGAGGACTTGTTACCGCTTTTCCTACGCGGTTCGAACTAGTGCTAGTATATATACTGCTCTCTGGCCACTCTCTCCCTCAGATCTGGTTTCTAGAACGCATCCCTCTTATCCCTTGGATACCTGTCCCCCTCTCTGCACCTGAGAACCTTTTCCTCTGCCTATCTCTCTCATTTTCCATATCTTTCACCACCTTTTATTAATATTATACCCCCTCTGGTTAACTATGCAAAATCAGCTTCATGCTGGCCAGTTGTATGTGCGTTAAGGTCTGATATAACCCATGTATGTTAGTTGTTAAGAAAAGTTGATCACGAAGCATTGGTTGGCATTCATATTGTTCAGTACTGTTTCCTATAATTATTAGTGTTCTGCTGGATTAGATAATGCTAGACTAGGAGTCTGATACTATAAGGTATTGTTGCCGATGGGTGCTGGCTTGAGTTAAAAGCTGCACGACATACCTGAGAACTGGAGTTGATTGGGGTAAATTCTAGTCTGTGTGCCATTGAGAGTAGAGCATGCACGAATGAGGGCTTTTTGCCTATACCATTCGGCACTGTTCTAAGCTCGGTTGTTTGTCTTTGAGGTACGCCAGGAGAACGCTTGATACTTCGGTATTAAGGTTTCACAAGAGAGCTACCTTTCACTATAACGTAATATTTGACGCACAGACTTGAGATTTGCACTAGGCATGCCATGCGCACCAGTATCTTGTATCATTGACTCTAGCTAGACTTTATCAGTCATAGTAGACATTAAGTATATTAACCCTTATTTAGCGGCGAGCAACATAAGTCGAGTTAAATAAAGCTGGACTATGTGGCGGCGCTCGACATAACTCGAGTGGCAATTTCAGCACGTAATGTGGCTGAGAGAGAGAGACAAGTGGTGGCAGGAGACTAGCGAGCGTATGACTGCTCCAGACCACCGCGGCGAACCTACTGACACAAATCTCAGCTCCCTCCTCCCTCTCTCACTCGCTACATACTCAATTATGTACTGAAAGTACCGAATTACCTGCTTTTTGCACTCGCGTTGCACGGTTATTGCAAGAAAACTATCCATCATACAAGGATCGTTATGGTGTCATTCGAAAGCTCTGTTTATGCCCTTTCAGGGATAGGTACTTGTTTTACGTTCTGGGTCTTATTTAGGCATGAAAATGATCACGTAAACAGCCCTATTTTGGCTAAAAACACCCCGCTGTGCGGTACACATAAATAAACCGCATAGGCCGCTCGTAAGGTGTTAAACCAATTACTCTTTTTATGCATACCCGTTTATGATTACACAAGCATTTCGCAGCCTAGTTTGATGTATTTAGACACAAACGACTTAGGCTCTTTTTGTTGATAGGAATACTGCATTGTCGTGGCGATTATTATTATTGTTGTAGCGTTTAGGATATTCTTGGCTCCGACTGCATTATATATCCTGCCTTTTTGTGTGCATAGCCTGCACGAGCATTGTTCCGCTGCCTGCCTTTTTGGGTTCCATTTCCGATTCGAGCATCTTGATAGCATCTAACATTTAAAGAAGATTCCTTGTTGGTGTTGAAGGACTGCACTTTCTTTCATGCAGGAGTGCCTAACATTTATTGATTAAAGTAACGTAAGCTGTAACTTCCCTTACCACCTTACTTTGCATACCATAACCATGCACCTTCGGTTATAGGTAGTAATAGGCTGTTTTCACATAACATTAAGCCTAGAGTAGACGCACATTTATTGAGAGTTTGATAACCTATTATTGCATATAGAACTCCGGAGAGTATTTGTGTTCTTTGTTCACTGGGAATAATACATCAGAGGTTGGATCTAGCGCTTTCCGTTGTAGCATTTATGCCATTACTAGTCCAATGAATAAGAGCCCTGATATATTTAAACCTCAGTCGTAACAATAGTTTGAGAGAGAAAGAGAGAGAGAGAATATTATAACATAATTATTTTGTACCCTACGTTCGTTCTCCTCTCACTTATTCCCATCTCCGTCACCCGAAGACACATGAACCCCGTTTACATTTAATTCCTTATTATCTTTTCACCACCATCATGCACACCTAAAAAATTCCAAGTCTTTTCTATTTCAACTATCATATCTTTCGCCTACTAATGCTAATAGATCTAGTTGATAAATGTAATGTTCTATATAAGAGAGTTGTTATAGACATTCCCTTCCTTTCGGAGTAATTGCATACACCCTTGGATGGCAACACTCATTTGATGCCATTGGTTGAGTCAGTTCGTTAATTATATACGAATATGTAATATTGCGTATATAATATTTATCTTCTTGTTATCTTCTATATACTGTATGTTTTATAGGTATTTATTTGCATTTATTTTTCATAAGTATATATTATCTCTGAGGGCTAGTTTCTCATTTCTATCTCTTCTCCTTGTCTGTCTCTCTCTCATCGCAATTTCCTTACGTTTACAAATTCCCCTCTCTCTCTCTCTCTCGAACAGGAGAAAATAATAATTAACAAACTTAAATTGTCTTACGAGCTAGTGGCAGTGGAGTCTGGGAGGGCCAGCCACCAGTCCCTTAACCCTTAATTGGCGGCGCGTAATTTATGTCGTGTGAAATAAATATGGACTATGTGGCGGTTCACAACTTATGTCGAGCGCCATTTTCAGCACGTAATGTTGCTGAGAGAGAGAGCTGAGCGGTGTGAGGAGCATAGCAACTGTATGACCGTCACCCACCACCGCGGTGGACCAAATGAACTGTATTCTAACTTCCTCCCCCTCTTCTCACTCGCTACACAGGGAATTATGGAGGGAAATTACCTAATTACAGGGTTTTTGCACTCGTGTTGCACGATCGTTGCAAGAGAACCAGTGGTCGTACAAGGATGGTTCGGGTGTCATTGGAAAGCACTGTTTATGCCCTTTCAGGGATAGATACTTGTTTTATGCTCTGGGTCTTATTTAGGCATGAAAATGATCACGTGAACAACCCTATTTAGGGTTAAAAAAAAACGCTGGGCGCTACGGTCAAATAGACCACCTAGCCTGCTAATTAAGGGTTAACCCTGGCTAACACGATGTAATTATATCGTACATTTCATCATCCTATGATGTAGTAAACAGCTCCCAGACCAAAATAGTGCAACATTAACACTATTATACGACACTTAACAATACAACATCTCAAAACACACTAGAACCTGGCTACATTTTACTTGATTATCTTTACTTGGTTTAGTCTAATGATTAACTTTGTGTTTTATTTCCAGTTGACATTTTATAATCCTAGTTATAACTGATTCCCTGCTTTTGTCACCTCGTTATATACCCTAGGCAAATGGATAGTAAAGTGCTACTGTATCATAATAGCCTATTAGATATAGACCTATTCTCGTGATCGTGTTTGCACGTGATTCAACCTCTCCTACCGGTATATATATTCCCCATCTATCCATCCCTACCTACCTCCTCCCACCTCCCTTCCTTCCTTCTATCATCCCTCCCTTCCTTCTAACATTCATCCCTCCCTCCCTACCCACTCCCTCCCCATCCTTCTACCATCCATATCTCCCTCCTTACCTTCCCCTCCCTTCCTTCTACCATCCCAATCTCCCTCCTCCTCCCTGAATTAGGGTGAAGATTGCGTATGCACCTTCGCCCTTTTGAGATAATGTAACTATGATACTTGTGTAACATTTGTACTTTTCTCAATAAAACAATCAAATCAAATCAAATTCTCTCTCTCTCGGGAATATTAGATAGCCATATATAGCTGATTACATAGCATCGCTTATAATTTGTATACTGTATGTACATAATATTTTCTAACTTCAAATTAAAAATGTTACTCCAAGTATTTGTTTTGTCTATGTGTATGGAGGTGACAAAAGACAGGATGCCTGTAACAAGTGTCTCCCCCAAAGCCAAAAGAGTGACAGAGCCACATTCAAGGGACGTTGGAGTCAAAATGCCTGGACACACAAAGTTTAAAGCGGTCTAACTCATAGGATGAAGGAAAGGTTGATTGAGGGAGAGAGTTCCAGAGTTCAATTGTTGAGTAGAAGAAAGACTGAAAATTTGCCAATTCTTGGGTTGGAGAGCTGTACATAACTGTGGGACTGTTTTGAAAGGTGGGTGCCTCACACTCTCCACAAGGGAGGGGGTATACACTGAGAGAGCTCTTACAAATACTGATTGTTGTAAAAGCTATAGTTGAGGGAAAGAGATGCAACATTGGAGCGTGTAGAAAGAGATTGTAGGTAATTAGTATATCCAATAATGAACAGAAATAATAGTTGTTTGGTATGTATTAAATCTGTGATTAATTTCTAATGTGATGGAATTGAAAACATGAACATCCCACCAACTCATTAGAAATACAATTATTCAAGAGCCAAATAACAAGATTTCCCCATATTATCCCTCTGGCATGGAGCTCATTGACTGGTAACATGTTGCCATACAATGGGTATTGTTTTTCTCATTTATTAATTTCCTCATTTGGGGCAAATGAGAACAGTTGGAGGAAGAGTTTTAAATAATTTTGTAATAACTTGTCTATTTTTGTTTTTAACAGGTGTTGGAATATATATATTTTCAATTCCATCACATACAAAAAGAACCCCAGATTAACCCTCTCACGTTCTTGACACAATTTTGAGCCTATTAGGGATACTTTAAAGCCTTTGTTACCATCAGGGGTATTTAGAAACCTTTAGTTTAGTTACTTTAACCTCTGCAGTTGTCTTTGAGTTAGCAGTGAGCAGAAAACTAATTTTTGGAGAGGTAATTATAAGTGTGAGAGAACTCTATTTATTATTGCTAATATGGCAACCTGTGCGTCATAAGGATGTGAGAGGGTTAAATAGAGACCATACATCAAATATCTCTGTCCATTGATAAGAGAGATAGAAATAGATAGAAATATAAAAAGGGAAATCAATTTATATACATGTAAATATAGATAGACCAGGACCAGCAGGTACTGTCCGTTTAAAGCGATATCCGTTAAAGGGAGGTCCGGTGAATTGAGGTTCGAGTGTACCCGCAACCAAGATATAATTGCAAGAAATAGGAACATAAGAAAATGGGAGTCTGCAGAGAGCCAATTGGCCCACACAAAACAAATCCCTTTCACACCCAACCCATCTCATAAACTCTCTCTCTTTCTGTCTCTCTCTCACATACACACACAAGTTAGAACATAATAAAATGGGAGTCTGCAGAGAGCCGATTGGCCTACACACAGAAGATCCCTTTCACACCCAACCCATCTCGTCCTATCAAATTTTATGTTGAAGCTCTATTGTTATTGATCCCAATATGGCACTCGGTAGCCTATTCCACATATCTACAACTCTTTTACCAAGCGAATAGAGGCAGATCCCTTACACAGAAAATCTCTTTCTCTCTCGCTCTTGTTTGTTTGAACACCGGTACAAATGAGGCAGATCCCTTACACATGCAACCAAGATGAAAATGGGAGTCTGCAGAGAGCCAAGTGGCCCACATAAGGCCACTTATGTGGCCAACCCATCTCATAAACGTTACCTGTTATTTACACTACTTACTATGCACCCATGTTATCATATACCTGCAACCTAAACACAATTGTAAGAAATTGGAACATAAGAAAATGGGAGTCTGCAGAGAGCCAATTGGCCCACACAAGACAGATCGTTTTCACACCAAACCCATCTCATAAACTCTCTCTCTCTCTCTCTCTCTCATTTATCTCTGTCTTCCTTACATTTATGACATCCTAGTCTCTCTCTCTCTCTGTCACAAATGAGAACATAAGAAAACCGGAGTCTGCAGAGAGCCGATTGGCACACACATGTCTGATCCCTTTCACCCCCAGCCCATCTCGCACTCTCTCACTCTCTCTCATATTTATCGCTGTCTTCCTTACATTTATGACATCCTATTCTCTCTTGCCATACTCTCTCTCTTTCCCTCGCAAATGAGAACAATAAAATATAAGAGAACAGGAGTCTGCAGAGAGCAGATTGACCTACACATGGCAGATACCTTTCACACCCAACCCATCTCGTTCTATCTAATATCAGGTTGAAGCTCTATATTGTTCTTGATCCCATTATAGCAGTCGGTAGCCTATTCCACATATCTACAAATCTGTTACTAAACGAATAGAGGCAGATCCCTTACACAGCCAATCTCTCCCTCTCTCGCTCTTGTTTGTTTGCACAATCTGTTCCTTCTGTAGTTTCTCCATGCCCGTTAAGTTAAATGATCTTTTAATATATGTGACACAGCTTTTGTATCCAACACAATACCCTGCTTGCAAAACAGCTCGAACCTCTGACAACGTTGCTTGCAACCTTAATTATTATTATTATTATTATTATTATTATGATTAACATCACAAACATCCTGTAGGTTATTATATTCTATTTTATCATTCTCCAGGGTTTTGATTTTATTACAAGATGCCGAGGCACTCTATGTAACTTCTTAGTACTATTTTCCAACAAAGGTGGGTGGCTAGTCCACCTGCCTATCTGCTTCACCCATAGGATAGCAGAAAGGATATGTATAAGGTTTACTTCCCTGGATGGGTTGTCGACCAAGGCTGAAAAATCCCATCAACCCAAATTTGTATGTTTGTCTTCCCTAGATGGGTTGCCGACCAAGGCTAACGAGTCCCATCCACCCCAATAGTTTCAAGCATTGTAAATTTAATTTTCTTACTAGACTACATAAACGCTTCCCCCAGATGACCCTCAAACTATACATCAGTCACCCAAATCCCCTTCAAGCTAAATATATAATATTTCTGCTAGAAAACTGTCCTGGCAAAAGGTTAGTTTCCTTTACATTGCAGACTCACTTTCTCTCGCACAGTATGATCAACACCTGAATAAGATGAAGTGTCTTATAAACGCAAAATGTAAGAGGTGAAATGTTCTAAAATCTCCAAACTTACGGAGTAGAATATGGAGGATCTAAGAACTACCAAGCACCAGATAGATACTAATAAAGATACGTCATTGTTTGTTATTGACATAGAAACTATAAACCTCCCTTATGAACGTTTGTTATAAAATGATAATAGTAACAAACTGTGGTAATAGAACAGGAAGAAGATTTAACACCTTACGAGCGGCCTATGCGGTTTATTTATGTGTACCGCCCAGCGGGGTGTTTTTAGCCAAAATAGGGCTGTTTACGTGATCATTTTCATGCCTAAATAAGACCCAGAACGTAAAACAAATACCTATCCCTGAAAGGGCATAAACAGAGCTTTCGAATGACACCATAACGATCCTTGTATGATGGATAGTTTTCTTGCAATAACCGTGCAACGCGAGTGCAAAAAGCAGGTAATTCGGTACTTTCGGTACATAATTGAGTATGTAGCGAGTGAGAGAGGGAGGAGGGAGCTGAGATTTGTGTCAGTAGGTTCGCCGCGGTGGTCTGGAGCAGTCATACGCTCGCTAGTCTCCTGCCACCACTTGTCTCTCTCTCTCAGCCACATTACGTGCTGAAATTGCCACTCGAGTTATGTCGAGCGCCGCCACATAGTCCAGCTTTATTTAACTCGACTTAAGTGGTGGGCCGCTTTTTAAGGGTTAAATAACATCATATTCCTGGACAGTCTGTGACTTTTAGCGAGAGTGTTGAGGAAAGAGAGGAGGAGAGTCACAGACCTGCCAGGCATAATATGACATTATTTCAAGATCCTTCCTGTTCTACAACCACAGTCTGTTAGTTGTTACTAGCAGTTACACCAGACTAGGGTGTGGTGTGGCAGCGTCTTCGTCAGGGACTTACCCCCCTTGAGGTGCAAGTCGAGAGAGGAGCATCAATGGGAGAAAAACTGCATAGATATCTCCGTCCCCCTACCCTCCTCTAGGTCAGACAAGACTGAGCCGGTGGCGGTGGATTCATCACTCTGGTACGCACATCAATAAACTTGTCTGATAAAAGTGTACATTCTAAATCACTCCACCCCCTCACAACACTACTGCATAAATACAATCAATTAAAATACACACTGGCAAGAAATCACACAAATTAATCATAAATACATATATCCCTCCCCAAACGTCCCCCACAGAACCAAGTCACTACACCCCACAAATACAACACAAAACAAACATCCCTAACATCATCCTGGTTGGTGACTTCAATACCAAGTCGTTGGCCTTGTATGTCAACAATCCCGACTCAGACTGAGGGCTGGTGATAAACCAAACAGGTAACCTTTTTATCCTAAATAACATCCATCAGCATCCATATACTCCCCACCAAGCCCTCTACCTCCCTCATCACCAGACACAACCTTTTGTTCCCCCAACCTCGCCCCCACGACATCCTGGACGGTAGTCACAACCTTAGGATCTGACCACCTCTCGATCATCATCACCACCAAAACCAGAATCACCACAGATGGCCAAAGACTCACATACACCGACTATAAAAGAGCCAAATGGGAAGCTTTCACAACTGAATCAGAACAACACCTCAACACTCTAAACAGTACACCTCTCACAAACAACCAACGATGGCATACACTCATTCAGTACAATTATTCAATACACAGACCAACAACACATCCCAAGAGGTAATATAAAGCAAGATAACCCCACCTTTACATCAGAAATCAAAATCCTCATCAAGCAATGCGGCACACTTAAAAACTCCCCAACACCACACACACAGGACAATGCACAATAACACAAGCATTAAGCACTCAGGTTAATAACAAATATTAGAACAACAAACACTAAACTGAAATATTTACCTCCAAACACTTGATCACAAAACAAAAGCCAGCAAACTCTACAAAAAACTAAACGGCATAACACTCCAACAGTAACACAACAAAATCACATGCTGCCATCACAACAGACAGCATACCTTCAAACAAACAAGCAAAAATTTCCATCAATCATTTCTAACAAGTCAGCCACCTTAGCCCCAACCATGACCAACGGCGAGTTATCTGACAAAAGCGTCAATTCACCATAGATCCGGACTATGCACCCTTCATTAAAAGTCGAAGCACAGCATCAATAACCTCATACACTCATCCACATGTGGCCTAGACAATATACTGTAAGTAGCATACACCTTAGACACCTGGGACCAAATGGCTTTCAAGCATTCACAAACATATCAAACTACAGGTATTCACACACTGCCCAATGTCTGGAAGCATGGTATCACCATCACAATCCCTAAACCAAATAATGACTCAACGCTACCCTCCTCACACCACCCATCACTCTCCTTTACACCCCCTCAGAGGTTAAATTTACAAATACCCACCCCTCACATTCCCCTAGCTACATCACAACAGGGTTTTAGGCCACTACACTCCACATGTACCCTTCTTACAGACCTCACACAAAAAGTTTGTTATGGCATTAATTCAGCTAGGCCAGCACACAGAACACTTTTTTTTTAATTGACATTAGTAAAGCTTTTGATGCTATACCCCACCACACACCCTTACAAATAACATTATCAACAAAAACATGCACAATAACACAAAAAGATGGATGGCCAACTATCTAGCAGGCAGATTTGTGTTTTGTTTTCTATATTCCAACTACTCCCTCTCAGGCATAGGCTGAGAGCCTGTACATTCAATCGTACATTGATCGGCGAAGCACGTGAGGTCTCGTTCCAGTCTAGGGAGAGAGACATCTGAAGCACTTTGGGATACAACCAGCCCCCGATATCTTGCCTTCGCAAGATGCACAGTTGCTCACCCAAGGCTAGAAGCATCCTCATCTCTGAAGCTGCTCACTCCAGTGCTTCACTGTCTCATCACCTAGACTTGGACCCTCACTCTCAGAACGCCACCTATTGAGCAATGAGGTGTGCTCATATAGCATTTGCTGGCCAGAAATTTCACAAACAGAGTACCTCAGGGAACCGTCTTGTCACCAACACTCTTCGACCAATACATGCACGACCTACCCATATCCCACACACCTCAAAATTCACACAGCCTCTTACGCAGACAGCATAACACTCACATGTACAGTACACATCCGAGATGCAAACACAGCCGCACACCTCCTTCAACCGTACCTTAACACACTACATGACTGGTTCACCCCTAACATACTCAACCTAGCCCCAGCCAAATCTACAGCGACCGTTCTCACAAACTTGACCACAGAACACTGTCATATCCCTCACACTTCACCTTAAACAATATCCCCATAACAGACACACAGTGATACACACACAATACCTGGTGGTATATACACTACATCATTGTAATAAAAAAAATATATATATATTACAAGCATCAAAAACAAACTGACACCAAGCCTAAATGCCCTAATGTTACTTGCCCACAGAACATAACAACACAACGAATATCACAGTATACAAACAATACATGCATGCAGTGATGGAATATGCTAGACCAGCTTGTACTTCTAATTTCACTGATACACATCACAACACCCTACAAACTATACAGGACAAAGCTCTCACAATAATCACTGGCTGCACAGATACCACACCTACACCAAGAAACCAAATTCCTTAAAATAAACGATTACCTTGATATGATAAGCACACAAATTATCGTAGCATCCTCCACAAACCAACACCAACAACTACATTGCATGGCTGAGTATCTACACAAACCAAGAAACATCAAAACAACACCAAGCACCTGTTATCATACACAAATATTTTCTTTACTCCCCCCTCACCCATCCCAAGCCAGCCTCTAGAAGCAAATCCATACTCAAATCACCCACTGATCCATTTAGCCACTCATAGACAACACTCGGCTATATGCACTGCCCCCTGAAGTCCATCCCTCAGAAGCCCTTCTTTCCCTTGATAACAGAGTCCACCTGGCTAGGCTGAGATGTGGGCACCATCCAGCCCTTCTGAGTTATCAGAAGAAGCTGGATGACTCTATCCAAGATACCTGTCCAGAGTGTAACACAACACCACACACTATCAAACACATTATAGAAGACTGCATAGTACACAACCACCTACACTAACAACACAATATACATTCCTTGAGAGTCTAGTGAGAAAACCTTGTCTCGGCCGTGGCCTTCCTTAGGAGGTCGGGGCTGTTCGGCTAGGCAACATAGTGAACAACTACTACTACTACTAGCATTATTTTATAACAAACGTTGGCAAGGCAGGTTTATAGCTTCTATACCAACAACAAAATATGAGGTATCTTTGTTGGTTTTCCATGTACAAAATACATGGGAAGTCCCTATGGGTAAAGTTTCGCGACCACTCTTTATATATATAATATTTACCTGTATTATAATTATTCTGGATGGGCTTGAACGTTCCTTCATCACACTGGAGACAGGAGTCTTCAATAATGTGTCCCTTTGGGTAGTATTTACCATCGACAATGCACTCTGAAACCAAAATTATCAGATTCAGTATATGAGAACGCTTTGTTACTTTATTATGGCTGTCATTAGGCGATTTTACTCCACTTTGGAAGGTCCTCTAGGAATCAAAAGAGTAACGTTTATTTCAACCCTTAGGCTCCCATAATGTTCCTCCTAAGCTCTATACAATAGTCTACTGATAGCCAGTATAAAAGGAAGAAAATCGTCATCGTACCCTGAGATGGTTATTACACATAACAAATATTATTTTACTATAAATTCTCAGTCGCCAGCAATATATTCACTGTAGGTGTCTTGCATGGATATAGTCATGATATTGATAGCACTTCTCTCCCTCCCATACCTCAACAACATATATATTTTGGTATACACATTGTCTGTCAAGTCTTAATACTACACTGGCTAGTTTGAGCGTGTGTGGGGTATGTTACGGTGGTACACAGTGGATAGTTGGAAAGAACAAGATATACTGGTTGTATTGGAAGGGGGATGAATCTGGAAAACCGAAAGGAGGAATGCGTGTACTGGTATCTGAGGAGAGGGAGAAGAGTGTGATTGCATGTGATATCGGCATATGTCCTACAGGTTCGTTATTTGTATATATTTGCTCAATGATGTATCTTTTTATTATTTTATTAGTTTCTTCCCTAGACTTTCATCAAGCTTAAAAAAACACCCGCCCAAGACCCTTCCTGAAGATCAATTTGTACATATTTCGATAGAAACATTTCCCGGCCAAAGGCCGGTTTATCTTAAGTTTCAAGCTTGCTACCACTCGCCAGGGAAAAAACGACACATACTGTACATGACACAACAATTCTTGATATTGACAAAGAAGTTGGGCGAAAGTTCTTAATATCGCCAAACTAATGAGCCGAACATCTTTTAATCTGAAAACTAATGGGGCTAAACATGAGGAAGAAGGGAAACCTGAAAAACGGCCTATCTCCCCTTAAAGAGAGCAGAAAGAGGCCTTTTGGAATGACATTCTTAGTGTCGTTTCGGGCCTCTCGGAGTATGATACTACAGTCGTAGGTGGTGACCTAAATGGGCATGTGGGACATGTGCTGATGGGTACGAGGGTGTGCATGGTGGGAAGGGTATCGAAGAAGAATTCTAGAAGGCGAATTTATACTGGAGTCCTGTGTTGCACTCAACATGGTTGTGTGTAATATTTAGTTCAATAAAAGGTTGAGTCATCTGATCACATACAGTTCTGAGGGCACCAGTAGCCAGAAAGATTACTTCTTAGTGAATAGAAAAGGCTGGAGGTTTGTTGGCATGTAAAGTTCATCCCATGCGAAGAAAGCATCTCCCAACATAAGCTCCTAGTCGGTGACTTGAGCTTAAGGCGAGATCCTGTGCCAAAGAAAGTATACATGCCCAAAAGGAAAGTATGACTGCTGAATAAATCTGAATGCAAGGAAAGGTTTAGCAGCGAACTGGAGGATATGGATAGGAATAGGGGCACTAAGCCAAATTATTTAAATAGCCAATGGAACTTCTTTGAACGTAGCATTCTTGCCACCACTGACAAATTCTGCGGAAAAACTAAGGGCCCCACCAATCATATGACTTCCTGATGGTGGAATGACAATGTTGAAAATGCAATGAAGGAGAAAAGAAGAAGTTTCAAAGCATGGAAGAATGGAGGAAGCAGGGAGGAATATCTGGCAGCAAAGCGAACTGCATAAACAGAGACATACAAGGCAAAGCAAATCATACAGGAACTGGTCATAAACAAAGGGAGTAACACAGAAAATCCGAATAGAATCTTCAATTTAGCTAGGCGAGTTAAGGATGATATAAAAGATGTTGTAGGGGAACAGTGTGTCAAAAAAAATACTGGAACAATTGTGTACGCTGACAAAGAAATTAGAGATGCTTGGAAGGTACACTACGAAAGATTACTCAACATGGAATTTGGGTGGAATAGAGACCAACTTAGTAACAAAAAGCCAATACTCGGCTCCCACCACTTGATAGCGCCAGCTGTTGTAAGCAGTGCAATAAATATAATGAAGGACGGAAAAGCTGTAGGATGCTCTGGAACTGTAGCTGAGATGATTTAAGCCTCAGGTGTTATAGAAGTGTGTTTGGTCACAGAACAAATTAACTCCAACATTAGAGAGATAATAATACCTGATGAATAACACAAAAGTGTAATAGTTTAACCTATATAAGGGCAAGGGGGACTCATTGGATAGGGGATATAATAGGGACCTGATTTTTTTTTACCTAGTCATGAAGGTCTGTGAAAGAGTCTTTGAAGGTATGATAAGGGAAAGCATTTCTATCAATGATATGCAGTTCAGTTTCATGCCAGGACATGGCACAATGGATGCTATCCTCATAGTCAAGCAGCTGCAGGAAAGATATCTACTTAACCCCTTATTGGCGGCGCTCGACTTAAGTCGTGCACCAATTTGCAGCAAGTTAGGAGCATTATTAACCCTTAAAGAGCGGCTCGCAACATAAGCCGAGTTGAAAAAACTGGCAAAAAAAAGGTTGAAATCGAGTGAAAATGGGTGGGATAGTAATAATCCATACGTCCAACATCTGTGGCCTCCCGGCCCACACTAACTCCAGTTCCCCCACCGCGCGTGAGGATGACAGTGTAACCAATAGTTCGCTAAAAGTGAGCAAGGTAGCAAAATCAGCTAAACTTCCATCTTCGAGGTAACACTGTCAGTGCTCCACGAGTGCTACGTAGCTGTATGTGGCGTCATTGTGTAGCGATTTCCACCTAGTTTTCGGCGCAATACAGTTCCTTTCATACTGATGGTTGATATAGCAGTCAGAACGGCCCGGAAAGGCCCAAAACGGCCACAGAGCACCCGCTAGAGGAGGGTTAAGGCTTTTAAAGGGTTAAAATCGAGTGCAAATGGCCGGGAGCACAGCGGGCCAGACAGCCGACTCCCAGGGCTTACCGCCGCCCATTAACTCATGTTCCCTGTGTTCTTGAGAGGCCGGCAGTGTAGCCAGTGTTAGAATCTTGATGTGCTGGCTACAAATTGGCCTGCAAACGACCAGTATGGTTGGCCTGCAAACGACCGGTATGGTTGTTTACACTCGGCAAGTTAGATCAAGAGTTTGGTGGTAATTAAGTAAATGTATATGTTATGTATACTATCATTATACTACCTATAGTATAATGTATATGTTATGTATACTATCATTATACTACCTATAGTATAATGTATATGTTATGTATACTATCATTATACTACCTATAGTATAATGTATATGTTATGTATACTATCATTATACTACCTATAGTATAATGTATATGTTATGTATACTATCATTATACTACCTATAGTATAATGTATATGTTATGTATACTATCATTATACTACCTATAGTATAATGTATATGTTATGTATACTATCATTATACTACCTATAGTATAATGTATATGTTATGTATACTATCATTATACTACCTATAGTATAATGTATATGTTATGTATACTATCATTATACTACCTATAGTATAATGTATATGTTATGTATACTATCATTATACTACCTATAGTATAATGTATATGTTATGTATACTATCATTATACCTATAGTATAATGTATATGTTATGTATACTATCATTATACTACCTATAGTATAATGTATATGTTATGTATACTATCATATACTACCTATAGTATAATCGCATGTAGAGTATCTATAATTTGTAGGGTAGATTACCCTGATGATTAAATTATCGAGGATGCGATGACATCATCAGCTGATGACGTGAGTGGGGGCGTGTATGTGATGTGGGGAGGAGAAGGAGTCGGAAAGTAGAGATCACGGAGAGAGGTTGTGCTAGCGATAGTGGGGAGCGATTGTCCGGCGTGTTTCATGTAATGGTGGTTTAAGGCATGACTAGCAGATGGTGTAAATAGTGAGTTGGATATGGTATGTGGTTTGTTTGGTATTACATGGCGTTGTAGTTGTTTGGGCTGTGGTTTTTGTGTGTCGGCGTTTTGTGCTTCTTGGTTACGATGGTGGTTTGTTGTTTCGCTGAGTAACTGGTTCATCTTGGAGGGTTCAACGTTCTTAAGTGCGAGCTACGCATCAGAAAGGTAATTATTGTAAACGTGTATAAAATATATGAAGTATTTGGGAAGATATCACATATGCAGATTAGCTTAACTATATTTAAAAATTTGGTAGCAGAGCGTAGTTGAAGCGTGCTGGGCCCATAACCCAGAGGTCAGTAAATCGTTCATGAAAAAGATGGGTATGGTGATGAATTTAGCTGAAGATAAAATTGACTGGAAGTATGGTATGGTATGTGGTGGGCTGACCCTTTGTCAGAGTGAGGGTTGGTGTCCTCTACTTCCCATAGCCCCTTCTATCTTTTTCTCCTTCTGCATCTCTATTTTTTTGAAATGGCGTAGGGATGCGGCGACCCCAACGCCCGCCATTTTCTGGTGCAGGTAGCCTCCTCGGTGGTGGAGGGGTGAGAAATTTCCACCACCGTTTTTCTCCGGTGAGACGTAGAAGTCGGCTAAAGGGGATCGGGGGCGGGGGGCCTGGTATCCTTCTCCCCTTAAATAAATCTACCAAAAAAACGAGACAGAGATAGGGGCGAGGGAACGCGTTCGTGGTCCCGGACCCTAAGAATAGGAGCTTTGAATGTGCGTGGATGTAGTATGAATGAGAAGCGAGAGGATATTGGAAGGTTATTTGAAAGAAGGATGTATGATGTCCTTGCACTGAATGAAACAAAGATGAAAGGAGATGGAGAAGTGGATTTTGGAAACGTGATAGGTAGAAAGTCTGGAGTAGATGAGGGAGTCAGGGGGAAAGAAGGAGTGGCTATTATTGTGAAGGAGGAGTTGAGAGAGTATATAAAAGAGTGGAAAGAGGTGTCATCAAGGCTAATGTGGGTGAGAATGCGGTTTAAGGGTGAAAGGTGGGTTTTTGTAAGTGCGTATGGACCAGGAAGTGAAAAAGAGTTAGACGAGGTAGAGGGTTTCTGGGAGGATTTGAGAGATTGTCTACAAGGGTTTGATGAAAATGAAAATGTTATAGTTTTAGGGGACCTAAATGCTAGGGTAGGAAATGAGCCTGTTGAGGGAGTCATCGGTAGTTTTTGTGGATGGTGTAAACGAGAGTGGAGAAAGACTGAAAACTGTATGTGAAGAGTGTGGATTGAGTGTAGGTAATACGTTCTTCAAAAAAAGGCGTATACACAAGTACACCTGGCATAGACTTGTGAGGGGAGAGATTGTAGAGAGGGCATTGATGGATTATGTGCTGGTGACAAGGGAAAGATTGTGTAGACTGCTGGATGTGAATGTGATGAGAGGTG